>QXEO01000155.1:903902-1503902 GCA_007115705.1 Dactylis glomerata | reverse complement strand
TTGAGGTTCCTGAGGGAGTTCTTGGAGGTGTTCTTGGTGGTGTTCATGGTGTTGTTCATGGTTGCGCCGTCGATCTGTTCTTATTTCAGCAGAGGAGTAGAGGGAAAAGTGGGTGGAAAGGTGGAGGTTTTCGGTGTGTTGGACTGTGGAGGAGGAAGGTTTTTGGTGGAGTGGTGGATGGATGGATTGGCTGTGGATGGATGGAGTGGCTGTGTGGCGAGGTATGGATGGATTGTTGTGGGAGTGAACCTAGACCTCTCCTTTTAAAGGCTTTTTGTGGCATTCTTGCTGCGGCGTAGAGGAGTAGTGGGAAGTTGGTGGCGGCATCGACTTTTTTGCTTTTGCCGATTTTCCTGTCTTCTTGTGCCGTGGCAGCCTGTTTCTGGCGTTGGCTCCTTTCTTGCTCCTCAAGATGTACTCCTCCATTCCTGGTGGCTTGGTCTTTGGTTTGAATTGCTCTGACTTGTAGAATTAAGTGCCTTAGCGCACTGATCTGTGACAAAGGATCAAATGATGTAAAATGTTGGTGCAACACTGGTAGAAATGAGGTAAAACAGACAAGTTTTATGGTTGCAAGGTTCAGATATATGTGTAAATCTTAGAGTGATCAAAACCCCCAGACCAAAACCTTTGCTTGTCCTCAAGTAAAGAATGGTGCATTGTACCAAACAAAATGTAACAGAGCATGATGAGGGACATTGCTGACTCAATGCAGATAAATCTTGCAATTGCCAATTCAAAAACAAGTTTCACAAGAGAATTTGAGTATGTCTAGATCAAACAACATGGACACATGAGTATAGAGTAATTGACTCTGAAATTGAAAACTCAAGATCCAGTACATAGCCCAATATGTAATGCAAAATTAGTGCTTCACCTATTACAGTTCCCAGGAACATAATAGGCTAATGCATAGACAAGTTAGTCAGTTAGTAACTTAGCTTGATGGGTCAACTTAGTTAGTGCTTCACACACTACAATCCCAGGATCATAGGTGCTAGTGCTTTGGATATTTACAACAAGTTTTACTTAGCATCATCAGGTTAGTGCTTCACACACCACAATCCAGAGATCATGGTTGCTAATGCTAAACTTTTTCCTTTCTGTCAATATGTTAGTAAGTTAGTATGTTAGTGCTTCACAAGTCACAATCCAGAGATCATGTTTGCTAATGCAAAAAATGCAACAGATGCAATTGGTTAGGGGCTAAGAAATGGATCATGAACTTCATTCTTAGGGCAATTAACAAATATACTGATGTTTCACAGGTTCTTTGAGTAAAGACATACAAAGGTTCTGATTTGAAACTTGGCTTTGAAAATAGGCATTTGCAAGAGTTATAAGCAGATTCAAAGCAAAGTTCTTCATAGCATGCAAAGTGATAATTTCAGGTTCAAGCAAGCGAAATTGATTCATTCCTTAACAAAGTACTTTCACACAAGATCAAACAATAGTATAGTATATTCTGATTCAGATTCTAACAAATGTGTGGAAATGGAAAGTGTTCACCTGATGGTTTTCCTGCTTCTCTGCCTTGTCAATCAACAGCAATCTTTCTCCTCATCCAAGTTATCACTGAAATAACAAAAAAGAAACAAACACACAAGGCAAAAACATAAAAGGGTGAAAGGGAAATATATGATACAAGGGATACCAGGTTTCCTCCTGGAAGAGAGCTTGTTTACAGTCACTAGCTTGACTATAGCTTCATCATCACTGGTTTGCATGGGTAGAGGATGCATTGGAGCCATCCTCTGGTTCATCGTCTTCTTCAACTTGGTTTTCAATCAAATCTCCAATCCTGTAGTGCTTCAACCTCTGGCCATTTACTTTGAATGTTCCCTCAGCTGAGCTATAAACCTCAAAGGCACCATGGCCTAGATCTTTCTTGATAACACAAGGGCCAAACCATCTGGACTTGAACTTTCCAGAGAATAAGTGTAACTTGGAATCATACACCAGCACTGACTGCCCTTCCTTGAATTCCCTTCTCAGAATGTGGGAGTCATGCCATTTCTTGGTCTTCTCCTTGTAAATCTTTGCACTTTCATAGGAATCATTCCTGAGCTCTTCAAGCTCACACAACTGCAGTTTCCTCATGTTTCCTGCTTTGCCAATGTCCATGTTCAGCTTCCTGATTGCCCAATGCGCTCTGTGCTCCAATTCGACTGGCAGATGGCAAGCCTTGCCATAGACAATTCTGAAAGGTGACATGCCAATGGGTGTCTTGTATGCTGTCCTGTAAGCCCACAAAGTGTCGGGCAATTTTATTGACCAATCTCCTCTGGTCTTGGACACAACTTTCTCCAAGATTTGCTTGATTTCCCTGTTTGACAACTCCACTTGGCCATTGGCCTGCGGATGATAAGGAGTTGTCACTCTGTGATTCTTCACTCCATACTTGGTCAGAAGCTTCTCAAACTGGTCATTATTGAAGTGAGCACCACCATCACTGATTACAACTCTTGGCACTCCAAATCTTGGGAAAATGACAGTCTTGAACATTCTACAAACTGCTTTGGCATCAGCATTAACAGTGGGAATGGCTTCAACCCATTTTGACACATAGTCAACAGCAACTAAAATATGCTTGTAGCCTTGAGAAGATGGCAAGGGTCCAACAAAATCAACTCCCCAAACATCAAACAATTCCACTTCCAAGATTCCTGTTTGGGGCATTTCATTTCTCTTTGACATCTTTCCTGCTCTTTGACAAGGATCACACTTCATTATGTACTCATGAACATCTCTGAACATACTTGGCCAAAAGAAGCCAGCTTGCAAAATCTTGGCTTGAGTCTTGAACACTCCAGCATGTCCTCCATACAATCCTGAATGGCATTGGAACATCACGTCACTTTTTTCATCAGAGGGAACACACCTTCTCACAATGCCATCAGCACAATGTTTGTACAGAAAAGGTTCATCCCAATAGTAACTCTTGACATCATGGAGGAATTTTTTCTTTTGCTGGTAGGAGAGATCTGCTGGCACAATATCACAAGCTAGGAAGTTCACAAAGTCAGCATACCAAGGTGAGGTGGCACTGACTGCCATGAGCTGTTCTCCTAGCATCAAGTCTTGAATCTCTCTGTTTTCATCAATGTTGATTCTGGACAAGTGATCAGCAACTGAGTTCTCTGACCCTTTCTTGTCTCTAATTTCTATGTCAAACTCTTGGAGCAGAAGGATCCATCTGATGAGCCTTGGTTTAGCATCCTTTTTGCTCACTAAATATCTGATTGCTGCATGGTCTGTGTAGACAATGCACTTGTGTCCAACCAGGTATGGTCTAAACTTATCAAATGAGAACACAACAGCAAGCAGCTCCTTCTCTGTGGTGGTGTAATTGATCTGAGCATCATCCAAAGTCTTGCTTGCATAATGTATAACATGTACAGCTTTGTCTTTCCTCTGGCCAAGGACTGCTCCAACAGCAAAGTCACTTGCATCACACATAAGTTCAAATGGCAGTGTCCAGTCAGGAGGTTGAACACAGGGGCTGTGATGAGAGCATCTTTCAATTGGTTGAATGCTTGCAAACAAGTGTCATCAAACACAAACTTCACTTCATGATTCAGGAGATTGGTGAGTGGCTTGGCAAGATAGGAGAAGTTCTTGATAAACCTCCTGTAGAAGCCAGCATGGCCCAGGAAGCTTTGAATTCTCTTCACATTTTCAGGAGGAGGTAGCTTGGCAATCACATCTACCTTTGCCTTGTCCACCTCAATTCCTCTAGCAGACACAAGGTGGCCCAACACAATGCCTTCAGAGACAAGGAAGTGACATTTTTCCCAGTTCAGAATCAAATTTTGCTCAGAGCATCTGTGAAGGACTAAGGTGAGGTTCTTCAAGCAGGCTTCGAAGTCTTTTCCATACACAGTGAAATCATCCATGAAAACTTCCATAATCTTCTCAATGTAATCAGAAAATATGGACATCATGCATCTCTGGAAGGTGCCTGGAGCATTGCAAAGGCCAAATGGTAGCCTTTTGTAAGCAAATGTTCCATATGGGCAGGTGAATGTGGTCTTGTCTTGGTCAGAAGGGTGGATTGGAATCTGCAGAAATCCAGAGTAACCATCAAGGTAGCAGTAGTACTTCTGGCCAGCAAGTCTCTCTAGCATCTGGTCCATGAATGGCAGAGGGAAGTGATCTTTTCTTGTAGCTTTGTTCAATTTTCTGAAGTCATTCACCATCCTCCATCCTGTAACAGGTCTTGTGGTCATGAGCCTTCCTTCTTCATTTTCAACAACAGTGTAGCCACCTTTCTTGGGCACAATGTGGATAGGACTCACCCACTCACTGTCAGAGATGGGGTATATCATTCCAGCCTTTAACAATTTCAGAACTTCCTTCTTTACTACATCTTGCATAGCAGGGTTTAGTCTCCTCTGTCCTTCCCTTGTTGGCTTGCTGCCTTCTTCTAAGTGGATCCTGTGAGAACACACTTTCTCACTAATGCCAATGATGTCATCAATGGAATATCCAATGACATTCTTGTACAGCTTCAGAATAGACAGAAGACTTTCTTCTTGCTCACTTGAAAGGGCAGAACTAATAATCACAGGGTGTAACTTTTCCTTCTCCAAGAATGAGTATTTCAGATGGGAAGGCAATTCTTTGAGCTCCACAACAGAATGGTGGGCTAGATGAGCTGGTTCTCTTGCACTTGACACAGGTACAATTTCACAAATTTTCACTTCACAGAGCTGCTGTACATTGGTGGTTTCAGCAGTAACAAAGACTTGAGCTTCAGGCTCTTCTTGCTCAGGTTCTGGCAAAGTTTCTAGCACACTTCTTTCAACAATATCAATGGAATGGCAATGTTCAGGAACATTGGGTAAGTGAGTGGCATGTTTCATGCTGAATTCAGCTTGCTCTGATCCAAATTGTAATTTGAGGGTTCCACCTTTGACATCAATGATGGCACCAGCAGTTGCCAAGAATGGCCTGCCTAGAATCATTGATTCAGCATTGTCTTCCATCTCTAGCACAACAAAGTCCACAGGATATGCAAAGTTGCCAACTTGGACTGGCACATCTTCAAGGACTCCTACTGGTTTTCTCAAGGTTCTATCAGCAAGTTGAAGTGTCATTGGGGTAGGCTTTAACGTTCCCAGCTGCTGAATCTGGCTTGCAGCAGAGGGTAACACACTCACAGAGGAACCTAAGTCACAAAGGGCTGTGAAGGTTTTTCTTCCCACTACACAGGGAATGCTGAAACTTCCAGGGTCTTGTAGCTTCTTGGGCATGTGGTTCAAGATCACAGCACTGCAATCTTCTGTCAAGGCTACTAACTCAGGACTGTCCAAACTCCTCTTCCTTGTGATCAGATCTTTAAAAAACTTTGCATATAGAGGAATGTGCAACACTGCATCCAAGATGGGGATGGTGATTTGCACTTCCTTCATGGTCTCAAGGAATTTAGAGTATTGCTTCTCCTCCTTGGTCTTGTCCAATCTCTCTGGAAATGGCACTTTCATCAACAAAGGCTTCTCTGTTGGTTCTGTGGCAGAGATCTGTGCCTTGGCAGGGTTTTCTGTCTGGGTAGGCTGTCCTGTTGATTTTTCCTGCCTTGGCAGAACAATTTCTGGAGGTGTTTGTTGCTGCACGGTGGGTCTTCTCTGTGGAGCAACATAAGTGACATTTGGTGGGGTTTTGAGTAAGGGTTCAGTGTTCACCCCACTCCTAGTGGTGACTGCATCAATAACTTCAGTAGTGGAAAGGGCACCACACTGTTTTGGGTTTTTCTCTGCTTGGGCTGGCAGTTTTCCTTCAGCTTGTTTTCCAATGTTGTTGGTCTGGATTCCAGCAGTGAGTTGCTGCATAGTCTTGTAGAAAAGTTCAGATTGCATTTTCATAGTTTCTTGCATTCCACTGAACATTTCCTTCTGTAGCTTCATCATTTCTCCAAGCTCAGATTGGCTGCTACTGCTGGATGAAGTATTTTGCTGATGTACTGGGTGGTGTTGTTGTTGTGGGTGTTGCACTTGACCTTGGGGTCTGAAATTTTGTTGTCCAGGCTGATGGTAACTCTGCTGGGATGCTTGGGCATAGTGCTGCTGCCCTGGTGCTGGGTAACTTTGCTGATTATTGCTCTTGTAAGAAAGGTTGGGGTGGTTTCTCCAAGAGGGGTTGTAACTTTGGGAATATGGCCCTTGATTCTGGGCATAGTTCACCTCTGATATCATGGCTTGAGGAGGTGCAGACAAGGTACATTCCATGAGAGAATGGCCTTCTTTTCCACAAATTGCACAGGCAGAAGTAACTTGGTTGACAGGAACCAAAGCTTGGCTGTTTCTTTCTGTCATGAGCTGGGCAAGCTGAGTTGTTAAACTCTCCAACTTAGCTTCCAAAGCATTCTGGCCACTTGACTGAATCTGCAGCTGATTATTGGGGTGGACAACTCTTTCATTTGTCCAGGAGAAGTTGTGTGATGCCATGCTCTCAATCAACTCAGTAGCTTCATCAAGGGTCTTGTTCATGATTCCTCCTCCAGCAGCTGAGTCAACAAATGATCTGGTTTGCTCTGTCAAACCCTTGTAGAAGGTTTGCAAGATGAGCCATTGCTCCTGGCCATGGTTGGGACACATCCTGATGAGACCTTGGTATCTCTGCCAAGTATCATACATGCTTTCTCCTTCATATTGCACAAATCTTGTTATCTTGTCTCTGCACTCAGCTGCTTTGGTTGGAGGGAAATATCTCTCAAAGAAGGCTTGAAGAACATGTTCCCATGTGTCTCTGCAGTGAATAGGAAGAGAGTGGAACCAGACTTTTGCAAGTCCAGACAGTGAGAAGGGAAACAATTGCATCCTGATGGCTTCAGGAGGAACACCATTGTGCTTCAAAGTGTTGCAGTACTCCAGAAAGTTTCTGATATGCTCATGGGGGCTCTCCAAAGCAGAACCTTTGAAGGGATTATGTTGCACCATATTGATCAGAGCTGGCTTGATTTCCCAGTTGTTTGCTTGTATTGCAGGCATAATCACATCTGCATTGTTGATCTGGTCCTTGGGGATCCACAAATCTCTCAACTTCTTATCACCCATGCTGAAATCTGAGGATGACGATTCCAAATCTGAGGCAGAGGTTTCCAAATCTTCAGCAGAAACTTCAGAAGCTGCTCTCTTTCTTGCAAACAAAGTCCTCTCTGGCTCAGGATCAAATGGGGCTAGTGGAGAATCTTCAGAGGACTGCATCAACTGAATTCCCACGGAGATTAGATGAAATCATTGTTCTACACACAATCACAGACAAGAACTTGATCAAGGGTTAGTGAACTAAATCCCCTAATAAAAGTTCTAAGCTTGATCACAGACAAGTCATTAAAACAGACAATCAAAGATTGCAACTTGGAACAAGTATTTACACAGCTTAGTCTACTGTAATCTAAGGAAACAATCAAAAGTTGATCCCCGGCAACGGCGCCAATTTTGATCTGCTGAGAATATAGGGGGGTTTTTCTAGTCGTCTCCACAGGGATCAACACAAATGAGACTATTTCCTAATTTCCAGAAGCTAAGCAGAAAAGTGGGGTTTTTGATGTTGTAAACAGTAAAGTAACAGGAGGTTTTGAGCAGGGAAGTTTTTAACATAACAAATCCAATGTTTCTTGTTTGTCAGGCAAGGAAACAAAGGACAAACGAGCAAGTGAGGCAGGGATGCATTTTTGGGACTAGATGCAGAGGCTAGTCTTGCACCTAACAGATCAGGCAGATGCAACACAGAAATCACAGTAATCTTGGAGTTTACAATGGAGTGTGTCACTCAAACCATAGCAAAGATCCAGGACAAGGTTCAAACTGTTTTACAACGCAAGATCAACACAACAGATCACAGAGCATGAGGGAAAGGAAGAGAGGTTGTTGTTGGTCACCGAAGGCTTGCCGTGGCAGAGAAATTGGAGAGGGCAGAGATGTTGCTGTCGTGGCAGAGGATGAAGAGGGATGAGGAAGAGCTGGGCCTTCGGATCCTTGGGGCTATGTTCATCCTGTGTTCTTGAGGTTCCTGAGGGAGTTCTTGGAGGTGTTCTTGGAGGTGTTCTTGGTGGTGTTCATGGTGTTGTTCATGGTTGCGCCGTCGATCTGTTCTTGTTTCAGCAGAGGAGTAGAGGGAAAAGTGGGTGGAAAGGTGGAGGTTTTCGGTGTGTTGGACTGTGGAGGAGGAAGGTTTTTGGTGGAGTGGTGGATGGATGGATTGGCTGTGGATGGATGGAGTGGCTGTGTGGCGAGGTATGGATGGATTGTTGTGGGAGTGAACCTAGACCTCTCCTTTTAAAGGCTTTTTGTGGCATTCTTGCTGCGGCGTAGAGGAGTAGTGGGAAGTTGGTGGCGGCATCGGCTTTTTTGCTTTTGCCGATTTTCCTGTCTTCTTGTGCCGTGGCAGCCTGTTTCTGCCGTTGGCTCCTTTCTTGCTCCTCAAGATGTACTCCTCCATTCCTGGTGGCTTGGTCTTTGGTTTGAATTGCTCTGACTTGTAGAATTAAGTGCCTTAGCGCACTGATCTGTGACAAAGGATCAAATGATGTAAAATGTTGGTGCAACACTGGTAGAAATGAGGTAAAACAGACAAGTTTTATGGTTGCAAGGTTCAGATATATCTGTAAATCTTAGAGTGATCACTCATGTCCAGCATTGGATGGACCAGGTCCTCGCTTGGCGCAGTTGACATAGAGGCGGCGAACTTCTTCCCTGACAAGCCCGGTAGGAGGGGCTCGAGAGAGGCCTTCTTGGCTGCAGCTCGCTCCTGCGACACGAGTTGCTTCTTCCTCGTGAGGTCACTGGAGTGTTCCAGTAGATCTTCATCGGCGGGGAACATGGTGGCGGCCTCACGGTAGACATGCTCCATAGAGCGGAGAGCATCCTTTTCGTTACAGCGCATGGTGATCATGCCGTTTGCGCCAGGAATCTTGAGGACGTTGAAGCCATGATGCATTGCCGCCATGAATCTTGCCAGGGCTGGGTAGCCCAGGATGGCGTTGTATGGCAACGCGATGTAGGCGCCATCAAAGTCGAGGCTTTCTGTCCTGTAGTTATCCCGGGTGCCGAAGGTGACGGGCAGGCGCACCTGCCCGATGGGCGTTGTAGAACCCTCTGTTACCCCGAAGAACGGTCGAGTTGGCATGAGCCGATGGTACGGCACTTGCATCTTCTCGAAGACCTCAACGGAGATGATGTTGAGGCCCGCCCCTCCATCGATGAGAGTACGGTTGACGGCGATGTTATTGATGGTAGGCATGCACAAGAGGGGAATCGTGCCCACAACCTTAGTGGAGATTGGATAATCCTCCTCGTCGAAGCCGATCTTGCTGGTAGACCACTTAATCATGCGGTTTTTGACGCTGGGCTGCGCCGCCGCCATCTCTCGCGACAGCTGCTTGAAGTGAAGATTAGACAAAGGAGCTTGGGCTCCACCCAGGATGCAGGCGGCAAAGCCTCGCGGCTCTTGGTAACCCCCTGGTTCTCTTCCCGATGATCATTTGCCGGTGGAGGTAGCGGTAGCGGCTCGGGATCTGCACGTGACAGACCATCGCGGCGGCGACCCTCGTCCCGGTCATTGTCGTGGCGATCGCCTCGGGATCCTCCCTTACTGTAGCTACGGCTACTCCCATGGCGCTTGGTGACTCCAATAATCATCAGTATTGTGGGTGTCCTTCTTGTGGAGGATGCAGTAGCGACGGCGATGACCCTTATCGCGATCGGAGCGGTCCCCGTGGCGCTGTTTATGATCCGGCTCCGCCACGAGGACAGCAGCCTCCTTACGCTTGGGGTCCTTGGACTTCAGCTTTGGGGGAAGCGCCTCTGGCAGGTTGTGCATGAAGAGCCTCCCCTCCTCGGCCTTGGCGCATCTGTCGGCGATCTCGAAGAGCCTGACGATGGAAGTCAGCTCATCATTCACGAACAGGTTCTCCCTCATCTTGATGTCGGAGATGCCCGTGGAGAACGCGGAGATGACCTCCTCATTGGAGATCCGGGGAATCTTGTTCCTCATCTGGCTGAAGCGCAGGATGTACTGACGAAGTGTTTCGCCCTTGTACTGATGCACCGCCTTGAGATCATTCTTGGTGGTGGGGCGCTCGTATGTTGGCATGAAGTTGGCGACAAACTGACGGCACAAGTCCTTCCACGAAGTCACGGATTCATGCGGAAGATTCATGAGCCAAGTCCGCGGAGCATCTTTGAGGGCCATGGGAAACCAATTGGCCATCGCACGCTGGTCTCCACGCACGGCCGGAACGGCGACGACGTAGAGTTGGAGAAATTCGACGGGGTTGGTGGTCCCGTCGTAACACGCGCCGATGTCCGGCTTGAACTTGTCAGGCCAGACCACGTAGCGTTGCTGGCGAGTGAGAGCAAGGCACCCGGGGTTGTAGACAGGATCCCCGGTAACCTTGACGTTCTTGCCAGCTTCGCCGATGTCGTCGATGGCGCGGTCATGATTTTCGCGGCGGCGCTCAAGGGAGACGCGTGCGTCTTCCGGAGCGCGTTGGATGATTTGGCAGCTGGGCTCCCCGCACAGCGAAGATGCGGCGCGGGAAACCACCTTCTTGGCCCGAGCGGCCTTCCCATCTCCGGCGACCGGGGCGCGGTGCCCTGCCACCAGATTTGGCTCTCCCGCGCCCTGGGCTCCTCCCAAGGCCGGGTCTTCGTTGACGATGGCGACGAGCTCGGCGATTCGAGCGTGCCAACCCTCACGCTCGTCCACAGTGGGCTGATAGCGCAGAAGCTCCTGCGCCATGGCGAGTGCCTGCGCAGGAGTCAGCTGACTCCCAGAACGAGAGCGAGAAGTAGCGGTGGCGGTGAAGGAGAGCGAAGGCTCTATACGCCCGAACGGGAGGTAGGAGGACTCCAGATCTTCCTCCTCTTCCTCCTTAGCCGAGATGTGCTGGCGACGGAAGATGGGCTCAGTTTGTCCCCGAACGGCATTGCGACGGCAAAGACGCTCGAGCCTTGCGTTGGCGTCAGCCATGTCAAAGCAGATCTAGAAGAAAACACACCACAGCCCCCTACCTAGCGTGCCAAATGTCGATGGATTTCGTGTCGCAAGAACACGGGGTACCACACGACGGACCCAAAGATTCGAACGCAGGGGGCTGTACGCATGAGACCTTGGATCGCAACGAAACACGGCAACGGAAGCCTCGAGACGCCGGAGAGCACACCGCACTGCAAAGAGAGAGACACCGAGCTTTACCCAGGTTCAGGGCCCTCGTGGTGAGGTAAACCCCTACTTCCTGCCTTCTTGTATTATGACGCGATACCTCGCGAGGAGTACAAGGTCTTGGTTACAGAGCTCTAACTGGCCGGAGGTAGAAGAACCAACTTAGCCTAGCTAGGAGCCCGGAGATGAAGATCCGATTCCCTCTAAGGGGTGGCTCCCCTCCTTTTATAGTGCCGAGGTCCTCCTTCCCCTTATCATCTTGGGGAAGGGGTTGCCACAAACGGCCAAGGAGGAGGGACAGCTGTTGTCTTGGGTCTTCGGTAGACGTAGTCTTCGTAGAGCAGTGGCGCCAGTCCACAGGAGTGGGTGGAGGAAGCTGACGTCCTCCTCTGGCGCCCTGCACCGTCCACCCTATTTTTAGGGGGGTGGCCAACAACCACTGTGCCGCTTTATGCAGGCACGGCGAAAGCTGGTCTCCTCCCTGTCGGGGTAGCGTGGATGGTACGCGGTCTTCTGTCCTTATCTTCTTGCTTAGCACGGAAACGTACTGAGCTGACATGGATGTGGTCCATCCCCTCACGAGAAACAGCTCATGAGGAGGTCTTCTGGTCCTTAGTAGTTTTAGCCGTCGTTCTCGTCATGAGGTGCCTCCTCATGAGGGTCTTCTCCACTGGGCTTTGACGTTGGTTTACCCCTGGGCCGAAGCTGGGCCGTTGAAGGAGCCCAGGAGCAGGTGGACCGGGATACCCCGGTATCCAGAACACCGACACATGTCATGTAGCTGCTTTCTTGCATTGGTTTATTCATAAAACGGTATGACATTGTGGTATCCTCCTCGGAAAAGTTTCATTTGAATTGACTTGGCACATGCTCAAGCATGCATATGACTGAACAAAAAGTCAATTAAGCCTCGACGATTTACCTTGCCTCAGAGTTCTTGTATCATTTTTATGCCTATATTAAATTTGTTTTGTCGCAAGCATGATTATGACAGATATTGCTCTCTGGATTGTCGCTTCCTAGTCTTTTGCTAGCCTTCACTTGTACTGAGAGGGAATACTTCGCGTGCATCCAACTCCTGAAAACCAACTAATCCCAAAGATTCCACTATAAATTCCTATGCATGGTATTTGCAAGCCATTCCAAGTAAATTTTCATGTGCTACCTTTCAAAACTTTCAAATACTTCTCATTTTGTGCCACTGTTTTTAGCTCATGAGGACGTAGTGGTCGGAATTGCTATCTTCCATATTAAATTAAGTACCCCTCGACTTGCATGCTTCATCTGCTCATCATTAATTTTGCAAGGGAGCTGGTCAGACCATTGTAATCTAAATCTAAAAAAGAGAAAAAAAAGGCACTCCTCCATGGTATATGAAAGTTGGTGGGCACCCGATGGAATCGGTTAGCCATGGTTTGAGAAAGGAAAAAGTGGGGAGGAGTGCCAAAGCTTTATAAAAGAGCACCAATGTGCCAAATTTTCAAATAACTCGGAACCACTCTCACTTGTTTAGTATGGAAGATAGCAAGAACCCATTGCCAGTCATTGACCAGAAACAGCCACCTCTCAAAATAAATTTTTATCTCTGTTTTACAAATGAAAAAGCTCTAGCACATGTTAAATCCCTGCTTCCCTCTGTTAAGGGCCTTTCTTTTACTTTTATGTTGAGTCTTCATCTTCTAACTTTAAGCACTTTCTTGAGAGCATGGTTGTCGTTCTTAGTGTAATGTGCTTGTCCCAGAACATGGTTAATTGTGGTATAACTTCGATGCTTGTATCTTTGATATTTTTACTTCTAGTCTTCTCTTGAACTTCAGAGGTGCCTCAGCATTTATATTTTGCTCCACAAATAAAGGCAAGCGGGATACCACTCTTTCATATCTTATTATGAACATTACAATCTTGTAGCTTCTTATGTTTCATGTTGCTTGTTATTAGTGCATTGGCACTCTTTCATAGCTTGCTTGACTATGAGATAACATTAGTTGCATATTTCCTATTATGAATTGCCTGAGTACTTGATCATATACTGAGAATATATACATCTTATGAAGCAAATGTGTTCATGAAAGTTTCTTTTATCGCTCTCAGTTGTTAACTGAATTGCTTGAGGACAAGCAAATAGCTAAGCTTGGGGGGAGTTGATACGTCCAAAACGTATCTACTTTCACGAACACTTTTGTTGTTGTTTCTCCTCTAATTTGTGTATTTTGAATACAACTAACACGGACTAACGCTGTTTTCAACAGAATTGCCCTGGTGTCTTGTTTTTGTGTAGAAATCTAACTTTCAGGAAAAATCCCGGAAAATATTGCAAAAATCCTATTTTACCAGAAGACCCACAAAGCCAGAATACAAGACGGAGAGGGGCTGGGAGGCCACCACACCACCTCGTGGCGCGGCCCAAGCCTGGCCGCGCCAGGGTGTGGTGAGGCCACCCCAGCCGTCTTCTCGAGCCCTCCTTCCGCCTACAAATACCCTTCGACCTGAAACTATCGGGGGTTGGCTATTTTTCCCAGATAGACTTCCGTTGCGCCGCCACCATCAAAAACCGCAATTCGGAACCAGAAACTCCATTCTGACACCCTGCCAGGACAGGGATTTGGAGGAGATCTTCATCACCATCATCATCGTCGTCTCTCCATCAACCATCCATGACTCCCCCATCCATGTGTGAGTAATTCCCGCTGTAGGCGAAGGGGATGGTAGGGATTGGATGAGATTGTTCATGTAATTTGCTATGAGATTGTTAGGGCATGGTGCCTAGTATCTATTGTTAGTGCTTATGACATTGTTGCAACTTGTTGTGCTTAATGCTTGTCACTTTGGGCCCGAGTGCCATGATCTCAGATCTGAACTTGTTATTGTTTTATGATGATAATTGTTCTTTATGGTCTTACCTGCAAGTTGTATACACATATCGTTGTCCGGAACCCGAGGCCCCAAAGTGACAGCAATTGGGATAACCGGAGGGGATGGCTGTGATGTGAAGATCACATGTGTTCACCGAGTGTTAATGCTTTGCTCTGGTACTTTATTAAAATGAGTACCTTAATTACCAGTAGATTCCCTTGAGGCCCTGTTGGAAACAGGCTGGTAGGACAGAAGATGTCGTGCAAGTTTCTCATTGCGAGCACGTACGACTATATACATAACACATGCCTATGGTTGTTTAGTACTAGGATGCTTTATCATTATTTATCTGCAATTGCCCATGTCTTGTTTATTACATGAATTATCTTATCCATGTAACGCCTGTTCATCCATCCCTATGCCTACAGTATTTAATCCTACTGTTTACTATTGCTACTATTACCGTCTTTACTTTATTATTGTTGCTACTATTTTACTACTGTCACCACTATAAAACTATTACTACTGATAAACCGCTGCGAGCAAGTCTGTTTCCAGGTGCAGCTCAATTGACAACTCATCTGTTAAGGCTTACAAATATCCTTTGGCTACCGTTGTGTTGAATCAATAAATTTGGGTTTTACTTCCCTCAAAGACTGTTGCGATCCCCTATACTTGTGGGTCATCAGGCCTCCATTAGGGATTCCCCTCTCCGGCAGGGTGCCGGGAAGAGCTTCTGGACCCTCCCGATCTCGCGTCGACGACGGCGGCGTCTTGCAGTAGGTTTCATGGAAAATTGATTGGGTCTTTAGGTTTTTCCCGTCGAGGGGCATATATAGGCGGAAGGGCGGCGTCAGGAGGTGGACCAGGCGGCCTCACCCCTGGTGGCGTGGCCAGGGCCTGGGCCGTGCCGCCCTAGGGTGTGGCCGGCCCCTGGCCCCCCTCCATCTCATCTTCGGACTTCGCGACGCTTCGGGAAAAATAGGAGGTTCAGCTTTTGTTTCATCCAATTCCGAGAATATTTCCTATGTAGCTTTTTAGAAACACAAAAACAGCATAAGACAGGGAACTGGCACTATGGCAAATGGTGCATAAACAAGCATGGAGCATCAAAAATTATAGATACGTTTGAGACGTATCAAGCATCCCCAAGCTTAACTCCTGCTCGTCCTCGAGTAGGTAAGTGATAACAAAACAATAATTTTTGAGGTGAGATGCACCATCACAATCTTGATCAAACGATGCAAAGCATTGAGTACTGAGATCAAAGTACTCTAAACATGGGCATAAAAGACATAAGCTTGACAATAAAACTTAGCAACCATGTTATAACATGAAAAGTAACACAAACAAAAGATCATGAGTAATAATGCATTGAAAGTCAAGTGTGTGTTTCGAGCATAGAGAAAACATAGCAAAGTGGTTTTCAGCTTGTCCTTCATGGAGTAGCAAAACATAAATGCATAGGACACCTTCAGGTTTAAGAGGGCGACTAGATAAAAATAATTTAAGAACAAGCAAAACCATAATCATGAATCAATCAATAGTAAATTTTGGGACTATGCACATTAAACTCAGAATGACAACTATGATCTCTTAGACGGTGCATAAAGGTAGAATGTGGAGACTCAACATAAAAGTAAGAGAAAGGCCCTTCACAGAGAGAAGCAGGGATGAAACATGTGCTAGAGCTTTTCATTTGTAAAACAGAGATAAAAAAACTTGTTTTGAGAGGTGGTTGTTCTTGTCAACGACTGGCAATGGGGTTCTTACTATCTTCCATACTAAGCAAGTTTTTGAGAAAGAGATTGGCACTTTTGTGCTCTTTTATAAAGCTTGGCACTCCTCCCCACTTTTCCTTTCACAAATCATGGCTAACCGATTCCATCGGGTGTCCACCAACTTTCACATACCATGGAGGAGTACCTTTTTTCTTTTCTTTTCTTTTATTTATTTTTCTTTTTTTGGAATAAAACATATGGAAGATAGCAAATCCGACCACTACGTCCCCATGAGCTGAAAACAGTGTCACAAAATAAGAAGTATTTTGAAGGTTTTTTGAAAGGTAGCATATGAAAATTTACTTGGAATGGCTTGAAAATACTATGCTTAGGAATTTATAGTGGACTCTTTGGAATAAACTTGGTTTTTGGTAGTTGGATGCATGAGAAGTATTCCCTCTCAGTACAAAATGAAGGCTAGCAAAAGACTGGGAGCGACCAACTAAGAGAGCAATAACGGCCATAATCATGCATAGCGACAAAAACATCATTAACCGAAGCATAAAGTGGTATCACAAGTCAAAAACCAAATGATCATAGAGGCTTATGGCAACTTGTTAGAGTCAAACATGTTGTAAGCATGCGCCAAGTCAACCCAAATAAAGCATCAAGGAGAAAACCACAATAATATGCTCCCATATAATAAAAACAACGCATGATTCTTTCAAAGGTACATTAAGCAATCTCAGTCATTTGAGACAAGTCATGCTACAGCAAAAACTACTAAGCATACTATCAAAATAACATCAAGCATGACATGCAACAGTCTAAGCCACAGTCTAAACAAGCTCCCATTTGTACCACTATAGGCATGAATTTTTTTTCTCTTTTCCAACACCATTCAACCTTTTTGAAACCACTCTTTTGAGATGAAAACCAACATAGAACAATGGTATAAATACACCTTGATACAAAGATATAACAAGATCTAAACAAAAATCAAGGCGAAAAACGAAAGCTAAATGCAGTACTAGAAAAAGAGAACACTCGTTGAACGATAAGAGTGAAAACAAGAGTGTTCTTAGCAATGAAAAACGGAGTGTGTATTCTCCAAAAGAAATTTGTTGGGGTCCACCCATTTATTGCATCAAACAAAACAAAAGAAAACTGAAAGCAAAAGTAAAGATGCTCTAAGAAAAACGCATAGTATAGAAAACAATAAAAATATAGTGTCTTGAAAGGTGACCTGATTTTTGCCAATGAAGAAGGGGTGCCTCGGGGCATCCCCAAGCTTTGATGCTTGTACCTCTTGGATATTTCTTGGGGTGACATGGGCATCCCCAAGCTTGAGCTTTTGTCCATACTTCATCTCATCTCATCACTCTCCTTTCCCTACACTTGAAAACTTCCCTCATACAAAACTTCACACAATTCTATTAGCAACATTAGTGTAAGCATGATAGTAAATCTACTCTTTTGGTTCAGTTTCAAACTCAAATACACCATCCATTAAAGCATAAGATACTTTAGAAACTTCCTCAAAAGTTCCGTGATCAAAAGAACTCAAAAAGAAAGCGGTCGAGAGGAAAACACAAATAGTGGCAGAAATCTGTCAAAACAGAATAGCTGACAAAGATCGATTTTTCCGAGGACCTTCAGTTGCTCAAATAGAAAAATTAAAAACTAATAGAAGTTTGGAAATAACCTGGGGCATGCGCACAAGAAATCGCAGATCAAAAAGATATCCTGAGAATTTTCACGAATTTTTACGGTGCAGTGCAGAAATCTGTTTCAGGACAGGAACTTTCCCAAATCTTACATTCCTCAAATTAGAGGTTCTTCTTAGCACAAAAACGAAATAAAAATGATAAGGAGAGGTCATTACAGTAGTAATAACTTCCAAGACTCAACAAAAAGAAAAAATACTGAAAAGAAAACATTGGGTTATCTCCCAAGAGTGCTTTTCTTTAACGCCTTTGAGCTAGGCGCAGAAAGAGGAAATCAAGTAATATCAAGCGATGATGCATCAAGTTCTAAGAGTCAAAAAGTAATTTCTTTCTCTTTCTAGGGAAATGTTCCATACCTTTCTTGAGTGGGAATTGGTATTTAATGGTGCCTTCCTCAATGATGGCACCAACAGTTCTAAGAAAAGGTCTTCCCAAAATAATAGGACATGAAGCATTGCATTCAACATCCAAAACAAGGAAATCAACGGGAACAAGGTTATTATTAACCATAATTAGAACATCATTAATCCTTCCCAAAGGTTTCTTCTTAGCAACATCAGCAAGAGGAATATCAAAATAACAATTTTCAAGCGGTGGTAAACCAAGCATATCATAAATTTTTCTAGGCATAATAGAAATGCTTGCAGCAAGATCACATAAAGCATGACAATCAAAATCATTCACATTCATATCAATGATGGGCTCCCAACCATCTTCTAACTTCTTGGGAATAGAAACCTTTTGTCTCAACTTTTCTTCCCTAATTTTCATGAGAGCATTTGTGATATGCTTTGTAAAAGCAACATTCATAGAACTAGCATTAGCACTTAAAGCAAGCTTTTGCAAGAAAAAAATAACTTCAGAGATATTGCAACCATCAACATCAAAATCATTAAAAGAAGTAGAGCTATTGTCTTCCATACTCCAAAAAATTTCAGCACTTTTTGTAGAAAAGGTTTTTACAGTTTTAGGCTTTTTCGCACAAGGAGTATGTGTTTTCTCTACACCAATCAAAGTAAGAGGATTGCTAGAATTTGAAACAACATCACTAGAGGTGGTAATAGTACAAACATTCATATTTCTAGCCATCTCATCTTCTCTTTCCCGCCTAGCATGCAATTCTGCTAACATCCTAACATTTTCATCAATTCTAACCTAGATGGCATTCAAAGTCTTGCTTTCTTTCACATCATGAGGCAAAACTTTTAGTTTCAGAAGTTCAACATCAAGAGCAAGGCTATCAACTTTACAAGCAAGAACATCAATTTTACCCAACTTTTCCTCAACAGACTTATTAAAAGCAGTTTGTTTACTAATGAAGTCCTTATGCATGACTTCAAGATCAGAGGGCATGCCCCTAGTGTTGTTGGAGGAATTACCATAAGAGTTTCCATAACCATTACCATTGGTAGAAGGATATGGCCTATAATTGTTGCTAGCAAAATTGTTCCTATAAGCACTGTTGTTGAAATTACTATTTCTAATGAAGTTCACATCAACATGCTCTTCTTGAGAAACCAAAGAGGCCAAAGGAACATTATTAGGATCAACATGAGATCTATCATTAACAAGCATAGCCATAATAGTATCAATCTTATCACTCAAGGAAGAGGTTTCTTCAACAGAATTTACCTTCTTACCTTGTGGAGCTCTCTCGGTGTGCCACTTAGAATAATTTACCATCATATTATCAAGAAGCTTTGTTGCGGTGCCCAAGGTGATGGACATAAAAGTACCTCCAGCAGCTGAATCCAAGAGATTTCTTGAAGAAAAATTTAATCCTGCACAAAAGGTTTGGATAATCATCCAAGTAGTCAGTCCATGAGTGGGACAATTCTTTATCATAGATTTCATTCTTTCCCAAGCTTGAGCAACATGTTCATTATCAAACTATCTAAACTTCATAATATCACTTCTCAAAGCTATAATCTTAGCAGGAGGATAATATTTACCAATAAAAGCATCCTTACACTTAACCCAAGAATCAATACTATTTCTAGGCAAATATAGCAACCAATCCTTAGCTCTTCCTCTTAAAGAGAAAGGAAATAACTTAAGCTTAATAATATCACCATCTACATCCTTATACTTTTGCATCTCACATAGCTCAACAAAATTGTTGAGATGAGCTGCAGCATCATCAGTACTAACACCAGAAAATTGCTCTTTCATAACAAGATTCAACAAAGCAGGTTTAATCTCATAAAAATTTGCCTCAGGAGTAGGTGGCACAATAGGAGTGCAGATAAAATCATTGTTATTGGTGCTAGTAAAATCACACAACTTGGTGTTCTCAGGAGTACCCATTCTAGCAAAACTAAAAGCAGACAAGTAAAAATAACAACTATAAAGGAACTAATTTTTTGGTATTTTTTGATAAAAAGATGCAAGCAAAAATAAAATAAAGCAAAACAATAACAAAGTAAAAGATTGGAAGCGAGAGACTCCCCTTGCAGAAATCCTCTTTCTCCCCGGCAATGGCGCCAGAAAAATTGCTTGATGGCGTGTAAATGACCGCCCAATTGGGAACCCCAAGAGGAAGGTATGATGAGCACAGCAGCAAGTCTTCCCTCAGTATGAAACCAAGGTTTATTGAACCAGTAGGAGAAAGAACCAACTTCCGAAGGTTGATGCTCGCTAGCTTCGCGACAGCTCCAAACAATTTATATATGGCTCCTTGTCTGGGGCGTAGCTTTGCACCAGCAGCAATGTGGAACCTGCACACAACACAACCAAGTACTTTGCCCCAACTTACAGTGAGGTTGTCAATCTCACTGGTTTGCTATAAATAAAGGATTAAGCGTATCGAGTGGTAAAAGATAGTAGTTTGCAAGAATGTAAATAAAGCGAGTAAATGGTAAACGGTAATAACAATGTAAAACAATGGACCGGGGTCCACAGTTCACTAGTGGTGTCTCTCCATAAGATAAATAACATGCTGGGTAAACAAATTACAGTTGGGCAATTGATAGAATAAAGCAAGCGTACAAATGAGGATCACTATGAGATTCACTTGGGCATTACAACATAATACATAGATCATAATCCAACTGCATCTATGACTAATAATCCACCCGCCGGATGTCATCCGAGCAACCGTTGGGTATTAAGTTGCAAGCAACTGATTATCGCCTTAAGCAAAGTGTGTAATGTAAATAATACAAATGTCCTTGAACACAAGATTGTTGTTTTCTCCCTAGTATCAACAGCACATCTACAACTTTAGAGGTTTCTGCCACTCCCCCAAGTTACTAGAGGCATGAACCCACTATCGAGCATAAATACTCCCTCTTGGAGTCACTAGCATCTACTTGACCAAGATATCTACTAGCAACGGAGAGCATGCAAGATCATAAACAACATAGAGATAACATAAAGATGATAAATCAATAAATCAACTTGACAAAGTACCAATATTCATCGGATCCCAACAAACACAATATGTAGAATTACACAATGATGATCTTGATTATGATAGGCAGCTCACAAGATCTAAACATGAATCACATGGAGGAGATGACAACCATCTAGCTACTGCTATGGACCCGTAGTCCAAGGTAGACTACTCACACATCACTCAGGAGGCAGGCATGGTGATGAAGAAGGCCTCCGGCGGTGATTCCCCTCTCCGGCAGGGTGCCGAGAAGAGCTTCTGTACCCTCCCGATCTCGCGTCGATAATGGCGGCGGCTTACAGTATGTTTCATGGAAAATTGATCGGGGCTCTAGGGTTTTCCCATATAGGGGAATATATAGGCGGAAGGGCGGCGTTAGGAGGTGGGCCAGGTGGCCCCACCACCTGGTGGCGCGGCCAGGGGCTGGCCCGCGCCACCCTATGGTGTGGGCGGCCCCTGGTCAACCTCCGTCTCAGCTTTGGACTCCGTCTCGCGTCGGGAAAAATAGGAACTTTGGCTTTTGTTTCGTCCAATTCCGAGAATATTTCCTGTATAGCTTTTCTAAAACACAAAAACAGCATAAAATAGGGAACTGACACTATGGCATCTCGTTAATAGGTTAGTTCTGGAAAATGCATAAAAACGCCACAAAGTATAACAAAACACAAAGCAAATGGTGCATAAACAAGCATGGGGCATCAAAAATTATAGATATGTTTGAGACGTATCAAAATGATACAAACAATTGTGATGCTATTATTATAACTTTTATATGGGCATCATGTCCTAAGACATGAAATTGAGAATGATCTATCTTTAAGGGTGCTTGTCACCTAACATGCCATTTCTGTCACTTAGCCCCAAGTACATGTTCCCCTTTACCCTTAGATGTGTGAATACAAAAGGATGCAGGTCTCGCTATTATTATCACCTAGCTACTCCACTTTTGTCACTTGGATACACCCTCAAGCTCCACACACATCTACATACATCATACTTCTTAATATAAAACACAAACAAAAACAACCATGCAAAGGTCTACTATTTATGTGCATGGTTAACACAACTCTCTCCTCTACCTACACTTAGTGTTGTCAAACACTTTGTGACATGGGTAGATAAAATAATCTTAACCAAAGAAATAAACTTCTTGATGGGCTTCCAAATTATGACAAGCTTATAACTATTTCAACACAATGATACATGCATAACAAGATTCATCTCATACCACAATAGTCAAAGGAGTTACATCCGTGTCCATAATCATGTAGGCAGCTCATATGGATCTGAATAATAAAGTACAAGAAGAGATATTGATACAAGATGCTACCACAAACCCCCAAGTACAGGGGTGGAGTACTCCTCTATCATGGTGGAGAGCGATGCGGAAGTGTTGGTGAAGGAGGAGAGGTGGTGGAGGCGATTCCAGCAGCGGCTCCCCCTCCAATCTTCCTCCACCGGCGGACTACAACCCCTATGTTTTGTTGCTTTGATCTCCGCCTCAACCCATTATAAAATAAAATCCCAGGAGCTATTTATAGTGGGTTTTAGGTCAAGACACGCCGCCATGCAAAAGAATGAAGCAGAAACAACATCGGAGGGCCAAAAGAGCCCGCACTACGCGGCCTGACTCTATGAACGTGTGGTGGGCCCCCATTTGGACCCTGTTGCTCTCCTTCTGGCCCACTTTGGCTTGTTGGATGCATTTCAAAATTTGTGAACCGTGCTCACGGATCTTCCTCTTTTTTGAGTCCCATAGCTCCCTAAAAATTAAAATACTAACAGAAGGTTTTTCTGCCAACTAGGGTTAAATACCAAATAAATGGGGACTCCATACCCGACCGCGCACGCAGTCTAATTATTCCCCTCCACCTCCCACCATGCGCGACATCGTCGCCCCACACCTCATGTGATCGCACCGCCTCGTCGCCACCGCTCCTTGCTATTGTTTCCCTTGCAAATCTACTCACAGACCACCGTCGTCGAGCACCGCCCGCCGTTTACCCTTTGAAATCAACCAGAACCATGCAACCCTAGTGGCCCCACTGCTGGGATGCCGCCACCCGCTGACCCTTAGTTCGACCAACTTCCGTGACGTGCACGCACGTCGGATGAGCAATTTTGCAGCCGAGATCACTCTCACGAGGATGCGAGTGTGGCAGGGCACATTCGAATTTCCACATGAGACTGTGCATGTGTCCGATATCGCAGCATGGAAGTTTTGCTAGCACTGTGTCGACATGAATTTCCCCGAGATTGAGACTCAGGAGGAGACGTGGATGCTTTCCCGCCATCGGCACTCACCATGCTGAAGGAGAAGTGACGACACCACCATGTGCATTAACATCTCTCCATCACCAAGGCAGACGAGCAGGCCATGGCGCAGTGGAGGAAGAATCATCCTAAAGACGGCGAGACAGAGCTAAAATTCTACGTCGCTTGAAAGATGGACATGATGAGAGAAAGGGCCAAGCAAAGACGGAATAAGGCGTTCATTGAGGTGCAGATGGCCGGTCCATCAACCATCGATGACAACAATGTGCTATGGCTCAACCTCTTCATCACAAGCTATGAAGGTACCGAAGATGAAGAGGAGTAGTTGGGATAGTATCAAAATGTGTCGGTCTAGATATGGTGTGTGGAATGTGTCGAACTATAGTGTAGAATGTGTTGAACTAAATTTAGGAACTAGTTCATGGATTTCAATGTATGGACGTAAATGCATTTGATGTAGGGATAATTCCTATAAAATAGGGTGCATTTTTTTAATGAGAAAATAGTTCGTAGAGGCGTGAAATCTGGAGGGCACTCCACTACTAATTGCATGGCTAGTGGCCGTAGGATAGACATGCCACTAGTAACCATTTTATTGGTGACGTGTCGGCTGGTACGCCACCGGTAATTTTTAGTACTGCCGTTATACTGGTGGCATTGCGCCACTAAAATTAGATTAAATATTTAGCTGACAATAAGGTACTTTTTATTTTATATATGCTATGTGAATGCCATATCCAACAATTCCCCCTTTCTCAATCGCATTTCGAGTTAATACCGCATTTCAGAACTTCATTCTTCCACGTGTAAGAGTTTGGCAGAAAGATGGTCCTTTTCGTGAAACTTCACATCCTTTTTTATCTAAACAACAAACCAGTTTTAGCCATGGATAAACAACAGAGTAAAGCAACTCAACTAATGAATTAATAACGACTAGGGGGAATTCAGACGAGGGACATGTAGTTATATAGACATACCTAGGGACTAGACCAGATTAATATGAATAGATGGACATAAACGTATATGCGCATGAGTGAAACATTGGGGTGGTTTCCATAAAGATTATCAACATACTCCAAACCTAAGGACAAGATAGGTAGAATCGAGGGACAAGGGGTTATGCGCAGGCAAGGCGCTTTGTAATAAGCGGATTGCTACAATACCATAAAAAATGTGCACAACATAATTTGGCTAAAATTTTAAGCTTAATACCAGTAGACGATTCACTAGTAGAAAAAAGGTCTTCCATTCGCCCCTTTAGTCCCCAATTAATGAAGCCCACGGTTAAAGGGGGCATTAGTCCCGGTTCAATTGAAAATGTGGGCCATAGAGTAGTCCCGGTTCAAATGTGTCCTTTGGTCCTGGTTTGCGCCACCAACCGGGACTAATGGGTAGGGGCCTTTAGTCCCGATTGGTGGCGCAAACCAGGACTATAGGGCACCCTTTAGTCCCAATTCGTGTTACGAGTCGGGACTAAAGCCCTGTTCAAACGAACCGCTCACTCCCGCGCCAGTTATGACGCGATCGTCGCTTCGGAATTCGCTGCCATTACGGCGATCGCTTCAGAAATCGCCATTGACGCATCGGGATGCCGCCGGCAAGCCTAATCACACCGCCGGCCAGCCTTAATCGCACCGCCGGCCAGCCTTCTTCATCTTCCCTCTCTCTACTATATACGATGCACTCATCTTAAGAATCTTCTTCATCCTCTAATCCTCCCAAAACATACATCTCCATAGCACATCTTCACACTGGCGATCTCTCTCTCT
Organism: Dactylis glomerata; assembly: GCA_007115705.1. Taxonomy (NCBI): domain Eukaryota; kingdom Viridiplantae; phylum Streptophyta; class Magnoliopsida; order Poales; family Poaceae; genus Dactylis; species Dactylis glomerata. The sequence goes on along the minus strand of QXEO01000155.1, from coordinate 1,478,998 downwards.
CCCTCTCATTCTAATGGAGCCGACGACGCTACCTCAATCTCGGATGTACAATATCACCGCCGAAGGGATGCTTTTCACCGTCACGGAAACTCTCCGTGCATCAATGGTGGAGATGTGGATCCGCGCCGTCAAGCAGCGGTTCCTCGACGCCGCACCGAACAAGTGTGTGGGTTGGACTGCGATTTCACCAGCTCTCGCGAGGGTAGGAGAAATCAGCGTGCCGCCGTCCTTTAACTCTCGGTGGCGTCCGAGGTTTTGGTCTTTTAGATATGTCGGGTCAATCACATGCCGCAGCTGCTCAAGGAATTATTGAAGGACACCACTGTTAGATTCTGTGGTGCGGCTATCGACAATGATGTGCGCATGCTGCGATACTACGGAATTGAAATTCCGTCTGTGTACGGCCTCCAAAAGATTATCCCGAACCCCACCAAGAATCCAATTCTGAGTCTATATGATCTGTCCAATGCTACTATTGGGACAAATCTTGAGAGGAAGAGGAACAAGAAGGACGACGAGGAAGAAGAAGAAGATGATGAAGATGAACTAATATATGGTTGGGCCAAAGTTTCATTGAGCGGCGAGCAAGTGTTGGATGCCGCTCTAGACGCTCGCCTGGACTTCGAGATTGCTAGGAGGCACTGGAAGCTACAAGGCTACAATAGCCATATTGATCATCTCAACATTTAGGTGGATGATCGTAGATGTGTGTGGTGTGGTGTGCGAGTCTTCGAGATTTCTCGTGCCTCTTATTGTTATTCTACTGGATGAGTAGCATGCATATTTGGAAAAATGTACTTCCTCGTGTTTCGGTTAACAAGTCTATTAATTTTTGAATTTTGGATTTTTTCATGTTTTTTGGCTTTTTTGAATATTTTAATTATTAAAAATTAATAATTAAATTATGCATAAAAATTATTTGGAATTCATTGATGCTTATTATTACTTAATCATTGTTGCTTATTTTGTGAATTTATTTGGAATTTAAAAAAGTAATATTATATGTTACCAAAGTGTATAGGTTAATAGAATTGGTAGCATACCATTATCAAGAAGTCGCGAGCGCAGTCTTAGAAGCTACTATGGAAGAAATGCAGAAGTTAAGAGTGCTAAGGGTGGAGCAGTGTGAGGATGGGTGACCGATCGGGAAGTGAGGACCACAAATATGTAATTTGACATGAGAATAGAGTGAGAGCCATAAGTATGTAATTTGACATGAGAATATATGTGATTAGATATTAGAGAAATAAAGAAAATAGAGAAATTCCGAAAAAGCAAATACAATTTTTTTTTGAACGGACCTTTAGTCCCGGTTTGTGTTACGAATCGGGACTAAAGGTTCTCCAGCCGCAGCACATGACCCGGGCCACGTGGAGATCCTTTAGTCCAGGTTCGTAAACAATCGGGACTAAAGGATGGAGGTTTTAGTCTCGCTTTGTTAGTCCTAGTTGCTTCAATCGAGACCAATGGGCTTTACAAATCGGGACTTTTTCCACCAGTGATTATTTGCTTAAATTCTTCAGTCAGATACTTAATTAGCACCAATCAAACATAAGAGCTAAGTGATGTCCTCCTAAACTTTACAAGCATGCGGCACATTTAAGTAGCCGGAATCCTATATTAAGAACCTACTACATGACCGCTGAATAATCTGACTTAGTAAGACACACATGATATAAAAGTTGCAATTATCTAACAACAGGCTACAACTAGCTAGCTACATACCTGTTCATGCAATGCATGCACATGAGATTTCCTAGATGTGATTTTTTATTGTTTAAGCTGAACGCGACACACACCAGTAAACTGGTATCCTACTCCCGCCCCTATGAGTTTAGCTAACTAAACAAACGAGCTAGGCCAAATCTCTTCCTTTTTGCCGCGAACACAGCTATGGGTTGAACCATTGAGGAGCGACACCTCAGCCAGTTGCGCGCGACTACTGGAAAAATGGTTGATTCATGCAGTTGATTGGTTGCGTATGTTCAATCTGCAAGACCGACCACAAAGTTTCCAATTAGTTAATTTTGGGGACCCAAGAAAACTTTTTTTTTTGCGGGTTACCCAAGAAAACTATACCTACATGCTAGTATAGATCTCTCTAATCACACACGGAGACAAGAGCATACGTGTGCTTGCGCAGGCGCACGCACGATCGTGAGCGTACGCACACATCAAATTTTGTTTTGATAAAGAGCAATAAAAATATGCACAGCTGAAACCACGTTGCTCCAACTGTGTCTTCATTTCGGACACCAATTCGGTTCGCTATGGTTCGTTTGCGGTGGCCTGCCGACCGGCTGGAGGCCTATGTCTGTTTAGGGTAGCAATGTGTTTCCATTTAAGTCTGCATTTGGACACTTTCTTTGCCCATTTTACATATTTTACCTTAAAAACATCTAAATTTAACAAAAATAATAGTAAATTAAGTAGCACTACAAGGTAGTTCAATCCTTCCTTGATGGCATATCACAAAGTCCAAAAGAATGACACACAAATATAGAAGTTTGATCGAGAAAATCACACATTTTGATCAAAGAATCATCTTTTTCTTCTTCTCCAACTAGCCCATTGAGTAGGATCCATATCGTCGGTGATTGGGGTCATCTCAATCTTGGCCTCCTCACTGAGTAGGGAGAGCTCTAATTCCTTTTGGTTGTTAGCTACTTCCTTGGCTTGAGCAAGGGCATTCATCTCTTCAATTTTGAGCCTTTTGTTTTGAATATCGATGTAACCTTTCATGACCTTCCCTTTATCCCGACGCTTCCTCGCTGTCCTCTTCTCACTTGACACCTCCTTCTCGCCAAAGAAAGTCTTGATCATGTCCATGACCGCTTGTAAGGAAGCCTCTTGCTTTGCATCCGCATTGGAGTTGGTCCTTTCCCTCGGCCTCTTTGATTGGCTTGACAAACATGGGCACCATCGGGATCAATGGCATTGGGTTACGCCCCTCCATTTTTCGACCATGACACGTAGAGCTCTTGACACTTGTGACAATCTTTGATTGCGGTCCAACAATGTTGAATTGCTTGTTTTGATTAGCGGTCTTGAATTGGGCCAAATCTTGCCACACCAAGTCTCCAACGCCAAGGCCACTAAATTGGCGCTTCTTCACGATGTCATACGTCGCGTTGAACTTGGTGCATTGCTCTTGGATGGACAACCTTTTTCTGAGTGAGTTTTCATTGTGATAACTTTCAAAGGGGTGGCCACCCAAGCGCTTGTTCTCATGGAAGTAGTTGAAACTCTTCTTCCAAAATGCCCCCTCCTCCTTTTGCTCGGCACCATAGATTGGATCTTGTCCAATTTCCATCCAAGCTTTGCAAACCACCACATCCTCAATTTGTGTGTATGCTCCGATACTCTTGGACTGTTCATTGGCCGCGACCTGGCGAGCTCGCCATCGAACAAGGGGTTGTTGTCGATGGAGATTGGGACAGACCCGGTTCCCTCTTGGGCGTCCTGTTTGGTCTCATCTTGGGTATTTGAAGCCATGCCCCTTGTTGATTATGGACGCCATGATCTCATCCCCCTCGTCTTCATTGAAGTAGGTCTGCCACATATGCCGCCATGGTTGGACACGAGCATGGTAAACAAAAGGATGGAAAAATGTAAGCAAAGAAAGGATTGAAGGGAATATGCCCGAGAGGCAATAATAAAGTGGTTATTATCATATTCCATGTTTATGATAAATGTTTATTTCTCATCCTAGAATTGTATTAATCGGAAACATTAATACTTGTGTGATTAATAAACCAAAAGGTTCCTAGTGAAGCCTCTCTTTTATACTAGCTCGTTGATTAACTGATGATCAAGGTTTCCAGATCATGAACATTGGAAGTTGTTAATAACGGGGTCATATCATTAGAAGAATGATGTGATGAACAGTCACACCCATAGTAAGAATAGCAATACGATCAAGTCATCAAGTTTCATTGCTATATCAAACTCATACGAAGTAGTTTTAATCCTTAGACCATGAGATCATGTTAATCACTGATACTAGAAGGGTACTTTGATGATATCAAACATCACACCGTAACAGGGTGATTATAAAGGTTGATTTGGGTACTCTAAAAGTATTAGTTGAGGCTCATGGATCAAGAGTGGGATTTGCCCATCCGGATGACGGAAAGATATTCTCTGGGCCCTCTCGGTGATATTGCATTGACACCACTTGCAAGCATGTGACTAGGTCACAGGAATGCATTATCACGGAACGAGTAAAGAGACTTGTCGGGAACGAGATCGAACTAGGTATGGTTGATACCGAATGATCGGATCTCGGACAAGTAATAATATCGCGAGACAAAAGGAATTGACTATGTTCGTTAATGGTTCACACAATCACTAGATCATCGTCGAGTAAGTGGGAGTCGTCATGGATTTCCAGATCCCGCTGATGATTATTGATCGTAGAGGAGTCTCGATCATGTCCACGTTATTCACGAACCGTAGGGTGACACACTTAAGGTTCGTCGTCGTTTTTGAGTGGATACGATACTCCGATCGAATTATAGGACAGCATGAGGGTTGTTTTAGAAAAGTGCCGAAATTGTTTTGGCATATCGAAATAACTCAAGGGGGTTTTTGTTAATGTTTGTTAATTGATTGAATTAACATATATTAAAGAAATAAAAATGTTTTATTAATTCAATTAGTGTGAGTTTTAATTAGCATGAATGTCATGCAAAATTAAAATGGGGGTTACCACCATGAAGAGGGGGTTACCACCATGAAGAGGGGGTTACCACCATGAAGAAGGGGCTGCCACCTCCTCTCCTATAAAATGAGCCTTCTTTTCCCTCTTCTCACACTTCTTGATCCCTCCCTTCCTCCCATAGTTGCTGCTCCACCATCGACATTGCTTAGCGAAGCTCTGCCGAAATTATAGTTCGATTTCATACACTTAGTTGAAGTGGTGTTGGAGTGTCCGGCGGATCCCTTCTTCCTCTGCCCCGCTGGACCGAGGGCATGGAGGAGACGACGACAAGCCGTACGTGTGACCGAGTACGGAGGCGCCGCCGGTTGTGGCGCCTTGTACACGATCTTTGGATTGTCAAGTGAACGACTACGTCGACTACGTGTGTCTTCATCAAGTCTCCATCGGCAATGTTTGTGCGGGAACGTAATCCCCGTTTCCAGTCTTCGAGGGTTAGTTCTCCGTTGCTACCATCTCGTAGAGTTTTCTTGGCTAGTTTGTGTTCATGCGTAGGAAAAATTTTGTTTTCCATGCTACGAACCCATCAATGGTATCAGAGCCATCTCTATGCGTAGTTGGTATGCACGATTAGAACACATGGGGATGTGGGCATTGATGATCATGTTATTGCTATTTTTTGTATTTCGGATCATAGTGGCATAGTGGGATTGAAGCTGCCCGATACTAACATTACGTGACCGCGTTCACGAGACTTGTCCCACACTTGACATGCTTCGGCATATGTGGCTTTGCGGGTGCACGTTTCTCCCACTATAGTTATGATCTATTTTACAAAGAATTGTTAATAATATTTTATCACCGTTGTGGTTACATGTTCGTAGGTCAGAACGGTTCTTCCTAGAAAGCCCCAAACCACGTAAAATATGCAAGACAAATTAGAAGCGTCTAACTTGTTTTTGCAGGGTATGTGATGTGATATGGTTAAATTGTTTATGTTACAAATTGTATGAAATAATCCTTTTTGCAAGTTATAAACAACCGGCAGGAGCCATATGGTTGTTTTTTTCATTTTATGGCCTGCGTGCCGAATATATATATCCAAGTGATATATTGTAATGGAGGAAGACAATCAAGGTGGCACGCCATAGACCTTGGTGCTACGCCGGTGGAATGATAGAGATCATGCCATGACGCACAAGATGGAGATCGAATGCGTGAAGGACCATATCATATCACATTATATATGCATGTGATGTTTATCCTTTTATGCATCTTATTTTGCTTAGATTTGATCGCGCGGTAGCATTATAAGATGATCCCTATCACATAAATATCAAGATAAAAATATGTTCTTCCATAGCATGCACCGTCAAGAAAGTTCGTCGTTTCGAGACACCACGTGATGATCGGGTGTGACAGACTCTACGTTCACATACGATGGGTGTAAGACAGTTTTACACACGCGAGTGCTATGGTTCTACTTGGCGAGCCTAGCGTGTACAGACATGGCCTCGGAACACAAACCGAAAAGTTAAGCACGAGTCATATGGTTGATATGATGAACATGGTGATGTTCGCCTTTGAAACTATACCGTTGCACGTGATGATCGGTTGCGGTATAGTGAATTTGGTTTGTGTAATCACTTAAGAAAACTAAGAGGGATGTTGTTTTTAAGTGGGAGTTCACTTAGTAATTTTGAATTATAGAACTCAATTTATGATGAACTAAATCAAAGAGAATTTGCATAGTTTGTTGTAGGCATTGACATCCGTTTACTACCTTGCGATTAGCTATAATTGAGATAATAGAACTATAGAATTCTGGATGTTAACTTTACGAACTGGTATCGTATTGTTTGAATGGCAATCTAAAGTTTAAAGTCCTATTGCTAACTTTTAGCAAACCTTGGTTACTCGATAAAATTTAATAAGTAGTATTAAATCAAGAGTAACAATTCCAGTGTTAGTATCTAAGTATCACATTTGCCTCCATAATCCTTGATATTCAAAAGTTGTTTTTAGTATCAAGGTTGTCTAGGAGCTGAAAGAATTGTTTCATAAACTATCATATGTGGAAGATATTTTGATATCTGAAACAAATTGTTTTGTTGCAATGTGATAGAGTATAATTTAGTAAGACACATGTTCTCGTATTGTATGAGAATTTGCGAAGATTGGAGATGCTATGCGTCCAGATCTCCTAAAAGGTTTTAGGAACTAACATTATACTCACAATTCGTCCTCATGAGCTATAGTAGCTTGATCATGAAAGTTGTCATGATAGGATGAATAGAAGATGTAGGTAAAATGTTTACTGCACTAAAAGATTACTAAATAATGGAATTTGGAAGAACGCCAAATATTTGATAATGGTGATCTACTTCAAAGTGCGAGTCCAAGGGTATTAGTGTTTGACTAATCATGCCTTGAACTATATGCCATGTGTATGGCACCACTATTGATGTTGATGAATTCTTCTAGACGAAAAAGAATTGCTAAAAGAGAATCCGAAATTTATTCTGGCGGAAAAGAAAAGACTGGAAATGTCCAGCTCAGGTATATAGAAGATATACATGTAATGGGTGTATTCGTTGCTTGTTAAAACAATGTGGTTCTTGGGTATTTGATACTAAATTGGTTGGTATAAACTGTCATATAGAACAACGCAATACAAGAACTGCAATGGCCTAATTAACTAGCAAATGAATATGGGATGATTCTCATCGAAAACAAATAAAGTGTTATTGTGTTTCATTGGAATTAAACCTAGCCTTCAAGATTTGTTTTAACAATTGTTATTTTGTTATGGTATTATGAGAACAATGGTTGTTCAAATTATTACCTCCTTCATAAAAGATGAATGAACGCTTATCTTGTGGGAGAAATCACATCCATAACACTGATGCTAAAAATGTCTCAAGACAAATGATTAGAAGATCACTTATGAGTGACACCACTGTTTAAATCATATAGGAAAGTAAACATGAAGGAACTCCATGTTGATGGAATTTTGGAGTCATTTTGATTTTGAATCAATTGACACTTGTAAAAATTTCCTAGAGATGATTAAAACTCTGTTTGTAGGCCAAAGAAGAACGGACGACTAACTTATTGGACGTTCTACCTGTTGATGTATATTGTCCATTATGCGTAGCCGAGTGTGGTGGATCTTTGAACTTCATTTACTTTAACCAAGGATTTGAGTAGATATATGTGTATATTTACTTGATAAGGAAGAAGTATGAAATATTTGAAAAATGTTCAGAGTATTTCTAGATGAAGTTGAAAATCATTGTAACAAGAGAATAAAGAATTTATGATTTGATCATAAAGGAATATATTTGAGTTACAAGTTTAGCAAACACCTAAAAGTTGAGGAATCGTTCCATAGACTTGTATTTCCCGAAACACCATAGGAGTATGGAGTGTTCGAGAGATGAAATCAAACTTTATGTGACATTATTGGATCAAAGGTGTCGTCTATAAAACTGCCATTATATTTTAAGGATAAAGCTTTAGAGACTACCGCTTTTACACTAAAAAGAGCGCCATCATGATCCGTTGAAATGACACCATATGAGTTATGGCATGGGATAAAACCCAAGTTGTCTTTTCTGAAATTTTGGTATGCTAGACATATGTAAAATGTTTACAACCAAAGTCAGATAAATGCATCTTTGTAGGTTATCCCAAAGTTACTGTTCGGTATTCCTCCAGAACACCGAAGACAAAAGTGTTTGTCGTTGAAAACGTCAAGTTTCTTGAGAAGGAATTTTTCACAAAAAGTTAAGTGGGAGGACAATAGAACTTTGATTGGGTTATTGAACCTAAGCTATATGTGCTGAGTAGCGCAGCGCCGGGAAGTGTCCCGGAGGCAGCCACAATGCGCATGGCTCCTGTGCCTCAAAGGTTGTGGTCACTGAGATCTAAGTTCCTATTGAACCGCGTGAGTCGGGTAACAATCAAATAGTTAGATTTGAGATTAGATCATTATTGTTTGACAATGATGAACTGACTACATGCAAAGAAGCAATGATGAGCCCTGACTCCGTCAAATGGCTAGAAGCCATAGAATCCGTGATAGTTCCATATACGAGAAACCAAGTTTCTGAACTTGAAAGACCCTCAAAATGGCATGAACCCTAATGAACGTATTTGCATCTATAAACAGACATGGATGTTTTCACATCTATGAAATAGTCGACATATCGTTAAACTGTTTACGATTATGTTCAATGAGTTGACTATGACAAGATTTGATCTTTCATAGCGATATTTTGTCTGGACGGATTACTGTAGCAACCACTACATATGCCAAGTTTGGTATATGTTAGTTGAACAAACAAGACAACATTCTTCTAATAGAATGGTTACCTAGGACATGTACATGACATGGTCCAATGGGTTTTGTAAATTCAAAGGATGCTAAAAAGGCATGCAAACTTCAATGATTGAAGTAAGCATCGCGGAGTTGGAATATTCACCGTGATAAAATAATTAAAAGGTTTAGTTTCATCAGATACGATGAATATGCTTGCATTTGCAAGAAATTAAGTGGGAGCGTTGAGACATATTTTCAGTACATTATGTAGAAGATATATTGTTAATTGGAAATGATGTATCTTTTATTGACATAGGTTAAGAATTTCATTAAAATTAGATTTCAATGAAAGACTTAGGCAAAACCAAAATATTGGGTCTCAATGTCTATGTAGATAGATCGAGGTGCCAATATGGTTGTGCCAAAGTACATAGATGAAATATTGAATGAAGTTCAATATGGAAACGGCGAGAAAAGTTCTTGCCGCATGGAAGAGGTTGAAACAAGATTCACGTGTTTTTGACACTTGATGAGTGAAGCCACATGAATGATTTGATTGATCATGTATACCGTGATATGTACATATCTAGATATGTCCTATGCTCTAAATGTTATGAGCATATACCAGAGTGATAAATGTCATAAGATGATCACTGGACAATAGTAAGGATATCCTTATGTGCTTTGGAAGGACTAAGGATATATATTGTGTATGACCAAGTGACACATAGTTCATTGTAAAGTGTTACATTGATACTAAGTTTGTCACAACATACAAATTAAGTTTATCTCAATTTTAGCTATGTGTTTAGGTGGCACAATGTAATGGAAGGAAGTTCCATAATGGATTTGGATGAGTTCCAAAGTTAAGACATTGTGATGGATTCTACAACAAAGGTTGAGTATATGGCTGCTTTAGAAGTAGCAAAAGAGAGCATTTGTGTCAAGAAGTTTGTTATCAAACTAGGTGTAGTTCCAAGCGGGCTATTACTATGAAGATCTATTGTGTGACAATAGTGACAACATAATTTTAGCTAAAGGAACTAAGGTCTCACCTAAGGACCAAATTTATACCCAACTATCTCATTTGAGAATGAGTGATACGTAGAGACGCAACGACATGCAAATACACACAGAACTGAAAGTGTCAGATCTGGAGATCAGATTAACCACATGCAACGCGTATGGATAACACGTGAATGCCATAAGTGTTATATACGCAAGTATCAACTAGATTATTGACTCTAGTGCAAGTGGGAGACTGAAGGGAATATGCCCGAGAGGCAATAATAAAGTGGTTATTATCATATTCCATGTTTATGATAAATGTTTATTTCTTATGCTAGAATTGTATTAATTGGAAACATTAATACTTGTGTGATTAATAAACCAAAAGGTTCCTAGTGAAGCCTCTCTTTTATACTAGCTCGTTGATTAACTGATGATCAAGGTTTCTAGATCATGAATATTGGATGTTGTTAATAACAGGGTCATATCATTAGAAGAATGATGTGATGAACAGTCACACCCATAGTAAGAATAGCAATACGATCAAGTCATCAAGTTTCATTACTATATCAAACTCATACGAAGTAGTTCTAATCCTTAGACCATGAGATCATGTTAATCACTGATACTAGAAGGGTACTTTGATGATATCAAACGTCACACCGTAACAGGGTGATTATAAAGGTTGATTTGGGTACTCTGAAAATATTAGTTGAGGCTCATGGATCAAGAGTGGGATTTGTCCATCCGGATGACGGAAAGATATTCTCTGGGCCCTCTCACTGATATTGCATTGACACCGCTTGCAAGCATGTGACTAGGTCACGGGAATGCATTATCACGGAACGAGTAAAGAGACTTGTCAGGAATGAGATCAAACTAGGTATGGTTGATACCAAATGATCGGATCTCGGACAAGTAATAATATCGCGAGACAAAAGGAATTGACTATGTTCGTTAATGGTTCACACGATCACTATATCATCGTCGAGTAAGTGGGAGTCGTCATGGATTTCCAGATCCCGCTGATGATTATTGATCGGAGAGGAGTCTCGATCATGTCCACGTTATTCATGAACCGTAGGGTGACACACTTAAGGTTCGTCATCGTTTTTGAGTGGATACGATACTCCGATCGAATTATAGGACAGCATGAGGGTTGTTTCAGAAAAGTGCCGAAACTATTTTGGCATATCGAAATAACTCAAGGGGTTTTTTGTTAATGTTTGTTAATTGATTGAATTAACAAATATTAAAGAAATAAAAATGTTTTATTAATTCAATTATTGTGAGTTTTAATTAGCATGAATGTCATGCAAAATTAAAATGGGGGTTACCACCATGAAAAGGGGGTTACCACCATGAAGAGGGGGTTACCACCATGAAGAAGGGGCTGCCACCTCCTCTCCTATAAAAGGAGCCTTCTTCTCCCTCTTCTCACACTTCTTGATCCCTCCCTTCCTCCCATAGTTGTTGCTCCACCGTCGACATTGCTTAGCGAAGCTCTGCCAAAATTATAGTTCGATTTCATACACTTAGTTGAAGTGGTGTTGGAGTGTCCGGCGGATCCCTTCTTCCGCTGCCCCGCTGGACCGAGGGCGTGGAGGAGACGACGACAAGCCGTACGTGTGACCGAGTATGGAGGTGCCGCCGGTTGTGGCGCCTTGTACATGATCTTCAGATTGTCAAGTGAACGACTACGTCGACTACGTCAAGTGAACGACTACGTCGACTATGTGTGTCTTCGTCAAGTCTCCATCGGCAATGTTTGTGCGGGAACGTAATCCCCGCTTCCGGTCTTCGAGGTTTAGTTCTCTGTTGCTACCATCTCGTAGAGTTTTCTCGGCTAGTTTGTGTTCATGCGTAGGAAATTTTTTGTTTTCCATGCTACGAACCCATCAAGGATCATACAGGGTTGTAGGGTGAAATGGTGGCACTAACATTCCATCGAATTGTTTGCGGGGCTCGGGACCGGCCCCTAACAAACTGGTCACTGGAGTGGTGTTCAGGTCGATGGTGGGGGCCTGATGCTAGGAAAGACTCACCGACCTCCAGCGACGTGTCCCTTGACCCAGAGAACCAGGATGACACTGTGGCATTCCCTTGGACTGCTTATGCCTGTGGTGGGTTTTTTGCGGACGTTCTATAGCTCGCGACACCACAATACCGCTCATCACCACCCGGATGTTGAGCAAGAGCATAACTTGGGATCCCACCAAGGCCTCAGCATTTTTGGGCCTGAACGGCGGCAGCATGCTCCAGTGCCCTGGCCCTTCCTTGGTATGCAGCGTTAGTGGCAATCTTGGTATTAAAGTAGTTCTTACACCCAACCCGCTTCTTGGACTCATCCGCCCTCTGCTCCGGCGTGAGTTCCATCTTTGCCTTGACCTTGTCGGGCACGGTGGCCTTCTTCCGCCCCCTTGCCATGGGGGCCAAAAAGGTGTCAGGAGCGACAGGGGCCACATCATCATCGGCGGAGGGAGTAGTGGGCATGGTGTCAGGCAAGGCGGGGCTCGCTTGCTCCTCCATGGATCGAGCTAGGGCTTGGTGGTTGGGGCATGGCTAGGTGAGAATAATCTGATTGTGGGTGGATGACATGGGGGCCTAGGAAGATAAAGGGAGGACAAACACAAGCGCACGCACCATTTGCGCCCACTGCAAAGCCAATCCAAATCTGGTCTACAGACATATTCTACCATGCGGTCTATTTCTAGGTCATCGTTGGGCCTAGCCAACAAGCCTCGTGGATAGGATTGGTCGGGTCTCGTTCGTTTGCACGGCACCGTTGGAGTTTCCCTAATGAAAACTAGGGCACTATTGTCCGATCGACTCTTAAGGGTTTATTTGGTTGCCAACAAATTTTTATGATGTCTCCATTTTGTTGTCAGGTATCTTGTCCTACATGGGTTCTTAAATCACTTTTCAGTCGGAGGAAAAATGCAAGCCAAAAAAGTTACCAAACAAGATCATTATTGACCCCCTATTGCTTCACTCTAAATAAAAAGAGCTAAATCAAGATTGTAAGTGCCATAAAGGTATCAAAATAAGTTATAGTTACTCGAGGGGCACATGCAGATATTTGACCCAAAAAAACAAGGTTTAAGAGCGATGACTTCTTATAGCTTCCATGTGATGATGATGCAGATAGTTCCAGTTGCACTTAGCGTGATAATGTACAAGGACGTTTGTGACACACTTATTGAGATCTGTAATTTTTTCAACATTATATCCTGAAAGGAGATTAGTTTAAAGATCCTCACAAGGATACAAGAAGAGATTATTGTCATACTTTATGAGCTTCATATCTACTCCCTCCGTTTGGAAATATAAGATGTTTTGGCTTTATGAAGCTAATTTATCTAGATATCTTTTAGTGTATAGATTCGAGCAAACCTATACACTAAAAGATGTCAAGATATATTTGCTTCACAAAGCTAAAACATCTATATTTATAAATGGAGGGAGTACTTCATACCCGTATTATTTGAAATTATAGTGCATCTACTGTTACATATTGTCCTTGAGATCACCGAGCTTGGACCGTTATTCTTGCACAACATGATGGCGTTCAAAAGGATGACTGGGTTTGTGAAGGGATACATGTGTGAGGGAGCCCCTCCAGATGGAAGCACCGAGTGCATCTTGTTTTACACAAATTATTTGTAAGTCAAAATATCTATTGGTGTGACGGTTAATAAGCACCTTGGCAGACTCAAAGGTCTAGGTCACTTAGTTTTGAAGGAGGATTTGCATGTGGACTACAATACACCAAAGCCAACACAACGGCTTTAACAAAGCCCACACCATAGTATTACAAGACCTACAAGTTTAATAAAATAAAAATACGATGACTCTTGATAGCATAGGAAGGACAAACAACTTATTAGGGAGCACAACACACAGTTCGCGGCTTGGTTCAAAGTGCGAATTAAGGAGATAACATTGTCAACGAGTAATGAGAATGCGAAACCCCATATTCGCCTTGACATAAGTCCTGCATGCAATCTAGTGACTTATCGCATATGATATCAATAAAATCTCATTCTATACGGGGGGAGCAAACATAATAATAGTGATTACGAGAACTCAGGAGTGATTATGGAGCCTTGCAATGTGGTCGGGAATATAAAGTAGAGATACTACAGCGGGATCAAACATATCTAGGAACTTCACTAGTCGGGAGAGTAGAAGGTGGCAATGTTTTGTCTTAGATAGGTAAAGAGTGTCCATATCGAAGGCTGTTATTTCACTATCATGTGTATATCCGAAGCACAACATGTTGGTACAAAAATCTCCTCCCAAGATGAGACATGGGTATCCACTAATGACGTGGCCTAGTGCTTTTTCATAACCACCCAATAAAGTCAAGCAGATGTTGTGGTGAGGAGAGAAAAAAGGATTATCGTTGGAATGGATGGAGAGTCATCAACGAGGAAGACTTTGACTAATGAGGCAACCCAAAGGAAGAACTCGACAATGAGAAAGAAGAATGCATGACAAAAAGGAGCAAAACTACGTTAGCTAAGACAAGCCATCTCTTCAACAGAAACTGTCACAATGTGGGGATATAATATACAAGGAAGATCAAGAAGACCAAGAACACTATCAAGAAGATTTCCAAGCGACGCTAACAAATGAGAGTATGTTGACACAATTATCACTGTATATCCCTTTTGTACATGCCTGTAATCAAATTTGTGTATTATCTAGCAACTTGTATTTGATCGCTCACGCATATGCATCAGTTTTTAAATCTGAAATTAACTAAAATGGGCAACATTGTTAGGATATTGTATAAATAGGCTCGAATTACAAAAACATACATTTCATGATTTTTCTAGGATTTTAGTTAAAAATGCATAAATTTTCTATTTTCTATTTTTATTTTTTTAATTAGTTATTACTGGTGGTGGGTCGTTTATAGCCACACCACTAGTATTAGTTACTGGTGGCGTGGTGTTTTACTAGGTGTGGCTTCAAAAGGACATGCCACTAGTAAGCCATGGAAGATGTGAAATTAGGTCAACTGATCTCTCCTATGCCCCTTCTCCCCACACAACCCATGCACTCCTTATCCTCTCCCGCCGCACCAAAACCCTATACGTCATGTCATGTCACCACTCAGGGCCTGCGTGCTCACCTCATTACCTACAACCTTCACGCTGAAGTATTTGAGGCCGCAGAACCCTAATAGGCCACCTCCTTCCATCACTGCTCTCCGCTTGACCTCTCTCTGCTTCGCTAGCTTGCTTCTCAACTCCCTGGTGATCAAGCTCCTCTCTCTCTCTCTCTCTCATGTGTCCACCCCTAGCACCGACTCATCATTCACCTCCGAGCACTGCCCCAAATATGCATCATCGGAGCTCCTCCAGTGACCAACAGGTCCCCGTGCCACCACTTTATGGTACATAGTAAACGGGCTACACTTTTGAGTAGTTTTAGAGAATGATTTAGTGGTTAAGTTGTTTTTCATGGTCATGTGTTTGATCTACATACATGTTCTTTGTTGTTAGAAGATAAAAATCATGTCATTGTCTTCAATATATGTGTGTGAATTTTTTGCGGGTCATATATGTGTGTGATGGTTGACTATGAACATGTGAGTTCAAATATATGTGCCTTGTCGTGCCAGTCATCATAACCTGGGGCCACGTTGTGTTGCTAGCGAAAATTCATGTTGCGTTTCTTTATTTAGAAAATTTACATGAGTGCCAATGTTTTGGCAAAATGTCAGTTTTTTGTTTTGACAAATTTTTGGCACTCGGTATGTCCCATTTTTAGCAAACGTCATCATGCCGAAATTTATTCCTCCTTGTGTGGGTAATATATAGTCTAACTCCTTCCTTCATGGGTATTACATTTGTACCAAAATAAAAGTTGTTACATATACAAACCTTGTGAATTAGATTGGAAACTTGATGGGTGTATGAGGGAAAAACTAGGTGGAGTGCTCTAGATTGAACTGGCTTATGTTGCTTGTGCTTTGATAGCCGATGTTACTTGTCCCACAAAGCTTTCCTTACGAATTCACGATAGCTTCCAGTTGATCTTGGTTCAACCTGCCGGTGGTCCTTTCAGCTTGTGCATGTTTAGACCCACCTGGCCTATGAATGGCATATATACTGCTAACAAAAGATATTTTGCTTGACATTTACATCTCTACATAGCGCTCGGACCTTGCTTCACCAATGATTTTCTATTACCCCTGGCCTCTGCAACAAGCGCAACCACTGATTAAGATCATGTCAAAAGATTTTGGCGAACATTTACATACTGTTTGATCGCACTAGATAATTGATAGCATGCGCCAAATCAATAACTGACAGATAATCCAAATACATGCATTATGATTGATGAACAAAATATAGCCATGGTCCCAACAAGAAACAATTAATATTGCTCAAATGGATCTCTTAGATCATTGGCAATGGAGAAGATTGGGCGAACACTAATTTTTTGTGTGTAGATGCACCTGATGACCGACACGAGGGCGATCAGTACCTTCCAGGAGAGTCTCACATGCAGTTAATTAAGCTAATGGTCCATGCTTAATGCAACAAGAACGAATGATTAATCTGCATAGATACGCATCTTTGCAGTTGCTCAATCTACGCGATGTCGTGTCGAAATGTGCTCTACTTTTTTGTGACATGATCATGAGCAGATATTGTGTTTTGTTGATTCATGTACTCTACATAGGGAAACGGATTTTCGGATCGAGAGATGATAATATACAAGCTAGCTGCTAGAGATCCTCATAAAAATATGGGGAAGTTGTGAAACGTAGCTTGTCAACATGCGACTCTCATAAGTGCCACTTGAGCCAATATCGTCATATAACAACATATCATTCCATAACGCGTCGGACTTGCTTGCTTAGAGACACGCATTCTTGTCATACAGTAACAACATGTCATTTGATAATCCGTCGAATCCAGACAGATCAAACAGAAGCTTCCCCTTAAACCGTACTTTGAGAAGCGAATGCAAAAATTTTGAGGCCAAGAAAGTATACGTGGTGTGTCAAAAGGATCCAGACTGATGTCATATACGTACCACATTGCACCTGACTGTGCGAGTAACTTCTGTCAATCTTTTCATGAGCTAAGCATAATCTAAACCATATTTCATATTGCAGGCACGTCAGATCATAGACTTAATCAAGTAAGAGAATTCACCTGACCAAGTTGGCACGCACGTAAGCATCTTTTTTTAGTGCCGTATATATATAATGCATTACATCGTTTCAAAATATAAGAATGCAATTACGCAACAATTAGCCTACTTTAGTTTGAATAAACTGTTGATTGTTTTTAGAAGAAGAGAAGAAACTATATATATTCTTTCTTGGATGAATGTTCTTGAGTTGACTTGTACATCAGACTGGAATATTCTCGCATCTCGATTACATCACGCAATAGAAAAAGAAAAGGATGAATATTAACAAGTTGATGTGTACCAAGTTTGGCCACTCGCATGGATACTAATTAATCCATTACTTGATGAGTGAACCTGATGTACATTCTAAACTAATGCTCGTTTGGTAGAGGTAGACAACGAATGAGCCAAATTAGCTCCTCGGGAGGCAATAAAATTCAGAATGCATGATTCATGGGTTAACTAGTGTATATAGTTAATAAACTTACCACAAAATGTATCCAGTTAAAATTAAGGTGTTTTTCTAGTAAACTTGCAGGATTTTTTATTATTGAATGCTACTGTAGTTAGGTAGTACACACAAGTATACAAGGTCAATCTTAACGATTACTTATCTGTAAGTTCTTTTAGACATATAAGTACTAAACCAAAATGGATATGTTTTTTTATTAGGACACCAGATGCATGTAAATAATATGTGAAAATTATTGATCTTGCAATATATAATTTCATGATACCATAAATCTTATTTGATTTCTTAACTATACGGTAACATAATTGGTGGTCAATGTTTTGTTTCAAATATCTTCTTCCAAAACACTCGTTATGCTAAAGGACATATATTATGGGGGTAGAACTTTTCTAGGATTGGACATGAAAGCACTCAACAAGTCATTAGCAAGTCACCTTGGTAATTAATTAAACCTAAAAAGTTGAATTGATCAGGAGTCTGTTTAAGCTATGATTGAGCAATACATGTGTAATTTACTAGAGAGGATCAACGTTTTGAACACGCACAACGACAAGTCCACAAGTGAAGTAGTATTTCTTAATTGGGATCATTTAGGTAGATTTCAACATAAAGGCCACAGGAAACCAGTACGAAATAACTGACGTAGAGTCATTAGCTATGAAAAATATACAAATCTTATATATGATGCCCACATCACCGTCAGCTTCAATGTACCTAAGAAAACGCCATGGGTATTACTTTTTGCTTTAAATACAAAGTGTAATTATTAAATATTATTAAACTAGAAATTATTGCCTCAATAAGGCATTCATATAAATAAATGATGTCAGGAGATCAACCAAAAATGAACTGAAATCAGACAATTCCCATAATATATATTGAAAAAATACCATCACATACCTACCCTATTTAAGAAACATATTGTCACAGGTAAAAAATTGTCCCAAAACTAACATGGGTTGGCCTACATATGGGAATGACAAGGTGCGACACGTATTCATATAGTGCGTTTCTGATCTAACAAAGGTCTTACCCACTGGGTAACTCGGCCGGTTTAGCCAAACCAACATGAGCGCCCTGATCAATCAACTATATATACTTTGCTCGTCATCACCTAGGCGAAAGCCATGAGAAGCATGGGATTCCTAAATTCAGAAACTGAGGCATGATTTCAGTCGCTGGTTACCTTCGCCCTCGTCGCTACTTTTGCCACCTGCACCAGGGTTCCTTCGTCTTGTATTCGCTCCAGCCTTCGTCACCCTT
This sequence comes from Dactylis glomerata, assembly GCA_007115705.1. Classification (NCBI taxonomy): domain Eukaryota; kingdom Viridiplantae; phylum Streptophyta; class Magnoliopsida; order Poales; family Poaceae; genus Dactylis; species Dactylis glomerata. The sequence goes on along the minus strand of QXEO01000155.1, from coordinate 1,460,113 downwards.
GTCGAGAATTATGTTTCCTTCCTTGAGGTTGCTCCTTTCATCGATCATTGCCTCATTGCTAATTGCCACCCCAACGCCAACCGCCACCCCAACGGAAATGGAGAGTCGAGTACAACCAAATGAGGTGCCCTTGTTGGTTTGGCTTAACCGGACCAAATAATTGGGTGCATGTTGCATGTTACCATAGTAGAAGTGCCCTAGCTAGAGTAGTATGTGTCTTGTGTCATGCCACGTCATAAAGGCAGGTGGGCAAACCATGTATGTTAAAAGCATGTGGATGTTGTTTCAACAAGTTTCTACTAGAAAATTGTAACATTGCATCATCCCCCAAAACAAAATGATATAATCATCACCATAGGTCAATCTATAGAAATAAAGAAAACTCAATATTGTAAATATAATCTCCGTTTTATGGCAGCGTGGACCAGACCGGGCAAAAAGAATATCCAGCTCTAGTTTCCATTACATTTCATTGTTGCTCTCTTTGAATATGTTTTTGTGCTTCCAAGTCTATGAGCGGGATATATGATGCTCCAAGCTAGATTACATCCGGAGTAACATATCCACAAATTCTGCAAGCAGAATATATGTTTGGATGCCCTAGAATTTATAGGCTTTCGGACAATGTCCCAAGCTACTATCTAATAATTATTATTTGTTCCACTAGTGAGGCTTAGCTTATGGCAAAAAAAATCAAAAGAAAGGTACACACTGTTTAGTACAATCATTAATTTGTTTAATGAGTAGTGTCTCAAGGAGTTGTATAAGATTCCTTGTGTATGTGACTTTTAATGCTGCATCATCCATAGTTCCATGCATGTCAGGCCTTCTCCAATGCATTGTATCTTAGCACGTTATCCTAGGTGGTGGTGTATTTTAAGAAACAATCTCTTCAATGCATTGTTTCTTAGATGTTGTATCTAAATTTAATGTTTTTTTGGCTCATGCATGCATTTGATTGGGCTAGCCAAGTTTTTTGCCTATGATAGTGTGCAAGGGTTGTAGCTTAGCTAAGATACAACACCATTCTCTTTTTTTATTTAATATAGTGACACATAAGCAAAATGCCTAAGATATAGTGCTAAGATACCCCCATTGTGAAAGGCCTCGTTGGCACATAATTGCAGCTACATACTCCTTGAGACACTACTCCTTGAGACACTACTCATTATTGTTACCAGGATGACGTAGTGTCATTTCGTACAATCATTATTGTTACCAGGATGACGTAGTGTCATTTCGTAAGTTGAATGGAAAAAATGTGTTGATCTATCTCACACTAAGTTAGAATATGACAAAAATGGAAGTGCTTCTCCAAAATACCCTAGACAATACAGATACATTGATGACGAAAAGGTAAACTGTTCATATCCCAAGACATCACTAGACAGAGCAGATAAGCACAGAGATTTGTTTTATTTCCGGGACTAGCTTGCCATCATACTCACCGCACTAAGTTAATCCTCCAAATGATCAAATCAAGCTCACAAGCTTATTATACAAATTAGGCACGTAATAATATTTTAATATCCTGTCCCTTTGCATATCACCCGTTATTTCTTCCTGGCCCCACCAAGCGCCTCTCTCTCCCTGTCAACCTGCGTGTATAAATTCCCAGTTCTTTCCCTCCCAAACCGATCAGAAGCACTCACAAAGAGTTTGCTACAAGCTCATAGAAGCTTGAGAGAGATCATCATAGAGCAAAGAGATTGATCAGCTAGAGCGTGATGTGTGAGGAAACTAAGAAGAATACGATGGCGATACGTGTTAGGGAGTTCGACATGGAGAGGGACTTGCCGGCGGTCGAGGATCTCGAGCGCCGGTGCCAGGTCGGCCTCTCAGGCGACCAGGCGTGCTCTGAGGAGGCGTCCACCGTCGAAGATGCCACCGATGGAGGTGGCGCCAAGAAGTGGAGGAGGAGGAAGAAGAAGAAGACGGCGAAGAAGCAAGGCATGTCGCTCTACGTGGAGCAGATCGGCGACCCGTTCGCCAGGGTGCGCCACTCGCCGGACTACGTCATCCTGGTAACAATAATAACCTGCTACTCTCTCCCTGTTGTCATTGACACTTGTCCGACACTTCGAGTACACGCCACTCTAATTTGACAGTGATGTTCTGCAACAATTTAAGTTTCGAGTACACATCAAGCTAATTAATTAGCTGGGTAATATGATGTGTAGGTAGCCGAGCATGGAGAAGAAGGAGGAGAGGTTGTGGGAGTGATCAAGGCGTGCGTCAGGACGCTGAGCCGAGGGAAGAAGAAGCAGTTCGCCAAGGTAGCCTGCCTCCTCGGCCTCAGGGTCTCCCCGTCTCACAGGTAAATTAGCTTCTGAACACGTATAAGCTGCATTTTTGCATGAGCTATGTATGTGCGTGGTCCCTGACCGTACGGGTGGTGTGTACGTGCAGGCGGCTCGGCATCGCGACGGAGCTGGTACGGCGCGCCGAGGCGTGGTGCGAGGCGAGGGGCGCGGCGCACGCGACCATGGCGACCACCACGTCCAACTCGGCTTCGCTCGCGCTCTTCACCGGCCGCTTCGGGTACGCGCCGTTCCGGCGGCCGGTGTTCCTCGGCCACCCAGTGCACCGGCACCGCGCGCGCATCCCCAGCGCGCACCGCGTGCTGCAGCTGGCACCGCCGCTAGCGGCCGCGGCCTACGCCTCCCTGCTCTCGCCGGCCGAGTTCGTCCCCACCGACCTCCCCGCGCTGCTCGCCCACAAGCTTACCCTCGGCACGTACCTCGCCGTCGAGCGCGGCCCGGACCCGTCCCTCCCGCCGTCCTTCGCGCTGCTCAGCGTCTGGGACGCCACGCGCTCACTCCGCCTCCGCGTCGGCGGCGCCGCGCCGCTCCTACGCGCGTCCCTCGCCGCGGCGCGCGCGCTCGACCGGCACGCGCCCTGGCTGCGCGTCCCGTCCCTCCCGGACGTGTTCCGCCCGTTCGGCACGTACCTCCTCTACGGCCTCAGCATGTCCGGTCCCGAGGGCCCCGCACTGCTCCGCTCGCTATGCCGGCACGCGCACAACGTCGCGCGCAACAACCCGGCCTGCGCCGTCCTAGCGGCCGACCTCGGGCCCGGCGACCCTGCCGCCGCCGCCGTCCCTCACTGGCCGAGCTTCTCCTGCGACGAGGACGTCTGGTGCGTTAAGAAGCTCGGCGCCACCGCTGAGAGTACTTGCAATGCCGGCGACGACGACGACTGGACGACCTTGCCGCCGGCCGAATTCCTGTTCGTGGATCCCCGGGAGTTTTGATGCCCACGTCCTTCTACTGTCTCCTCAGCTCTGTTTTGATTTTGGTCACCACGAAGAACTGTAGATACATAATACATTACTACATTAGACACTCCTAGGTTGACATGTGTATGGTGCAGATTGATGCATGGGTTTTGCAGTACAGTCAGAACCCTGGAGAACAATACGGTCATCTTCCGACTTTCTCTTAAGTTCGTTGTTCATCTGTCTCAACTAGTATGAAACAAGCAGAACTGTTTTTGTTTAGGCTGACGTGCTGCTCCTTGTATCCCGGGCTGGTATAGTACTCCCTCAAATCCAAAATAAGTATTAATGACTTAGTACAAATGTTATACAAAGTTAGTACAAAATCATCGATACTTATGTCCGACTCCGATTAGAGGGGCAAAACTTCTCAAGGAGAAGTCCAAATTAGCTCTAGTACGGTTCAAAATACCGCCTCCAACTATCAATACCATTTTGATTACAACCTTCCTGCATTCTGCAGTTGTTTTGACCCTCATTTTAACAAATCGGCTTGTCCATGTCAGCTCCTTCTCTCTTATTTTTCAAGACTGACGAGGCAAAAGACTTCCCACTTTGTTATATATAAACCCAAAGCGACCCACAAAGTTTACAGGGGAGCAAAGAAGATATATAGGTGAAGAAGATCAGAGTGGACAAATGGCTACCGAGCTCAGCCCGTTTCTTGCAAAATTCGAAAATGATATTTGAAAATTTTAAATAAATCAGGACAAAAAATCTTGGCATAGATAATTATGAGATCTATAAGTGTGCAAAAAAACAATTTGAAACTCGTTATACTTTACGCTGAGCAAAATTGGATTTGGGTCTAGTGAACAGTGCACTTTTTAAAGTTTGAAATTTGGCAGATTTGTCATTTTTGCTGATTCTAAAATACAATGATTTTTGGATTTATTTTCTACACAATAGTAGATCTCATAATTATCTATGTCAAGATTTTCTATCCCAGATTTTTGTAAAACTTTTAATGCCAGTTTTTTTTTTCAAAAAACGATCTCCATGAAGCTCGAGTGTATAGGTTCGCTTGAATCTATACACTAAAAGATGTCTAGATACATTAGCTTCACAAAGCTAAAATATCTTATATTTCTAAACGGAGAGAGTACTAAGTTAACCATATTGGTGATAGAGGTATATATATATAGACCACTGTTGTCGATGTGGGTCACCGTGGAGTTGGCCACATTGGCCATGCGTATTTTGAAGGGTATGTTTTCAATGTGAACCATATTGTGAATAAATATTTATATTTTCACATTGCCAATCTCGGCAACCCAAAAGCCCGCATGCTTGACCTCCCCCCCCCCCCCCCCCCCCACCCCCACCACACACACACACACACACACGGTGCCATCCAATCGAAGATGTTGCCTCCTCCTCTGCCTATCCCAGCAGTTGTCGTGTCAGCTCCATCACCCCGCCAACTCCATAGGATGCCGCCTCCGTAGGCTCTGTCCCTAGCCTCCCAGTTCGAGGAGGCGTCACCCCCTATCCATTGTTGTTGAAGGAGGAGATGGGTGATGGTGAAGGCCATTGCCCTCTCCTTGGCCTCAACCGAAGCCCACGCGGTGAAATCTCCTCCGACTGCGGTGAAATCTCAACCCACAAAAGGAAAATAAAAATAAATCAGACAATGATTAATGTCTAACATGAGTGACGAGGAATTAAGTGTTACAAATGGGGATCAGCAGCAACCAACTAACAATAGTTTATGTTCAAGAAAAGAAGTAGCAATCGGCCAATCACTAGCTGTCATGGAGAAGCTTTGTAGTACATATCATGACTGAATGAGCACCGCAAAAGAAAGGTCATAACTAATGGTTCCTCTGGTTGTATATTCCAGCCAAATCTTCTTTTGTTGCACAAGATCACATACATCAAATCCCCAAAAACAGAAGGCTCGTACATCAGTTTGACAGGTCCAGTTCAACTGGTAGTCCACAAAAGAAAGTATCCATTTTGAGACCACATCGTACCTACTCCAGATAGCATAAAAAGCAAATCAAATACTAATCAATATATAGCTGTTGAAATGTGCACTGGACCCGGCCAGGGCACCTCTTCAAACAACCAAAACAGAAACAACCAAGTCTATTAATCATGCGGATGTGCGGCAGTGTCGTATTGTTCTCCAAAATCTGGAAAAGAAGCAAAGTGATGTTTACCGGTGTCCAAAAGAGCGCAGCAAATAAGTCAAAGAAAACGCAGAAGTACTTTGGAAGAAAGGAATTAACCCTTTTACTGACATAACAGTATATATGACGATTTGGAATATGTTCTCAAATAAAGAATGGAGCCAAAGCTAAACTACATGACACTCTTATTGGAGCAACTGCTAATGCCACAACAGACAAAACATATGGAAATACAAGATAGGTGCTCATAATTCCATCTCCCAGGTGCAATCAGAATAGAAAAGATACTTATTCTTTTCATTCAAATAAAATATTTTATATCACATCTCTGTGCGTTTTCTAAAGCAATTCAAATAACATTCTTTGCATTTCCTTGGTCCAAGAACTTTCATGGATAGGAGGCTACAACTTAAAGGAAAAAGACACATTAATTGTTGGCTATCATATGCATTGAGAATATATTGATACTATGTCATGACATCATACCTGAGCCTAATAAAGACAGCAATACAAACAAGAATACGCAGAATAAGTCCAATCTGCTTACATGACATAATGCATCTGATTATAAACTGCAATTTGGCCAAGGAAAAACAAAATATCTGTCAAATCAGCTAGTGAGCCAAGCAAACAAAAACAGATCCTACAGAAAAAGGGATGGAAAGGGATCCATAACAGCAATCCACTTAAGATGGTCTTGCAGGTGCCTGGGGAATGTACCAAAATAAAAACGAAAAGTTAAATTAATTAGCTAGTATAAATATTACATATGCTAGAAGGAATCAAGAAATATAGTTAGCAAACGGTAATGAGTAGTTCAAGATATTATTTTGCACCAATAGGCATAGAGACTATTCTCTGAAAAAGTAAGATACTGGAAAAGCTGTACTGACATGCATGTACAAGGATGTAGTTCAGATCATGCTCTCAAACCTAATAAATAGCAGGATATGTATGGAGAGTGGATTTTTGTAGCTCGGGCTACATTGAGGCCCTTTTTTAACCTCTGAAAAACTGAATTCAAACATTTCAAAGAAAATACCAGGATGTAGACAATATTTGTAATCTATCAGTGTGTAAACTTTCAGAACGAAATATGTTGTAATTTAATCTAAAAAAAAATGAAAAATCTAGATTCTGCCCTTGGTGTAATGAACAGTGCGCATAAATCTTGTTTTTTCATTTTGTGAGATTTGTAATTTTTGTTGAGTGCCAAATACAATGTATTTCGCTTTAAAAATTTACACACTAATAGATACAGCATTGTCTACGTCAAGATATTTTTCTCAATTTTTTTGAAACTTTGAAATCAAGAGTTTTCAAGTTTTGAAAAAATAATTCAAAACCGGGTTACATGTAGCCCGGGTTGCACTTGGGGTTTTAGGATATGTATCTATACTCAATAGGTACAACAAAATAAAGATAAGCATACATATTGAGTTTGGTACACTTCATAAATGGTTTGCGCGGGAGCACAGCAAGCCTCTATTGGTACTCTTCATTCAAACAACTCGCTTCCTATCACATCCTGTTCCATCTGTCTTTACTAAATTTTGTACAATGGTGCTAGTGCAGGAAAACTGAAATACATTAAACGTTTGTATATTTTCCACTACGTCGAACACTACAAGCAGAGCACAGATTAGATCAATATAATTACAGTGGAACCCACTGTTGTGATGAATACGATAAGAGATGATATGCGTCCTACCAGTTTTGCTTACTTTATAGCCACCCAAAAAGTAGTTCATCATCATAGCTATCGTGGATGAGTGTATGCCCTGCTTTTCTAAAAAAAAACCTGTAAGGCCTATGCTTAAACGTATTTTTACATTATGACATTGCAACGGTGATACCAGAGTATATCCCCATGACATTTCTATCAGTATGCACAAACTACAAAAACCAGTAATAGAATCACAAGTGCGTACAGCTCTCTATCAGATATCCTCATCTACAATTACACCAAATAGATAAATAATACTAAAATCAAAACAATCTGCAAATTGTGTCAGCACTTCGAAACTTATCACAATTGGGAGCAAATAATACACTTCTTGAGCTCCACTGAGTAAGACAAGAAAACCTACCCTCCCAGGTCGCTCCAGGCGACTCTGGAGGCACCTCCGCCGCCACCTACAGAGCCCTCCTCACCGCCCCAACTACCTCGCCGCCACCAAGGAGGCAAGGGGGCCTTGTAATAGCGGACGGGAAGGCATTCTCAGTAAGCTTTTTTTTCTTTGCTCTTCAGCCCTAGTTGTCTTCCTCCCGTCCAACTCGCCGCCCCCAATCAGGCCACCGCCGATATGTGCGTCGGCTTAGGGCAGGAGGCTCCTCTAGGTGTGTGCGTGCAGCCTAGAGAGCTGATTCTCGTCGACCAAGTGCCGACTGTTCTTTGGGGAACCATGAGGCGCGGCAACACCTTCATTGTAGGGCTTCAAGTCCTGGTGGTGATCCTCGTCGATGGTGTCTCCCATTTGGTATGCTACCTGAGTTCTGGACCTTTTTCACCGACGGTCTACATGGACAAGCGCAGGGCGCTTCTGGACCTCTGGATCGGAGGGGGTACGGTCGTGCACGTCCGCTCACCTCAGTCTGTGTGGCTTCTAGGAGGAGCTAACTTTCGTAAGTATCTTATTTATATTAACATATTGTCGAAAAAACTATTTTTGTTACCAATAAGCATAACAAATATAGACATACTCACATACCACAAGTCAAACTAATGTCAAATTACACCGTGAATCAATGCGTGCCAACTACTTTTATTTTCCACAAGGCATTATGAATTTGTTGAACAGGCATGCTGCAAAGAAAGAACACCTGAAACCTAGTGATCATAGTCCAACGCAGGATTAAGCATGTCTAAACCAACTAGGGATGGAAAACAAACTGTACATGGACAGTATTCATATTACATATGGAGCCAAGAGTCCAGGACAATAATCCGCTTGTGCTATTTTATTACCAGACTACACATGTCCGCAGCATTCTTAATCATCAGGACAGAAAAGGGTGAAGAAAGAAGCATGGGGTGAGCATCTTCGATATAGTAACCTTTCTGGTTCAAAGTAGAGGAAGAAAAGCCGGTGACAATTGATCAGATTACAAATCTGTAGATACTCCAAGAACTTATTTAAATGTTTAGTCACCTATGTATCAAAAACATCGCACTCGCAAAATAAATGTACCAATAACATCGCACTCTGATCATGCCAAGTGCATGACTTTAAGTCAAGTACAATGGTAGGAAGAAAACAACATAACCCAAGCTGCTCTACCCATGAATATATTTCTAGTGGATACGACACTGCATCTAGTGACCACCCCTCAAACAAAGCACGAGATGAAGCACTGAACCACCTTCGAAGTTGTAATCTTTAACAGTTTTATCATCAGCAAGCTGCTTTCTAGCATGATGAGTCTGTAAGTGCAACAGCTCTAAGGAACTAAGGATGATGTGCTAGCTTAAACTAAAGTTAAAACGGGACAATTCTTCATCTGACTTATCACATAAAATCTAATATAAGATACTCACAATACCATGAATTATTGAACATATTGCTGGAGCTGGGCTACTATGACTAGGACAAGGTGTCCAAGTGACAAAGTCATAACGTTAAAATGCATGTTTAGATTTGCGATTTTTACTGATTACTGCTGGAACAATATATAACACCAGGTTCAGGGCATAACAGGGTACCTCTGCTGAACAGGGGGGAGTGCCCTCTTTTTCCTCTACACACTCCTATATCCAATCAATTGTGTCAGTGCGCTCGATGTCAATCTCGATGTCCTTACAGTAAAGTGTCTTCACCTTAATCATAGTCCCACCCCTAAGCCTCAGGACCAACCAAATGAAGTGTCGACTCTTCTTTAATGTTGCAGTCCGCTAAGGCCGTCCATCTCTCAGCTGCTTCCCAGCACAGATTAGCCTTCCCTCGTCTGATGGGATGACTTCCTTGTCCTATGTCATCGATACATCGACCAAAGTAAGCCATCTGTTTTCTTGTATGTCAATAAATACAAATAAGCTAGCAATGTTTCTTAATTGCTGCAATAAGGTAAAAAACAGTGCAAACAATAAACTGCAATTTACAGAAGTTTATGAAAGTTCTTGAGCCCTTACACCTCCAGCCTGATAACCAGCTAGGTCGTGACACATTGAGCTAAAACAGGACAAGACTAGTACCGCCTGAATGGGATCCCATGATGGTGCAATGATCAAGGAACTAAAACCTAAGCACCAGGCGACGTGAGCTCTTGAAGCAACGGTGAGAGGTACCAACTACCAAGAGTAGTACTTTGACCTGGATCTTTTCCTTAACATTGATGGAGTCGCTGCTTTCCGCATCCAGCAAGATCATCTTCCCCATTAGCATCTTCAGGAAGATCTGCATCTCCTCCCCTTTCTCCGGTGCAACGCCCATGGGAAGTAGCCCGTGCCAGAGCTCCCGTTAGTTTGGAAAATCTGAAAGCTGAGCTATGTGGGCTGTGGCGCCTCGGTGATGGGAGCTTGTTATGGATCCTGCTACTCTGTAGGCACTGCCTGCAGAGTAGCTGGCTGGCAACATCGACCCAGGTCGCTTCGAAGTTTCCTACTGCCTTGATTAACCACCATAGTTATGAGCTAAGTTAGGTAACTGAAGACTCCTAACGCTGGTTATAGAGGGGGATTCATTATTATGGGAGTTCTACAAATTGTTTCTGACCAAAGCAATCAAGGGAATAAATATTCGCATGCAACGGATATGAAAGAAAATGGAAATCGTCAATAGTAGGGCAGAACTAAATCAGTTGAACTGAACATCTACTATATACTAAAAGCACAATACGGATGTTTAAAATAAAGACACTACGTTAATCCACATCATCTGAATTTTTTTAAACCGTATGATCTATAATTTATGGCTAGGATTTAACAATAATTATGTAACTTTATTGTAGACCCGTGTCAACACGTACATCAAGCCCGAACAGTTTTTTGTTTCAAACGGACACCCAGTTTGATGGTACTCCACGGCAGCCGACCGTACATCATACAATTGTACAATTTGAAAAAAAAAATCTCATCGCCCATGGCACGGGCAAACCAAAGCCGATATACAATATGGAAAAATAGAATCATTCTCAGCCCATTGCACCTTGTCAACACAGTGACTCTCCTGAATTAATTTGAATTACGTAATTTTTTTTAAGCAAGTTCTCCAACCGAAGGGTAAACGTGTTTTGGTCTGGCCAAGAGCAACACGTACGACCAGGTTTGGGGATGCATGTATGCGCTAAGATCATTGATGACATCAGCAGATTAACTTCAATTCCGGATTAGTTCTAGGTGTATCTTTAGGTTGCCAATTTAGCAGACTTAATATAAAATATATATTTCAAAAATATACCATTAAAAATTTCAATTGTTATACTTTCAAACGAATGTTATAATTTTTTTATATTATATAGGTTAAATTGACAACCTAAAACACGAGTAGGACTAATAAATCAGGATGGGGGGAGTACAACTCTATGAATTTTTTAACGGCATCCTAACGGTGATGATTTTTTAAATTATTCTCATAGACGGTTCGTACATATATACAATTTTTAATAAATGTGCAGTCTTGAATTTCTAATATTGACTGCTCATAGATTTTAATTCTTATACTTTCAAATGAATTTTATATTTTTTGTGTTATATAGGTTAAATTGACGACCTAAGACATGATGAGTAGGACTAATAAATCAGGATGGAGGGAATATAACTCTATGAATTTTTTAGTGGCATTCTAACGATGATGATTTTTAAAATTATTCTCATAGCCCATTCGTATAGATATGCAATTTTTAATGAATGTGTGCTCTCGTATTTCTAATATTGAATGCTAATAGATTTTAAAATATTTATATTAATAAAGTTAAATTTGCATCATAAATATATTCAATTTTAAGAAATGTGTGGTCTCAATTTAAAAAATTGACTATTAATAGTTTTTAAAATATTTGTATTAAATTTGTGTCATTATATTCCTTGAATATGTAAACATCATCTATTTGCAAATAGAAGGAGCATGTGTTTCGGATTGACTAAAAAGTTGGCATTTGCTAAATTGCATAAAAACAAATGTATGGTACGAAATATCAAATAATTTTCATATGTCTTGATGACTATTCAAATTTAGAATAAACATGTGAAATAGCTATTTGAGTTGCACATAAACTAAATTATAATATGGGTGACAAAGTTAAGAATAGAACAGTTTGCAAAGAACTTTGTTTGCATGGATACAAATAAAGTCCGTTGCACTTCAAAACGACACATAGAACATGTAGAGATGAGATCGTAAAATAGAACGAATTGAAGATTTTGCATGTAAGGGAGGAAATTTCTAGAGATGAAAAGTATTTCTGAAGGAAAAAACACAACCTTCCTTAGACCTTAGATTCATGTATTTGCATTTCCTTTAATATCCAACATATAGTAAGAGCTATGTTCATGTATTTGCATCATAACTGGTGATAGAATCCTGATTCAGCCAGATAGCACGATTCGTTGCATGCATCACATAACCCAATGTAAAATCATTTGTTTGTTTCATATATTTTGCATACCGACAATGACTCTAATATTATCCCTAGGATGTGGTCGCGATATTGAACTTTTATTAATTCACCCAGTTATGAAAGATTGTAAGAGCACATGTCATTCCAATCACACAATAAAATAGAACATTGATTAAGAGGTTGAAACTATGTCATCCAAGCCGTGTAGTAATATTACATGGAACAAAAAATACATGTGAACGAGTGTGCATAAACAATGAACTAAAGATCGATATAACATGTAAATATTTTTAAAAATAGAAAATTTACTATTACGAAATAGATCACATCATCGGAAAATTACACTTGCACTTCTCTAACTTTGATTTGCGAGGTATAAACATGTTAAGAATCTCCCCAAAATTGAAATAATATTACCAAATATTGTTAATCTGGATTAATCTTAATTTTAGGATCATATTAGTATACAAAATAACAAGAACGTTGATCGACTAAGTCGCACATTTGAAAACTGCATAGGTAATTGCGAGGAAGAACCAGACTTAGGTAGTAACAACTACAACTATAAAATTTGTCCCACCTATTAACGATGATGACTTATTCTCCTCTATTTTATCTAAAAGATTTATCAATGTTAATGAAATCGCATAGTGATCTACCATGTCACATAGTTCTACTGTAGAGTTCAAATTATTTACGAACAACACACTCGGGTGTTTCACAAATGACATAATGATCCTAAACCCACAATTAAGGTTTATTAAAGTTGTTACTCACATATGTGATACATTATTTGGCATAATATATTTTTTATAATAGAACTGTATTGTTTATTATCAGAAAATGGTATATCCATGAAACCATTAATTCGTTCTCTCAGACACTATCAATCCAGTAAAGATGATGTCCTTGAATTTACGAGGGCCACCGCACTAGTTATTGCTAAAACCAACATCACAAGTACACACGGCGAACTGAAACTGACAGGACCAGCAAAAAAACATCCGTGAGAAAATTGGACAGCATAATTACTCCCTCCGTTCCAAATAAGTTGTCACTGATTTGGATGTATCTAGACGCATTTTGTGAATAGATATATCCGAATTTGCAACAACTAATATGGAACGGAGGGAGTCTAATTAGAACTACGGGGATACAGCATGACAAACATATATTTTGTCTTAACAGCAGACTAAGCAGTAAGCAAGGATAATAGCACCTAAATTTAGAGCTTGTCCTCGAATTCAGATAGAGGGGTCATCTGTTCCTTGAGCCCCTTCCTCTTGCGGATATCCGTGACAAGGTTGGCAGACTGCGTGCCGGGCTCCAAAGGATCAGAAGACATAACGTCCCAGTGGTCAAACACACACTGGGGGAAAGCTTGACCAGAAGTTGCAGCCCTGAGGGTGCTTGAGAATCCGAAGGACTCGACAACAGGGAGGTAAGCCTTGATGTTGTACAGTGGTGTACCAATCCTGTGCACCTCCTCAAACACGTGCCCTCTCTTCTGATTCAGAACACCATAAATACCACCAAGTGCATTCTCAGGGACCTGGATGTCGACCAGATAAACAGGCTCCATCAGCCTTGGCTTAGCAGCGATCTGAGAAGCATAAATGACCCTCCTGGCCGTTGGAATAACCTGACCGCCGCCCCTGTGAATAGCATCACTGAAGAGAACAACATGACAGACCTCAAAGCAAATGCCACGCATGTTCTCCTCAGCCAGTGCACCTTCTTTTGATGCCCACTGGAAGCCAGCTACAACAGAATCCTTGATTTCGTTAAGATACTGGACTCCCTTACACATATCAACAACCATGTTAGGGCCAGTGGTGCCAGGTCCAAAGCACCAAATCTTCTTGGCAAGATCCTTGTCCCACCCAAACTCCTCAGATAGGATCTTGGAGCACACCTTAGGATCATCACGTGGGTCAATGCGACCATCATCAATGGCCTCAGCCAGTCCCTCCTCCATGGGGCGAGCTTTCATGTAAAGACGGTTGAACTTGTTTGGAGACTTGCTCATAACAGTACGGCAGGACTTATCCAGAACAGTCTCACGGAAGGAGACAATAGGAGGGGAAACCATAATTTCAGCACCACCCATGAAGTCATCCTGCATTTCTTTCAAACAAATTTCAAGGTGAAGCTCTCCAGCTCCAGCAATGATGTGTTCACCAGACTCCTCAATAGTACAGAGGATCATAGGATCAGACTTGACCAACCGCTTCAAACCTTCAACGAGCTTAGGAAGATCAGAGGCCACCTTACACTGAACAGCAACACGCACAACAGGGGGCACAGAGAACTTCATTGCTCTTATTGGGCAGGCATCAACTTCCTTCTCATTTGTTAGGGTTGCATTCTTCATGATGAACTGATCCAAACCAACCAAAGCAACAGTGTTACCACAAGGAACATCCTCAACTGACTCTTGTTTCTTTCCCATCCAGATAACAGTACGCTGGACACTCTTCACATAGAAATCTTTCTTTTGGCCAGGAACAAAATTGGGACCCATGACACGAACCTTCATCCCAGTTGCAACCTTCCCAGCGAAAACACGACCAAAGGCAAAGAATCTGCCCTTGTCAGATGCTGGAATCATCTTGGAAACGTACAACATAAGAGGACCATCAGGGTCACAGTTTCTAATAGCATCTGCATATATATCATCAAGGGGCCCCTCGTACAAGTTCTCAACGCGATACCGCTGCGCCTTTGAGGGAGAGGGAAGATGATATACCATCATCTCTAGAAGCGCACGACTAGCTGGGAGCCAAGTTTGCATGACACGCTTCATGAGAGCCTTGCCCATTAGTTCCTTTTCGTCATTCTTCATGGTCACACCAAGCTTCTTCAACATAGGCCACAACTTATCCTTCTGATCATTCATGCAAGTGTTGATGATTTGCTTGATTGGCTCATAGCAGAAATGAACAAAACCTCGCTTACAGGTTGCTGAGCCAGTGTTCTTTGTCGTCCATATCTTTGTGCTAGGGTCAAAGAAGTTCTCACCCCACAGCCTCTCCATCATCTTCAATTCATCAACTTCAACTTGGATGCATACATCTTGGCAAAGTTTGTAAGGGTAAAAGCCCAACCATGCAAACCAGCAGAGAAAGCAACAGTCCCGTTTTCCGGATACACTTGGACATCACCAAGGAGCACATCTTCATATGTTGCCATAATGGCATTGGCATTCTCGATGACACGGGAGAAAATCTGATAGGCTTCTTCACCTTCAACTTGAAGCTCCAGGAAGCACCTGTCCATCTTGTTCACAGTAAGGACAGGTCTAATTCTCTCACCAAGAGCTTGGTGAAGCACAGTTTCAGTCTGCACACAAACACCCTCAATACAATCAACAACGACCAAAGCTCCATCAGTAATACGAAGAGCAGCTGTGACTTCCGAAGAAAAGTCAACATGACCAGGTGAATCAATCAGGTTGATCAGGTATTCGTTTCCATCCCTCTCACCCTTGTAACTTGCAAGTGATTCATCAGTCATCTCGTAGCAAAGAGAGATACCAGTGGATTTGATTGTAATACCATGTTCTGCTTCATCTGCACGGGTATCAGTCATGCAAACATCACCAGCAACTTCTTGGGCAATAATCCCAGCAGCTGCCACAAGGGAATCTGTAAGCGTAGTCTTGCCTGCAAAGAGTACATAAATAGTCCGAAACAATTCGATGGTAAGCATAGAGTACATAAGAGTAAGCATAGAGTACATAAGCGTAAGCATAGACATCACAAACAAGTTAGAAAACACTATTCTGCACATACCATGGTTTACATGAGCAATAACAGACATGTTACGGATGTTGCTCTTTTTGTCCATAATTCCACGAAGCTCTCCTGCTGTGAACTTCACCATCTTGACTGCTTTTGAATATCAGGCTATAAAAAATCTGTCCTACAAAAAGCAACGAGCTTAGGATCAAACCAAAAACCAACTGTGAAGAAATAAACGTAAAAATAGAACTGTAAAAATATTTCAAACCTCATTTATAATATTTGGTATACTTTCGTTAGTAACTAATATGAAATCTATTTTTGCAACTATTCCACCATCCAGATCCAGTAATAGACAAGACATTCAAGCACATTATAAATAAAAAGTTCAGAAATACAAAAATGATGCTTAGGGAACTTATTGTCCGGGATGGCAAAGGGGGAGTCATGGCAAAATTAATATAACACCAATATTTAAAGCACCTTGCAATCACAATAGGAAGATAACTGATATTTTGTGATAATCTAATTGTGACCATGCTCAAGAAACATACTTTCCGAGTGCATGAATATTAAACCACAAATCATTGATGGATCCAACCACTTACTATTCCAACTGCTTAGCTCGGATGCCCGGATACAGCGATACGGGATATGGATACGGACACCGCGATATGGCAATTTTCCAAAAACATGGATACAGGGATGCGTTTGAATATCTTATATCTTATATTTACTAATTGGAGGCATCAAAGGAAGCTCCACGTTAATCCTAGACAACGAAACGAAATTAACCATCCGATCGCCCCATTGCCTATCTATAGTCGTTGGATGAAGTGGATAAAGAGTCCTCACGTTCTATCCCACCTGCACGTCTCCTTGAAGGAAAAAAAACTTCCACGAGAGACATCTCCCTCGAACGTGTGCCTGCACATCTCTAACCTAACCCTAGACGGCACCGTGAAGTTGCGGTAGGCCGGGGCAGGCGGACATCAAGAGCAGCTGCGAGCTGCATGCCTCCGGCGGCCGCGTCGCGTCCTGCATCAAAGTTAACTTAAGCTTCTTCATCCAGTCGCTCGATGTATGGAATCTCGAAGCAAGCGGTCAAGAAGACTAGCAGTCTAATCTCCGTCGAGAATATCCCAGGCTGTACTTAGACGCTCTTGCTGCTACGTTGCTGGAAGACGCTGCACTAGCCGTCTTCAATCTTCTCCCTCACGGTAATCCGTTTCCTGCGCATCTCCTTGGAGAAATAGTCTCTCCTAGCAAAACCACGTCAGGACATGGAAGGACATGTGAATCCAGTCATCAGATGCAATTAAAGCTAGAAGGTTTGGTCTACTATTAGCTTGATCCCCTATGTACCTAGGTAATTAGATCGATGGCATATACTTGATGCATGAATGGAATTAATGGATGATGGATGTGAAAGTTGGATTTTTATATCCTTTCTTATGCTTACAAATTATACTCCCATTATCTTTAGTCTTTTGCACTACCTTCTTGATGTTCCAGATCATTGGTAAATGTTCAAAGGTATGCAAAACCTACCGTGAGGTCAAGATTCAGTGCAAGAAAAAGAACCACAGAGACAGTCACGACAAGGAAACCAAGATGTTTTGATGAAATAATGTTTAACCTTCCTAGCATCGTTAATTATTTCTTTGGACATTAATTGGTTTACCATTAAATTAATCTTTCACATGTTGAACTAACTTACAGGTACACACACTTTTCTGAAATATTTAGCTCCATGACGCGTAAATACAGGGATGCCACGGTGTAGACAGCATGGGGAAACAAGCTTTTTGGATTGGTGGAGTAAATATTACATACCATTTCAGAAGATGGAATTGCATGTCAAAGAAATCTACATGTTAATCATTTGCTAATCCATCATGTTTTTTCATGTAATATTTATTCTTCAGGACAACGTTTTTTCCAGATAACCCACTCGGTCTGTATTATAGTACTTTCTTAACTTGGCGGGAAAATGAAGACATACTTTTCCTAGGTCGGACATACTGTGAAGTTCCAAAAGGAGACGACCGTAGGGATACTCAATTATCGGCATATACTCCCTCCAGCCCAAAAAAAATGTCAGAGATTTATTTAAATAGAGATGTACCTATACATTAAATGGAGTCTAGATACATCCAAATTTAGATAAACATGTGACATCCTTTTGGGGCAAGAGGAAGTATAATTTATGGTAAGAACTTTTGCAATTTGACCTAATATTTGGAAAAATAAATGCATGTTTCGTATATATCAGATGAATAGGGTTGTTTGATGCTTGAAATGATTATTTTCTCTACCCATTGTACTATTCATCGCACAGTAAAAAACTTTTCCATATGACATTACTCTAGGTTCTCTTTTAGGGTGTGTTCAGTTTGAGAAGTAGGTGGAATGGAATGGAATGGACTGGTTCCTAGAGCTCATTCTTGTGTTCGGTTAGACAGAGGAATGGAATGGACAGGTTCCTCAGAATGGTATATTCCGTCTAGATCCGGAACCAACTCGTCCAGCCAAAATGGCCGGACCGCGAGGAACGCGTGCTATCAGCGAAACTAATCATTAGACTAGTGCTAATTTGACTGCTAATTTTAAATTATTGCTAATTAAATTACTAATCCTAAATTATTTGCTGATTTGCTTTTTTTTCTAATTTTAAATTATTGCTAATTAAATTTGACTAGTGTTATCAGTGAAACTAACCATTTTTTTTGCTGATTTGCTTTTTTTTTAGATAACTGATTTGATAATCCTAAATTATTAGACTAGTGCTAATTTGATTGCTAATTTTAAATTATTGCTAATTAAATTACTAATTCTAAATTAGTTGACCGTTCCATTCCATCTCATTTTAGTGCTACCGAACACCGAAATGGAACGGAATGGAACCGTCCCGTGACTTCGGAATGGAACCATTCCGTTCCGTCCCCTCCGGTTCCCAAACCGAACACATCCTTACTGTATCAAGCATGGAAGTTGAAAGCACATGTTTTTACTTACATGTTTAGTATATATTAGCATTATTAAGTTGACCAAATTTCCGGTATCCAGTAGTCATGCTTTCTGAATCCGGGTAGCATTTTTATTATGAGAAATGTCCAGATCCTTAGTATGTGTAATGTGTGCTTACGTGAACTTCATAGTTTTTATATCTTTGCTATTAAAAAAATTTCATTTATTTTATTATTTTATTCAATATTGACCGTAAATTGGACAATCAGGTTCCTTCATCAATGTTAGCATTTTCCATGAACTACAGTGAACTCTGTTTAATCCTTTTCTGAAAACATGTATCTCTGAGATTCTGGAAGTGATATGCACCGTTGGAGTTGCATTTTCCAGATCTCAATTTTCTCACAATATCTCATACTTCCTTTGTGCCTATCAATGGATTTGATGAGCTTTGTGCAGGAACTCCAGTGTACACTGTCCACTCACATAGTACCTGTCATAGATATAATCGCACCACACATATGTGAAAGCTATAGGCGAATCGTTCATGTAGGATCACGTGTGTTAACATAATTAAGGTGATTAAAAATTATATTTATATAGGAGTATGGAGTGTGCACCACTCGACATATATGTCATGGCAAGTTGGAACATAGAAACTTAGATTTATGTCAAAATTAACTCACTTCTTACGTGTTGCCTGTATCATCCAATTCACAAGCTTATATACTTTGCCCATACTAATGTCTACTGAAAATAATATTCCTACTAAAATGTCTTAAGTTTTTTCCAGGAACTAAAATCTCATGAGTTTGAGTCATAAATTGGCTTGCAACATATATATGCCATCGGAGGATCTACTGATATCATGAGAATGTATTTGAACATATATTTTGCATGTTAACTTCAACAATGTTAAACATGTAAAATGAATTCAGACAAATAAATGAATCCTTCATATGTAATTTGCATTGGTGAACCAAGGTTGTTATATTTCTTTCAAAATTGCTAGCACGTGCTGTTGCACGGGTTGACGACTAGTATAATAAATACTAATACTAATATTATTAGTAACTAGCATGGTGGCCCTCGCAAATGCGAGGGCATCATTTGTAATTGGTTGAAAGTGTTCAAGAAATAAGAATATGGTTTTAGTGATGCCATATTATTTATCATTGTGTGACAATAAACAAAATTGTTGTGCAATTACCGCAAATGGGCTTTTATAAAAAATATCATGTATGCAAATAACATCATTGACAATCTAAAAATTTCTAGGCAAAGGATTGTCATACCATATGTTAACACCCATGTAAGTGATCTTTGATCCGTAGACACTGAACTATACTTCTTACATGAGGTTTGATTAGTAAGCAATATTATCTTTGATAAAAAATATCATTGAACTTAGATAAAACGGCCTATCCTCTTTAATGGGTAGGTCACATTAAATAATTAAATAGTGAGAATCATTTCGTATGATTTTTTTTCCACTCATTTAAGTACTTCATGTCACAATCTGCAACGTCCTAGGAACATGAACATAGTAAAACATTGCAACTATTTTTATATGAATATAT
Organism: Dactylis glomerata; assembly: GCA_007115705.1. Taxonomy (NCBI): domain Eukaryota; kingdom Viridiplantae; phylum Streptophyta; class Magnoliopsida; order Poales; family Poaceae; genus Dactylis; species Dactylis glomerata. The sequence continues at coordinate 1,439,853 of QXEO01000155.1, read as the reverse complement.
TGCTAAAGATAAATAATTTTCTTCTAGGCATATTCATTAAAATGTTTATACGTTAATAATCAAAGTTAGAAAGATACGACTCTAAAATTTCTAAACTCTTAAATTATTCTAATCTTCATTCAATGGTTCTACACGTCTAGTCACATGTATTTTCTGTGCTAAATGACTTTTGACCAGTTATCAATTTATTTGTGCAATTGCAATGATATATATGCTCTTATGTTGATTTGATTATATAAGAGAAAAACGCATACAATAGTCCAAATATGTCTACCATAATAAAGTGTACGCTTTTCAGGACCTCTAATTGAAAATAGTATTCGCACACTATGTGGATACTAAATATGAAACATGTCAAGCGGATATTTGTAGTGCCTTGGACATGTCTATCATTGAGCCAAAATATTGTACACACTGTGAGGGACGTTCCGTCGGTAGTATATCAACTGAAGTTATGTCTTTAGTAATTTTGAAGGTTGTGCATTCTGTGTCTCATCAAGTCTAAATATTTTTCATTCCAGGGGCATTCTCAAACTTAGGAGAATACGTGTTGGCTAAATCTTATATGTATCATTACACGGTAGTTTTATGTGAGAACGTTCCTGTTGATAGTGCAATAAGTGTCATGACTTTATTAATCTTAGAATTGTATGACTCCGAACTTTGAGCTTCCGCATGCATTTTGTGAGTGCTGATTTTATTTAGTCCAATAAATTTATCTTTTTGTGTACTTAATCATCGAAACATTGTACCTAGGGCGACTACTGTCGTGACTTCATTAATATTTAAATTCCAACACTCTGAACTTTCAAAGGCGCCTTGCAAATTTGTTGGTCTAATAGGGTCGAAAAAATTGTGTCAATTATATGTACTCAATCATAGAAATATGCAATCCCCATGTTTACAATTTTGTCAAAAAAATTATAAATTTTGACCAGATATATAGGAAAATTTCAACCTTAAAAAATCTTTATTATTTGAATCATCAGGAAATTTATTTCATATTATGTGAAATTTGTGTTATAGATATTAATATTTATTGATATATCTTTGGTCAAATTTACAAAAATTAACTTTGACTAAATTTGGAATATGGAGTAGATAAAAAGAGAGAAAATAAATGCTGATTAACAATTTATAAATTTTTCCTAAACTGTACATGCCCATTAATTACCTAACAGAACTCTACCGTGGCCATCACATTTCTGGTAGGTTTTTTCTTTCTTTCTTTTTTATCTTGCACCTATAACCTATCACGCTGCTGGCAGGTAGACTCTGATACAATTGTTTTTTTTTTAAGACGCAAACATCAGCTGGTTGTATCACGTTTTAGCCGGCCGTTTTTTCTTGCATATATGAGTTTCCTTTCTTTTAGGGATGCATGTATCAGTTTCCTGGTATCATACGGCTGGTCTTTTTTTAAACGATCAGGTTTCAAGACGTGACAGCTGGGTATATGACGTTCCACATATATTGCGTCAAACATGTTACATGATTACTATTGTTTTATAAAATCATAGCCACATATTTTTGATCTAACTATCATAATTAATATAGATGATGTGGATTAACGTGGTGTCTTTATTTTAGATCTCCGTATTATGCTTTTAGTATATAGTAGATATATAAGGTAGTGGATTTTTACGTGAATGAGAAAAGTTACTACTATATTGGAGTGCAGTCCTCTCTTGGTCTCTTCTCCACCTAGCTAGCTGCCAAGTGCCAAAAAATTAGTAAACTAGTTTTTTTTTTTAAGGATAAAACCAAACTGGAAATATTCAACATGCTTACATTGCAAATCTGCAGCTATTCCCATTCTCCTTCCTTTTCTCGTCTCAATATGCCAAAGACCAGCAAGTCAAAGAACAAATCACAAAGGAACCACCAATACTACCGTAACTGAAATTAGCAGCCACTGCCGCTGCCGACCTGCAGCAGAAGAACTGAAGAAGTAAGGGATGCAGAAACGTCTCGGAGATGGGGACAAGGGAGAATGGAGGTGGGGAAAGAAACTGACCTGTAGTGGCGGACGGCGGAGTGGGCTGCTCGGCGCACGGCGGAGCAGCGGCCCGGCCGGCGGCCTGATCTCTTCTCCGGTGCGGCGGAGGAGGAGCAAGGGTGGCCGGTGCTCCTCTCCGGTGTGGCGGCGCCCACCCAGGCCGCAAGTCGGGGACCATAAAGCAGTTCAATTCAACGAGCAGCAGTTATATCAATTCATCCTCCCGATCCCAAAGAGAGGAATGAGATGAGAAAGCGGCGTCGCACGATGTGGGAGAGCAAAAAAAATTTATGGGTTTGACTAGTGTTCAGTCGACTGAGACCGACGTGGCAGCTTTGATTCTGAGCGATTAATTTTGATTTACTCCGAGATCAATTAGTTTGACTCCGCTGTATGCGTATGGTCTCTTTTTAACTGAACGTTGTCATTGCTTTGAGTTTGTGGCTTCTTCCTTCTGTTTTAGGCCTCCTTTGATTTGTAGGAATTGCTCAAGAATTTTATAGGATTAGGATCTTATGGATTTTTTTCTTTTCGATGCGTTTGATTCATAGGAATTTTTTCCATAGGAATAAATCCTGTAGGAATTCACTAGCCTAGGATCGTAGGGAAAAAAGCATTAGCTCCAAGCTCATGGAAAAATTCCTTTGTGTCAATCAAAGAGTCATATGTGCAGATTCCTATGACCATAGGATTCAATAAGGCATGCTATTCTAATCTTATCTATTTCCTATTCCTTTAGGAATCCTACCCTACAAAGCAAAGGAGGCCTAGATGCCTATGCGTTGCCATGAGACTATGTGATCGGTAGGGTTTTTTTTTTGCAAGCCCTAAGCAACTCCGGAGATGAAATTCCCAATCCTGGGTTCGCAATCGTGCGATCATGACCTGTATAACCGTTAGATCCAGATCTCTCTTCCTTCATGCACAACCTCTCTCCTCATGAGGAAAAAATAGAAATAAATCTTAGAGAGGAAATCACACGCACACATTCCCCATGACTCGGAGGCAGGCATGGCTGTCGTCAATCACCCCGCCGCTTTAACGCCGGAGCTACAACCATCACCAAATTTGCAACCTTCACTGCAAAGCAGTTACGGTAAAACCACCTTTGCAGCTTCGTCGCCTGAATATGGAGCTCTCACGGTTAGCTGCTACACCTACCCACCGCTTGCTGCCATCGTTTAGAACTCCAGCAACCAATAGCCACCGCTGGTAGACATGCTCATCGGTGGAAGCATCTTCACATGCCCCTTGCAGCACCAGTGGTCATTCCTGGCAGCATCACCGTTGGTTGATGGTAGCATGGATGCCTAATCCTCTTAGCACTCACGCACCATTGGTAGCATCACAGTCAGTGGATGGTAGCACCGCCGCGTGCTCCTTGCAACAACAACGACAACCGTTGGTAGCACCGGCGGCGTGCTTTCATAGCATCGACGGTGATGGTTTGCAGCATCAATGGTGACGATGGCAGCACCGCCCCATGATGGTAGTAGTGTTGTTGTGCCTTGGTAGCAGTGTCGTCGTGCCTTGGTAGCAACGGCTTGCAACACCATTGGTAGGCACTTGCAGGTCCCGCAGCGGTTGTTGTTAGCTTTGGTTGTTGTTGCTTGCAGCAACGCATCCCACCACTAGGAAAACCACCCGTCCCCGCCCGCAAGTGATACGTTGCAAACGTATCTATAATTTTTGATGCTCCATGCTTGTTTTACATCAATTGCTATATGTTTTATCTACACTTTGTGGCACTTTTATGATTTATTTGGACTAACCTACTAATAGTTGCAAAAGTGCATAATGTTCTTGTTTTACACTTTGATGTGTAGGAATTACCAAGAATACAAGTGGAAACCTTGTTGGAGTCAAATTGGGACTTTCCAGAAATTTGTGCCAGAACTCTTTTCGAAGATGGTCATGTTACGGGTCGAAGACAGCATCAAACGGAAAACTCTTCAGCTACAAAGTTGTAGGGAATTTCACGGCAAACGTTCTGGACATAAAATTCACCTGATTCCGAGTCCGGACGGCCGAGTTAGGCCCGAATTACTGCGGCCCAAGATGGGGAGACGGGAATCCGAGAGACTATATAAAGGAAGGAACCCTAGCTTGTGGGAGACACCTCCACCCATGAATTTGCAGCCACCAGAGCCACGTTTTCGCCTCCCCCATGGATCACATCTCTATCGGGGAGGGCTCCCATGAAGCCATGAAGGAAGAGGGCTAAGGGGCGGCGCTCTCCCATGATGCCGGCGGCGGGGGAGTCCCCCGCGCCGCCGCCGCCCGCGCCCCTCGCTGCTCATCTCCATCATCTTCACCGCTATCTCCATCACCAACTCCTCCTATTATGCAGTGGTTCATCCTCTCACACACCTCTGTACCGTCCTATATAAATATGGTGTTTGATGCTATAATATTTATCCTATGATCTATGTCATGTTTGTATAGTTTATTTGTTCTTAGATTGATTTGTTGAATGTCTTTGGTTCATTAGAGTTGTATGTTGATATGGTACTGTCCTTTGGTATCCATTATATTTATGCGCGCATGGATTAAACATCTTAGGGTTAGTAGTATGTGCAAAAGGAAGGGGGTAGTTCTGCCGGAGTGACAGAAACCTGAGGACGCGAACCGGAACGTTGCATGTATGGGAATAAGAGGACCATTAACTTAAGGCTATGGTTGGGGAACCCTTAATGCATTGTTAGTATTTGCGGATGCTTGCTAACAATCTAATCATATAGTACTTGTATTTCCAAGTAGTGAAGTGCTTGTATATTTAGCCTCTCCCACATAGAAAACTGCATCGAAGACAATGAATCCGATTTATTCACTAATTGAACTTAGACAAAGCCACCACTATTACCACCACTTTTCCATACTCATGGTACTGTTAGTTTATGGTTACTTAGTATATTTTATTGCTGCAGCACTAACAATTACTTTCTTGTATTTATTATCTTGCAAAGCTATCTCTCATACCCGTATTGTTGCTCTAGTTTTATTTTCTAGATGATGCAAACGTTTAGTGTGCGTAGAGTTGCATCAACGGTTAATAGAACTTGAGAGAACATTTATCCTACCTTTAGCTCCTCGTTGGGTTCGACACTCTTACTTATTGAAAAGGCTACACACGATCCCCTATACTTGTGGGATATCAGCAAGCAGCGATGAACACCGACTTGCGTTGCCCCACTCTTGCAACACCGGCCCCTACATCATCTTGAAGCAGCACTGCCTTCCACGCCGCTTGTTGCATTTGACTCCGGCTCGCCGTGGCAGCACCCTCGATGAGTTATGTGCCTGTGCTCAGAGGATACTGAGATGGTTAGCACCGGGAGGCCGCACAAAAGAGTAGAGGTGTAAATGGTACAGATAATTTCTGCCCCGAATTCGCATCCGTTTTTAAGGATATGGTATGCAATTATTCAAATCTGACGGATATGGACGCAGATACGAATATTGTTCATGCGGATATCCGACGGATATTATCTGACCTTCACAATTAGGATAATCAGATTTAATTAGCCCAAAAATCATCTCAACTATTCAACTAGCAATCACAAAATCACTCAGCATGCTTGTACTTTATGTTAGCCTCCTTATTTCTCCTACTTAGTTTTAGGTTTTTTTTCTTCACGTGACACTGCAACAAAACCTTTATGTAAGTTTTATTTAAGTATGACTTTTATCTCCGTGTAATGCTATTGAGCACTACGATCTTCACATTGGTGAAATTTTAATGATTTCAAAGTCTAAATACTTTTTTGTATTGTTTGCAATGGTGAAAATATGTCTTATTTATCTGATAATCTTTGTCTGCCTCCGGTTCGGATCCACTTCACTTCCGATCCGAATACGTATCCAATATAATCTGCATTCGAATCTGCATCCGACAATTATCTACTCAGTTCCGAAACCGATAAAAAAATATGGTAAAGGATATGAGGAGAGCATTATCCGATCCGATTCGTTTACACCCCTACAAAAGAGAGAACAATAGCAGCGAAAGAGGAACAATAGTAGCCCATGCTTGGGTGGAGAACGGTTGTAGCAGCGTGTGGTTCTGTAGAAGATGAAACAGCGGCAGGAAGGCGGTGTGGTCAACGGGAGTAGTCTCGCGAGGAAGAAGAGGATGTTTGAGCGGAGGAGAAAAATAAGGGGAGTAAATAAGGTAGAGGTGGGCTGTGTTGTTTCCTCCACCCACATGGTGTTCGGGAACGGGTCCGTATGGGCTTAGATGTGCAGAGTGTTCGAAACGAGCCGGACGATTGATACTCTGGCTGAACACCAACATTTTCCTTATTTTTTCACAATTACATACTTACTCTTCTACTTCATGCTCATCTAGTTCCTTCTCCAATATATCGATCTCCCTTAGATATGTTGTTGCCTCGTCGCTATACCGCACTTAGCTGTAGACTCCGCCTTTTTATCACTTCGCCTCATACTTATCCATTATCATCTTATGCTACCTCGTCCTCATTGATTTGGCATCGCCCGCTCTGGCTCATCCACATCGCCCGTCTGGCTCATCCACATCGCCCCTTACAACATGTCCGCCCATATACATGTCCTCGCGCTTCCAGGCGTGACCTCATGTTGGCCACCAGTAGGAAATCTGGTGTGTCAGCAGTAAACTGGCGGCTATAAGTCTTTTCCTACTAGTGGGCGTTAGAGTGAGTAGTGATCATCAATGTCACTAGGAAGGTATTCCGGGCGGCATGTCGCAACCTTGCCTATTAAATTGTTGTTGACCTATTGTAGAAATACCAAAGTGTTTAGGCTTCTTAATTACTCTAGAAGTGTTGTTGTGAAAGCATTGTTAAAATAATATAGAAGTGCTACTGTGGCCCCATGGTTTGGAACACCCGTAGGGTGATCATAAGGCGATGAGAAATAAGGTAATAAGTACAACAATTCTACGTGATCATGATGCGGTGGGAAAAAAGAAAGTAGTATGGCAGTAGAACTACACCGTAGCTACGGTGCTCAGAGAGAGGCAGCAAAAGAGGCAACAGACTGATACGTCTCCAACGTATCTATAATTTTTGATGCTCCATGCTTGTTTTTACACCATTTGCCTACTGTTTCGTTACACTTAGTGGCATTTTTATGCATTTTCCGGAACTAACCTATTAACGAGTCGCCACAGTGCCAGTTCCCTGTTTTCTGCTATTTTTGTGTTTCAGAAGTGATACACAGGAAATATTCTCGGAATTGGACGAAACAAGTTCCTGAAGTCTTATTTTGTCCGGGAGCTTCCAGTCATCCGAAGGAGAGAAGGAGAGGGGCCACCAGGGCCCCTCACACCTGGCTGGCGCGGCCCAGGCCCTGGCTGCGCCGCCATGGTGTGAGGAGGCCTGGGGCCACCTCTGACATCGCCCCTTCGCCTATAAAGACCCCCCCCCCCGACGGGAAAAACCTAAGTACCCGATCACTTTTCCAGAACACATCGCGATCCGCCGCCGCCGTCGACCCGAAGATCGGGAGGGTCCAGAAGCTCTTCCTGGCACCCTGTCAGAGATGGGAATCGCTACCGGAGGTCTTCTTCATCGCCATGCTTGCCTCCGGAGCGATGAGTGAGTAGTCTACCTTGGACTATGGGTCCACAGCAGTAGCTAGATGGTTGTCTTCTCCACCATGTGCTTCATGTTTAGATCTCATGAGCTGCCCTACATGATTGAGATCACCGTTATGTAATTCTACATGTTTGGTTTGTTGGGATCCGATGAATATTGGTGTTATGATTGAGTTGCTGTACTGAATTATATCTTTTGTTATCTCTATGTTGTTTATGATCTTGCATGCTCTCCGTTGTTAGTAGCTATCTTGGCCGAGTAGTTGCTAGTGACTCCAAGAGGGGGTATTTATGCTCGATAGTGGGTTCATGCCTCTATTTAACCTGGGGGAGTAACAGAAACCTCTAAGGTTGTAGATGTGTTGTTGCTACTAGGGAGAAAACAACATTCATATGCTCAAGGGCATATGCTTTGTTTACATTACGCACTTTGCTTAATGCAATTATCTGTTGTTCGCAACTTAATACTTGTGGAGTTCTCGGATTGATTCGCCACAAGTGGATTATTAGTCATAGATGCAGTTGGATGGCGGTCTATGTATTTTGTTGTAATGCTCAGAGTAAATCTCATAGTGATCTTCTTGACATATCACGTTTATCTTTATTCTATCAATTGCCCAACTGTAATTTGTTTACCCAGCATGTGTTATTTATCTTATGGAGAGACACCACTAGTGAACTGTGGACCCCGGTCCTATTTCCATCATATTGCTATCACCTGTTTACTTTACTCGCACTGTTTACTTTACTCGCATACTTCTACTGTTTTCCACTCGATACGCTCATAACCTTTGTTTCAAGCAAACCAGTGAGATTGACAACATCATCGCAAGTTGGGAACAAAGTACTTGGTTTTGTTGTGTGCAGGTTCCACGTTGCAGCTAGCAAAGCAAAGCTTGGACGAGGCGCCATATATAAATTGTCCGAAGCTGTCGCTAAGCCAGTCCGCATCACCTTCAGTTGTTATTGTCTGCTTTTCTCCTGATCGATATACCTTGGTTCTTAACTGAGGGAAAACTTGCTGCTATATTCATCAAAACCTTCTCTTGGGGTTTACCAACTAGCCGGTCATTTACTACAAGCCAACAAGTTTCCTGGCACCATCAACTCGGCCCCATCAACAAGTTTTCTGGCGCCGTTGTCGGGGATTGAAGAAGAAGAAGCTCCCACATCAACTACACTTTCCCACGTCAACTTGGCACCAGCAAAAGTTTTCTAGCGCCGTTGCCGGGGAAGAGTGGAAGACTTCTACGAGGGGAGTTTTCGCACGCACATCCTTTACTTTATTATTGTTTTGCTTTACTTTATTTATTTTACCTGCATCGTTTTATATCAAAAAACCCAAAAAAATTAGAATCCTTGGTAGTTGTTTTTACTTGTTTACTTTCGTTTTGCTGAAATGGCTACTCCTGAAAACACCAAGTTCTGTGACTTTATTAGCACGAACAATAGTGATTTTATCTGCACTCCTATTGCACCACCTGCTCCTGCTGCAAACTTTTATGAGATTAAGCCTACTTTGTTGAACCTTGTTATGAAAGAGCAATTTTCTGGTGCTAGTACTGAAGATGCTGCAGCTCATCTCAACAATTTTGTTGAGCTATGTGAGATGCAGAAATATAAGGATGTAGAAAGTGATATTATTAAGCTCAAGTTGTTTCCTTTTTCTTTGAGAGGAAAAGCTAAAGATTGGTTGCTGTCTTTGACTAAGAATAGTATTGATTCATGGGCTAAGTGTAAGGATGCTTTTATTGGTAGATACTATCCTCCTGCTAAGATTATATCTCTGCGTAGCAATATTATGAAATTTACTCAGTTTGATAATGAACATGTTGCTCAAGCTTGGGAAACAATGAAATCTATGATAAAGAATTGCCCCACTCATGGACTGACTACTTGGATGATTGTCCAAACTTTTTATGCAGGACTGAATTTTTCTTTGAGGAACCTATTGGATTCAGCTGCTGGAGGCACTTTTATGTCCCTTACCTTGGGCGCCGCAACAAAGCTACTTGACAACATGATGGTAAATTATTCTGAATGGCACACCGAGAGAGCTCCACAAGGTAAGAAGGTAAATTCTGTTGAGGAAACCTCTTCCTTGAATGATAAGATTGATACCATTATGGCTATGCTTGCTAATGATAGGACTCATGTTGATCCTAATAATGTTTCTTTAGCCTCCTTGGTTGCTCAAGAAGAGCATGTTGATGTGAATTTCATTAGAAATAATAATTTTAACAACAATGCTTATAGGAACAATTTTGCTAGTAACAATTATAGGCCGTATCCTTCTACCAATGGTAATGGTTATGGTAACTCTTATGGTAACTCCTACAACAACACTAGGGCCGCGCCCTCCGAGCTTGAGGTAATGCTCAAGGACTTCATCGGTAAGCAAACTGCTTTTAACAAGTCTGTTGAGGAAAAGTTAGGCAAAATTGATATTCTTGCTTCTAAAGTTGATAGCCTTGCTCATGATGTTGAAATTCTGAAATTAAAAGTGTTGCCTAATGATGTGAAAGAGAACAATGTTTTTGCTACTGCTAACGCTATTCAAGTTGGAATTGATGAAAATATTAGATTGTTAGCGGAATTGCATGCCAGGTGGGAAAGAGAAGATGAGATGGCTAGAGAGATGAAGGTATGTACCATTACTACCTCTAATGATGTTGCTCCTAATGCTAGCAATCCTCTTACTTTGATTGGGGTAGAGAAAATTCCCACTCCTTGTGTTAAAAAGCCTAAAACTGCCAAAACTTTTTCTCAAAAGAGTGCTGAAATTTTTCGGAGTGTGGGAGATGTTAGCTCTATTTCTTTTAATGATTTTGATGTTGATGGCTGCAATATATCTGAAGTTATTTTGTTCTTGCAAAAGCTTGCTTTGACTCCCAATGCTAGTTCTTTAAATGTTGCTTTTACTAAGCATATTACCAATGCTCTCATAAAAATTAGGGATGAAAAGTTGAAGCAAAAAGCTTCTATTCCCAAGAAGTTAGAAGATGGTTGGGAACCCATCATTGATATGCATATTAATGGTTTTAATTTCCATGCTTTATGTGATCTAGGTGCTAGTATTTCTATCATGCCTAGAAAGATTTATGACATGCTTGACTTACCACCGCTTGAAAAATGTTACTTTGATGTTCCTATTGCTGATGTTGCTAAGAAGAAACCTTTGGGAAGGATTAATGATGTTCATATTGTGGTTAAAAATAACCTTTTTCCCGTTGATTTTCTTGTTATGGACGTTGAATGCCATGCTTCATGTCCTATTATTTTGGGAAGACCCTTTCTTCGAACTGTAGGTGCCATCATTGATATGAGAGAAGGCACTATCAAATATCAATCCCCACTCAAGAAAGGTATGGAACACTTCCCTAGGAAAAGGAAGAAATTACTTTTTGACTCTATTCTTAGAGCAAATTATGAGCTTGATGCTTCATCACTTGATGTTACTTGATTCGCAATTTTCTGCGCCTAGCTCAAAGGCGTTAAAGAAAAGCACTCTTGGGAGATAACCCAATGTTTTATTTTCAGTACTTTTTATTTTATTTTAGTCTTGGAAGTCATTACTACTGTAATGACCGCTCCTTATCTTGTTTATTTCGTTTTTGCGCCAAGAGAAGCCTCTAATTCGAGTGAGGTAAAGATTTGGGGATGTTGCTGTCCTGAAACTGTTTTCAGTGCTGCACCGTAAAAATTCGTATAAATTCTCTGTATATCTTTTGGACCTGTGATTTCTTGTGCATATGCCCCAGGTTATATCTAATTTTCGTTAGTTGAACACTTTTTGATTTGAGCAACAGAAAACCCCTCAAAAATTCGACCTTTGTCAGCTGTTCTGTTTTGACAGATTTCTGCCAATATTTGTGTTTGCCACTTTATCGCTTTCTTTTAAGTTCTTTTGAACACGGAACTTTTGGGGAAGTTGCTACAGTAGTATTTGCTATATATGTGGTGTTTTATAGTTGAAACCTGAAGCAAAAAGAGGTTGATTATATGTTATGCCTACACTAATGTTGCTAATAGATTTGTGTTTAGTTTTGTATGAAGGAAGTTTTCAAGTGTAGGGATTGGAGAATGATGAGATGAGCTGAAGAATGGACAAAAGCTCAAGCTTGGGGATGCCCATGCATCACCCCAAGAAATATCCAAGAAGTACAAGCGTCAAAGCTTGGGGATGCCCCTGAGGCACCCCTTCTTCATCGGCAAAAATCAGGTCACCTTTCAAAACACTATATTTTTATTGCTTCATGCACTATGTGTTTTTCTTGGAGCGTCAGTTGTTTTAGTTTTATTAGTTAGCTTAGTTTTGTTTGCTGCAATAAATGGTTGGACCCCAACAAATTTCCTTTGGAGGAGATATACTCGTTTTTCATTTGCCAAGAACACACCGTTTCTCATTCTTACAATTTCACCGGGTGTTCTTCTTTTTCTGCTACTGCTTTTGGTTTTCGTTTTTGCCTTGATTTGCGTTCAGATCTTCTTATATTTGTTTATCAAGGTGTATTTTTGCCTCTGATCTTTATTGGTTTTCATCAAAAGAGGTGTTTATAAAAATTTCAAATGGTGTTGGAAAAGAGAAAAAGCTTTATGAAAAATTGTGGTATAAGAAGGAGCTTGTGTAGACTGTGGCTTAGGCTTTTTCATGTCATGCTTGATGTCTTTTTGATGGTATGCTTAGTGGTTTTGCTGTAGCATGACTTGTCTCAAATAACTGAGATTGCTTAATGAGCCTTTGAAAAAATCATGCGTTGTTTTTATTGTATGGAAGCATTATTTTGGTTTTCTCCTTGATGCTTTATTTGGGTTGACTTGGCGCATGCTCACACATGTTAGACTCTTACAAAGTCGCCAAATAGCCTCTATGATCATTTAGTTTTTTAATTTTGATGCCATCTTATGCTTCTTTTAATATCGCTTTGTCGCTTTGCATGATTATGGCCATTATTGCTCTCTTAGTTGGTCGCTCCTAGTCTTTTGCTATCCCTCGCCTTGTACTGAGTATGAGCTCTACTCGTGCATCCAACTCCTAAAAGCCAAAGTTTTCCAAAGTGTCCACCATACATACCTACTAGCAATTTGCTATTCCAAGTAAATTTGACTTGCTTTTATTTTCTCTTCAAATTAAACTCTTACCAGTGTTATGCGAAATTCGGTCAGTAAAGCTCTCACGAACCGGAAGGCACACTTTACTTTTTCCTGTTCTTAAAAAATTGACATTGTGGTCTCTTATGTTGAGTTGTTATGCTTGCAAGTTGTAAGTTGGAGACTAGCCCAGCCATGCAGTCATGGGCAAGCTTTCAATATTGCACTTCTTATTTGAGTTGATATCGTGATCTTTTGTTTATGGATGACCGCGGTGTGAAATGAATTGGGAATCTTGTGGGGATCATGGAGTTTGTATATGTGTTAGGGAAACGCCGGGCCGCTAATCGAAGCCATGCATAATTCATGGTGGAAATTTGCAACATACCCATGGTGAATATTCGACGACGCATCTCACAATAAAAAGCTAAACAAATGGCAAATAAAAGAGATGTCGAGGTGTTCATTGTCTGCTTGTCCTGTCATTTTGATGTGGGCTTGTTCCATGTCATCGGGCACGGAGGTACCCCATTGGCGGTTCTCAATGATATGCATATATTTACAATGACAAGAGCCTTGCTTGGGACTCTAAGTAAAGTAGCATGAGGTTTGGGTACTCGTATTCACGGGACACGAGGTTTTCAACTTATGATTTGTCAAGCATATGCATCATAATTGTTCTCGCATTAACTTTAACCATTCAAGATGCTTATGATGGGGGCAATGAGAGCTCAAAGCCGGTAAGTACCATAATTTTTGAAGGTTATAAAACTTGCAATCACTGCTTCCCTCTGCGAAGGGCCTTTCTTTTACTTTCATGTTGAGTCACCACCTTCTATCTTTATGCACCATTAAGAGAGCATAGTTGTCATTCTTAGTATAATGTGCATTGTCCCAAAGTTTTCATTGATTGATTCATATTGTTGGTTTCACTTGTTCTCAAATTATTTGCATCTAGTCGCCCTCTTAAACTTGAAGGTGTCCTATGCATTTATGTTTTGCTCTCTTTGAAGGACAAGCTGAAAACCATTTGTATGTTTTTCCTTATGATTTGAACACATGTTTGACTTTCATTGTTTCATTTTCATGATCTTTTGTTTGTGTTCATTTTCATGTTTACAACATGGTTGCTAAGTTCTTATTGTCAAGATTATATCTTCATGCCCATGTTTTAAGTTCTTATGATCCCAGCTCACAAATGCTTACATACATGATCAAGATTGTGTAGGTGCATGTCACCTCAAAAATTATTCTTTTGTTATCACTTACCTACTCGAGGACGAGCAGGAGTTAAGCTTGGGGATGCTTGATACGTCTCCAACGTATCTATAATTTTTGATGCTCCATGCTTGTTTTTACACCATTTGCCTACTGTTTCGTTACACTTAGTGGCACTTCTATGCATTTTCTGGAACTAACCTATTAACGAGTCGCCACAGTGCCAGTTCCCTGTTTTCTGCTGTTTTTGTGTTTCAGAAGTGATACACAGGAAATATTCTCGGAATTGGACGAAACAAGTTCCTGAAGTCTTATTTTGTCTGGGAGCTTCCAGTCATCCGAAGGAGAGAAGGAGAGGGGACACCAGGGCCCCTCACACCTGGCTGGCGTGGCCCTGGCCGCGCCGCCATGGTGTGAGGAGGCCTGGGGCCACCTCTGACATCGCCCCTTCGCCTATAAAGACCCCCCGACGGGAAAAACCTAAGTACCCGATCACTTTTCCAGAACACATCGCGATCCACCGCCGCCGTCGACCCGAAGATTGGGAGGGTCCAGAAGCTCTTCCCGGCACCCTGCCGGAGAGGGGAATCGCCATCGGAGGTCTTCTTCATCGCCATGCTTGCCTCCGGAGCGATGAGTGAGTAGTCTACCTTGGACTATGGGTCCATAGCAGTAGCTAGATAGCTGTCTTCTCCACCATGTGCTTCATGTTTAGATCTCATGAGCTGCCCTACATGATTGAGATCACCGTTATGTAATTCTACATGTTTGGTTTGTTGGGATCCGATGAATATTGTTGTTATGATTGAGTTGCTGTACTAAATTATATCTTTTGTTATCTCTATGTTGTTTATGATCTTGCATGCTCTCCGTTGTTAGTAGCTATCTTGGCCGAGTAGTTGCTAGTGACTCCAAGAGAGGGTATTTATGCTCGATAGTGGGTTCATGCCTCTATTTAACCTGGGGGAGTGTCAGAAACCTCTAAGGTTGTAGATGTGCTGTTGCTACTAGGGAGAAAACAACATTCATATGCTCAAGGGTATATGCTTTGTTTACATTACACACTTTGCTTAATGCAATTATCTGTTGTTCGCAACTTAATACTTGTGGAGTTCTCGGATTGATTCGCCACAAGTGGATTATTAGTCATAGATGCAGTTGGATGGCGGTCTATGTATTTTGTTGTAATGCCCAGAGTAAATCTCATAGTGATCTTCTTGACATATCACGTTTATCTTTATTCTATTAATTGCCCAACTGTAATTTATTTACCCAGCATGTGTTATTTATCTTATGGAGAGACACCACTAGTGAACTATGGACCCCGGTCCTATTTCTATCATATTGCTATCACCTGTTTACTTTACTCGCACTGTTTACTTTACTCGCATACTTCTACTGTTTTCCACTCGATACGCTCATAACCTTTGTTTCAAGCAAACCGGTGAGATTGACAACCTCATCGCAAGTTGGGAACAAAGTACTTGGTTGTGTTGTGTGCAGGTTCCACGTTGCAGCTAGCAAAGCAAAGCTTGGACGAGGCGCCATATATAAATTGTCCGAAGCTGTCGCTAAGCCAGTCCGCATCACCTTCAGTTGTTATTGTCTGCTTTTCTCCTGATCGATATACCTTGGTTCTTAACTGAGGGAAAACTTGCTGCTATATTCATCAAAACCTTCTCTTGGGGTTTACCAACTGGCCGGTCATTTACTACAAGCCAACAAGTTTCCTGGCACCATCAACTCGGCCCCATCACAGACAACGAAGCAAGTTTTTCTAGATATCGTAAAGAAGGCAGTAATACTTTTTGCGGTTGTTTCTGAATTTTTTACAAAATAAGGCAGTAGTATTTTCCTTAGCTAAATGTGGCGACTGATGGAGTGAGTATATTTTTTCCTGAAAGTATCGTAAAAGAATGCAGTAGTATAGGCAACGAACAACATAGTAGCTATATTTTTCCGAATATCTTTACTATTAAATTGGAGTTGGTGATGGTGAAGCCATTTTTTCTACATCATTTGATTTCCAATTTTACCTCTAACAAAAAAAAATCTACACCATCATTTGATATGGATAGCATTTGAGTATAGTTGTGCACTACCCTAAGGGTGCGCAACATTGCTACGTTTCTATACTTGAAGTTGGCATTGTGGATCCTCCATGACTTTGATTCACCAAGATTTTAAGCAACTTATTACTCAAAGTAGAGTCGCTCTTGGATGCAGCCATCAAATCCATTACTTATCCATATAATTTCATGTTCAATGGTCATTACTGCAAGCACCAATATCAAATTATAGAGCTTGTACAAGTTGTTCGTATCATTAATAGACGCACTATAAATTGCAGCACACTTTGGACATCAATGCTAACAATTCAATTTATACTCCAGAACTTCTTGTACCTATTCATACACCGGAAACCACTATTAAGATATTTATCATGATATTAAGAATATTAAATATACAAAAAAACACACACAAACACAATATAAGCGGGTGTCAAAATTGATTCAAGAAGGATTTTTTATTATAAAATATGGAATTTTCCAATCATACATTTCGATTGTGTAACAAACCACAACATAGTTAATATTTAGCATTGGGATACGTTAATGATATGTATTAACTATGCCAAACAATAAAATTATATTTGTTATGGTTGTACAATGATGAAAACAATTTAAAAAGTATTAAAGTTTAGTACAAATTATATAATTTTCTCCTGCTCTAAAGTATGTTTGGATCCGAAATGAGTGTAGCTGAACTAGAAATAGAGCGAAACAAAATCTTTCTTCTAGCGTTTAGGGTTTAGGCGTGTGTTGCTACGGTCCCTAATCTAAATGCTCACTTGTAACAGAAGCTTATCATTATCACAATGCTGAAATTATGTCATTAGTATGTTACAACTCTAGTTGCCATTGGTCAATCATTAATACTGAGCTGTAGCACCTTATTCCCATATATAATCTGAACATATCAAACCAAATGTGCTTAAACTAACAAAATTATCTATGTGAGGGGCAGCTCAGTTCATTTACACGTTTGATACAATATAATTGATCTATCTCTAGCGCCAACTTTCAATTTCTCCCCCTCACACCATCTATGGTATAAATTGGAGCTCAGTATTAGTACATGTTCACAAATGTGATTGGACGTGTATGTAACATAATACATTTGGTGCACCCCAGGTGGTCAGTTGTAGGTGACATTCAGTCCTAGTTTTAGTTCCTTATCAGCCCCACCAAACTTGGTATCAACAATAGTTGCAAATTGCAACTCGCGGATAGTAGATATTATCAATCGCGTGTCTACTGCTTATCATTTAAGCTTTTGTTCAGTCATGATACCCATGAATAAATATCAATTTTTTTGATAAAATACAAAGAAGCCAACCAATAAACAGTCTAGAACCAAAATTGCAGACAAAGCTATGTCAATCGCTTGTCAAGTCTTCAGATGGAGCTGAAAGGCAAAGGACCAGCAAAGATAAACAACATCATGGGCTAAACAAAATCAGTTTGCACCTTTATCCTTTATTGTCGATGACAGATGGGCCGAACCATGCCGGCCATGGTGGGAGGTGGCAATAGCTCCCCCTCGTCTTCGGCACACATATCGGTGTCTGCTACCTCGATGATTTTGCCAATGCTTGATGAGTGCGCCTCCACGAGCTGGCTCTGTCTGGCCTTGGCGCCAGAACAGCTGGTGGCCATCATGTAGCTGGGCATGGAGGTTGTCATCGGGGATGACATGGAGGCATCTCGGTGGTTCCTTGGTAGGCTCTTGCTGAAGCATCCATTGTCCCTAAACTTGAAGCCCCTGGGCATGCACAACAGGGTCAGGAGCAGGTCCTTGGGCTTCTTGGGCACCTCTTTGCTCCTCACCTTTGCTGGAGGAGCAGATCAGTTGGTGCGCGTCATCGAGGCCGCGCTGCGGGGGCGTGCAAGGTAGTTCAAGTCCTAGATCTTGTGGAGGCCGGCGATGGCCGAGTTTTCCTGCATGTGCCTTGCGCCGACGAGTAGTGGCCGAGATGCATAGACCTTGTGCACTTCCCCACCCGTGGATCGAGATGGGGAAGGAGTCGACATCGTTTTTGTCTCTGATTCCTCCTCCTGGACCTCCTCTCATTCCGCTCCGGCCCTAGGAACGGAAGCGTGTTAGTGTCGTTGGCGGATCTCCTCCTGCTCCAAACTGTCGGTGACGTCCTCCTCCAGCCAGTCCGAAGGTGCGGGCACAGACGCACAGGGCCGCGGAATCCAGATACGATTCTATCGGGATCGGGAGACTAAGCGGTCCTGTCCGGGTTTTTTAAAGAACGATGGTGAACATTTTGACATATGAAACAATTTAACGATTTTTTATGTACCATTAAACTGAAACCAACACGTCCGATTACAATATTATTTGTTGATGATGAGATGAGATATGCCTGTGCTTTGCAACGGGAGTGCATATATAGCTTGTTTACCGGGTGAAAGTGCAAAACTGATATATAACATGTTAGTGCACAACCTTCTTCCATTCGTCGTGTACCCAGCCTCGTGGAAGTAATGTGATATGGTGCTCCTGGGCGTTAGTGTTCTCGCCAGGTGTTGGATCACGATTGGCTGGTTTTGGTGTTGGAAACTATGCCATTGCCGCTGTGTAGGAAATACGGACCATGGAAAAAGGTGATATACGTATGCGTAACAGTTTGGTAGGTGAACGCTGTGATCCTATACAATTAGGTGTGCCAGCTGAGACGGCGTGATACTCGTCGACACGTATCAAAATTAGCTCCGGTGGCCCATCCCTGGTACTGGTCGATAGACTTGTTTTTTGGCACTACTATTGTTACATAGCAGGCAGAGCCCGTCTTTCTTCTTCCTCCATCCTTCATCGGAGCTCAAGAGGTCGAGAAATTGGAGAATGGAGATATGGAACTGGAGGTCGAGAAGATGCAGAATGCCGATATGGAGCGGGATCAGCTGTAAGTTGTGCTATTCCTTTCTCAAAAGAATCAAGTTAGTTGCTAGACGGGTAGAAAATCTCAAGGATTATTTGGTACAGATTTGCAGACGGATTTATGGATCTGAACGGGGAAACGGCAGAGAATTCATTAGTGCCGTACGAGGTAGCACCTCTTAGATCCAGCGCCAAGTATTACTGAACCTGGCAATCAGAAGAGCATGAGGAGTTTATGGGGGTCTTACAGGAATATGGGGGATTAGCTTATGATGGCATGGATATTGGGGATGGTGCTCAATCTGACGCGGAAAGGCCTCAAGAAATCAAGAGAGACAGCCCTGACTCGCCATCTTGGCAAAAGAGGTATGCCTACGCAATTCCTCACCAAGTGCAGATGGTAGTTTGCATTCATAAAATTGGCTTCGACAAATTCTGAAATCTATTAGAAAATAGCTGACACCCAAACGAGTTGTAATGTATTACAAATTGGGGAAAGATGCAAAGCTAAGAATCCTAGATGTCAGATTATGTGTTAGATTAGGGATTGCCTACTTTCTGAAGTAATTTTATATCACCAAATGTTATAGAAGCCGATTGAAAAAGCAGGGGTGGCATTGCCAAAAGCATGTGAAAGGATATACTTGATTTAAACTGATAATGAATTGTTGTAAGATTATAAGTGTTACTAAGAAGTGGATCCTGTTGATAAGACAAAAACAGTTTTCAGTTGTTGAAATCAACTTTCAATTATTAGTTCATTTTTTGGATTATGTAATAATTAACTTCTTGAATACGATCTGCCATTTCTGAAGCAGATAAACCACATTGAAGCAATAAGATAACATATGAATCACACACAGCTATAGAACTCTGATATTCAGCAATTATCAGAAAATTTTCATGATTATTCATATTTCCTGTTATGGCATTTTGTGGTTTAGTAGAAACGTTGTTAGAACTGCAAAGTAGAAAAATCTAGAATAGACCTATTATGACATTATCTAGATTAATTTTGATTGCACCAAATACATTTGAGCAAGCTGTCACATATTTAGTTTTGTAAAACCTACGCGATGCCTACTTGAATTTCAAGAATCAACCACCTACACAGGGGTTTCCAATGGCCATGAGATTTGGCAGTGATCAGATGCACCTATAACAAGGATATTAACAATTTTGTAACTGTGAATGGAGCGAGTGACATGAAAATGCCATTGGTGCACTTTATGAACGCCTAGTCAAAACACTTGCTCCAATTACAAAAATCACCTTCATCCTCCATGAACCATCTCTTGTAACTTTGTCTAGCCAACCATGATATTTTGGAATTTCGGTGAGTTGGTCAAGGCCTCTTTAATATCGGCAAACACCTTGTTGTTTGCAAGAATGTTTCTAGCAAGTTAGGTGATTTTTATTTGATTCCTATTTGATTGTGTAGTCTGTGTTCCATGATAATTGTGGTCAAGTTTTGTTGTACTTGACCACCAGGGACAGTGATCCTTATTGAGGGGCGCTCTTAGCAGTCCGTACCCATCCGTCCATTCCTTTCAAATCTCGCTGGAGGATAGGGCGGCGCAATCGAGTGCGTCGATATAGTGCACGGGCTCCATGAAGCCCGTTTTTCGAATTCAACAAAAATCGACATTTTAAAGTTTCGAAAAAATTCTGAAAAAAATCCTTAGATGTGGGCAATAATGACTTCTAGCTGCGTGCAAAAAATCAACGCAAAATATTTCGTATTTTGGGCTGTGTAAAAATGACAAATTTCTAGATCTGAGACTGTGAAATTCGAAATTTTTCAGATTTGTCAGAATTTATCATTTTTGTGTAGGCCGGAATACAAACTCTTTTGCGCTGAAATTTCGCAGGGTTGTAGAATAAGTTATATTCAACATCTAGAATTTTAGTTCAGAATTTTTTGAAACTTCAAAGTGTCGATTTTCAAAAAATTCAAAAACGGGCTCCAGGGAGCCCGTCCTCTATTGCCATTTTCGGGCGCAATCCCTATTGACTGTTTGTATTTATCAATTGTGTGTCCTCTGCCATTGATGACCTAAAGCATTAGGCAAGTACCCTACGTACCTAGAAAGAAATTTCCTTTCGCTATCGAGACGTCCACATCTACTTTCCTACTTCGAGCTCCCAAATAGTTGGCCTCGCCCATAAACTTGTGCCTCTGCAGACCAACCTAATTATGTCCGTGACATCGGCGATAAACATTTAAGCACACTTGTTTCTCTGACTTCGCATAAAATTTAAAGTACTACAAAGACGAGATACATTAGCTGATTTTCTTAAAATATCATATTAGGTGGAATGTTACTGACTGTATTACAGAGGATATAGTATGACATCATAGTAAGCTGGTCCAATTAAATATGTTATAAGCAATTTTGTTGATGAGCCATATATAATGTCAGATATGGTATTGCTAATAATTTGATTAATTTTGTACATCAGTATAAAGTGTAATATATGAACAATATTGAAGATCTAGAGTTACTTTCTTTATTATTTTACTTAATTAATGGGTATTTAATTAACATATTACTGAATATTACTTCTAATTTTACAGTGTTCGAATTTGCAATGCTCCCCTGTCAACTTTCTGCCTTCGAGAAGTCAATAAGAGGTTATGCAGTCAAGCCGACAGATTTAGTGATAAATTCAGAGATTGGGACATCGTTTGATTCAATTGAAGAAGCATATGATTTCTATAACTTGTGTTCTTGGGAAGTAGGCTTTGGTATTCATTACGGTAAAAGCAGATTAAATATCGAAATGGAGAAGTGCATGCAGGAAATAATATATGGCTGTGCGGTATGTACACCGTCTCATAATAAAATACAACCACTACATATCTTCATTGTACTGTAACCTAACATTAGATTGTTGCACTACCTGCAGGGGAAACCGACAAAAATGAACAGCAGGTCATTTAGGTGTGATTGTCCTGCTATGATAAGGATTTTGCATAGCCCAGACAATGGATGGTATGTTGCTGAGCATAGAATGGATCATAACCATGTTTTATGAAAGACATGTGGTGAAAAATTGCACTGGCAGTCCCATCGACACATGGATAAGTACACAGAAGAGCTTGTAAAGCAGCTACGAGATAACAATGTAAATGTTAGCAAGGTGTACAGTATTATAAGCAGTTTCTTTTGGAAGTGTGGAAAGAGTGCCTTTTACTAAAAGATCTCTCAAGACATTGTGTGAGAAGCTTAGTGATGGCATCAGGAAGACAGTTGAGGTGTTCAAGGAGATTCAGGTTAAAGACCTTGGGTTTACTACACAGTTCAAGTGGACAATGAAAGCAGAGTGAAAAGTCTTATGTGGACCAATGGACGTAGTATATAACTGTACCAATACTTCATTGATGTACTAACATTCGACACAACTTACATAACCAATCTGTGTGACATGCCCTTTGGTATTTTTGTCGGGGTGAACAACCACTTTCAGAGCATAATATTGGGTGGAGTATTCATGAGAGATGAAACATCAGATAGTTTCAAGTTGGTTTGAAGAATTTGTAAGAATGATGGGTGGAAATAGTGTTTTAGATGTTAGATAAAATAGAACAGTAATAGTGTTTTAGATGTTCATTTTATCATGAGTAGTTAGCAAAAAGTCTACCTTAAAAAATCTAGACAGAATATGTTACTTACAGGTAGGCTTCTCCTGCTAGGCAAGAGATGTTGTTTGTATCAGTGTCAGTCTGTACATATGTTTTTCATTCCAACTAGCTGTTCGTACACATGAATGCGCACTGTCACCTTATACCTGCGCACAGAGTGAAGAACGCTGAAGCATAGGACTAGCGCTCAGCAGGCGGTGAGACCTTGGCTGTGTTAGGAATAAATTACAACCGCTCTAGGCGGTTACTAGTATGCCCAAAGCACCCTTTCTGTACAGACATGTCTCTTGTGTATAGACACCTCTTCTCTCTCTCCCTCAGCAGTTGCATCTCTTGTAAACAGTCATGTCTCTTGTAACAGGCACCTCTTCGGAGGCACCCCAAAATCCTTGTATAAATAGGACTTTGCCCACAAGCAATAAACAAGTTTTCACTCTCAATCCTCTGAGTTCTAACACGTTATCAGCACGCTCTACATCCGAGCGATTTCGAGAACAAAAAGGAAAAGCAGGGGCGTCTGTCTCCATCGTTGTAAGAACAGGCAAACGCCCTACTGCTAATTTATAAGAACATTGTAAAAACAAAGGCCTCGACCTAGAAAGGTAAGCAACAATTTGGCCTTCTTCAATACAAGACGTTCTTACCACTTTGAACGTCACCGGCAACCTACATCCCGGCGGCACCTTGGAGGACGGCCGGGGCGGCCTCGACCCTGCAGTGGTCGGGCCGTGTGGCAACGCACTCCAGCACGACTCCATTTCCATGGCGGCCGCCTCGTGTCCCTCGTCGACGGCGCCCGACCGGCTTCACCCGTGGTCTGCCGCACGCGCGACACCAGCCACAAGTGCGTGTTGCCGGCCAGGCTCCTTGCCGGGTCCGTCACCCCCGCTCTACGCGGACAAATGCCTCGCAAGCCGAGGACGCCGTAGTCGACCCGGCGCTCGCTGCACCTCGCTTTTCCGGCGGTGGCCATGCCCGCGGCGCCGCACGGCTTGCATCCTTGCGGTGCGCCGGCACCCGCAGTCTCCCGGCTCGACGTGCACAGCCTGGAAACCATGGCCCTACCGCGACATGGCGGCTGTTCCCGACGGCCGGCTCTCCATGTGGAGGCGGGGTCCAGTGTGCCGGATGGCTCTCAGCCCGGCGGTGGCTAGGCACCAATCGCGGAAGCCGGTCCAACGCCCCCGACGTCCGCGTTCGCGCTCACCCGCCTGGCCAAGCCAAGCGAGCGCAACTGCCGTCATCCCCAACGGAGGTCAGCCCCAGCTAGACCAACGCCTAGCACGCCTGGCGACCTTTGGCATCGGGTAGCAGCACGACTACGCGATGGACGGCGCTCTAGCGCGGCGGCCGGCTAGCTATGCGACCGGCGGACGGACCAGTCGCCGCCGGTGAGCGTCGTGGTGATGGCACAGGATGAGACTGCGTGGAGGTCACCGCCTGGTTACCTCCTTATCTGAATGGTCGCGGTCTCAGGAATTGGGGATCGATTTGGCTAGGGAATGGTCCCTGTAGCTTTTGGTCTCCTCATCCGATCACGCTTCAGATGGGCTATTAGTGGCCCATGTGCAAGCGGTTGAGCCACTAGCGCTCTTGCAAATCACTCTCCTAAGAGCAGTTTTGGCATTAGATTTGTTCCTGCTCTAAACCATTTATGTGTGCAGTATTTGCTTCACAATGCTATCATGTTCTGTAGAGTATAAAGTACTCCAGAATAGAACCATAACGTAAATTATTTCCATGTTTTCGACATGTCGAGATTAATTACGTCCATTATTATGCAATTGAGATTTTAATTTCTTGCAAATAAGTCAATCAATTATCTTAATTGAGCTATTTTTGGTTCAATACAAGTAAGGATGGATATGCAAAATTAAATATCAATTTACCATCAATTAAGTCCAAAAATTCCTAAAAAGCACAAAAGTTGACTTCATTCGAACTAAATTGATATGCAAAAAAAAAGTGACTACTTCAAATTTATATATGGGATCACAAGGTAATGTGGCATCTACTGCATAATGTGCAGATTATCCACAATATTGTGAGGTCTACATTTTGTCATAATTGACACAATGACTACCTTCAATGTGCTCTCCCATATATTTAAATCAAATCATAACATAAGGTGCTAAGACAAAAAGCATCTACTGACTTAGGTCAGATTATGTTTCTTAGTACTGAGAGATGT
Source organism: Dactylis glomerata (assembly GCA_007115705.1). Taxonomy (NCBI): domain Eukaryota; kingdom Viridiplantae; phylum Streptophyta; class Magnoliopsida; order Poales; family Poaceae; genus Dactylis; species Dactylis glomerata. Next base: position 1,415,180 of record QXEO01000155.1, on the reverse strand, counting down.
ACTCCATAAATATGGTGATTATCTACAATGTGTTATGATAGATGATTTGAGGCCTACACTAAAACCCAAGTGTTCACTTGAGTTTACAAGATTTTGCAATTTTTATTACAACATAACCAAGATGACTTTAATTTACATACATGTAAATTAATCAAATCTCTGGTTCTCGTTCATGTAGGACAACATGGCCGCTAAAGATTTTGAAGAGCTTGCGCTCGACGGACATAACTACCCTACATGGGCAATGGATGTTAAGATTAGTCTTTCATCCCGTGGCATTGCAGGTGCACTCATACCACCTGAGAATCCTCCTCAGGAGGGAGATGCACAAGTAACTGAGCAACAAAAATATACTGCCTTAGCCCTTATAAGGCAACATATTCACCCAGATTTGAAATCTGAATATTTGATGGAGGAATCTCCAAGCAATATGTGGCAATCACTTAAAACAAGATATGAACAGCAAAAGGCCGTCATACTGCCTGAAGCTAGTCATGAATGGACCCATTTAAGACTCCAGGATTTCAAATCCGTTGGAGCTTATAACCATGAAGTCCATAAGATTTGTTCTAAATTGAGGTTTTGCGAGAAGGAACCTTCAGATCTGGAGAAGATAGAAAAGACTCTATCAACTATGCTCCCTGCTGACAGGATCCTACAGCAACAATATCGTGCTAGGAATTACCAAGTTTATTCTGAACTTATACATGTACTCCTCCAGGCTGAGAAACATGATGAACTTCTTTTAAAGAATAGTCATCAACGCCCGGTTGGGGCTGCCCCTCTCCCCGAAGTACATGCAAATTTTCAGAAAAACAATAAGTTCAATGGCTCATTTAAAGGCCAAACCAAGAACTTCAAGGGTAAATTCAACCGCAACCGCAACAAGAAGAACAAGCCACACAATTCAGATAAGGCGAAGGGCAAAGCAAAGAACAAGTTCGATAAGACAATTCTTTGCCAGAAATGTGGATGCTACAAGCATGTCACCAAGAAATGCCGCACCCCAAGACATCTGGTAAACCTCTACCTGCAATCCATGGGACGTAACGGACATGCCCAAGGAGCAAGATATGAATCTCACTTCAATCTTCAACCTGATAATAACATGGAAGCGGGATGTTCGCAAGATGTTCAAGGAACACCAAGCAACACCAAAGAATTCCATCTACCACAGGACTCCATGGACAAGGAGAACATGATGATAGAATACGCCTCAAACGACGTGTTCGGGGACTTTGACTAGTCAATCAACTCCTTTAGATAATATATTTATTTACATCCATCAGATTGTTGTAATAAAATAATAATAATATGTAAAGAAAAATATGTATTGTATCAAACATATTATTAGTGTTGTTGGTATCATCACCCTATATTGTAAGGCACAATATGTATTGTATCAGCACTTTGATATTAAGAAAGTTGTATGTATTCTATATATTCAATAGAAGTCTTTTCATCACTGAAAATTCTACATTTTTAATATATAGATTTCTACGGGTGTCAATCCAAATAGAGGAGGAAATGTGCCTTGTGGACAGTGGTACCACAAACTCTATACTTAGGGAAATAAAATATTTTCAAACTCTCAAAAAGTTAAATGGAAATATTTTAACAATCGCTGGACACGATGCGGTAATTGTTGGCACAGGACGTGCCATATTTACCCTCCCTATGGGTACGCAAATCATAATTGAGGATGCTTTATTGTATCCCGATTCAACTCGTACCCTCATTGGTTACAGAGATATCCGCAAAAATGGATTTCACATTGAAACCCATGAGGACAACAAAGAGGAATATCTCCTCTTTACCAAAGATAACGGATATGGCAAACAAATATTTGAGAAAATTCCTTCTTTATCATCAGGATTGTACTACACATATATAAAACCCGTAGCACATGTTGCGTACAAGGTAATTTTTCAAAATGTCAATGCATTTCAAACTTGGCATGATCGCCTAGGTCATCCTGGTATCGGGATGATGAGAAAAATTATCTGCAATTCCAATGGTCATGACTTAAATGAAGCTAAATTCCCACAATCTTCAGATTTCATGTGCACTGCATGTGCTACTGGGAAACTCATTTTAAGACCTTCTCGTCTTAAAATCCAAGCGGAACCACTCCAATTCCTTGAACGAATTCAAGGTGATATTTGTGGTCCTATCCAACCATTGTCTGGACTTTTTAGGTATTTCATGGTTCTCATAGACGCATCTACACGATGGTCCCATGTGTGTCTATTATCCACACGAAACCATGCATTTGCCAAAATAATGAGACAAGTTATTAAATTACAAGCTCATTATCCCGAGAATCGAATCAAATCAATTCGAATGGACAATGCTGCTGAATTTTCTTCACGAGCTTTCAATGATTATTGCATGGCACTAGGAATTGAAGTTCAGCACTCGGTCCCATATGTCCACACTCAAAATGGTTTGGCCGAATCTCTAATAAAGAGAATTAAGCTCATAGCACGACCTTTGCTAATGAATTGCAACTTACCAACTTCATGTTGGGGTCATGCAGTTTTACATGCTGCTGACTTAATTCAATTGCGACCAACTGCATATTACAGCACTTCCCCTCTGCAATTAGTACGTGGAAATCTACCTAATATTTCCCATCTGCGTAAATTTGGATGCGCCACATATGTGCCAATCTCACCACCGCAGCGTACATCCATGGGCCCACACAGGAAACTGGGGATCTATGTGGGGTACAAATCACCGTCAATAATCAAGTACCTTGAACCCCTTATAGGGGATCTATTCACAGCTCGTCACGCTGATTGCATCTTTAATGAGGACCATTTCCCGGCATTAGGGGGAGATATCAAGTACCAAAAAGAATGCCCGGAAATCGATTGGAATGCCCAAGGCATTTCCTCCTCTGACCCACGTACTCAAGAAACTGAACTTCAAGTTCGGAAGATAATTAATTTGCAACATATAGCAAATAATCTGCCAGATTCATTTACTGACTATAAAGGTGTCACTAAATCCTACAATCCTGCAATAAATGCGCCTGAAAGAGTGGAGGTACCAACACAAACCACTCAACCCCCTATTCAAAATAAGAGGGGGAGAAGTACGGCCATAAAACAGGATTCAGCTCCTCGCAAGCAACAAAGGAAACAGGGGAAGAAACCCTCTGAACAAGTAAATATAAAACAGGATTCAGCTCCTCGCAAGCAACAAAGGAAACAGAGGAAGAAACCCTCTGAAGAAGTAAATGTAAATCAACCTAGCGTTGATAATCCAGTGGAAGGACAACCTCCACAACCCAGCTCAGTTGTGCACTCAATGACTGGGACATCGGAAAACCCAGACTCAACCGTATTGGGAAATCACGACGAGTCAACAAGGGTAAATGAAATTTCCACAAACTATATAGACTCTGGAGAATCTTACAACCGTAAGTCTACAATTGTCGACATAAATTTCTCTACTACAATTGCAAACAACCTTCTAAATGATCATGATCCAAAGACCATGGCAGAGTGTGAGAAACGCTCCGACTGGCCTAAATGGAAGGATGCAATCCAAGTAGAATTAGCCTCGCTCAATAAACGAAAGGTATTCACTGAAGCAATACCTACACCTCCCAAAGTTTTCCCTGTGGGATTTAAATGGGTTTTCGTTCGTAAGCGGAATGATAACAATGAGGTGGTGAGATATAAAGCAAGGCTTGTAGCCCAAGGTTTCACGCAGAGACCAGGCATTGATTTCAATGAAACTTATTCTCCGGTAATGAGTGGTATTACATTCCGATACCTCATATCTATGGCAGTACAAAATCGTCTATCTATGCAGTTGATGGACGTAGTGACCGCTTACCTTTACGGATCACTTGATTCGGACATCTATATGAAGGTTCCTGATGGAATCCCAATTCCGAATCCAAATGCAAACCGCAACGTATATTGTGTAAAACTAAATAAGTCTTTATATGGCTTAAAATAGTCGGGACGCATGTGGTACAACCGACTTAGTGAGTTCCTATTGAAAAAGGGATACTCCAACAATGATGATTGTCCATGTGTCTTCATCAAAAAATCTGAAACAGGATTTTGCATTATTTCAGTGTATGTTGATGACCTTAATATCATTGGCAACACACAAGATATTGATGAAGCACGCAATCACCTAAAGACGGAATTTGAGATGAAGGATTTGGGTAAAACCAAATTTTGCTTAGGATTACAACTTGAGCACCTTCCCTCAGGTATTTTGGTTCATCAAACCGCCTATATCCAGAAAATATTGGAGAAATTCAATATGGACAAATCCTATCCATCCAAAACTCCCATGGTTGTTCGATCTCTAGACGTAGAGAAAGATCAATTCAGACCAAGGGATAATGGAGAAGAGATACTGGGATCCGAAGTTCCATATCTCAGTGCTATTGGAGCGCTTATGTATCTTGCAAATTGCACCAGGCCTGATATTGCATTTGCAGTAAATTTACTAGCTAGACATAGCGCAGCTCCTACTAAACGACATTGGACGGAAGCTAAGAATATCTTTCGATATCTCCAAGGCACAAAGGATCTTGGCCTATTCTTTCAATTTCAGAGAAATCTGGACATTGATATGATTGGGTATACCGATGCTGGCTACTTATCAGACCCCCATAATGCCAGATCGCAAACCGGTTTTGTGTTCCTACATGGTGGGACAGCCATCTCATGGAAGTCTTCTAAGCAAACCTTAGTGGCTACATCCACCAATCATTCTGAAATAATTGCATTATATGAGGCATCACGTGAATGTGTATGGCTTCGCAGAATGATAAACCACATACAACAATCATGTGGAAAAGGTTCTATCGAATCTTCGACCATTATTTATGAAGATAATGCTGCTTGTGTTGCTCAAATGCAAACGGGTTACATAAAGAGCAATATCACTAAACATATTGCACCCAAATTGTTTTATCCCCATGAATTACAGAAAAGTGGAGATATAAACATTTTGCAAGTCAAATCATGTGATAATCTTGCTGATCTATTCACGAAGTCACTACCAACTTCAACATTTGAAAAGTATGTTCATGGAATTGGTATGAGACGACTTCGAGATTTGAAAGGATCAGGGGGAGTATCCCTCTGAACCATAACCCATTCAAACATTATATTACACTCTTTTTCCTTTATGAGTTTACTCTCATGGTTCTCATCGAGGTTTTTAATGAGGTAATATCAACACAAGAATATATGTCATACCTCCTATTTTCCCCACCGGGGTTTTTAACAGATGTATACAAGACATATTAATTGTTCTCTAAACTTACCAATGAATTTTATCCTTCCAAGGTTTTCTCATATAAGTTATCAAAGAGACAATAATCATTATATGTTGTACTATTTTCTCCTTACTTTTCCCACTGGGTTTTAAAGGAGTTTTTGACAACATATCAAATTCTAGTCTCCTCATATTTTTCCCATAGGGTTTTTGGGGGAGTTTATTCAAGAAAATTTATCGCTTGTGATCAAGGTCATTACATTCAAGATTATACAAGGAATACAAGACATACAAGAAGAATCTTTGTGCAAGGGAGAGTGTTAGGAATAAATTACAACCGCTCTAGGCGGTTACTAGTATGCCCAAAGTACCCTTTCTGTACAGACATGTCTCTTGTGTATAGACACCTCTTCTCTCTCTCCCTCAGCAGTTGCATCTCTTGTAAACAGTCATGTCTCTTGTAACAGGCACCTCTTCGGAGGCACCCCAAAATCCTTGTATAAATAGGGCTTTGCCCACAAGCAATAAACAAGTTTTCACTCTCAATCCTCTGAGTTCTAACAGGCTGCACGTTTACACTCCGCTGTCAGCATAGTTACCGCACATGTGCACTTGCATTTAATGCAGCTACGAGATAAATATATAAAGCGAAGAGATATACACGCACATATAATACTGTGAATCTGTCTCTATACATGGTAGATACGGACAGATGGATGGCAGAGCTGCTACAGTCGACGGCTGTGAGCGGCTCAAGCTGGCGAGAGCACTGGTGCTCAGGTGCCATTGCCACTTTTCGTATCTACTATGTGGTCTTGCGTGAGCTTGCCTCTCCTACTATGATCAACACACTCATTTTTTATAAAAAGAAATGAAGTTAGGATTTTTGTAAAAAAAATACTCAGTTCAGATCACTGCCATCAGGGATACAAATAGACATGGAAACGATAACAATGTGATCAGAGTTGGTTACATCACCGGGTTAGTTCGGATTCAAACCAACCAACTCCGGTGGCTTCAATCAAATACATAGTCATGACCACTACCTATATTTATGGAACCATCTATTGTCAAGGTCATAGATAGGGCAGTGACGGAGGACGAGATGTTTTCATTGGCCTTTGCATCACGAGTTCACAACGCATAACATTTGCAATCTTCATAGTTCAGACTGAAGCGAATTGGACAGAAATTGAGTTCTTCAAATGCATCTTTAGATTGAACTAAATCAGGGCTACGTATGATGTTGCTGTACACCTCGCCGCCTTACAGTTTCTTCACCTTGCTGCTCAGACTAATCTGAAGCAGGAACTTGGACAGAAAATGAGTTGTTCAATCAGAGTTCAGACTGAAATGAAGCAGAGCGAATTGGACAAATTGAGTTCTTCAAATGCATATTTAGACTGAACTAAATCAGGGCTACGTATGTTGTTCCTGTACACCTCGCCGCCTTCCAGGTTCTTCACCTTGCTGCCCAGACTGAACTGAAACAGGAACGAATCGGACAGAAATTGAGTTGTTCAAACACATTTTTACACTGAAGACTGAACTGAATCAGGCCTATGTATGATGTGGCTGCACACCTCGTCGCCTTCCATCTGGTTCTTCACCTTGGTGCTGAATCACGACGACACCGGCCATGTCATACCCTGGCAATACCGAACTCACACACCACCTCCTGGCTAGCTGAAGTCTGAACTACCCAGACCCGAGCGCCTCCGACTCACTCACCCACTCACCGCACCGCGCCTCCATCACCGAGAGCCCCCACATCCACCTCGCGCCGCCAGCACCGAGAGCCCTCACATCCACCTCGCGCCGCCGGGAGGGCCCACCTCCGGTGCCGACCTCCTGCGGACCACCCTTTCGAGATGAGCTGAAACTCCTAAGAGATGACGGATCGGCGGCCAGATTGAGCGGCGGCGACGGCGCGGGTGGAGCCCTCTCGGTCAGACGCAAGCCTCTTCGCTTAGGAAAGGTTGTCTCCTAGCTTGCAAACGAAGGGGTACATGGAGACAATAGTTTGGACGAAAATGTATTTAGGTGAATTGAAAGCGTATCTATGATCGCCACAGATCATACTTGTAACAGTATTATTAGTAGAAAATAGATTATTAGTAGAGATATGTAGTAATATAAAGAACAGACTAAATAAACACTATGCCAGCAGGGGCGGCGCCAGGGATATTCAGGTGTATTCAAGTGAATACCCATAATTCCACGCAAAATGTTCTTTATCGGTTAGTATTACTATGGCACTTAGCATCCTAGAGATGTATTAGTCATCAGGCCCATACAAGATACATCCGACTCAGCTATTGTGGCACTCCGCGTCCAAGCCCACTGCCCCATGGTCCTGTCTCGCCCGTAGGAACTGCTCTCGATCGTTGATTCCCCAAAAAAAAAAGCTCTCGATCCTCGACCATGTGCACACACAGGCAGGCGGCAGCCCTAGAAACGGCAGGGCGGCGGCCGGCGAGCACCAGCGATTGCGGTGGCCGGTGAGACCAGCGATTGCGGCTACCGGCGGGCAGAGGAGTAGGTGATCCCAGACGGCCTCTAGGTGCACTTCTACTACTTCTGATCTTCTTGCTTGAACAGCCGCATGTGCAATGAACAAAAGATTAGCACAGCAACAAATATGCAAATGGAACTTCCTAGTTTCTTCACGTGCATGTGAATTTGGGGATAAATCAGCTGATCAGCCGAGTAGTAGATTATCCTCTAATTTTAAATTTTCAAGCATTATCAATTGTTATAGTTCATAAATTACATCTCTTTTTTTAACAATGAATACCCAGACATTAAAACCTGGCGCCGCCACTGTATGCCAGTCCTAAAATTTGAATTTTTTCTGGTCAACCATGCCAAAAAATTCGGTTGATTATTTACTTGTAATAACTTGTCTACAATATTAGTATAACTCATAACTAACAGTTGGATTTGGACATTGGGACATTGCAGTACATACGAGAGTTACACTTAGACTGTCATGTCTTAAAATAGACCGTCGGCCATTACAGGACATAGCCGAGAGTTGCTATATGAATGTCGACAAATACCTATAACCCTTGGCTATCAAAGCTAACAATTGACAGTGAAACGATGACCGTCGAGTATTTTTATGTACCGTTGGGTATCACGTCAAATAACCGAGAGTTAGTTTTTCCCCGTCGGAAAATGGATTATACCGTCGGTTATTGGTAGTCATAACCAAGAGTTTGTCAACAACTCTCGGCCATTGAAGCTACCGTCGGTTATTACTCCAATAGCCGACGGTCTGTCAGTTATTATGTTTCACCGTCGGAAATGAGGGGATTTCTAGTAGTGATGGTGGAGTGCACTCTAAATTTCTTAACATAAAATTAGTTTTTTGATGTGTTTTTTTCCACCACAGGGTTATGTCGAGGAAGAAGAAGAGTCAACAAAAAATGGCCAGATAAAGAATTGTGGGAAGAACTAGGCAATTCATTTATCGAAATAGTTGCACAGATCACTTGAGAGCCTTTCACTTGCTTTCTTGACTGTACCACCTTAGCTGCTTCAGTATTTTGCCATTTTAAATTTCTACCTTTGATTATATGTTTTTGTTAATTACACGGTGAGATTGTGAAAACACTACTCCTCCTGACCATGAACATGCATGGTATGCACTCTATTTATTGTATATTGAGTTATCAACTAGCCTCCCCGCAAAAAATAAAGAGTTATTGACTAGCCAATGCGAATTTCAAATGCATGTCAAGTGGAGCATTTGGGTATTTTACTCTTGTTGGCACACTTAGACCATCCTGAGCAATCCGTACTTATGTAGATTATTCACTTATTTTCTGCCAAAAAGATATATTTGATGAGCGATTAAGCGATATTACATAAACGCCTGAATTAATCTTCAACTAGTTGAATGCCCGTGCGTTGCTACGGGCTCATAATTTTTTTTGCGGTACAAATAATATAAATATAAATAAATTATAGTTAAAATAAGACACCTGAAAGTTGACGTGCATAGTAAGGCCACAAGATACTCTAAAAAATAATAGAGCTCTAGATTGCAAATCGATATAAGCTATAATTTAACAACATATGCTCATTGCTTATTGACCAAGATTTCACTTTTTTCGAATCGTCTTGAAGCTCAAGTGGCAGTTAGGTCTAGCGGTCAATTTCGTCTTGCTCATGCCATATTCGTCCGTCAAATTAGCCAATTATAGTGGATATGACTCTTATGTGCTTGTATCCACACATGTCTCAATGCGTCTCTAGAAAAGCCTACACATATATAAGATAATTGAATCCACAAGTTTTTCCATGCCCATCCCTTCGATAACCTTGAGAGTCTGCTGAGTAAACGAGCACTTGCCGTGGAAGGCAAATTCCACCTGCGCCTCCACCTACCCGTCCTTTGCGGCCAAGCAGAGGCTATCACTTCCTCGTAGTCGTCCCACCTTGTACGTGTTTTAGTTGACAGAGGCACAGTGTGTGTGGTACTCAAGACAACGGGGTCATTGGAGAAGAAGGAGGAGATGGAGCGAGTGCCAAAGATTTGCACGACGGAGCCAGACACGGAGTCTTCACTGCTCCAAGTGACATGCGTCGTCGACCTTCCACAACTGGCCGTCTAGAGTAAGAGCCATGGCCTCCTTACTCGACCAGGTTCTAGGGCGGTGCCATGTTCGTTGCTCGCCGAAAAAGTTTTTAACGTGGATGCTAGTACGGACGTGGCCCAACAAATATATGATGTCTCTTTTAGTTGTAGTTTAAATAAAATTTATAATACATTGCATTTTTAGGCCGAGCAGGGTCCCCGCGCTACCAACTTATTTTGCATTTTCTTTTCAACATGTTTAGCCCAAAATCAGCTTAAGAAAATGCCCACGAGTGCTCATGCATTCAAACAATATTACTTCACTCGGGACAATATCTCATGCGATTTTAATAGGACAAATAGATGGATGTGAGGATGCATTTTAGGCGTGCAATAGCAAAGGGCTGATTGGACTTTTTATTATTCCTATGTGAAGCAATACTCCCCATTCAAATCACACATCGTCTCTTACATGAGCCTATTAAAGTTTCTTAGTTCACTATGGCCCGTTAGAGGAAGCTACCTGTTTCCTGGCGGTGGCAAACAACGAATATTTTAGTACCACCTCGCTAATAACATGACACACATGGCTTGTACGTCACTGTTGAAATCAAAGAGACTGCAGCGTCCAAGATAAAAATTAAGCAAGGAAGGGTCACCAGGGCTTGACCTTCGGCGGTTGTGCAAGATGGCATTCCGCCCTACAGAAGCGCTGCCGCCGCATGTGTCTCCTCCATTGCCACCCCCAACAAACAACAGACAAAGCAGAGTAGCCGGAACCAAAAAATTGAGAGTACTCAGATCTATTTTCTTAACAATGATTTTTCCATCACCATAAGATCATACGTCACCATGAATCTCAGTAGACACTGCCCAGTGAGGAAAACACGAAAGTTAGTTGATGAAAATATCCCAAACAAAAAAATTGGAAACAAATCTGAGTACACATCTGCAAAAACAAACGGGGATCAAGAAAAAACATAAAAAATCAGCCGCCATGTTTCTGTTGTTGATGGATACAGCCCACCATGGCCATGCCTCGCTGTCGCTTAGGTCGGATGAAACAAGATTTCAACCCAGTCTTTTCTTGGCCGTCGCAGGGAGGAAGAGCTGGTCGGGGGGTTGGGCGATCCTTTCCGCCGCGCCTACATGGCAGAGCACGACCCTCCTCCACAGGCGTGCGTCGTTCTTCCTCCACCTCCACGGTGCTGCAATTTCGATCCATGGATGTACCAGCATCTGCGGTGTCGATCCATGGTTAGAAATTTCGTGGTGTTTATGCAGTGATGGACAATTCCTCTACATGGGGATCCCTGGGCCGCAGGAGGAGGACGGCGGCGTCAATCGCATGAATTCGAGCGAGCGGCAGTGGGGAACGGTACGCCGGAGGGAGGACGAAGAGGCGGCGGCGGCTGCGGCTCTGGAGGGAGGACAGAATGGTGGCACCGAGAGTGGTGCGGGAAACGTCGGCGTGGGACGAAGGCATTGAGTGGGTAGAGTCCCTGTCAGCATCAGTCTGCGGTACAAGTACGAGTACGAAGGTGATGGAGGAAGCCACGAAGGGCGATGGGCGACGGAGAAAGGCAGGGACGGACGTACCAAATTGGATGTTTCTGTAACCATCACGTCTTCTAGTAATCTATACCTAATAATAGCAAAAAACCCGTACATTGCAACGACGCCATAGTAAATTAGACGAACACCAGAGTTAATTAATTCATCCAATTACCCAAAAAATAACTAATTCATTCATCTATGAACTATAACATCTCAACTTCTGAAGACATATCAGATCGGTAATATATTGAAAGATTTGAACCATGTTGATTGTGTTGTAGTCTAAGTTGGATGAAATATTCTCCACCTTCGCATGTTGAATAATTCATGGTGTTCATCTGAAGTTAAACCAATGAGCATGTTGTATTTTCATACATTCTAAAACTTCCAAACACCACAAAATAACATGTTATACAGACAAGCTTGTCCATTGCCAATGATTTATTAAATATTTTCAGCCATCAGTGATTAAAGAGTCTATATGTCTGTCAATAAAGGAAGCACATATTGTACATTGGAAAACAAAAATTGCTTCTTTTTGTTCTCCTCTTAATTTTCAACCAAAGTTTGCAGTTGAACAAAAATAATGACCTCTTAACTTCTTAGGTTTGTACCAATGAAGAACCGAAGATGAAATCCAAAGTTCTCAGCATAAATTGATTTTGATCAATGAGAGGAAGCATGCAGACTCTAAAAATTTGAGAAGAAATCTAAATAATCTGAGGGCTTACTGCTTACCATAATTAGCTAGTAAATAATTTTAAACAGATGGGCTCAAATGGTAATAGTAAGAGGATAAGATTATGTCAATCTCACGTGAGACCGAAGCAAATCCCACCGTTTCGAGGAAGCTTTCACCGCCGCTATGTCGCCATGGCCATCACCGCCACCCGCGCCCAGGCCTCGCCCCGGTCCTGTCCGTCGTGACCAGACACACCTTCGCCGCTAGCGAGTTCACCATAGCCCCGCAGCGGCTGCGTGGCCCGGAAGAAGACCTCGCTGGCAGCCCCGCAGCGGCTGAGTGGCCGAGAAGAAGGACCTCGCCGGCAGCCAACGTCGACGTCCGCATCGTCGCACCACTCTAATGCTCTATTTGTGAGTTTCCTGGTGGCGTCAACAACCTCCAGGTCTGGAGATGAGAGGAGTAGGCGTGGGTTACAGATCGATGCTTGAAGCTTGATTTCTTAGATGGGCCCCTTTCTTAAAATCCATGGCCGCCATTGTTTTAGTCCCTCAGCTTGGCCTTGCCCTTCTAGCTCGTATCCGTCGGGAATCTAGGTGCGGGATAGATTTTTTTGATGTATTTTGATCTGATTTATCGAGAAGGTCGCCTGGTCTGATTCGTTTTCTTGATGGCGCCCCTTGTACAGGAGAGGAGGAGGCACCGCCTCGGGGCTTCCCTCCTGCGGCCGCCACAGGGCTTCCAGACGCGAAAACCAGGGCGGGGACCATAGGCAGATGGGCGGGCGAGGAGAACCACTGCTCGGCGGTGGAAGTGAGGCACGGAGGAAGGAGGAAGAAGATGGGATCGGGTCAGGGATATCGGGATTGACTTGCTGCAGGTTTTTTAGGATCGAGCAGTTGTCCGGTCGGCGCTCCGGTTTTCTCGACGGACGAAACGTACCATCAGTTTTTTTTACGTACCATCTTAGGCCAACCATCACGTCCTAGCCGTATTATTAGTAGATAGGAAATTTGCCCGTGCTTTGCAACGGGACTGAATAATTAACTTCACTCAATCGACCAGAGTAACCTCAGTTTGGCCTTTTGTCTTAATCTTCAATTATTTTTAACTGTACTACATATTCATACCATGAATATTATCACTTTGTTCCCTTCCTGCTTAGATTGCCACTGAAGTTTTATGTAATATGCAGTAGCCGCTACGTAGGGCTAAATCATACTCTAAGCTGACTGATAACGTATACACTGTCACTGATGGAAGATTTCATCTTGTTAATTTGTGTGTAGCAAATTTTTAGAAACAGTACTTCTAGCAGTAGAGACCTCGTCGTTTCTGAAGCCACATATCGGCTTGTGCTGCACCCCGGCTGCTCCAATGTCCTACGCCCCTGGCCAGTGGCTCCTCCACCAGCTCATCTTTCGGACAACGTCGCTACTCCCAGGCCGCCGCCCGTTCCTCTCCGGCTTTCCCTAGGTTGCTGCATGCCACAGCTGGTTGCTCCTCGCCTGACACCCCCTTGGCCTCGGGCTCCTCCACCCGCCTGACTGTTACGCTAGTTGTTGCCATGCTAGCCGCTGTCCATGGTGATGTTATGGAGGCGTCGCCCGGCAACTCGTTCAGTTTGCTTGTCCCAGCAGCTCCCCCATGTCTTGCAGTGGCAGCCCGGTCAGGACTCAGGAGTCGAGGTATCCTACAGGCTACATGTTATAAAAGAAACGTGGACACTTTAGAGAAGATGGAGAATAGTAAAACCCAACAGCTGAAGCAGGACAAGTATGGAAGACTGTCCAGATTGTAGAACTAAACATGGTCTAAAATATGTTCGACGATCTAGAAAACCCGGAAGCGTTCTTGAGCCAGAGGCGTTCTTGAGCAGCTGTGGAGGCCATCTGTGCCTCGCGCTCGCGTGCCACCTCCTGCTGCTGCTCTTCGACCGGATGAGAACGCCATGAAGTCGCCCTCTCTCGCCCAGCACATCGCTCTATCTCCTTCGCTCTCTGTCGTCCTTCCCCACGAGCTCCCGAAAGCACCGCCGCGCCAACGCGACTTGCCGTCGTTTTACACCTCTAAGAGTGAAGCCGGCGATCCCAGGGGAACCGCCTCACCATCTTCTTCCTCTCCGCTAGACTAATCGAGCGGAGCCACCCGGAATCGACGCCATCGACCTCGTCTGCGCAGCCGTTTTTGAAGAAGCAAGCCGCGAGCGAGCCGGGGAAAGAGGTCGCTCGCCGCCTCTGAGTGTTGCTTCTTCTCGGCAGGGGCCGATTCGGCAACAATTAGGGGCAATCAGGGGCGCGCTAGTTTGGGCGAGTTGGGCTGCCACCGCGCGAGGCCCTCGTTCCGCCGCCGCCCACATTGGGGTACCCTCTATACTTGATTAATTGAAAATCCACAAATCCTCTCCTCTGCGCTAACAGACAACAACGAATCGTGGGTGTGAAATTGACGGTGATTGCGTCTACCACTCCGTGTGCGTGGTTTTTATGATGTGGCAGTAGGAACTCGATTGGTTTTTATGATGTGGCAGTAGGAACTCGATTCGATTTGGATCAAGACTCGGCTAGAACTCGATGGGGAAGGGGAATCGCACGCACGACTCAATCGATCGAGGAATAGCTGGAAGGGTTGGACTTTTAAGCACGGGATTGACTTCCTTTCTCGTGCTGGAATCAGAGTCTCGATTGGATCAAGCATGGATCAAGCAGTTCGGAAGTAACTCTTGTTCTGATTCCTGGACGCACCAACGGTTTTTTTTGACGTACCAAACTTTTATCGGTTTTTTTACGTACGGTTTTGTAACCATCACGTCCTCAAGCCGTATTATTAGTAGAGACTAGCTCAAAACCCGTGCGTTGCTACGGGTTTATATTAAATTAAATGAAGCCCCTTCCACTATATTTAGTTTAGTACGACAATCAAAATAAAATAGAAATGACACAAATTTCTCCACTGATCGACCTATATTTTGTGCCATGCAATAGTGAAAATCATAGAACCTACAATATAATCAGGCTTAGATGGGCAATACTCTAGCTCACATTATAATTTGCTGGATCGATTACGAATAATACAGTGGCACACCATGCTCGTATAGCTAATATTTTAATGTAATGCATACAAAAAATGGAGACCTGTTTTAATTAATTCATCCATAAACTCTTAACATATCAACTTATGAAGAGACATATCAAATCCAAAGCCATATCGTATCAGCAATATATTGGGGATTTGAACCATGTTGATTGTGTTGCAGTCTAAGTTTGATGAAATTTTATCGCTGCGGTCGCATGTCGAATAATTCATGTTGTTCATCTGCAGTTAAGCCAATTAGAATGTTGTATTTTCATACATTCTGAAACTTGCAAACAATCACAAAAGAACATGTTAGACGACAAGCTTATGCATTGCTACGAATTTATTAAAAAAATCATAGACGCGCAACGCTATCATGAAAACCAATGTTTCTTTTTTTTTTACATGAAAACCAATAT
Organism: Dactylis glomerata; assembly: GCA_007115705.1. Taxonomy (NCBI): domain Eukaryota; kingdom Viridiplantae; phylum Streptophyta; class Magnoliopsida; order Poales; family Poaceae; genus Dactylis; species Dactylis glomerata. Next base: position 1,399,606 of record QXEO01000155.1, on the reverse strand, counting down.
TTCTGGTACAACGTATCATGTGCAAGTAGCGATACAAAATCTCTGTTAAACGTGCTATTCATGAGATAGCTTCTTGAAATTTGCTGGCTAGCCTACGATCGCCTGGCTTGGCAGAGAACGGACTTTTTTTTTGTCAGATTCGGTTTGCTCATCGCTAGACCTCTACTATACATTGCCCAAACTCGCTGCGACTTTGCTTGGCCCAATGTATCTCTTGACCGTTCCGAGTGCGGTTTAGTACCGGTTTAGTACCGCCTCGACTACCTACAAAGATGCTGGGAGTGCGCGCTGACGCAAGGTACCACGCAATAGTTGAACGAAAACGTATTTTCAGTTGGTTGAAAGCGTATTTTACGGACATGGACCAGTCCGATTACCATATTATAGCAAAATACCCATGCGTTGCAACGGATGCGATTTTATGTATAGCCAGAAATACAAAAAAGTACAATAAAAAAATCGCTAGGTCATATCTAGTTTTGCACAACATAAGAGATCATTATAGGATCTGAATGTCTATTTATTGCTTGTATTTTTCATGTTAAAAGAAATTCGTCTAGATGAACTAAACATTTTCAGTATAAAATGCCGATACAAGGATAAACCATGTGAGACATGGCTACATCTAGGTTTGGATTTTCACTGTACTACATATCTTAATTCAGACCATTAAATTATCACTTTGTTCTCTTCAACTTTTCCAAATACCAACACTCCCAATTTCATTGCTCGGATCGCCACTAAAGTTTGATCGATGTAATATGCAGTAGCTGCTACATTCGGCTAAATCACTATATTTCTCGGGCGAAGGATCCAAACAAATTCTTAAAGGCCTCCCAATTTCAGTCTTATTAGTTTGTGTGTAGCAAACTTTTGAGGGTCAGTACATCCAGCAGTTGAGACCTCGTCGTTCGTGAAGCCACAGATCAGTTGTGCTGCACGCCTGCACCCCGGCTGGTCCGACGTCCTACGCCCCTGGCGTCCGGTTCCTCCACCAGCTCATCTTCCGGCCAACGTCGCTACTCCCAGGCCGCCGCCATTCCTCTCCGGTTGTCCCAAGGTCGCTGCATGCCGCAGCTGCTTTCTCACGTCAGATGCCCAACCTGGCATCAGGCTCCACCGCCCGGAATCGACGCGCAGAAGAATCTGCCGTGGGACGGGGTAGGAGCCGGGCCGGCGGCGAGGAACCTGGCCGGTGGCCACGCAGGAGGATTGCAGCGGATTGGGGGATGGAAGGGGAGGGTTCCTGGCCGCGAGCACCCTGCCTCACCAGGCACCACCAGCCCCGATGCGCGAAGATGTGGATCCGGAGGAGGCGGTCTAGACGGGAGAGCTCATGGGAGCTGCTCCAGATTGAGATGCATCTAAGACGCGCCCCGCGGAGGTCGAGATCTTAGATTCGAGCCTCGGATCCGTCCCTGATTCCTACCACGTCTGCCACCAGACGGACGCTAGCTAAGTTCTCCCGTTCGCCGCCGCCGCTGCCGCCGCACGGAGGAGACAAGCGCTGACGGACGAGAATAGACCCGGTTAATTTGACGTACGAAAACGATTTTTTTTACCTACCATGGTTTTTGACCATCACGACCTCAAGCCGTATTATTAGTAGAGATATTTTGCAGGATCCATGTAATCTAATTTTCAATGACATAACAAGTATCGATTACTATATCCAAACCAAGACATTGTTGCTCATATTTGATGAATCAAAAACAAAACGGTATGCACGTGGGCACCTACACACCCCTCCTTCAACTTTTGATTCAAAATGTATTAACCCATTTTAGCTTGGTTTTCTAGTAGAACACGAAATACTGCTGCGTAAAAGTGGTTTTAAATTTTTTGTATGAATTTTTTTTGGGTCAAAGTCAACCCGAAAAACAAAAAGTCAACAAAAAAATCTATTTTTGAGTTGACTTTGATGAAAAAAATTCAAATCAAAATTCTGAAACCACTTTTGTACACCAGAATCATGTGCTCTACTAGGAAAACAAACTAAAAATGAGTTAATATGTCTTAAATAAAAATTTGAAAGGAGGTGTGTAGGTACCCAGGTGAGCACCGAATCCACTCTCTGAAATGAATTATTATGGCTCATTGGTTTATCTTTTCGCATGCATATCATATATTTGGTTAGCAGATCACTTGGTAACAATGAGAGGCACGAAAATGCCATTTTTGTGGGGCTGCAAAAAACGACTATGTTTGGATGGCTTAAGACCTGTATCCTACTCGGCACATAAAGCTCCCAACGTAATCGTCACCATCGCTAGATCAACTTCGATATCCTAGCAGTTTTCTGAATTTTGTGCCTCTTATTTCATAAAATCGCATTCTGTTGAGACTACATGGGTCAGCCATTTGTTGGACGCGGAGACTGGAGAGAAAGCTAGCTGGCTTTTGTCGCTCTAACCAAATGCTGAGGGAATATTGTTCTTAATTATTCTAGCATTACAAAAACAAAGTCGAGCCGCTTAATTAAACACCATTTTGTTGGATAATGGCATTGGGAACCTTGATAGAGATTCGGATAAAATAATTCTTCTCTACATAAAGTGACTATTTTGTGTTGCTGAATGACCCCTTATGAAAGCTTTGTAATTTCAAGAAAATGATTAAACATATTTTGGCCCATCTGAAGCATGCACTTGCCCATTTACTTATATCACAAATGATAGCTTACTAATGTTTGTCAAAACCCATTTAAATTCTGGTCTATGGATAGTTTAGAAAAGTTGCTAATACTGATTCCCATTTAGTCTATGTGATGTTCATTCTTTTAGAAATGAATTCAAAGATGGATGAAATAAAGACCCAACAAAGTAGGCAGTCCATGCAGTTAAAAGTTCATGCCAAGAGAATGAAAGCATGTAGGTGATAGGTTTGGCACAGAGTGTAAGGACTTGCGAATACCATTCATAGTATTGTAAGGATCTTTTCTGTCTATTAATTTCTTAGTAAGTTATGTTTCTATCTGTGTTGACTTATTCAGCTATGTATAACCTTCTTATATCTAACTCGAACTAGGCCACTTTAGACTTGTTCCTCTTTTACATTGGAATTATCTTCAATCGTTTGTTACGTTACCTACTTCTACTAGCCTGATTAATCTTTGTGTGTTCCCTGATTTTTTTTCCATGATCGTAAGAAGGTACTCCCTCCGACCACTAATACATGTCTTTATACAGATGTATCTAGACATATTTTAATATTTAGATGCATCCTTGTAAAGACAGGTATTAGTGGTCGAAGGGAGTATTACATTTAGTATAGTGATCAGATGCTTTGCTTTATCCAAATAAAGATGGCTTGAAAACATAAAGTGTTCGGGCGATCACCAACCAGCTAAAGATAAGAGCTACACCCCCACCTCCCACACTTTGATGATACCCGAAATTGAAGAATGGACGAGTAGCCAGATGAGAAGAAAAATTGTTTAATCTGCTTGCTGTTGAAAAGAACTTGTGAAGTCAATCATTGGGAGAGCATCATTACATTGTTTGGACCAAGGAAAGTAATGCAACATGTAACTTTGTTTGGGATCTGAAAACTAAAGTTGCTTTAATGGTTAATTATTCTATTTATTTCTATGCATCTTTTCATGCGATGGTAGAGCGAGACAGTGAAAGGAAACATGTACTTTTCTTGCAATCGGAGGACAAAAAAGATGTATTTGTAGATGAATGTATTTAGATGACCGTGGCAACGTACATGGCATTCAACTAGTACGATACAAGAATGCAGTAGTATATCGGGCGGGTGGTGGAGAATGTATATTTGTCATAAGGTACCGTAGAATAAGACGGTAGTGTTTTCTCCGGGTAAAAGAGAGAAATAGCATAGGTGGCAATCAATGGAGTAACTATATTTTTTGAAGGGTACCATAGAAGAAAGCAATAGTATTTTCCTCAGGTAAAAGAATCGACGAAACGGTGTCATTTTCACCCAAAGTTATGATGAACGATGCAGTATTTTTTTTTCGAAGACACCGTAGAATAAGGCAACAGTATTTTCTCTAGGTGAAAGGGGCGATGAACATTTTTTTCCGAAAAGTTACGAAGAACGGCGGAGTATGAATATTTTTTTGAAGATGCCGTAGAAGAAGATAGTACTAGTATTTTACTAGATAAAAGAGGTCAACAATAGAGGCAATGGACGGTGGAGTAACTCTATTTTTTTAGAAAGTACCGTAAAAAAAGGCGGTACTAGTTTTTCCAAAAAAAAATCCCGGATAAAAAAGAGGCTGCTACACACATTAAACGGGCAAAAAAAATGACACATACATGTAGATAGCCTACATCTAAGTGCAACAACCGACATGAAACGCATGAAACGCCTAAGAACTCGTTATTTCGTTCAGATTATGAGTTGGTTTTCTAAATAAATGACTGGTGGTAAAACAACTCCTAAAATATTATCGTTCAACTTATAATCGCTGCCTCTCTTTTCAAATTAGAGATATAATGCAAGGACTGCTCGCGAGTTGAGATTTCTTGCCACTAGTAAAAAAAGGGCTTATGTTTGGAGCTGCTCGGAGCTTTAGCACCGGTTGTGTTACGAACCCAGACTAAAAGGTGCATTAGCACCAGTTCGTAAGGCTAGCGCATTAGCACCGGTTCGTAAGAGACCTTTAGCACCGGTTTGAGCCACAAACTGGTGCTAAAGGGGTTCTGTGCAGGCGCTAACCCTTTAGCACCGGGTTGTGGCTTAAACCGGTGCTAAAGGTCCCCCCTTTTGCACCGGTTCGTGGCTCAAACCGGTGCTAAAAGATAGTGACCTTTAGCACCGGTTCGTGGCATGAACCGGTGCAAAAGGGGTACCTTTAGCACCGGTTGAAGCCACGAACCAGTGCTAAAGGGTCTCCCCCCCCCCAAATTTCCTCTCATGCCTACCCCTGCGCAGAAAAAACTTCTAAAACAAATAAACAAAAATGATAAAAACTTCAAATTTCAAAATCCTTTGACATGCATGTACCTCACGCAACCAACTTTTATAGAAAATTTGAAAATTTGAATTTTGATATTTTTTGCAAAAAAAGGTTGTTTCAAATTAAAACAGCTCTAACTTTTGTGTACGGACTCGAAAAAAAATGTGTAATATATGAAAATATATCTACGAAAAAAGTTACATCTGATTTCAATAGCCGTAGGCCGTTTGCACAAATTTTTGCTTCTCAAAATTCCAAAGGAAAGTATGAAAGCAGGAAGATTTTAGATTTTGTTAGAAAAATGAGAAAAAAATGATTTTTTAAGGATTTTTGAATTTCTTTTATTATTTCTTCTACTTTTTAGTTATTTTGAAGTTTTTATATTATTTTGGGATTTTTTAAGTTTTTAAGTTTTTTTGAATATTTGAGTTTTAAAATTAATAATTAAATTATACATAAAGATTATTTGGAAATCATTGATGCTTATTAATAATTAATCATTTGTTGCTTATTTTTAAAATTATTTGGAATTCAAAAAGTAAAATCATATGTTTTTTTTGAAACCCTAAGACTGTGAGGCAAAAGCCCCACAGCATTTTATTATCACTAACTCAAAAGGTTATGTACAAGGGAAAAGGAGGAGGGGAAAGGAACTAATTACAAACTATGTACAAAAAACTCCACCCAAAACTCATGGCAGAGAGCTGATCCAGGCCAACAGACTAGATCTGTGCTTGACCTTGATCCTATGCTGCAGCAAAACCATATCATGAACAAAAGAGGCCTTCCACCTTGCAAAGGTAGGCCTATCCCCACGAAAAATGGCTGCATTTCGAATCAGCCATATATGCCAGCAGGACATAATTAGAACCTCCATGAAAAAAGGCTGACCAAAACTCCTTCTTGCATGGTCAAGAAGTACCTGCATATCACTTGAACCATTCCCACTCCAATCAATCTGCAGGTAGCTCCAAATTCTGCTGCTAAAATAGCATTCGAAGAAAAGATGCACTCTATCCTCATGAACTCTACCCGGGCACAAAACACAATGAGTTGCATCTACCACATTCCGGTGTCTCCTCTGCAACATGTCACAAGTATTTAGACGATCACGCAATAAAAGCCATGCAAAGGTTTTTGTCCTCATGATGCAACTGGACTTCCACAACCACTTATAAACTCTAGGCACAACAATATGAGCATGAATATGCTTATAAAACTTGGCTGAAGTATACCACTCACCCCAGCAGTAAGTCCAAGAGTCTTCCTCTAATGACAACGGATTATCATGCATAAGCTGCTGGAGCTGACCAAGCTCAGAAAATGCAGCATGTGGTAAAGGCAAATGAAACATAGAAGAGATATCCTCCTGCTCAAAAGCAATCACAGCAGAGACATTCTCATTTCTCGCAAATGAGAAAAGGCATGGGAATCTGACATTTAGAGGTCGAGCAGAACCATTTATTTGCCAATTATCAGACCAAAACAAAAAGGTGTTTCCTTTGCCATGCTTGACCATTGAAACACCTCTAAAGTTATCCACAAGCTTGAGCACGTCTCTCCACCAGAAAGAACCACAGAGATTTTCAGCATGAGGCACCTTGTCAACATAGTGAGCAGACCGAAGGAGATGAACCCAAGGAATGTCTCTATGATTATAAAACTTGTCCAGATGTTTAATCAGCAGAGCAGCATTTTGCTTCTGAAAATTAACCACCCCTAAACCTCCCTTGTCCTTTGGCATACATATAATTTCCCAAGCAACTAGGGACGGCTTAGGAGAACCATCCACATTGTCTCTCCACAGACATTGTCTCAATATTCTGTCCATTTGATTAGTAAAGCCAACTTGTAGCTAAAGAGAGCAGAGAAAATGCAATGGCATTGAAGCCAAAGCCGAATTGATCAATTGCAAACGGGCACCCTGCGACAAAAAACAGGAACTACAAGCCAATCTCCTCTCCAACTGACAAGCCAGAGGCATCAGGTCAATAATGCGAGGTTTAGTTGTGCCCAAAGGAAGCCCCAAGTAAGTGAAAGGCATGGATCCAATTTGACAGCCAAAATCCGTTGCAAGATCATTGAGAAGATCTTCCGAAACATTGATTGGAACCATCTGAGATTTATTATAATTAATCTTAAGACCAGTTGACAGTGAAAATTTATGTAGCACATTCTTGAGAGCAAGTAACTGGGCTCTGTCAGCAGGCACAATTAACAAAGTTTCATCCGTGTACTGAATGATTGGAAAATCATTATCATATGTGTCAATTGGTCTCTGAATAAGACCATGCCTCATGAAATCATTGACTGCAGATTGTAACAAGTCAGGTCCAAAAAGATAGTATAAAGGAGATAGAGGGTCTCCTTGCCGAACTCCTCTTTTACAAACAAATTGTTTCCCTGGGATACCATTCAATAGAACAAAGGATGTACCAGTAGAAAGGATAGAGGCAGCCCATTGTAGTCATTTGTCATTAAAACCTTTGTGCTTCATAACTTGTAATAAAGCTTCATGCTCCACAGTATAAAAAGCCTTAGCAAAATCAAGTTTGAGGATCACAATTGGCTTCTTCGACGCTTGACACAAAAAGAGATACTCAAACGACCAGGCAAGACAATCTTGAATCGACCTGTTTCTTAGAAAGCCATATTGATTTTTATGGATACATTGCAGAATCTTCCCTTGCAATCTATTGGCAGCCAACTTAGTCAAGAATTTGAGACAAACATTTGTTAAGGAGATCGGCCGATAATCATTAACACATTCAGGGACTGCTTTTTTAGGCACCAAGGTAATGTAAGAGCCATTGATATTCTGCAAGTTCAAAGTACCTGCATGAAATTCATGAGCAAGGCGGTAAAACTCATTTTGAACAATGGGCCAGTATCTTTTGATAAAGAGCCCATTAAAGCCATCCGGCCCAGGGGCTCGATCCGCAGGCATTTCTTTAATGACTTCATCCATTTCTTTTTTCTCAAATGGAATTGTGAGCTCATCCAAACCTTCCACTCTATTCAAAAGGGTGGCTAGATCAAATTGCATATCAATACCTTCTGAATGCCCCATCGTTTCCTTGTAGCTTCTCCATAGAAGACTAGCCATGTCATGATGCTCTGTTAGAATAATACCGTCATTATTTTTCAACATAGCAATGTTGTTTCTACGATATCTCTCAGTAGCCATAGCATGAAAAAAAATTGTGTTATCTTCACCCTGCTTAATCCACCTGATTGTGCAATGCTTGCGCCAATAATTACATTCAGCCAATAAGAGATCCTCTAAATGCAACTTAACAATTTTCCAAAAATTGAACTCAGCTCTAAAAAGAGGCCTAAGCTCCTCCAAGTTATCCAAAGCTAAGATCACTTTATTGCAGTTCTGTATGAGTAACTTAATCCGGGACAGACTTACTTTCCATACCTTAAAGTCTTAAGCTTGTCAGCAAGAATTGCTGAGCTGTATGTCTTATTTGAAATTTTCGCCCAAGAGTCCTTGACACATTGTTGAAAACCAGGCATATCAACCCAGTAGTTTTCAAATCTAAACAACTTAGCTTTGGGGATCTCAGTGCCAATATGCACCACACAAGGTACATGATCAGAGCCAGTATGTGCCAAAGGTAGAACCATAGTATTTGGGTAATCAGAGACCCAATTTGCACTTGTAAAAAACCAATCAAGCTGCTCCAATAAAGGAGAGCTTTGCATATTTGACCAAGTGAATGATCTACCTTTCAATGGTAACTCTAACAGACCTAGGTGACCAATAATTTCGTTAAAAAGAAACATATCATTTGGATCACCACCAGGTTTATTACGATTATCAGGAGAGCGAATAAAGTTAAAGTCTCCCATAAATAGCCAATTTGCAGCCACTGGGATATGAATATTGTAAAGCCAGTGTACAAACCGATCCCTTTCAATCCCTTGGCAAGGCCCATAAACAGCTACCAGATTCCAATTCGAATTGTTATGAGTAGAAACAAAATTTATGATCATACCAAAGCTTTTAACCTCCACCAATGTGCCCACAAAATTAGATGAATTCCAAAGAACAATAATACCCCCAGAGGCACCATGTGAAGGTGAGTAGGCAAAATTATTAAATCGTTTAGGGCAGAATTTCCTAATCAAACGCCACTCAAAATTCTCACATTTTGTTTCTTGTAAACAGATAATATCACATTCACTCTCATCAATTTTGAGCGAACTTCCCTTTTCTGAGCTTCAGAATTTAAACCACGAACATTCCAGCACAAAACTTTCCATTTGTGACGAGTAATCAAACACATTAATAAAACCAGTATGAGACAAGCAAACCATCCCAGTGCATAGCACAAGAGGCAATAATATAACAAAGCATACAATAAGTCTGACCCACTGAATATAACTGACTCAAATAGCAACTGACTCTCCATTGTGCTAATAGACATCCAGACATATCACACATAAACATCTGAAGGAACTGACTATCCAAACTTGCCACGCAAACAGCAAACCCCGACCACCAAAAGTTCCAACAACCAACTAGACACCATGGACCAGAAAATGCAAAGGAAGCAAAATCTGGAGACAGACACCTTAACTCACTAATCATCATTGTTCTCTGAAGAAGCGTCCTTTGGATCATCCTCAAGTTGTTCAGCTGTTAACTTAGCAGGGTCGATGCCCAGCTGCACACCAACATGCTGCATCAGACATATCAGAGTTGCCGGGTACTGAATATCTTCAGGCTCATCAGCAGCCCCGTTTTTCTCCAGATGCTCGTCATTGTTCTGGACCCTATCCACCTGCACCAACAACATCTTTGCCCTAGGTATCCTCTTCTGAACAGAATGTTCCGCATAGTTGACATGAGTGTTGAAACCATGAGTGTTGAGATAGCTACGAGTGAAACGACGATTCTCTGGCTGCACAACAGGAGTCTGCACCTTGCAAGCTTTCTCCCTTTTCTTTATGACCTTCACAGGAGAAAGAGCTGCAGATTTCTTTGGCCTGCCCCGTTTTCTAGGCTGTAGCTGATCAAACTTACAAATTTGCTGAATAGACAAGGCAGCCATAGCATCTGAAACATCAGCAGCAGCCTCCATCTCCTGCTCACTAGACAGATCAAAATCACATACACTGGAGTGCACCTCATCAGAGCTTGAAGCCAAATCAGATGGGGACTTGTCAGCAAAGGTAACATGATACTCAGAATCCCCATTTAAAGCAACCGTCCAGGAGCGCTTATTGAGCACAACATTTGACAGAGGTGCATAAAACAGAGACTCTGGCACCTTTTTCATAATCATGTCAGGCAACAGAAACTCAAAGGCCCTTTTCCACTACATCTCAGGAGGTAGAATTGGCCCAATAAAAGTTAGGGCAAAGCCCACATGAAGAACACCATTCTGAGCCTGATTGTGGCCCATTAAAGGACCTAAAGCCAAATTCAAATCCAAGTTCACCTGGCCACCAACAGCATTGTGCCCCTGCTCATTACTACTGTTTGAGGAACCAGACTAATCAGAAGGATTGAGAACCATCGAGTGCTGATCTTCCACCTGATGTATAAGGTGCTGCTCCACATCATTGTGCTGCCCCTGTTCATTTGCATTCTGGTTCAGATCATTAGCTAAATTAGGTGGTAGCTCATTCCACCCAATTTTTGGAAAAGGATGCATGACAAACATATTCATATCCAGGCTATTTAGCAGTTGTCCTGGAACGGGTGAGGATTGCCATCCAAGGGCATCTGATCCTCATCACCTGGAAGGGCATCCGCAAAATCTGCAGTTAAAATGTAGACAGCAGCCGTCCAAGACTCACGCACTCCACCCACAGTACTGAATTTACCAATAACCACATCCCTCAGCACAGAGGCAATGGATGGAAAAGATGCATAAACAAGGACCCTAGACTTCAAAGGATCTTCATTATTCCAGTGAAGATATTTGCCAAAAGTAGAAACAGCATTAGCAATGTCCAAGTCATTGCGATAATCAGGTGGAACCCCTAGAAGCATCAGCCAGCCATTACAAAAACCATGCACAGCTCTATGATTCTCAGCATCACTAAGGCGAATCTGAAAAGCACCATGCTGTACCAAAGCGTTCTTCGAGTTTGGGCTACTAAGGCGAAACAGTCCCACACCAAAAAGACAGGGCTGGTACGCTAGCACATTACGGTTCAAAGGACCTTCAAGGAAAAGCCGAACCTGTTCTCTCCAGAAGCCTTCATCTTCCGGCGGCTGGGCCGGCTCAATCACGGCTATGCAGTATTGCTGGTCCTGCTCCGGTGGATCTTGCGAGGGGAAGTAGAAGGTCCGAGGAAGCCTAGTCGGACCACCATCAATGACATGATGGCCCCATGGCAGCCATGGCGCAGGATCTAGCTCAAAGTTGGCCATGGGAGTTGTGTTGTCGACGAAACCCTCGATGCGATCTGGCGGCGGCGATGGGACAGGAGAGGTGCTTGTCGAGGGGGAAGAGATGTCTGGCGGGTCGGGAGATGGAACGACAAGGGATTTATTTGGGCCAACCGAATCTTTGTCGTTGACTCCGGAAACTTTCCTTTTAGGTACCCACCTCTTGTCTTTTTTAGCAAGACTATTAAAACAACTCTTCCCAATGTGTCCATAACGAAAACACTTTTTGCATCTGATCTCATTCGTACAAGCAACAACTTTATGACCCATACTTAAACACCGAGAGCATTCCCAGAACTGAAACGCCATATCCTCAACCAGCTGCTCTAAGCCATCAAGATTATCATGTAAATCAGGATGCAAATCCTCAGACAAACTTGGAGACACAGATTCATGATGAGAGCCAGATTGATCAGAACTGGGAGGAGCAGAGTCCACAAAGGGATCAAGATTAATATTTCCAAAAGGAATCATTGCCTTAGAAGAGGCAACCACAGATTCATGAATCAAAACTCCCATTTTCCTGGGCATCTTGGGATCTTGATAGCCATTACAAGCCTCATAACATAAGGACTCAGCAAAATTAAGTTTCTTACGATAGGAACCCGTAGTAGAATGCAGAATAGATTTAGGAGCAGGTTTTTTCAAAGCCCTTAGGCCCAATTGAATTCTTCTCTTTGAAGGACTGATCAAAGTCCATTCCTCCTCGCATTCCTGCTGCCAAATCTTGAACTCCCTCTTCCAATTGGGCCCTCCTCTGCCCCAAAGATGGAAAAAGCATTTGAACTTAGGGCATACAAATTTCCTTAATTTGAGAATCTGAAACCCAACCCTTTTGCTGGAAACGCAGAAAGAGAAAACTCTTTCACTCAAAGCAGAGACCTTGAAACTATCACAAAACCCACCAAGAACCGCTTCAAGGACCAAGCCAACATTGTCATCAGATAGGCGAAATTGAGCTCTACCAAATGAAACAACCATTATGAAATGTCTAGAGTCACCCGAGGGATGGACATCTAAATGAAAATTTCTCTGAGTCTCCTTAGCAAAATTCATGCCGTGCGAGAAATCCAAACCCAGAGAGATAGAGTCATAAATAGAGATCAACAGATCATTAGCGTTCTCAATCAACGTCCTGCTCTCATTTGAAACTTCAGAGTTAATCACACCCGAGACCGTGGGAACAGCCGAGTTGCCACTCACAACAGAAACTTCTGTGGAAAGAGGGGCCTCCACAGGGGAAGTCGCAGAAACCAATGGCTGAGCAACAGGCTTGAACTGATGACCAATTCTAACCACATGGAGCGGGAACCAAAATTTTGCCCCAAGGCTAATATTCTCACCCTTGTTCAGATATCGGCAACCAATCTGCTGAGATTTTGCATTTTTTAACACTAACCAAGAATCCTTTTCCGATAATTCATGGGAGCCATCGTAAGTCTTCATACGTCCCCGATCCAGATCCTTGTTCGTGGAATATGTAATTTTCCAACACTTTGTAGGACCAAAAACCGGCACAGAAGGGCCAGGAGCAGGATTAGAGAATTGACGTACCTCGGGTGGAGAAATGCTAAGGATCCGAACCCGGTGGAGAGACAGATTAACGACAGATCCCACGACGATCGAATCATCACTTTTGAGAAATCTTCCCTCAACCGCCGATCCGCGATGATCCATAATAACCAACCAATTATTTGCCCATAAATTGAGCACACCATCGAAGAACGTAGACGGATCTTGGTGCACCGCAAAAGAGACCTTCCACGATCCCGCCAAACGAGCAGGATTTGAAGCCATGAGACCTAGGCTAAAATGGGGTTGGGTGATGGAGGAGAACACGAGGAAGAGAGAGGGATGGCTGGAAATGGGATGGACACCAGAGATCGGAGGGATCGCCGGTGAGAGGGTGGCTAGGGTTTAGGCTGTCGGAGGGGGTGGGAGAGGGACATGCTATCAAAGTGTATGGGTTAATAGAATTCATAGCATAGTATTATCAAGAAGTCGCGAGCGCAGTCTTGGAAGCTAGTAGGGAAAGAATGGAGAAGATAAGCGTGCTAAGAGTGGAGCAGTGTGAGGATGGGTGACCGACCGGAAAGTGGGACCAGGAGTATATACTTTTACATGAGAAGAGGGGTGACTAGAGAGAATAGGGGTGATTAGAGATTAGAGTGGAAACTATCAAACAATTCAAATATCCAAAAATTAAGAAATTCTGAAAAATAAATTCAAATTTTTTCAATTTTTTCGAAATTTATACCAGAAATTCATCCGGACCTTTAGCACCGGGTCGTGTCTTAAACCACGGGCCACGTGGAACCCCTTTAGCACTGGTTCATAGCACAACCGGTGCTAAAGGATGAGGCTTTAGTGCCGGATGCTTTGCACCGGTTGCAAAACTAGTGCAAATGGGGGTTACAAACCGGTACTAATACCCCAATTTCTACTAGTGTGCATCGGCCTGATATTGTCGGATCATGTTTTTCTTAGGTTTATTTAGAATGTAGTTGGAGCGAGAGGCGCAACAGAAAGTGGGCTGCCTCAGAGAGGCCTCTTCAACTCACTTAGGATGCGTTTGGTAGCTTGCATCAGAATAGACTCGCATCTGGGAAGCAAAAACTTGGCTGTTTGAATGTCTGGCCTTCCTCACGTCATTTTATGAACCGCTTCTCAAAGCACTAACAGGCCAGGTCCAGGAGGAACGGCCGAATCAGCCGTTTGCGGTGCGACCTCGAGGTTAGCGCTACGTGCTCAGTCTCTTATAAACTTCCTCACCACTTATTTCAAATCAACATAACCATGCTTTGAACCAAAATAAGTAGTACATAAAAAAGATGTGCATCAATGATATGAATCTATTCCGACAATCGGTTTTGAGTTTTGTAGCCGTAAATTATAAATTTCATGTTTTCACTTTTCAATGAATTTCGCCAAATTCATCGCACACGACTCAACCCTTTGAAATTTTCTTTGAGAAGTAGGTTCACCTCCTCATTTCGCACAACTTCCATGTTGTAAGGTTTTTGTTTTGATGAACGCAGCTGACGAGGGTTAAACTCGACAAATGTCCTAGATGAAGGACTTAGGATCGGGGAGATAGGGCGTCGGATGAACTCGAAGGTAAATTCAGTCAAACAAGGTGGCTATGAAAGTAAACGTGGGTGTAGAACCTGGCTTGCTTTCAATCTTTCCCACACCATCCCCTCCTGGCCCCTATATATAGATGGCCAGGTTTCGGGGATCGGGTGGGATCCGATACAGATTACAATATCGACATACGACATGAACTCATATTTCGACTAGTATTACAATTGGGCCTAGCTTAATGGGCCTCAGGGGTACTCAACTGACGGGCTCTATTATCTATACCCTTGTTAGTAGCCCCCGCGATTCTACCAGAATTGCCGATTCGGGTTGAATCTTAGACCTTCAAATCTTCGACTTGATCAATACTTCACTTCTTCAAATCTTCGACTTAGTCTTTCGACTTATCTTTTATCTCGCAAGGGGATTTGATGAACAAGCCTGACAACTCTGACGGATCAAGAGGCCAGTTAAATGTCGGAACAGATACTTGCCACCTACTTTAAATTCAATCCCCTTGGACTTGAATTCGGGAAACCGGTCAAACCCATTCTTTTGCCGTGTTTAGCACTTACAAAGAATGAGTCCTAGTGGTTCTCAGGGTACCCAGTGCGTCCACCAGGATTTTTATTCGCGTCGTAGACACGGATACATACCAGCAGAGCGCATCCATGTGCGTATACCGGGCCACACAGGATGGATCCTGGGGTCTTACCTTCATGATATATTTCAACCACGGCATTCAAGTTTTGTCGCAATGACGCAACTCGAGAATTATATTTCGTAGTCTTGTTTGACTGATTCAATATATGTAATTTTTCAAGTTATCCTTTTTAGCTTTCATGAATATCTCCCAATGGGAGTAATCGATGTTTATTTTGTTGTCAATGTAGCCAAAATTCCTTACTGAAGAAATGCAACCAATTATGTCTGAACCTCATGTCCATCAATTTGTTCTTTATTACCAGCTTCGACTCGCCTCCTTTCTTTTCGTCGACTTCTTTCTTATCGGGTGCGCGACAGCGCTCCCGATGGGAGTAGCCCCCGAGGCTATAGCCAAAATTTTCGGGTATAGGCTCAAGAAAATAGATAAACCTGCTCCATATATTCCTTCTTGCATCATTTGTCGACTTTATTCGCCTTTGCAGTGGATTTCTCCCCTCTTTATATCGCAAGCCCCCGAGTCGAAGACGAGGTGAACTTGTGCTTCTTGACAGATATTTTCTTATTCCCTGCTCTTTTCTCTTTTTTTGTACGCATCTTTTTCCTTGATACGTTAATTCCTCTGTACTATCTGCACTGTAAAAACCCAGAAGTACACTTTGGGCCTTGCCGCTTCAGAGGCCCATTAGTACATGCTTATAAATAAAGCACGCTTGGTTAGGGTAAAAACCATAATTCCTTCATCAGTGCCTTTCTCCGCCGCATCGTCTTCTTCTTCCTCACCCCATCTAGGGTTTTTCGTTCCTGGCACCTGTCTCCATGGGCGATGCAAGTGAATCTCGCTTGAACATCGGCGCCCCGGTGGAGAAACGGGGCCGCGGCCGTCCTCGTGGTAGTAAGAACAAGATTACCGCCGCAGCTACGGTAGCATCATCTTCTGCTCTGGTGAAGCGACGCCCCGGCTATCCGGCCGGGAGCAAAAATAAACCCAAGGTGCCATATGCTGCGCCAGGTCCAAGTGCTCCTTCCACTAATGCTTCTCCTTCTTCGCCCAAAATCTAATCTTTCTTTTGCATCGCCAACGCGCAGTGCCGCGAAATTCAGCGCCTGCCACTGAAATTCACCAAGTTCATGGATGGGCGAGAACTGCGGGAAGCGGTTCTTTGTGAACACTCTGATGGAGGAACTCCATACAAAGTGGAGGTTTGGTACGACGGCACCAGCGAGCAATACTTCAAGGGCGGCTGGTCGCAATTTGCGGAGGATCACGACCTCCATCAGGGGTTTTTTATGACTTTTGACTTCCATATTGGCACGTCGAAGTTCGACGTGAGAATCTATGACGGCACCTAGTGCCAGAAGGAGTATGAAGCCGAAGTTCATTTTCACTAGTTCTCTTCTTTATGTAATCTCTTTTCCCAGTTGTTCTTCCTCGTGCTATCTGTAATAAATAATCATATTTGGATTATGTGTTTATTAATAGACCATGGGAACGAATCATGGTTCCGAGGTGTGCGCATTTTATCGGGTTCCTTTGAACCGTTTATGTTGTAGACGAAATATCGGGTTGCAATCAACCTTGTGATATGCCACAGATAGTCACAAATCTCGATAACTTGTTATTATTATTTTGTACGACTCGAGGGTCTGAGCCCCCGAGTGTAAAGTAAAATATTTACACATATTGTCAATTTGACCCAATGAACCCGACCTATGGCCTCATGTTCTGGGTTCAGAGGGTCAGAACTCAAAAAACTCTTTTATCGCCTTATATCGCTTATTCGTAGAACCGTCGTAGCTGCTCTGCATTCCACGGGTTACTCTCATCCTTCCCCGTTTTCTTGTCTCGTAGTCGATAAGCTCCTCCTGGTATTACTTCTGTGACGATGTAAGGTCCCACCCATGGGGACTCGAGTTTTCCATGACCGTCTTGTTTGAGTTGTAAAACTAGATCTCCCACCACGAAAGATCGTGGGCGAACTCGACTACTGTGGTAGTTTTGCAGATTTTGCTGATATTGAGTAGCTCTGGCGAGCGCTACATCTCTTGCTTCGTCAAATGCATCGACATCATCCTGAAGTGCTTCTGTAGAAGTTGCCTCATCATATGCCACGATTCTTGGAGCTTCATGAGTTATTTCGACTGGAAGCACGGCTTCTGCGCCATGGACCAGAAAAAAGGGCGTTTCTTGAGTAGCTGCGTTGGGTGTAGTTCGTAGACTCCAGAGTACGGAGGGTAGCTCATCTACCCAAGCGTGCTTGGCTTTTTTGAGGGGTGCTAGCAGCCTTTTCTTTATCCCATTGCATATTAAGCCATTGGCTTTCTCGACTTGCCCATTTGACTTTGGACGCGCTACAGATGCAAATTTCAATTTGATTCCCAGACTTTCACAGTAATTCTTGAACTCTTTCGATGTGAAGTTTGTCCCATTATCTGTGATTATGCTGTGCGGTACTCCGAAGCGAAAAACTATGGATTTGATGAAGTTAATCATGGCTGTAGAATCTTGGGTTATCACTGGGGATGCTTCTACCCACTTGGTGAATTTGTCGACTGCTACCAGCATATAAACATGCCCTCCTGGCCAGGATTTATGTAACTTCCCTACCATGTCGAGACCCCATTGTGCGAAGGGCCAAGATAATGGTATTGGTTGCAGTTCTGCTGCTGGCGCGTGTGGTCGAGATGCAAAACGTTGACAAGCCTCGCACTTCCTTACTATGTCTTTTGCGTCTTCAATGGCTGTTAGCCAGTAAAATCCTGCACGAAAAGCTTTGGCTGCAATGGATCTGCTGCTAGCGTGATGTCCACATACTCCTGCGTGGATGTCTCTTAAGATTTCTTGCCCTTCTTGAGGGGTGACGCATCATTGTAAGACACCTGTTATACTTCTTTTGTATAATTTTCCTTGCAACACGACAAAAGCCTTGGATCGCCATATTATCCTTTTTGCTTGTACTGTATCTTCGGGTAGTGTTTTGTTTACCATGTAAGCTAAGTATGGTTGCATCCATGTTTCCTCGATCATCATCACTTCTTCAGGTTCCGATGTCCCTTTCTTGTTAGCCCCCAAGCCTGTTGTTTGGTGCTGGCCTTGTTCTTCTGTAGTCGAAGATTTGTTGTTCTTTATTGATCTTTCTATAATTTCTTCCCAAAAGACTCCTTGCGGTACGGGTAAGTGCTGGTGCCAAGTTGACGTGGGAAAGTGTAGTTGATGTGGGAGCTTCTTCTTCTTCAATCCTCGGCAACGGCGCCAGAAAAACTTGTTGATGGCGCGGTAATAGTGTGTGAAATTAATGAAGTAAATGACCGGCCAGTTGGAAAACCCCAAGAGCAAGGTGTGGTGAATATAGCAGCAAGTTTTTCCCTCAGTAAGAAACCAAGGTTATCAATCCAGTAGGAGGCAGACAAACGACTGAAGGTGATGCCCACTAGCTGTGTGATACTCTAACAAGGGCGCCGTTAACGATCTCTTGTTAGCGCGTCTTCAACCAGTAGCAACGCGGAACCTGCATACAACACAACCAAATACTTTATTTCCAACTTACGATGAGGTTGTCAATCTCACCGGTTTGCTTGAAACAAAGGGTATGAGCGTATCGAGTGGAAAGTAATAGTAGTATGCGAGTAAAGTAAACAGGTAATAGCAATATAAAGGAAATAGGACCGGGGTCCACAGTTCACTAGTGGTGTCTCTCCATAAGATAAAATAATACATGCTGGGTAAACAAATTATAGTTGGGCAATCTTATATTTACTAATTGAAGGCACCGTAGGAGGCTCCACATTAATTTAGATTTTAGCGCACGTCATCCATCAGATAAACCTGTGATCGATCTTTAACCGTAGGATAACAAGAGTCCTGGTCTCACGCGCGTACGTAACTCCTTGATCGCCCTCCTTCTCTCTCCTAAGAAAAGACCAAACAATATCTCTAATCGTTGCCTCCTCCACATTTGGTAGCGGTGAGTTTGATTCTGCAGCCGCCGCGGCTAGCTACTCCGATTATTCTATCCGTGTTACACACTCGAATCGATCTGAAATTGGTACAATCCAGTCTAAGGTTCCATATTCTGACCAAGCACCAATCTAGCGTCAATGTGTGGTCCAGCAGATGAATTATTCGTTGATAGTTCATGCAGTAGAGGAGGATGTGTAACAATGGCTATTTGAAGCAGATTGGATGGCTGCTCCGTCACTAACGCTGGTAAGCGGATGACCTGATGCCGGCTAGGGTGCAGCTGTTCACCTCATCGACGCCGTTTGAGTTTGTCGTTGGTGACTCCTACGCCTAAACAAAATCATTCATGTTAGCTCCGTAATTTATCTTGAGTACCCGGGACATGGATTTTGAGGTTATGTTGCGTTGTTGACAATGGAGGAGAGATGAAATAGCTAGAAGTAAACATGGAAGAGGAGAAGTCTCCATCGGAATTTGCATATCATGTGTCTTACTTTGATCCGCCAAAGCTAGACCGACAAGCACAAGGAAAGCGCTATCAACGGCTGCCGCGAATTGTTCTACGATATTGCAACGTCGACCGGCAGCCATTCAGAGCTCCATGTCCATGCCATTAATTTCAGGTACTGGTCTGCTTGCATATAGTTTTTTATTCAATCAGGCCTTTGGAAAAAAACTACTCGGTGGACAATGATGATTTCATCAAGTTGATGCGTATTGCATAGCAAGCCCTCACACGTTTTTAATAGATTGTAATTTTTGTAATCTTTTGTTAGAAATAATAGTCTATTGTTACTATTTGTCTCTAAAATTTATTTACGTTCAGAAACAACACACAATTGCATACTTTTGTTTTCCTGCAGAATGTATGTATACATTTAATACACTTTGAAAAGTTCACAAAGGAAGGAACTTCTTTGGAGTTAAATAATACATTTAACATTATGGTTTCGGCAAGAGCTTTAGTCACATGCAAAGAAAATATGTTAATTTCTCTGGAATAACCAAAAATAGCTATCATTTTTTAAAAAGAAACATATAATGTATTCTTAATGCATGTTTACAAGAACAGATTTTCATATTTATTTTCCATTAAACAAATGTTTTTAAAAAATCAAAGATTATTAGACCGCTCATCTAAGTTATCAATCACACTTATCTGAGGGCTCATCTAATTTCTCAACTGCCTATTACATCTATCAACAAGTAAGAGAAAGTGCATTACATATGTACTAAATCTTCATGTTGAACCCACTATGCAGTTATTCATATGTTTACTTAATTAGGACTTTAGTATTCAACTTAATTTCAACTCCAAGAAATATACACCAAAGTAGCTAGCCCACGCAGTCGCGTGGGTTGATGACTAGTTGATAGAATAAAGACAGCGTGCATATGATGAGAGGATCACTATGAGATTTACTCTGGGCATTACAACAAAATACATAGACCGCCATCCAACTGCATCTATGACTAATAATCCACCCACGGGGATATCGTCCGAACACCCCATGAGTATTAAGTTGCGAACAACAGATAATTGCATTAAGCAAAGTGTGTAATGTAAACAAAGCATATGCCCTCGAGCATATGAATGTTGTTTTCCCCCTAGTAGTAACATCACATCTACAACTTTAGAGGTTTCTGTCACTCCCCCAGATTAAATAGAGGCATGAACCCACTATCGAGTATAAATACCCCCTCTTGGAGTCACTAGCAACTACTCGGCCAAGATAGCTACTAACACCAGAGAGCATGCAAGATCATAAACAACATAGAGATAACATAAGATAAATTTCAGTACATCAACTCAAGCATAACACCAATATTCATCGGATCCCAACAAACCAAACATGTAGAATTACATAACGGTGATCTCAATCATGTAGGGCAGATCATGAGATCTAAACATGAAGCACATGGTGGAGAAGACAACCATCTAGCTACTGCTATGGACCCAAAGTCCAAGGTAGACTACTCACTCATCGCTCCGGAGGCAAGCATGGCGATGAAGAAGACCTTCGGTGGCGATTCCCCTCTCCGGCAGGGTACCGGGAAGAGCTTCTGGACCCTCTCGGTCTTCGGGTCGACGGCGGCGGCGGATCGCGATGTGTTCTGGAAAACTGATCGGGTCCTTAGGTTTTTCTCGTCGGGGGGTCTTTATAGGCGAAGGGGCATCGTCAGAAGTGGACCGAGGCGGTCTCACACATAAGGGGTGCGGCCCAACCCCTGGCCGTGTCGCCCTGGTGTGAGGGCACCTCGTGGCCCCACTCCGTCTCCTCTTCGGTTCTCTGGAAGCTTCGGTAAATTTCTGGGCGACTCGCTTTGGTTTTGTCCAATTCCGAGAATATTTCCTGTGTAACTTTTCTGAAACACAAAAACAGCAGAAAACAGGGAACTGGCACTGTGGCGACTTGTTAGTAGGTTAGTTCCAGAAAATGCATAAAAGTGTCACAAAGTGTAACGACACACTAAGCAAATGGTGTAAAAACAAGCATGGAGCATAAAAAGTTATGGATACGTTGGAGACGTATCAGCATCCCCAAGCTTAACTCCTGCTCGTCCTCGAGTAGGTAAGTGATAACAAAAGAAATAATTTTTGAGGTGATATGCACCTACACAATCTTGATCATCTATGTAAGCGTTGTGCGCTGGGATCAAAAGAACTTAAAACATGGGCATGAAAGACATAATATTGATAGAAGAAACTTAGCAACCATGTTATAACATTAAAATGAACACAAACAAAAGATCATGAAAATGAAACAATGAAAGTCAAACGTGTGTTCAAATCATAAGGAAAAACATGCAAATGGTTTTCAGCTTGTCCTTCATGGAGAGCAAAACATAAATGCATAGGACACCTTCAAGTTTAAGAGGGCGACTAGATACAAATAATCTGAGAACAAGTGAAACCAACAATATGAATCAATCAATGAAAACTTTGGGACAATGCACATTATACTAAGAATGACAACTATGCTCTCTTAATGGTGCATAAAGATAGAAGGTGGTGACTCAACATAAAAGTAAAAGAAAGGCCCTTCGCGGAGGGAAGCGGGGATTGCAAGTTTTATAAACCTTCAAAAATTATGGTACTTACAGGCTTTGAGCTCTCATTGCCCCCATCATAAGCATCTTGAATGGTTAAAGTTAATGCGAGAACAATTATGATGCATATGCTTGACAAATCATAAGTTGAAAACCTCGTGTCCCATGAATACAAGTACCCGAACCTCATGCTACTTTACTTAGAGTCCCAAGCAAGGCTCTTTTCATTGTAAGTATATACGTATCATCGAAAACCGCCAACGGGGTACCTCCGCGCCCAATGACATGGAATAAGCCCACATCAAAATGATAGGACAAGCAGACAATGAACACCTCGACATCTCTTTTATTTACCATTTGTATAGCTTTTTATTTTGAGATGCGTCGTCGAATGTCAACTATGGGCATGCTGCAAATTTCCACCATGAATTATGCATGTCTTAGATTGGCGGCCCAGGCGTTTTTCTAACACATATACAAACTCCATGATCCCGCAAGATTCCCAATTCATTTCACACCGCGAGTATCCATAAACAAAAGATCACGATATCAACTCAAATAAGAAGTGCAATGTTGAAAGCTTGCCCCATGACGGCATGGTTGGGCTAATCTCCAACTTACAACTTGCAAGCATAACAACTCAATATAAGAGATCACAATGTCAAATTTTTAAGAACAAGAAAAATAAA
Organism: Dactylis glomerata; assembly: GCA_007115705.1. Lineage (NCBI taxonomy): Eukaryota > Viridiplantae > Streptophyta > Magnoliopsida > Poales > Poaceae > Dactylis > Dactylis glomerata. Next base: position 1,376,822 of record QXEO01000155.1, on the reverse strand, counting down.
GTGTGCCATCCGGTTCGTGAGAGCTTTACTGACCAATTTTCGCATAACACTGGTAAGAGTTTAATTTGAAGAGTAGATAAAAGCAAGTCAAATGTACTTTGGAATAGCAAATTGCTAATAGGTATGTATGGTGGACACTTTGGCAAACTTGGTTTTTAGGAGTTGTATGCACGAGTAGAGCTCATACTCAGTACAAGGCGAGGGCTAGCAAAAGACTGGGAGCGACCAACTATGAGAGCAATAACGGCCATAATCATGCAAAGCGACAAAGCGACATTAAAAGAAGCATAAGATGGCATCAAAAGTTAAAAACTAAATGATCATAGAGGCTATTGGCGACTTTGTAAGAGTCTAACATGTGTGAGCATGCGCCAAGTCAACCCAAATAAAGCATCAAGGAAAAAACCAAAATAATGCTTCCAAACGATAAAAACAACGCATGATTTTTTCAAAGGCTCATTAAGCAATCTCAGTTATTTGAGACAAGTCATGCTACAGCAAAACCACTAAGCATACTATCAAAAAGACATCAAGCACGACATGCAAAAGCCTAGGCCGCAGTCTACACAAGCTCCTTCTTGTACCACTTTTTTGCATAAAGCTTTTTCTCTTTTCCAACACCATTCAAACTTTTTATAAACACCTCTTTTGATGAAAACCAATAAATATCAGAGGCAAAAATACACCTTGATGAAGAGATATAACAAGATCTGAACACATATCAAGCCGAAAATTGAAAACTAAACGCAGTTCTAGAAAAAGAAGAACACTCGTTAAAACGGTAAGAGTGAAAAACGGAGTGTTCTTGGCACTTGAAAATCAAGGCAACTTCTCCAAAGGAAATTTGTTGGGGTCCAACCATTTATTGCAGCAAACAAAAGTAAACTAAACTGAAAACTAAAAACAACTGACACTCCAAGAAAAACGCATAATGCATGAAGCAATAAAAATATAGTGTCTTGAAAGGTGACCTGATTTTTGCCGATGAAGAAGGGGTGCCTCGGGGGCATCCCCAAGCTTTAACGCTTTTACTTCTTGGATATTTCTTGGGGTGATGCATGGGCATCCCCAAGCTTGAGCTTTTGTCCATTCTTCAACTCATCTCATCACTCTCCGATCCCTACACTAGAAAACTTCCTTCATACAAAACTAAACACAAATCTATTAGCAACATTAGTGCAAGCATAACATAGAATCAACCCTTTTTGCTTCAGGTTTCAACCTAAAACCACCACATATTAAGCATATACTACTGTAGCAACTTCCTAAAAAGTTCCGTGATCAAAAGAACTCAAAAAGAAAGCGATAAAGCGGCAAACACAAATATTGGCAGAAATCTGTCAAAACAGAACAGCTGACAAAGGTCGAATTTTTTAGGGGTTTTCTGTTGCTCAAATCAAAAAGTGTCCAAATAATGAAAGTTTGTATATAACCTGGGGCATATGCACAAGAAATTGCAGGTCCAAAAGATATACATATAATTTTCACGAATTTTTACGGTGCAGCACCAAAAACTGTTTCAGGACAGCAACATCCCCAAATCTTACCTCACTCAAATTAGAGGCTTCTCTTGGCACAAAAACGAAATAAAAAGGATAAGGAGAGGTAATTACAGTAGTAATAACTTCCAAGACTCAAATAAAAGAAAAAGAACTGAATGTAAAAACATTGGGTTATCTCCCAAGAGTGCTTTTCTTTAACGCCTTTGAGCTAGGCGTAGAAAATTGCGAATCAAGTAATATCAAGAGATGAAGCATCAAGCTCATAATTTGCTCTAAGAATAGAGTCAAACACTAATTTATTTCTCTTTCTAGGGAAGTGTTCCATACCTTTCTTGAGTGGAAATTGATATTTGATGGTGCCTTCCCTCATATCAATGATGGCACCTACAGTTCGAAGAAAAGGTCTTCCCAAAATAATAGGACATGAAGCATTGCATTCAACATCCATGACAAGAAAATCAACGGGAACAAGGTTATTGTTAACCACAATAAGAAAATCATTAATTCTTCCCAAAGGTTTCTTCTTAGCAACATCAGCAATAGGAACACCATAATAACACTTTTCAAGCGGTGGTATATCAAGCATGTCATAAATCTTTCTAGACATAATAGAAATACTAGCACCTAGATCACATAAAGCATGGCAATCAAAACCATTAACATGCATATCAATGATGGGTTCCCAACCATCTTCTAACTTCTTGGGAACAGAAGCTTTTTGCTTCAACTTTTCATCCCTAATTTTCATAAGAGCATTGGTAATATGCTTAGTAAAAGCAACATTTAAAGAACTAGCATTGGGAGTCAAAGCAAGCTTTTGTAGGAACAAAATAACTTCAGATATATTGCAGCCATTAACATCAAAATCATAAAAGGAAATAGAGCTATCATCTCCTACACTCCAAAAAATTTCAGCACTCTTTTGAGAAAAAGTTTTACAGTTTTAGGCTTTTTAACACAAGGAGTGGGAGTTTTCTCTACACCAATCAAAGTAAGAGGATTGCTAGCATTAGGAGCAACATCATTAGAGGTAGTAATGGTACATACCTTCATCTCTCTAGCCATCTTATCTTCTCTTTCCCACCTGGCATGCAATTCTGCTAGCATCCTAACATTTTCATTAATTCTAACTTGGATAGCATTAGCAGTAGCAAAAGGATCAGGCTTAGCGGACATTCTGTTAACCAAAGAAGATTGCACATTAGACAAATATGAAATATCGGTTTTAGCTTTGGAAACCTTAGCTTGCAACTCAGGAATAGCCTTGTTCAAAGTTTCAAGTTGATGACTAATAGTCCTCAACAGAGCTGATTGCTCCTCCATAGTCTTGGTGAAAGCCCTGTTCTGCTCATATTGTGCCTGCATAAAATTCTTGGTAGCCTTTTCAAATTCAAAAATTCTTTCTTCACTAGGCATTTTAGGTCTACCAAGATAGCTATTATCACCATTAGAAGGAAATGGCCTATAATTGTTACTAGCAAAATTGTTCCTATAAGTATTGTTATTGAAATTATTATTTCTAATGAAGTTTGCATCAACATGCTCTTCTTGAGCAACCAAACAGGCCAAGGGAACATTATTAGGATCTACATGAGTCCTATCATTTGAAATCATAAGCATAATAGCATCAATCTTATCACTCAAGGAAGAGGTTTCCTCAATAGAATTTACCTTCTTACCTTGTGGAGCTCTCTCGGTGTGCCATTCAGAGTAATTTACCATCGTATTGTCGAGAAGCTTCATTGCGGCACCCAAGGTAAGGGACATAAAAGTGCCTCCAGCAGCTGAATCAAGTAGGTTCCTCGAAGAAAAATTCAGTCTTGCATAAAAAGTTTGAACAATCATCCAAGTAGTCAGTCCATGAGTGGGACAATTCTTTATCATGGATTTCATTCTTTCCCAAGCTTGAGCAACATGTTCATTATCAAACTGACTAAACTTCATAATATTGCTACGCAAAGCTATAATCTTAGCAGGAGGATAGTATCTACCAATAAAAACATCCTTACACTTAGCCCATGAATCAATACTATTTTTAGGCAAAGACAGCAACCAATCCTTAGCTTTTCCTCTCAAAGAAAAAGGAAACAACTTAAGCTTAATAATATCACTTTCAACATCCTTATATTTCTGCATCTCACATAGCTCAACAAAATTGTTGAGATGAGCTGCAGCATCATCAGTACTAGCACCAGAAAATTGCTCTTTCATAACAAGGTTCAACAAAGCAGGCTTAATCTCATAAAAGTTTGCAGCAGGAGCAGGTGGCGCAATAGGAGTGCAGATAAAATCACTATTGTTCGTACTAGTAAAGTCACACAACTAGGTGTTTTCAGGAGTAGCCATTCTAGCAAACTAAAAGCAGACAAGTAAAAACAACTACAAAGGATTCTAATTTTTTTGGGTTTTTGATAAAACGAATGCAAGTAAAAATAAAGTAAAGCAAAACTTAAAACAAAATAAAGGATGTGCGTGTGAAAACTCCCCTCGCAGAAGTCTTCTTCCTCCCCGGCAACGGCGCCAGAAAAACTTTGCTGGTGCCAAGTTGACGTGGGAAAGTGTAGTTGATGTGGGAGCTTCTTCTTCTTCAATCCCCGGCAACAGCGCCAGAAAAACTTGTTGATGGCGCGGTAATGGTGTGTGAAATTAATGAAGTAAATGACCGGCCAGTTGGAAAATCCCAAGAGCAAGGTGTGATGAATATAGCAGCAAGTTTTTCCCTCAATAAGAAACCAAGGTTATCAATCTAGTAGGAGGCAGACAAACGACTGAAGGTGATGCCCACTAGCTGCGTGATGCTCTAACAAGGGCGCCGTTAACGATCTCTTGTTAGCGCGTCTTCAACCAGTAGCAACGCGGAACCTGCACACAACACAACCAAATACTGTGTTCCCAACTTACGATGAGGTTGTCAATCTCACCGGTTTGCTTGAAACAAAGGGTATGAGCGCATCGAGTGGAAAGCAATAGTAGTATGCGAGTAAAGTAAACAGTGCGAGTAAAGTAAACAAGTAATAGCAATATAAAGGAAATAGGACCGGGGTCCACAGTTCACTAGCGGTGTCTCTCCATAAGATAAAATAATACATGCTGGGTAAACAAAATACAGTTGGGCAATTGATAGAATAAAGACAATGTGCATATGATGAGAGGATCAATATGAGATTTACTCTGGGCATTACAACAAAATACATAGACCGCCATCCAACTGCATATATGACTAATAATCCACTCACGGGGATATCGTCCGAACACCCCATGAGTATTAAGTTGCGAACAACAGATAATTGCATTAAGCAAAGTGTGTAATGTAAACAAAGCATATGCCCTCGAGCATATGAATGTTGTTTTCCCCCTAGTAGCAACAACACATCTACAACCTTAGAGGTTTCTGTCACTCCCCCAGATTAAATAGAGGCATGAACCCACTATCGAGCATAAATACCCCCTCTTGGAGTCACTAGCAACTACTCGGCCAAGATAGCTACTAACAACGGAGAGCATGCAAGATCATAAACAACATAGAGATAACATAAGATAAATTTCAGTACATCAACTCAAGCATAACTCCAATATTCATCGGATCCCAACAAACCAAACATGTAGAATTACATAACGGTGATCTCAATCATGTAGGGCAGCTCATGAGATCTAAACATGAAGCACATGGTGGAGAAGACAACCATCAAGCTACTGCTATGGACCCATAGTCCAAGGTAGACTACTCACTCATCGCTCCGGAGGCAAGCATGGCGATGAAGAAGACCTCTGGTGGCGATTCCCCGCTCTGGCAGGGTGCCGGGAAGAGCTTTTGGACCCTCCCGATCTTCGGGTCGACGGCGGCGGCGGATCGCGATGTGTTCTGGAAAACTGACCGGGTCCTTAGGTTTTCCTCGTCTGGGGGTCTTTATAGGCGAAGGGGCACCGTCAGAAGTGGACCGAGGCGGTCTCACACATAGGGGGCGCGGCCCAGCCCCTGGCCACGCCGCCCTGGTGTGAGGGCCCCTCGTGGCCCCACTCCGTCTCCTCTTCGGTTCTCTGGAAGCTTCGGTAAATTTCTGGGCGACTGGCTTTGGTTTCGTCCAAATCCGAGAATATTTCCTGTGTAACTTTTCTGAAACACAAAAACAGCAAAAAACAGGGAACTGGCACTGTGGCGACTTGTTAGTAGGTTAGTTTTGGAAAATGCATAAAAGTGCCACGAAGTGTAACGAAACACTAAGCAAATGGTGTAAAAACAAGCATAGAGCATCAAAAGTTATGGATACGTTGGAGACGTATTAGTAAGCATTGGGACCCGATGTTTGCTAGATTGTCGGCTTCCTCATTACTGGCTTTGCTAACGTGCGAAACTTTGCATCCGTCGAATGTTCCCTCTAGATAATAGTATAAGTTTATGTATGCTGTCATATTCTCATTGATGGCATTGCACTTGTTCATCACTTGTTGGACGACGAGGTTTGAGTCTCCAAATATTTTCAGCCGAGTTGCTCTGCATGCTTTGGCCATTTTCATCCCATGGAGTAGCGCCTCATATTTGGCTTCGTTATTGGAGGCTTGGGGAAAACTCATCCTTAACACATATTTCAACTTGTCGCCTTGTAGTGATATCAGGACCACTCCTGCTCCTGCGCCTTGGACCCTTTTTGATCCATCGAAGTACATTGTCCATACACTTGATAGATCTGGTGGTCCTGTGTTTTGTAACTCCAGCCACTCTGCTGTAAAGTCTGGTAAAACTTGTGATTTGATCGCCTTTCGCTTTTCGTATGTGATGTCCAGGGGTGACAACTCAATTCCCCATAAGGAGACACGCCCTGTTGCTGAAGGGTTATTCAATATATTGGATAGTGGTGCTTCATTGACCACTATGATTGGGTGTACCGCAAAATATTGCCATAGTTTTCGTGCTGTTGTGAATACGCTGTATGCAAGTTTCTGGTAGTGCGGGTACCTTTGCTTTGTTGGAGATAGTACCTCGCTGACGAAATATACTGGTCGCTGAACTCCATGGGTTTTCCCTTCTTCACTTCTTTCGACTACTAATACTGTGCTCACCACCTGATGTGTTGCTGCAATATAGAGTAACAATGGCTCTTTTTCCTTTGGTGCGACCAACACCGGCGGTGTGGAAAGCACTTTTTTCAGTTATGTAAAGGCTATGTCTGCTTCTTCTGTCCACTCAAATTTATCGTCTGATTTTTTCATCAGTGCATAGAAGGGAAGTGCTTTTTCCCCTAGTCTTGCGACGAATCGACTTAGTGCCGCAATACGTCCTGCGAGCTTCTGTACATCGTGCAGCTTTGTGGGCTTACCCATTGTTACTATTTCTTGGATCCTCTCTGGATTTGCTTCTATTCCTCTTGCAGATACTAGGAATCCTAGGAGTTGTTCTGCAGATACCCCAAAAGAACATTTTGTCGGGTTGAGCTTGAGCTTGTACATGTTTAAGTTGTCGAAGGTTTCTGCTAAATCATTGATTAGTGACTCCTCTTTTCTTGTGGTAATGACCACGTCGTCGATGTAGACTTGGATGTTTCATTCTATTTGACTTCCGAGGCAGTTTTGCATCATCCTTTGGTAGGTTGCTCCTGCGTTTTTTAGGCCAAAAGGCATGACTTGGTAGCAGAACACGTCGTAAGGTGTTATGAAAGCTGTTTTTCCTCGTCTTCTTTCTTCAACTTTATCTGGTTGTAGCCAGAGTATGCATCCAGGAAGGAAAGCCTTGCGCACCATGCTGTTGAGTCAATTATCTGATCAATGCGAGGGAAGGGATCCTTTGGACAATGCTTGTTGAGAGATGTATAGTCGACACACACTCTTTGCACATCTGTGTTTTTCTTGGGGACTATAATTGGATTAGATACCCAAGTCGATGTTTTGATTTCTCGGATGAACCCTGTGTTTTTGAGTCTGTGTAGCTCGGATGCTATTGCTTTCCTTTTGTGTTCATCAAATCTTCTCAATGGTTGTTTGACTAGCTTTGCTTTGGGATCGACGTTTAGTGCGTGCTCGACGAGTTCCCTGGGAACCCCTGGCATGTCTGAAGGACACCAGACGAAGATTTCCCAGCGCTCACGGAGGAACTCGACGAGCGCGCTTTCCTATGCGGGATCCAGGTTTACTGCTATAGAGGTAGTCTTGTTCAGGTCCGTAGGGTGGACCTGGATTTTCTTTGAGTCTTGAGTTGCATCGAAAGCCTGGTCTGGCAGGGATCGCCCGACGTCGGGTAGCACGTTGTGGTCGATTTCGCCTTTTAGTCTCGCGTACTCTGCTGTCATGCCAAAGGTTTGCGCCAGTCTATTGAGTTCTTTGTCATAGGTGTTGGATACTTCAAAACTGTCTTATACCGTGATCGTTCCTTTGGGTCCTGGGATTTTTAGTATGAGATATGCGTAGTGAGGTACTGCCATGAATTTTGCAAATGCTGGGCGTCCCAGGATTGCATGATACTGTGAAGGCCAATCCATAACTTCGAACTCCAGCTTTTCTCTACGGTAATTGTTGCTACTGCCGAAGCAAACGTCGAGTTCTATCTTCCCGAGAGGGTAGTTTGCATTTCCTAGTACTATTCCGTGGAAAGAACAATCTGTTGGCTTTAGACTTTCCAGTGAAATGCACATTGCCCTCAGAGTTCTTGCATATATCAGGTTTATGTCGCTTCCTGCATCCATGAATACTCTCCCGATGTCGTACCCCCCTATTTGCACCTTTAGTACCATTGGTGCGTGCCCTGGCCTGGGTACTTTCCTTGGGTGGTCTGCTCTGCTAAATCTCACTGGTTGATCGGACCACTTTAGATACTCTATAGTAGCTGGTGGTGATGATATTGCCAGGTTGACCTGTCTAGATATGCTCTTCCTTTCTTTCTTTGACTTTGGTACTGGTTGAATCATTGCTGATATATATACCTTTGACTCCAGTTGCTTTGCGAGTCGCTGCATTTGATATCCTTGACTCATGCTTTTTCCTCCCTATCGTGTTCCTTGGCTTGAATCCATGGTGTTTTGCAACCTTAGGAAGGTTCTGCAATCCTTCATCTGGTGGTTGGAGACTCTTTTCCCGTCCAGGTACGCATAATGGATGCGACAAGGACCATATAGCATATCTTCTGCCGAGGGACCCGAGTACCTTGGTTTCTCCTTTTCCCTGTTATCTCTTGCTTGAAACTCTTTGCTTTCGTAGCCTTCCTCGTTCCTTCCATCGTATCCCGCGGCTATCTGATTTTGCCTTCCGTGGTTGTTGCCATTGCGGTATCGTCGCCTTTGCCTGCTTGATTTATCGACTTCCGGTGAGCGTCCCCTTTTGTTGTTATACGCGTCCTCTCCATCGGTGAATCTGTTGGCTATCTCTATTAGTTCTGAAACTGTTCTCGGCTTTATTCTCCCAATCTCTTCAACGAGGTCTGAGCGACGAAGTCCGGCTGAAAAGGTGTCTATTGCTCTTTCATCGGAGACGTCCTCTGTAGAGTTTTTAATGACACTCCAGCGTTGTATATAAGAGCACAGAGTTTCGTCTCTTTTCTGTATGCACGATTTAACTTCTTCCAATGACGCTGGTCGCTTGTATGTTGAGCGAAAATTTCTTGCGAATTGACTCTCTAGTTCCCCCCAACTTCCGATGGAATCGTTGGGTAAAGTATTTAACCAGGACCGCGCTGCGCCGGTGAGGTGTAACTGCAAACTTTGCATTGTCGTTGCTCTTGTTCCCCCTAGTATTTGTACTGCTTGTAGGTAGTCTGACAACCATAGCGTTGGTTCTTGTGACCCATCATATTTTTCTTGATCATGCGGCAACTTAAATCCTTTGGGTACTCGCATTTTGCGAACCCTGCGGGTAAAGCATAGCGCGCCCATCTATTTTTCGTTGTCTTCATAGTTTTCTTCCCTCCACGCATAACGTGAGTTGTTTACCCTTGCCTGTGCTATTATGTTCCTTGCATCCTCCTTCCTCTTTTGGCATTTCTCGTCTTCTGAGGACTCGCTAGTTTAGTTCCGCGAAGATTTGCACTTGACCTCTTCTTTTTGCCTTTCCCTGCGGTGAATCGACTTTTTCTCTAAAATATTTCCCCTTAACTTGTCTTCTACTAACCCGAGGCTTCGTATCGCGGCTTGATGCATGTGTTCCCGCGGGTCTCCAGGTTTTGGTTGCGTGGTTAGTAGGTATGCCTGTGCTGCTATCAATGCTGCTTCTGTTGTTTCTTGCACGAATTCTTCTTCCTCCTTTGGTTGGTTCGTGCTTGGGCTTTTCATATAGCTTTCTTCTACTATACGTGCTATTGTCCTTCTGCTGTGCTTCGGGTCCCTGTGCCTCTCCATGCTAGACTCTGATGAGTTGCTATATTCACTCCAATATCCTTCACTTGGTGTGCTGTTGTAATCTGGGCTTCTCGTAATCATATCTCTTTCCTGCCTTAACTTATTTCTATGCTAGTGTAGCGCATATTGGTATCCCATTAAAACTTCTCTTCTTGAATCTGCGGGTACATCAGTCCCGTGGTTGATAGCTGTTATGATCATTCTCCACTCTCCGGTGGAAACGTGCACTTTCTCCTTTTCTTTCTTGCCGCTGCTCCTTATTTTGTCGACTTGCATGTCGACCTCCTCGTTGCCTGCGTGATTGTTTTCTTCTTCTGCTGCTTCAGTGATGATGACGCATAATTGGTGTATGCTTCTGGAGACGCCGCTGCTTCCGCTGGCGAAATCCCTTGGTTTGTCCACTGCTGCTTCCATGATGGTCTTTTGCCCGGTTTCGTCGGGTTCCTCGAATTTTCCCTGTAGATTTTCTGTTGCTGCTAAGCTGACTGGCGAGTTTGCCTCGCTAGAAGAGCCTACAGATGATCTGGATTTGGCCATTATTTCGGTTTTACTTGTCGACGGACCCGATTTCGCCGGATTCGAAAGACAAGTTGAACCTGAAGGTCCAACATAGAAACTCAGACTTCCGAATGTCAACTCCATCTTTTGGTTTTCGTCGACTTTTGGATTGCTATTGGCTAAAAGCAAAAAAGCCATCAAATTCATGATTCCAACGCCCAGAGTCCCCACGGTCGGCGCCAATTGATGAGGGTTAAACTCGACAAATGTCCTAGATGAAGGACTTAGGATCGGGGAGATAGGGCGTCGGATGAACTCGAAGGTAAATTCTGTCAAACAAGGTGGCTATGAAAGTAAACGTGGGTGTAGAACCTGGCTTACTTTCAATCTGTCCCACACCGTCCCCTCCTGGCCCCTATATATAGATGGCCAGGTCTCGGGGATCGGGTGGGATTCGATACAGATTACAATATCGACATACGACATGAACTCGTATTTCGACTAGTATTATAATTGGGCCTAGCTTAACGGGCCTGAGGGGTACTCAACTGTACGGGCTCTATTATCTATACCCTTGTCAGCAGTCCAACAAAAATAACTTGCTAGTAGTTGCGCCATCAGTTCATGTTCAGTTCGTGTTGCTCGACTTTCACCTATTCCTCTTCAAATCAGCAACCATGTTTTGAACCAAAATAACTTGTACATGAAAAAGATGTGTTGACGATATAAATCCATTCTGACAATCGGTTTCGAGTTTCGTAGGCTGATAAATTTTGTGTTTTCACTTTTCAGTGAATTTCACCAAATTCTTTTCACATGCTCAACCGTTTGATATTTTCTTCGAGGAGTAGGTTCATCTCCCCATTTCACACAACTTTCATGTTCTAAGGTTTTCATTTTGGTGAATGTAAACGAACAGATAAGCAACTCGTTAATAAATATACTATAACCGGTATGTATGTGATGGTAGCTCACCTGGGCTCGGTAATGTCGCCACATGGATAAGTGGTAAGGCTAAAGCTAGACTTGTATATAACCAAACAAACTAGGTCTTGTGTATCTGCCGACCAAAAAAAATCCTCACGAGCAATCAAACAATACCCCCTTTTTGGTCCAGAGGTCGCATTGGATGGGCCTACTCTATGGAGCCAGGCCTAGAGCAACGCTAAAATGTAACTAGGGCGTCCTTAAAAAGCTCCCATATTCGACGGATTTTTTAGATGACACAAGCAAACTTTTCCACAGAAGGTACTATCTAGTTGATGGGTTTTTTTGGTGGCAAGCAAAATAGACCTAATTATACATTGTGGGAGAGACCCAGCGGGCACATGGACGCTGCGGTAGGTGAAATGCAAGAGCGGTGCTTCATTATGTCGCGCTTGACTGCTTGAGAAACAAAGGCGTTAGAGCATGTCTAACAGCACCCTTATCCACCCGGCCCTTAAACCCCGAGTACAGGCTCCCAAACTCTTTTTTATGGGCGCAAAAGCATCGGCGGAGATCGGTGCCCTTATTCACAACTCGTAAAACAGAAAATTTCTATTTTACGGGTTGTGAATAAGGGCGCTGATCTCTTCCGACACATTTGCGCCCGTAAAAAAAGGGTTTTAGCCTATTTTCACATGCAAATGAACATACAAACACAACACATACTTCATCAATAGATTAGTGAAACAAATAAACTAATAGTTCACAGGATCAAACAAATATCATCCAAATTATTACAACAATTTCTCAATCAAATTACATCAATTGTTCGAATCAAATAAATCAACAAATGTTCGAAAAATGGTTCATCTCACACATACAAGTCGAAGAAAAACAAGGGGAGATCAGGAGCGAGCGCGTTGGCCATGCAGCTGCCAGTGGTGCTGGATGAGATCATTGACCAGCTGCTTATGGGTTGCCTTATCTTCAATCTCCCGATAAGTTTGAAGAAAACCTTCTAGCCGATTGGGGTTTCTTTCAGGCCGCACTCGAGTGCCAACATTGTCATAGAAGCACGGCAAGTTTAACCCTCTCTCATCCTCGATGATCATGTTGTGTAGAATGACACAACATGTCATGATGTTGATAAGGGTTTCCTTGTCCCAAAATCGAGCTGGCCCTCGAACAATAGCAAACCTTGCTTGTAAAACACCAAAAGCCCTCTCAATGTCCTTTCGGGCTGCCTCTTGTGCCTTGGCAAATATTCTCTCTGCATCAGTTGGGGGATCTTTAATGGACTTCCCAAAAGTTGCCCATTCGGGATATATGCCATCGGCTAGATAATATCCCATTGAATACTCATGAACCATGATCTTGTAGTTGCACGTTGGTGCATCTCTGGCAATAATTTTTTTAAACAAGTGGGATCTTTGTAAAACATTGATGTCATTGAGTGTCCCGGGCAGCCCAAAAAAACAGTGCCAAATCCACAAATCCTGCGAAGCAACTGCCTTGAGCACAATGGTACGATCACGGCTTTTTCCACAATACATGCCATGCCATGCTTTTGGACAATTTTTCCATGTCCAATGCATGCAATCTATACTACCAAGCATGCCCAGCCATCCCCTTTTTTCATTAATCTCCATTAATCTTTTCGTATCTTCCTCATCGGGAGCTCGAAGATATTTGCTCCCATACAACCTGATAACCATCTTCGCAAACCTACGCACCGAATGGGTGGTTGTATCTTTGCCTATGCGAAGGTATTCATCAGTGTAGTCTGCGGGGATGCCGTAAGCAATCACTCGCATGGCAGCTGAGATCTTTTGGTAGGCGTTAAATCCTAGTTCGCCAGCAGCATTGCACCGTTGCTTGAAGTAATTGGAATTGGCTTCCACATCTTCGACTATTTTGACGAACAAGCTACGGTGCATCCGGTACCTCCTACGGAAAAGATTGGGCGGATATGTAGGTACCTCGGCGAAATAATCCTGCATCAGCGTCGCGTGGCCGAGGAGGTGGTTGCGCTGGATGCAGGTGCAGCCCTTCACCGAACCGCGCCTCCAATCCAGCAGCTTGGCGTGGTCCTCGTGGTCCTTCATGGCGAGGAGGAGAAGGGCTATCTCGCAGTCGTCGTCGTAGAGCAGGTCCTCGATGTTGGAATCGTCCGAGGACGACGAATCCGACAGATCTAGGTGCTCGCCCGAGTTCATCCTCAGTGGGGCGAGTGGCGGCGACGGCTTGGGAAGGCGGGGCGCAGGAGGGAGAGAGGACGGCTGATACGTTTCCAACGTATCCATAATTTTTGATGCTCCATGCTTGTTTTTACACCATTTGCTTAGTGTTTCGTTACACTTCGTGGCATTTTTATGCATTTTCCGGAACTAACCTATTAACGAGATGCCACAGTGCCAGTTCCTTGTTTTCTGCTATTTTTGTGTTTCAGAAAAGTTACACAGGAAATATTCTCGGAATTGGACGAAACAAAAGCCGAACGTCCAGAAATTTACCGGAGCTTCCAAAGAACCAAAGAGGAGACGGAGAGGAGCCACTGGTGGGCCACACCACCAGGGGGCGCGGCCTAGGGCTAGCCCGCGCCCCCTGTGGTGAGCCCCACCAGGTCCACTTTTGACGCTGCCCCTTCGCCTATAAAGACCCCCCGACGGGAAAAACCTAAAGACCCGATCTTTTTTCCAGAATACATCGCGATCCGCCGCCGCCGTCGACCCGAGATCGGGAGGGTCCAAAAGCTCTTCCCGGCACCCTGCCGGAGAGGGGAATCACCACTCGAGGTCTTCTTCATCGCCATGCTTGCCTCCGGCGCGATGAGTGAGTAGTCTACCTTGGACTACGGGTCCATAGCAGTAGCTAGTTGGTTGTCTTGTCCACCATGTGCTTCATGTTTAGATCTCATGAGCTGCTTTACATGATCGAGATCACCGTTATGTAATTCTACATGTTGTGTTTGTTGGGATCCGATGAATATTGGTGTTATGATTGAGTTGATGTGCTGAATATTATCTTATGTTATCTCTATGTTGTTTATGATCTTGCATGCTCTCCATTGTTAGTAGCTATCTTGGCCGAGTAGTTGCTAGTGACTCCAAGAGGGGGTATTTATGCTCGATAGTGGGTTCATGCCTCTATTTAATCTGGGGGAGTGACAGAAACCTCTAAGATTGTAAATGTGCTGTTGCTACTAGGGAGAAAACAACATTCATATGCTCAAGGGCATATGCTTTGTTTACATTACACACTTTGCTTAATGCAGTTATCTGTTGTTCGCAACTTAATACTTGTGGAGTTCTCGGATTGATTCGCCACAAGTGGATTATTAGTCATAGATGCAGTTGAATGGCGGTCTATGTATCTTGTTGTAATGCCTAGAGTAAATCTCATAGTGATCCTCTCGACATGCACGTTGTCTTTATTCTATCAATTGCCCAACTGTAATTTGTTTACCCAGCATGTGTTATTTTATCTTATAGAGAGACACCACTAGTGAACTGTGGACCCCGGTCCTATTTCCAATATATTGCTATCACCTGTTTACTTTACTCGCACTGTTTACTTTACTTGCATATTACTATTGCTTTCCACTCGATATGCTCATTCCTTTGTTTCAAGCAAACCGGTGAGATTGACAACCTTATCATAAGTTGGGAGCAAAGTATTTGGTTGTGTTGTGTGCAGGTTCCACGTTGCCGCTTGCAAAGCAAAGCTTGGACGAGGTGCCTTATAAATTGTCCGAAGCTATCGCGAAGCTAGCGGGCATCACCTTCTGGAGTATTGCCTTTTTCCTGGATTCGATAAATCTTGGTGTTCCTTCATGGAGGTGCTCATCATACCTTCCTCTTGGGGTTTCCAACTGGACGGTGAAAAACTATCAACACCGCGCCGCATCAAGACATTTTTCTGGCGCCGTTGCCGAGGAAAAAGAAGACTTCTGCAAGGGGAGTTTCGCACGCACATCCTTTACTTTGTTTTAGTTTTGCCTTTACTTTATTTTTACTTGTATCGTTTTATCAAAAACACAAAAAAATTAGTATCCGTTGTAGTTGTTTTTACTTGCCTGCTTTTAGTTTTGCTAGAATGGCTACTCCTAAAAACACCAAGTTGTGTGACTTTACTAGCACGAATAATAGTGATTTTATCTGCACTCCTATTGCGCCACCTTCTCCTGCTGCAAATTTTTATGAGATTAAGCCTGCTTTGTTGAACCTTGTTATGAAAGAGCAATTTTCTGGTGCTAGTACTGATGATGCTGTAGCTCATCTCAACAATTTTGTTGAGCTATGTGAGATGCAGAAATATAAGTATGTGGAAAGTGATATTATTAAGCTTAAGTTGTTTCCTTTTTCTTTGAGAGGAAAAGCTAAGGATTGGTTGCTTTCTTTGCCTAAAAATAGTATTGATTCATGGGCTAAGTGTAAGGATGCTTTTATTGGTAGATACTATCCTCCTGCTAACATTATAGCTTTGCGTAGCAATATTATGAAGTTTAGTCAGTTTGATAATGAACATGTTGCTCAAGCTTGGGAAAGAATGAAATCTATGATAAAGAATTGTCACACTCATGGACTGACTACTTGGATGATTGTTCAAACTTTTTATGCAGGACTAAATTTTTCTTCAAGGAACCTACTTGATTCAGCTGCTGGAGGCACTTTTATGTCCCTTACCTTGGGCGCCGTAACAAAGCATCTCGACAATATAATGGTAAATTACTCTGAATGGCACACCGATAGAGCTCCACAAGGTAAGAAGGTAAATTCTGTTGATGAAACCTCTTCCTTGAGTGATAAGGTTGATGCTATTATGCTTATGCTTTTTAATGATAGGACTCATGTTGATCCTAATAATGTTCCTTTGGCCTCTTTGGTTGGTCAAGAAGAGCATGTTGATGTAAACTTCATTAGAAATAATAATTTCAACAATAATGCTTATAGGAACAATTTTGCTAGTAACAATTATAGGCCGTTTCCTTCTAATGGTGATAATAGCTATCTTGGTAGACCTAAAATGCCTAGTGAAGAAAGAATTTTTGAACTTGAAAAGGCTACCAAGAATTTTATGCAGGCGCAATATGAGCAGAACAGGGCTTTCACCAAGACTATGGAGGAGCAATCAGCTCTGTTGAGGACTATTAGTCATCAACTTGAAATTTTAAACAAGGCTATTCCTGAGTTGCAAGCTAAGGTTTCCAAAGCTGAAACCGATATTTCATCTTTGTCTAATGTGCAAACTTCTTTGGTTAACAGAATGTCTGCTAAGCCTGATCCTTTTGCCACTGCTAATGCTATCCAAGTTAGAATTGATGAAAATGTTAGGATGCTAGCAGAATTGCATGCCAGGTGGGAAAGAGAAGATGAGATGCCTAGAAAGATGAAGGTATGTACCATTACTACCTCTAATGTTGTTATTCCTAATGCTAGCAATCCTCTTACTTTGATTGGTGTAGAGAAAACTCCTACTCCTAGTGTTAAAAAGCCTAAAATAGCAAAAACTTTTTCTCAAAAGAGTGCTAAAATTTTTCGGAGTGTAGGAGATGATAGCTCTATTTCCTTTAATGATTTTGATGTTGATGACTGCAATATTTCTGAAGTTATTTTGTTCTTGCAAAAGCTTGCTTTGACTCCCAATGCTAGTTCTTTAAATGTTGCTTTTACTAAGCATATTACCAATGCTCTCATGAAAATTAGGGATGAAAAGTTGAAGAAAAAAGCCTCTATTCCCAAGAAGTTAGAAGATGGTTGGGAACCCATCATTGATATGCATGTTAATGGTTTTCATTGCCATGCTTTATGTGATCTAGGTGCTAGTACTTCTATCATGCCTAGAAAGATTTATGACATGCTTGATTTACCACCGCTTGAAAAGTGTTATTATGATGTTCCTATTGCTGATGTTGCTAAGAAGAAACCTTTGGGAAGGATTAATGATGTTCTTATTATGGTTAACAATAACCTTGTTCCCGTTGATTTTCTTGTCATGGATGTTGAATGCAATGCTTCATGTCCTATTATTTTGGGAAGACCCTTTCTTTGAACTGTAGGTGTCATCATTGATATGAGGGAAGGCACCATCAAATATCAATTTCCACTCAAGAAAGGTATGTAACACTTCCCTAGAAAGAGAAAGAAATTGCTTTTTGACTCTATTCTTAGAGCAAATTATGAGCTTGATGCTTCATCACTTGATATTACTTGATTCGCATTTTCTGCGCCTAGCTCAAAGGCGTTAAAGAAAAGCACTATTGGGAGATAACCCAATGTTTTTACTTTCAGTACTTTTTCTTTTATTTGAGTCTTGGAAGTTATTACTACTTTAATAACCGCTCCTTATCCTTTTTATTTTGTTTTTATGCCAAGAGAAGCCTCTAATTTGAGTGAGGTAAGATTTGGGGATGTTGCTGTCCTGAAATAGTTTTCGGTGCTGCACCGTAAAAATTCGTGAAAATTCTCTGTATATCTTTTGGACCTGCGATTTTTTTTTCATATGCCCCAGGTTATATCCAAACTTTCATTAGTTGAACACTTTTTGATTTGAGCAACACAAAACCCTCTAAAAATTCGACTTTTGTCAGCTGTTCTGTTTTGACAGATTTCTGCCAATATTTGTGTTTGCCGCTTTATCGCTTTCTTTTTGAGTTCTTTTGATCACGGAACTTTTGGGGAAGTTGCTACAGTAGTATATGCTTTATATGTGGTGGTTTTGAGTCGAAACCTGAAGCAAAAAGGGTTGATTCAATGCTATGCTTACATTAATGTTGTTAATAGATTTGTGTTTAGTTTTGTATGAATGAAGTTTTCAAGTGTAGGGATTGGAGAATGATGAGATGAGTTGAAGAATGGACAAAAGCTCAAGCTTGGGGATGCCCACGCACCCCAAGAAATATCCAAGAGGTACAAGCGTCAAAGCTTAGGGATGAACCCGAGGCACCCCTTCTTCATTGGTAAAAATCAGGTCACCTTTCAATACACTATATTTTTATTACTTCATGCATTATGCGTTTTTCTTGGAGCATCAGTTGTTTTTAGTTTTTAGTTTTGTTTTGTTTTGTTTGCTGCAACAAATGGTTGGACCCCAACAAATTCCTTTTGGAGAAGTTGCCTTGCTTTTCATTTGCCAAGAACACTCCGTTTTTCACTCTTATCGTTTCAATGAGTGTTCTCTTTTTCTAGAACTGCGTTTAGCTTTCGATTTTCGCCATGATTTGTGTTCAGATCTTGTTATATCTTTGCATCAAGGTGTATTTTGACCTCTGGTCCATGTTGGTTTTCATCAAAAGAGTTGTTTATAAAAAGTTCGAATGGTGTTGGAAAAGAGAAAAAGCTTTATGCAAAAAAGTGGTACAAGAAGGAGCTTGTGTAGACTGCGGCCTAGGCTTTTGTATGTCGTGCTTGATGTCTTTTTGATAGTATGCTTAGTGGTTTTGCTGTAGCATGACTTGTCTCAAATGACTGAGATTGCTTAATGAGCCTTTTAAAAAAATCATGCGTTGTTTTAATTATTTGGAAGCATTATTTTGGTTTTCTCCTTTGATGTTTTATTTGGGTTGACTTGGTGCATGCTCACACATGTTAGACTCATACAAGTCGTCATAAGCCTCTATGATCATTTAGTTTTTGACTTTTGATGTCATCTTATGCTTCTTTTAATATCGCTTTGTCGCTATGCATGATTATGGCCATTATTGCTCTCTTAGTTGGTCGCTCCCAGTCTTTTGCTAGCCCTCATTTTGTACTGAGTATGAGCTCTACTCATGCATCCAACTCATAAAACCAAGTTGTTCCATTGTGTCCACTATAAATTCCTATGCATGGTATTTGTAAGCCATTCTAAGTAAATTTTCATGTGCTACCTTTCAAAACTTTCAACTACTTCTCGTTTTGTGCCACTGTTTTTAGCTCATGGGGACGTAGTGGTCGGAATTGCTATCTTCCATATTAAATTAAGTACCCCTCGACTAGGCAGCTTCATCTGCTCGTCATTAATTTTGCATGAGAGCTGATCAGACCATTGCAATCTAATTCTAAAAAAGAAAAAAAAGGCACTCCTCCATGGTATGTGAATGTTGGTGGGCACCCGATGGAATCGGTTAGCCATGGTTTGAGAAAGGAAAAAAAGGTGGAGAGGAGTGCCAAAGCTTTATAAAAGAGCACCAATGTGCCAATTTTTCAAAGAACTTGGAACCGCTCTCACTTGTTTATTATGGAAGATAGTAAGACCCCATTGCCAGTCGTTGACATGAAACAACCACCTCTCAAAACCCAATTTTTATCTCTATTTTACAAATGAAAAGCTCTAGCACATGTTTAATCACTGCTTCCCTCCGCGAAGGGCCTTTCTTCTACTTTTATGTTGAGTCACCACCTTCTATCTTTATGCACCGTCTAAGAGAGCATAGTTGTCATTCTGAGTATAATGTGCATTGTCCCAAAGTTTTCATTGATTGATTCATGACTATGGTTTCACTTGTTCTTAAATTATTTGTATCTAGTCGCCCTCTTAAACTTGAAGGTGTCCTATGCATTTATGTTTTGCTCTCCATGAAGGACAACCTGAAAACCATTTGTATGTTTTCCCATATGATTTGAACACACGTTTGACTTTCATTGTTTCATTTTCATGATCTTTCATTTATGTTCTTTTTCATGTTATAACATGGTTGCTAAGTTTCTTCTATCAAGACTATATCTTTCATGCCCATGTTTTAAGTTCTTTTGATCCCAGCGCACAACGCTTACATAGTTGGTCAAGATTGTGTAGGTGCATGTCACCTCAAAAATTATTTCTTTTGTTATCACTTACCTACTCGAGGACGAGTAGGAGTTAAGCTTGGGGATGCTGATACGTCTCCAACGTATCCATAATTTTTGATGCTCCATGCTTGTTTTTACACTATTTGCTTAGTATTTCGTTACACTTCGTGGCATTTTTATGCATTTTCCAGAACTAACCTATTAACGAGATGCCATAGTGCCAGTTTCCTGTTTTCTGCTATTTTTGTGTTTCAGAAAAGTTACACAGGAAATATTCTCGGAATTGGACGAAACAAAAGCCGAACGTCCAGAAATTTACCGGAGCTTCCAGAGAACCGAAGAGGAGATGGAGAGGAGCCACTGGTGGGCCACACCACTAGGGGGCGCGGCCTAGGGCTGGCCCGCGCCCCCCTGTGTTGAGCCCCACCAGGTCCACTTCTGACGCCGCCCATTCGCCTATAAAGACCCCCTGACGGGAAAAACCTAAAGACCTGATCACTTTTCCAGAATACATCGCGATCCGCCGCCGCCGTCGACCCGAGATCGGGAGGGTACAGAAGCTCTTCCCGGCACTCTGCCAGAGAGGAGAATCGCCGCCGGAGGTCTTCTTCATCGCCATGCTTGCCTCCGGCGCGATGAGTGAGTAATCTACCTTGGACTATGGGTCCATAGCAGTAGCTAGTTGGTTGTCTTCTCCACCATGTGCTTCATGTTTAGATCTCATGAGCGGCTTTACATGATCGAGATCACCGTTATGTAATTCTACATGTTGTGTTTGTTGGGATCCGATTAATATTGGTGTTATGATTGAGTTGATGTGCTGAATATTATCTTATGTTATCTCTATGTTGTTTATGATCTTGCATGCTCTCCGCTGTTAGTAGCTATCTTGGCCGAGTAGTTGCTAGTGACTCCAAGAGGGGGTATTTATGCTCGATAGTGGGTTCATGCCTCTATTTAATCTGGGGGAGTGACAGAAACCTCTAAGGTTGTAGATGTGCTGTTGCTACTAGGGAGAAAACAACATTCATATGCTCAAGGGCATATGCTTTGTTTACATTACACACTTTGCTTAATGCAGTTATCTGTTGTTCGCAACTTAATACTTGTGGAGTTCTCGGATTGATTCGCCACAAGTGGATTATTAGTCATAGATGCAGTTGAATGGCGGTCTATGTATCTTGTTGTAATGCCCAGAGTAAATCTCATAGTGATCCTCTCGACATGCACGTTGTCTTTATTCTATCAATTGCCCAACTGTAATTTGTTTACCCAGCATGTGTTATTTTATCTTATAGAGAGACACCACTAGTGAACTGTGGACCCCGGTCCTATTTCCAATATATTGCTATCACCTGTTTACTTTACTCGCACTGTTTACTTTACTTGCATATTACTATTGCTTTCCACTCGATACGCTCATCCCTTTGTTTCAAGCAAACCGGTGAGATTGATAACCTCATCGTAAGTTAGGAGCAAAGTATTTGGTTGTGTTGTGTGCAGGTTCCACATTGCCGCTCGCAAAGCAAAGCTTGGACGAGGCGCCTTATAAATTGTCCGGAGCTGTCGCGAAGCTAGCGGGCATCACCTTCTGGAGTATTGACTTTTTCCTGGATTCGATAAACCTTGGTTTCTTTCTGAGGGAAAAACTTGCTGCTGTGCTCATCATATCTTCCTCTTGGGGTTCCCAACTGGACGGTGAAAAACTATCAACACCGCGCCGCATCAACGGCCGGAAATGGTTCCTTGCGGTGGCGGCGGGGGAGGCGGCGGCGGGGACGGTCGAATCGGTGGGTCGCGGTGGCGGCGGGGGCTGGGAACTGGCGGCGCACGCGGGAGGGGCGGCGGAGGTGGTGCTGAATCTTCAGCGCGCGCTAGGGTTCTATCTAGTGCGGGCTGACGTTCGGGTCGCTCTCGAAACCCTCGTTTGTGAAGGCCGGAAGCGGATTCTCGGCTCGGCCTTTAATTTTTTTTACCGTTCACGTAGTTTAAGGGTGCCGATCTGCGCCGATTTTTTAGGGATAACCCATAAGTGACGGTTATTTTGAGGGTTTGACCCCTTTAAGAATACTGTTAGACATGCTCTTAGTTTGTGCGTCGTCCATGCTTTATGGCAATTGAGGCCCTCTGTAGAGAATAGTCAAACGCACTGGTCAAGCTCATCTCACTGACTAATGTGTCCCACCACTGACTAATGTGTCCCACCACAAGAGTTGCTTCCTTATCAATTTTTTACATAACCATTTACCAGCAGTCATACACGCGCAACCACCACTCATCATGGTCTGAACCGTAGATACTGTATTATTCAATGGATGATAAGTATTTATTTTTCACTTTCAACCAAGATACTGTATATCACTCAACGTAGTTGTTACATATGTAGAAGCTTTACAAGATTTTCATTGAAAATTAAATAAAGCCTCTGTACTATATGTGGAAGCCCAATACAGCATACTTGTTGCACATTATTTGGTCAATCAGTCAAGACGCCGAAGAAGATATTCAACTTCAACATCCTTCGTTAAAGGCATTACCCACATATCATATAACTTAGAAAGCACTTTTGGATCAACTTTGCATTCACTGTCACAGGAATTGCCATCTTGCTTGTTAACACTGTCCTCCAAAGTGACACTTTGTCCGAATATCCTGGCCTTCTTCTCTACTCTTTTCTTGACCTTTTCTTCGACTGCCTTGAATGTTAGTAAGTTCATCAGAGCATTGCTGTCCTGCATTGAGCGGGAAGACAAAAAAAATCACAAGCTCGCATCTTCATAGCACACATTAGGCTAGTTGCTCTTTTTAAATGTGAATTGTCAAGGTGCACAATATAAATAAGCCACCAAATCTATTAAAAATACTATCGATAGTTTCAGTAAATCAACCAGTAATTTAAGACATGAAAGATAATATAGGAAAGTGGAGTATAAGGTGTTAACTAAATTAACCTTAGCATGTATTGGTGGGGTATAATCTTGAGGAGAATCTTTGAACTTCACTTCAGCAACATATTTACCGCAATGGATTCTTCTTGAGAGAGCCTACAAGCAAATGATCAATGTATGTCACTGATATACAGTAGCATCAAAGTGATTATTAATAATTTACAATCATGGTGCAATTATGTAATTATTGATTAGATAGAACAACAAAATAAATGCCCATGTTCAACATATACCTGCAGACATGCAAAATCTAATGCAACTGTTTCTGCATAGTTGCCATCATCACCATCCGCAGTGAATAATGGGAGCAGTTCATCCAAATACATCTTCCATATTGCATTATTGACAGAGACCCGTGAAGAAAAAGGGTGCAAAACCTAATAATAGATAAGTAACTCAGAATCCCATCTACAGTTAGTCATCAGTTGTATGCTCCTGATATTTTAATACTAAAGCCAATATTCACCTTTGGGTAACCTTTGATAGGAAAGAGAGGTGGCGGAAGATCTTGAGGGAAGAATGGAACGTCTTCTGGCTTTTGATAGTGTCCAGCCTATGATATTTCACTGATGTAAATTAGATCATGCATACAGATGCACAATGGTGATAATGTCACATTATAAGCATAGCTATATGTTGGATTGAAGTTTGAATGTTTCAATGGGATGTCTTGGATTGGAGGATACAAGCATAAATTCAGTCCTATAAAGTATGAAGAAATCAATTATTAGTCTAATTGGCTATCTGCTTGCGATTATGTGCTAATGTGAATTGGTCAGATTTGAGGTCCTTCGTTTCTCATTTGGAGGTAGTCGTGATAAATAAGCTAAGCCAACATAAGAAAGAATTATCCTAATAATATGGCACAAGCAGATGATAGCTAATCATTTCCTTTCTTTCATCGAATGATAGTTGGATACCCACAAAGAAGCAAATTCAAGTCCAGCCTAAGATCTGTGTGACATTTTCACAGAGGAATAATCACAATTATAACGACTCGAAGATGACTGATAAATTAAACAAAGCCATCTAACTCCATCGTATTATCCATGTTTAGCTGTGTACTGAAGTGCTAGTATGCTATTCGAAAAAAAAGTGCTAGTATGCTAGCTACAATGGAGCATTTCATAAGACCAAATTAGCCGGGAAGAGTTCCCCCAGAAATGCCACCACACCGTGAACTCCACACTCCCAAGGAAGCTCACCACAGATGCACTACAATACGGTCAAAACGGATGGAACGGACAGATCAATATCTGAACAGCTACAGTAACAGGACGGCTAAATCTGAATTGATTCGCGCGGCTTCCTGCCCCATCGGCCCTCGCCCTAACAACAACTGAGGTTAACTTCTGGAACCTCGATAAGAAGCCTAGAAGCGAACGAGGCTTGCCTTTGCGTGCAGGGCCTCTGCTTCCCGGACGAAGAACTCCGCGAGGGAGACGCCGGCGGCGGCGGCCGAGTAGGCCGGCGCGTTGCGAGGGCGCTTGGCGCGCTCGATGAGGGCGAAGACGATGGAGTCCTCCTCGCGGATCAGCTGATCGCGGACCGCTGCCAGGCTCAGCTGCTCCCCCGCGCCGCCACCCGCGTCCATTGCTCTGCTCGGCTCGTCGGGCGTGGGGAAAGTGAAAGGCGTAAGAAACTGGTCGTCGCCGAGGTCAACTCGCTCGGAGATTTTGGGCTCGTTTGGAATTGTGACCCACGGGTTACCTTGCCAAATTAAAATTTTAGTTACTACTTTCTCCGTTTGAAAATATAAGATATTTTAATTTTATAAAGTACATGTGTCTAAAAATCTTTTAGTGTATAAATTCGCTCGAATCTATATAGTAAAAGATATCTAGATACATTAGCTTTATAAAGCTAAAACATCATATATTTCTAAGCAAATGAAATTAGTTTAGTATTTACGCCCACGCGCGGATAAAATTGGGGCGCTTAAATCGGTTGCCAATATTTTGGCTGCCCACGATTTGGTGCGGTAAGCGGGGGCATAAATCAAACGAGTCCATGGCAAACGAGTCCATGGCAGGCGCGCTTCCGTGTTTGTGAGTTTTAGAAAATTTTAAAATAAATCATATAAGTATATAGTATGAACTTTAGCCGAATAAGGCACACATATTTGAAGATAAATTTTAATGGAAAGAAATAAGCAACAATATCTTAATTATATAGTACATAATTGATATGGTTAGATTTAAATTGAAAAATACTCTCCAATGATACTAATCTTATATACATGTTTAATTCTTGGACAAAGACAAAACTTAAACAATGTGTGCGCCTTAATCATTGGAATGGAGGAAATATTGATATATATGGAGCTGACGTCCGAATTTGGAGGAAACATACATCATATCAAAAGATGGCTCATCAAAGACAACCTCTTTGATTCGCTCGGAGACTTCCATTCCCTCATTTCTGATCTTCAACCCATCAATAAGTCCTATATTGTCCTTCTACCTAAGAAAACTGTCGCCAACAAGCCTGTTCGCCCCAGAACTGATGTATCAAAGTTCACATAAAATGTTTGACTCTGCGACTCCGATTGCTTATTCCTTTCCTTGTTCACCGTGACCAAAATGGCTTCATCTCTGGGAGGTCTATTGCCAAAAAATTTGTGTATGCTGCCGACATTTTCCAATCTTGTCACAAAAGGTATGCTTCGGTTGCCGTTTTCAAGCTTGATTTTTGCAAGGCCTTTGAGTTTATCAGTTGGGATGCTCTCGATCGGATCTTAGCCGCTAAAGGCTTCCCTGAGCTCTGGCGGGCCTGGATTAAATTGCTAAACACCTCTAGTCAAAATGCCATTCTCCTCAATGGTGTCCCTGGTACATGGATCCAATCCGGTGTGGCCTCTGGCAAGGCGACCCCCTTTCCCCCTTCCTTTTCAACATAGTCACGGATGTCCTCCAATAGCTTCTCCTCAAGGCCTCAAGGGATGGCCTCCTACTCCATCCTCTTGTTGATGATCTTCCTTATCTTGTTCTCAAGTACGCCGACAATACCCTTATTATCATTCGCGCCATTTCGGAGCACGTGGATAATCTTAAAAAAAGTCCTCGATGATTTCACCGCCGCTACCGGCCTTGCCATAAACTTCCATAAAAGCACTTTTGTCCCTATCAAGACTGATCCTTCGGCTGTCTCCTCCATGGCCACCACCTTTGGTTGTGATGTTTCTTCTTTCTCCCATACTTACCTCGGCCTTCCCTTGTCCACTCACAAACTTCGCTTGGCTGATTTCTAGCCCATTATCTGAAAAAGCGACATGAGACTCTTAGGCTGGTGTGGCCGATATCTCCCCATTGGGGGCACCTTCTTCTCATCAAATCGGTCTTAACAGCTATGCTCACTCATGCCATGGGCTCCAGACATTTACTACCTGGGGTGGTTGAGGCTATTGATAAAAGACATCGTGCTTTCTTCTGGGCCAGTGAAGAGACATGCAATGCGGGTCAATGCAAGGTGGCATGGGCTGACATTTGTGTTCCGAAGAAGTTTGGTGGCCTTGGGGTGCTCTCCATCCCCGCCCAAAACTCTGCTCTCCTTGCCAAATTTCTCGCTAAACTGCATGCTTCTCCCTCCGCCTCTGGGCTAATTGGTTCCTTCGGTGGTATGGCTGGTCTTCTACTCGTGACTTCGGAGTTTCTCATTTCCTTGACACCCCCATCTGGAAAAACATTGTTGCTGGCCTTGAGTCCTTCAAGACGGTCTCCAAGGTTACTATTGGCAACGACACCTCCATTGCCTTTTGGTTTGGAGCTTTGTCGTTGCATGAACAGTATCCGACCCTTTTTTCCCACTCCACTCGGCAACATCAGTGTTTCTTCCATCTACCGCCTTGGCATTCACGCCAACCTTGGTCCTCGCCTCACCAATGCCGTTGTCGCCAACCTTCGATCCCTTTCCTCTGATCGTAGCACCCTAGTTCTTCGCCCTGATGTTCCGAACACTTGTTCTTGCCGTCTCACTAACAAAGAGCTTTCAAACAATTTTTTTTACTCCATTTCTTTCAGGCATCTTCAGGTTGATGATCAAGCAAGCAAGGTGTGGAGAAGTGTTGCCCCCTGAAGTGCAAGGTTTTCTGCTGGTTGGTGAGATGTCAGCGACTTCCTACCAACGAGCAATGTTTCTGTCACCACATGGCCACCTCTGCGATGTGCCCCTGATACGTCTCAAACGTATCTATAATTTTTGATGCTCCATGCTTGTTTTACACCATTGGCTTGATGTTTTGTTTACACTTTGTGGAGTTTTTATGCGATTTCTGGAACTAACCTATTGATAAGATGCCACAGTGTCAGTTCCCTGTTTTTTGCTGTTTTTGTGTTTCAGAAAAGCTACACAGGAAATATTCTCAGAATTGGACAAAACGAAGACCGAAACTCCTATTTTGCTCGGAGGAAGGACGAGAACCAAACGGGAGCCGGAGGGGGCCCAGAGGGCACCCTCACCCCCAGGGGGCGCGGCCCAGGCCCTGGCCGCACCCACCTGTGGTGAGGCCCCCCCCTGGTCCACTCCTGATGACGCCCCTTCGCCTATAAGAAGCCTCGGGACGGAAAACCCTAAATCAATCGGCGTTTTTCCCAGAACAGTTCTGTAGCGCCGCCGCCGTCGAAGGCAAATTTCGGGGGACAGAAGTCTCTATTCTGGCACCCTGCCGGGACGGGGAAGTGCCCCCGGAGCCGTCTCCATCGGTCTCCATCGTCATCTCCGCCGTCTCCATCGACCTCATCGCCATCTCCATCGCCGTTGCTACCTCCAATGATAAGGAGGGAGTAGTTCTCCCCCGGGGATGAGGGCTCTACCGGTAGCTATGTGGTTCACCTCTCTCTCCCATGATGTGATCTTTATGTGATCGTGAGCTTTGTATCTAGTTGAATTGGTAGATGCTATTATTCAGATATTATGCTACTCCCGTGCTTTGTATTTGTGATCTCCGGAGACACCTTGTATCATGATGTGAAGGTGACAGTGTGCGCATTATGTGTGTCTCTTTTGGTTAACATCTCTATGAATTGTTGGTGTCTGTTGGAACCATCTAGTGTGTTCACGGTGACAGTGTGGGACAATCTAGTTTGGGTACATGCGAACTTTGAGGAGTGCTTCGTAGCCCTACGCATGATTAGTGTAGGTTATGCATTGGAGAATTGTTATGAGTTGCATATTGATGTTAGTATCTATTGGTTCAATTATGTTATATTTGTTGAGAGTGTGTCCACTAGTGAAAGTATGATCCCTAGGCCTTATTTCCAAGCATTGCACACCGTTTCCTTTCAGTTTTGTTACAAGTTTGCTCGCAGCGATATTTATTTCAAATTACATTTACTACTTATAATCATCACTACTACTTGTATTTCACTATCTCTTTGCCGAACTAGTGCACCTATACATCTGACAAGTGTATTGGGTGTGTTGGGGACACAAGAGACTTTCTGTAACGTAATTACAGGGTTGCTTGAGAGGGATAGCTTTGACCTCCTGATACGTCTCCAACGTATCCATAATTTTTTATGCTCCATGCTTGTTTTTACACCATTTGCTTAGTGTTTCATTACACTTCGTGGCATTTTTATGCATTTTCTGGAACTAACCTATTAACGAGATGCCACAGTGCCAGTTCCCTTTTTTCTGCTGTTTTTGTGTTTCAGAAAAGTTACACAGGAAATATTCTCGGAATTGGACGAAACAAAAGCCAGACGTCCAGATATTTACCGAAGCTTCCAGAGAACCGAAGAAGAGACGGAGAGGAGCCACTGGTGGGCCACACCACCAGGGGGTGCGGCCTAGGGCTGGCCCGCGCCCCCTGTGGTGAGCCCCACCAGGACCACTTCTGACGACGCCCCTTCGCCTACAAAGACCCCCCGACGGGAGAAACCTAAATACCCGATCACTTTTCTAGAATACATCGCGATCCGCCGCCGCCGTCGACCCGAAGATCGGGAGGGTCCAGAAGCTCTTCCCGGCACCCTGCCGGAGAGGGGAATCGCCACCGGAGGTCTTCTTCATCGCCATGCTTGCCTCCGGCGTGATGAGTGAGTAGTCTACCTTGGACTATGGGTCCATAGCAGTAGCTAGATGGTTGTCTTCTCCACCATGTGCTTCATGTTTAGATCTCGTGAGCTGCCTTACATGATCGAGATCACCGTTATGTAATTCTACATGTTGTGTTTGTTGGGATCCGATGAATATTGGTGTTATGATTGAGTTCATGTACTGAATTTTATCTTATGTTATCTCTATGTTGTTTATGATCTTGCATGCTCTCCGTTGTTAGTAGCTATCTTGGCCGAGTAGTTGCTAGTGACTCCAAGAGGGGGTATTTATGCTCGATAGTGGGTTCATGCCTCTATTTAATCTGGGGGAGTGACAGAAACCTCTAAGGTTGTAGATGTGTTGTTGCTACTAGGGGGAAAACAACATTCATATGCTCAAGGGCATATGCTTTGTTTACATCACACACTTTGCTTAATGCAGTTATCTGTTGTTCGCAACTTAATACTTGTGGAGTTCTCGGATTGATTCGCCACAAGTGGATTATTAGTCATAGATGCAGTTGGATGGCGGTCTATGTATCTTGTTGTAATGCTCAGAGTAAATCTCATAGTGATCCTCTCGACGTGCACGCTATCTTTATTCTATCAATTGCCCAACTGTAATTTGTTTACCCAGCATATATTATTTTATCTTATGGAGAGACACCACTAGTGAACTGTGGACCCCGGTCCTATTTCTTTTATATTGCTATCACCTATTTACTTTACTCGCATTGTTTACTTTACTCACATACTACTATTGCTTTCCACTCGATACGCTCATACCCTTTGTTTCAAGCAAACCGGTGAGATTGACAACCTCATCGTAAGTTGGAAACAAAGTATTTGGTTGTGTTGTGTGCAGGTTCCATGTTGCTACTGGTTGAAGACGCGCTAACAAGATATCGTTAACGGCGCCCTTGTTAGAGTGTCACGCAGCTAGTGGGCATCACCTTCAGTCGTATTGTATTTTTCCTACTGGATTGATAACCTTGGTTTCATAACTGAGGGAAAACTTGCTGCTATATTCATCAAACCTTCTCTTGGGGTTTCCAACTGGCCGATCATTTACTACACATTCCCACGTCAACTTGGCACCAGAAGTTTTCTGTCGCCGTTGTCGGGGATTGTAGAAGCTCCCACATCAACTACACGCCAACAAGTTCTGGCACCACCATCACCGCGCCATCAACAAGTTTTTTGGCGCCGTTGCCGGGGAAAAAGAAGACTTCTACAAGGGGAGTTTTGCACGCACATCCTTTACTTTGTTTTAAGTTTTGCTTTTACTTTATTTTTACTTGCATCGTTTTATCAAAAAACCAAAAAAAGACAAAAAAAATAGTTTCCTTTATAGTTGCTTATTATGTCTAGTTCAGTTGCTACTACTATGTCGCCCGAGGATATGATTTTCACTTTCAAACAAAAGGATGAGGAAAGTTTTAAAGAAGCTTGGTCTAGAATTTATGATTGGCATGGAAAAACTGAACCGAAAATGACCTTGAGTTTGCTTCTTAGTTGCTTTTACTTTGGACTTGCTCTTCGTTATAGATATGCTTTCGATGCTACTGCAGAAGGAGATTTCCTTCATTGTGATAGAGATCAAGCTTTCAATATTATAAAAAAGTTGATTACAATTTATAGCATGCCAACTTATTTTGATTCCTCTCTTGTGAGCATTTTAATAGACTTAATACTCTTGAGACTCGCACTGCTAGTTTGAATACTTGCTACAATACTTTGCGCCAGCATTTTGATTATGTGCCAGCAAATACTGAACCTTCGAGTTGGTACCCTATGGTAAAAATCACCATTAATGGTAAAACTTTTCATGCTCGTTGTGATATTATGTCTGAATTTTGTCTTATGCCAAAGGATGTTTATGAATCTTTGAGTCTTTGGAAACTTTCTGATGGGGGAGAAGAAATTTCTCTTACTAATAATGCCACTATATTTCCCATTGGAGTAGCTGAAGGAATTTATACAAAAGTCCTAGGAAGAATGGTATCTACTAATTATCTTGTTATTGAATGTGTAGGAAAAGGACAAATCACACTTGGAAGGTCTCTACTGAAGCTCCTGGACGCCGTTATTGATGTGGGAAAAGGCAATATAAGATTCATCTCTCCACCTTGCAATAGTCACATCTTTCCTAGAGTTAAGAGCAAAGGTAAGAAAGGAAGACGTAAGGCACCCGCTGACCCTAGCACTTCATCGCTTGATATTACTTGATTCGCATTTTCTGCGCCTAGCTCAAAGGCGTTAAAGAAAAGCACTCTTGGGAGATAACCCAATGTTTTTACTTTCAGTACTTTTTCTTTTATTTGAGTCTTGGAAGTTATTACTACTGTAATAACCTCTCCTTATCCTTTTTATTTCGTTTTTGTGCCAAGAGAAGCCTCTAATTTGAGTGAGGTAAGATTTGGGGATGTTGCTGTCCTGAAATAGTTTTCGGTGCTGCACCGTAAAAATTCGTGAAAATTCTCTGTATATCTTTTGGACCTGTCATTTCTTGTTCATATGCCCCAGGTTATATCCAAACTTTCATTAGTTGAACACTTTTTGATTTGACCAACAGAAAACCCTCTAAAAATTCGACCTTTGTCAGATGTTCTGTTTTGACAGATTTCTGCCAATATTTGTGTTTACCGCTTTATCGCTTTCTTTTTGAGTTCTTTTGATCACGGAACTTTTGGGGAAGTTGCTACAGTAGTATATGCTTTATATGTGATGGTTTTGAGTCAAAACCTGAAGCAAAAAGGTTGATTCAATGTTATGCTTACACTAATGTTGCTAATAGATTTGTGTTTAGTTTTGTATGAAGGAAGTTTTCAAGTGTAGGGATTGGAGAATGATGAGATGATTTGAAGAATGGACAAAAGCTCAAGCTTGGGGATGCCCATGTCACCCCAAGAAATATCCAAGAAGTACAAGCGTCAAAGCTTGGGGATGCCCCCGAGGCACCCCTTCTTCATCGGCAAAAATCAGGTCACCTTTCAACGCACTATATTTTTATTGCTTCATGCATTATGCGTTTTTCTTGGAGCGTCAGTTTGTTTTAGTTTTCAGTTTTGTTTAGTTTTGTTTGCTGCAATAAATGGTTGGACCCCAACAAATTCCTTTTGGAGAAGTTGCCTTGCTTTTCAATTGCCAAGAACACTCCGTTTTTCACTCTTATCGTTTCAACAAGTGTTCTTCTTTTTCTAGAACTGCGTTTAGCTTTCGATTTTCGCCTTGATTTGTGTTCAGATATTGTTATATCTTTGTATCAAGGTGTGTTTTGACCTCTGGTCCATGTTGGTTTTCATCAAAAGAGCTATTTTATAAAAAGTTCGAATGGTGTTGGAAAAGAGAAAAAGCTTTATGCAAAAAAAAAGTGGTACAAGAAGCAACTTGTGTAGACTGTGGCCTAGGCTTTTGCATGTTGTGCTTGATGTCTTTTTGATAGTATGCTTAGTGTTTTTGCTGTAGCATTAATTGTCTCAAATGACTGAGATTGCTTAATGAGCCATTAAAAAAATCATGTGTTGTTTTAATTATTTGGAAGCATTATTTTGGTTTTCTCCTTTGATGTTTTATTTGGGTTGACTTGGCACATGCTCACACATGTTAGACTCATACAAAGTCGCCATTGTCTCTATGATCATTTAGTTTTTGACTTTTGATGCCATCTTATGCTTCTTTTAATGTCACTTTGTCACTATGCATGATTATGGCCGTTATTGCTCTCTTAGTTGGTCGCTCCCAGTCTTTTGCTAGCCCTCATTTTGTACTGAGTATGAGCTCTACTCGTGCATCCAACTCCTCAAAACCAAGTTTGCCATTGTGTCCACTATAAATTCCTATGCATGGTATTTGTAAGCCATTCCAAAGTAAATTTTCATGTGCTACCTTTCAAAACTTTTAACTACTTCTCATTTTGTGCCACTATTTTTAGCTCATGGGGACGTAGTGGTCGGAATTGCTATCTTCCATATTAAATTAAGTACCCCTCGACTAGGCAGCTTCATCTGCTCGTCATTAATTTTGCATGAGAGCTGGTCAGACCATTGCAATCTAATTCTAAAAAGAAAAAAATGCACTCCTCCATGGTATGTGAATGTTGGTGGGCACCCGATGGAATTGGTTAGCCATGGTTTGAGAAAGGAAAAAGGTGGGGAGGAGTGCCAAAGCTTTATAAAAGAGCACCAATGTGCCAAATTTTCAAAGAACTCGGAACCGCTCTCACTTGTTTATTATGGAAGATAGTAAGACTCCATTGCCAGTCGTTGACATGAAACAACCACCTCTCAAAACCCAATTTTTATCTCTGTTTTACAAATAAAAAGCTCTAGCACATGTTTAATCACTGCTTCCCTCCGCGAAGGGCCTTTCTTTTACTTTTATATTGAGTCACCACCTTCTATCTTTATGCACCGTTAAGAGATCATAGTTGTCATTCTGAGTATAATGTGCATTGTCCCAAAGTTTTCATTGATTGATTCATATTGTTGGTTTCACTTGTTCTCAAATTATTTGTATCTAGTCGCCCTCTTAAACTTGAAGGTGTCCTATGCATTTATGTTTTGCTACTCCATGAGGGACAAGCTGAAAACCATTTGTATGTTTTTCCTTATGATTTGAACACACGTTTGACTTTCATTGTTTCATTTTTATGATCTTTCATTTGTGTTCTTTTTCATGTTATAACATGGTTGCTAAGTTTCTTCTATCAAGATTATATCTTTCATGCCCATGTTTTAAGTTCTTTTGATCCCAGCGCACAACGCTTACATAGATGATCAAGATTGTGTAGGTGCATGTCACCTCAAAAATTATTTCTTTTGTTATCACTTACCTACTCGAGGACGAGCAGGAGTTAAGCTTGGGGATGCTGATACGTCTCCAACGTATCCATAATTTTTGATGCTCCATGCTTGTTTTTACACCATTTGCTTAGTGTTTCGTTACACTTCGTGGCATTTTTATGCATTTTCCAGAACTAACCTATTAACGAGATGCCACAGTGCCAGTTACCTGTTTTCTGCTATTTTTGTGTTTCAGAAAAGTTACACAGTAAATATTCTCGGAATTGGACGAAACAAAAGCCAGACGTCCAGATATTTACCAAGGCTTCCATAGAACCAAAGAGGAGATGGAGAGGAGCCACTGGTGGGCCACACCACCAGGGGCGCGGCCTAGGGCTGGCCCACGCCCCCCTGTGGTGAGCCCCATGATACATCTCAAACGTATCTATAATTTTTGATGCTCCATGCTTGTTTTTACATCATTTGCCTATTGTTTCGTTACACTTCGTGGCACTTTTATGCATTTTTCAGAACTAACCTATTAACAAGTTGCCACAGTGCCAGTTTCCTGTTTTCTGCTGTTTTTGTGTTTCAGAAGTGATACACAGGAAATATTCTTGGAATTGGACGAAACAAAATCCAGAAGTCTTATTTTTCCCGGGAGCATCCAGACATCCGAAAGAGAGCCGGAGAGAGGCCAGGGCCTGCCCTCACACTAGGTTGGCGCGGCCCAGGCCCTGGCCGCGCCACCCATGTGTGAGGAGCCCCTGGCTGCCCTCTCGCGACGCCCCTTCGCCTATAAGAAGCCTCGGGACGGAAAACCCTAAAGGAATCGGCAATTTTCCAGAAAGAGTTCCGCAGCTCCGCCGCCATCGCCGACAAATTTCGGGGGACAGAAGTCTCTGTTCCGGCACCCTGTCGGGACGGGGAAGTGCCCCCGGAGCCATCTCCATCGGTCTCCATCGCCGTCTCTGCCGTCTCCATCGACCTCACCGCCATCTCCATCAACCTTGCTGTCTCCTATGATGAGGAGGGAGTAGTTCATCCCCGGGGCTGAGGGCTCTACCGGTAGCTATGTGGTTCACCTCTCTCTCCCATGATGTGATCTTTATGTGATCGTGAGCTTTGTATCATGTTGAACAAGTAGATGTTATTATTCAGATATTATGCTACTCCTATGCTTAATTATTATAGTGTACTCTAGTGATGTTATTAAAGTAATCTATTCCTCCTGCCATGGTGTAACGGTGACAGTGCATGCATCATGGTGGTACTTGGTTTAGGCTATGATTGTGATCTCTTGTGGATTATGAGAATAATTATTGCTATGATAGTTTGAGTGATCTATTCCTCCTTTCATGGTGTAATGTTGACAGTGTGTGCACCGTGTTAGTACTTGGTCTAAGTTGCAATGATTTCTATCTTGAGTTGTGATCTGATTTGGATATCTCTATGAGTGGTGTTTGTCAAGTACTTGATGAACTTTAAGGGGTGCTTCTGTAGCCACTACACAATGATTAGTGTTATTCAATAGGAGAGTAATTCAGAGTACCATAGTGGAGAGAAGTTGTTTATTTGTTCAATCATGTTATATTGTTGGGAGTGTGTCCACTAGTGAAAGTATGATCCCTAGGCCTTGTTTCCAAGCTTTGCATACCGTTTACTTGCTATTTTGTTACTTGTTTGCTCGCAGCGATATTTATTTCACATCACGTTTGCTACTTATAATCATCCATACCACTTGTATTTCACTATCTCTTCGCCGAACTAGTGCACCTATACATCTGACAAGTGTATTGGGTGTGTTGGGGACACAAGAGACTTTCTGTATCGTAATTGCAGGGTTGCTTGAGAGGGATAGCTTTGACCTCTAACCTCCCTGAGTTCGATAAACCTTGGGTGATCCACTTAAGGGAAACTTGCTGCTGTTCTACAAACCTCTGCACTTGGAGGCCCAACAAGTGTCTACAAGAATAGAAGTGCGTAGACATCAAGCTCTTTTCTGGCGCCGTTGCCGGGGAGGTAAGGTAAAAGGTACTTGCATCCTCCTGTGTGAGTGCTCGGAGTTATTTCCTTTAGATTCTGCAATTACATCTTTTTGTTTCTTGTTTTTATTTTCACTAGTTAGGCTTAATGGAAAACAACAAAAAAATTAGAGAGCTTTATAGTATTTATCTTGAGTTAGGACATGAAGTGTTTGAAGAGAAAATTAAAAAACCTATGGAACTTTATTTGCATGCTAATGGCAATGTTATTAGTATGAACTCTTTGAACACCATTATTTCTAATGCTATGGAAAAGTCTAAACTTGGGGAAGCTAGTTTTGATGAAAATGATCTTTTTAGTCCCCTAGCTTTGGAGGAGAAAATTTACTTTGATGATACTTTACCTCCAATTTATGATGATTACAATGATGATTATGTTATTTTCAGTCCACCTACTTTTGAGGAGAAAATTAGTTATGATTACAATATGCCTCCTATTTTTGATGATTATGGTGATGAGAATAATTATTCTGTTGAATCTGCTCCTATTACTATTGTTCCTGTGGTGAATATTAATTCTTTTATGCATGTGGCTCATGATAGGGATGTTTTATTTGATAGTTATATTGTTAGTTCTATTCATGATGCTACTGAAAGTTATTATGAGAGAGGGAAACATGGTTTGATGGATCTCAACAATATTAAGTTTCCCCTCTTTATGTTGCAAATCTTGAAGTGGCACTTGTTTTATCTATCCATGCTTGCTACTATGTGCCTCGTTGATTTATTTTCTTACAAGATTCCTATGCATAGGAAGTGGTTCAGATATAAATGTCTTTCACATTTGCTTTTTGATGCTCCCTATTGCTTTAAGTTCCTATATGGCGCCTTTGCCTCAAGTTCTTATATGGCGCCCACATGAGCATCTTTGCAAATTACTGCGCCTAGCTCAAAGGCGTTAAAGAAAAGCACTCTTGGGAGATAACCCATTGTTTATTTTCAGTACTTTTTCTTTTATTTGAGTCTTGGAAGTTATTACTACTGTAATGACCCCTCCTTATCCTTTTTATTTTATTGTTGTGCCAAGAGAAGCCTCTAATTTGAGTGAGGTAAAGATTTGGGGATGTTGCTGTCCTGAAACTGTTTTCGGTGCTGCACCGTAAAAATTCGTGAAAATTCTCTGTTTATCTTTTGGACCTGAGATTTCTTGTGCATATGACCCAGGTTATATCCAAACTTTTGTTAGTTGAACACTTTTTGATTTGAGCAACAGAAAATCCCTCAAAAATTCGACCTTTGTCAGCTGTTCAGTTTTGACAGATTTCTGCCAATATTTGTGTTTGCCACTTTATCGCTTTCTTTTGAGTTCTTTTTATCATGGAACTTTTGGGGAAGTTGCTACAGTAGTATTTGCTATATATGTGGTGGTTTTGAGTTGAAACCTGAAGCAAAAAGAGGTTGATTATATGTTATGCTACACTAATGTTGCTAATAGATTTGTGTTTAGTTTTGTATGAAGGAAGTTTTCAAGTGTAGGGATTGGAGAATGATGAGTTGAAGAATGGACAAAAGCTCAAGCTTGGGGATGCCCATGCATCACCCCAAGAAATATCCAAGAAGTACAAGCGTCAAAGCTTGGGGATGCCCCCGAGGCACCCCTTCTTCATCGGCAAAAATCAGGTCACCTTTCAAAACACTATATTTTTATTGCTTCATGCACTATGCGTTTTTCTTGGAGCGTCAGTTATTTTAGTTTCCTTAGTTAGTTTGTTTTGTTTGCTGCAATAAATGGTTAGATCACATCATGTTTCTTTTGGAGGAGATAAACTCGCTTTTTATTTGCCAAGAACACTCTAGTTTTCACTGCTATCGTTTCAACGAGTGTTCTCTTTTTCTGCTACTGCTTTTGGTTTTTGTTTTCGCCTTGATTTGTGTTCAGATCTTGTTTTATCTTTGCATCAAGGTGTATTTGGACCTCTGGTCTATGTTGGTTTTCCTCAAAAGAGTTTCCTCAAAAATGTTTGAATGGTGTTGGAAAAGAGAAAAAGCTTTATGCAAAAAAGTGGTACAAGAGGGAGCTTGTGTAGACTGCGGCCTAGGCTTTTGCATGTCGTGCTTAATGTCTTTTTGATAGTATGCTTAGTGGTTTTGCTATAGCATGACTTGTCTCAAATAACTGAGATTGCTTAATGAGCCTTTGAAAAAATCATGCGTTGTTTTTATCGTTTGGAAGCATTATTTTGGTTTTCTCATTTGATGCTTTATTTGGGTTGACTTGGCGCATGCTTACACATGTTGACTACA
Source organism: Dactylis glomerata (assembly GCA_007115705.1). Taxonomy (NCBI): domain Eukaryota; kingdom Viridiplantae; phylum Streptophyta; class Magnoliopsida; order Poales; family Poaceae; genus Dactylis; species Dactylis glomerata. The sequence continues at coordinate 1,338,750 of QXEO01000155.1, read as the reverse complement.
AAATAAGTCGCCTATAGCCTCTATGATCATTTAGTTTTTGACTTTTGATGCCATCTTATGCTTCTTCTAATGTTGCTTTGTCGCTTTGCATGATTATGGCCATTATTGCTCTCTTAGTTGGTCGCTCCCAGTCTTTTGCTAGCCCTCATTTTGTACTGAGTATGAGCTCTACTCGTGCATCCAACTCCCAAAAACCAAGTTTGCCATTGTGTCCACTATAAATTCCTATGCATGGTATTTGTAAGCCATTCCAAAGTAAATTTTCATGTGCTACCTTTGAAAAAACCTTCAAAATACTTCTCGTTTTGTGACACTGTTTTCAGCTCATGGGGACGTAGTGGTCGGATTTGCTATCTTCCATATTGCTTATTCCAAAAAGAAAAAAAAAAGAAAAAAAGAAAGAAAAAAGGCACTCCTCCATGGAATGTGAATGTTGGTGGGCACCCGATGGAATCGGTTAGCCATGGTTTGTGAAAAGAAAAAAGGTGGGGAGGAGTGCCAAGCTTTATAAAAAAGAGCACAAAAGTGCCAATCTCTCTCTCAAAAACTTGCTTCATTTTTGTATGGAAGATAGTAAGAACCCCATTGCCAGTCGTTGACAAAGACAACCACCTCTCAAAACCAATTTTTATCTCTCTGTTTTACAAATGAAAAGCTCTAGCACATGTTTAATCACTGCTTCCCTCTGCGAAGGGCCTTTCTTTTACTTTTATGTTGAGTCACCACCTTCTATCTTTATGCACCATTAGGAGAGCATAATTGTCATTCTGAGTATAATGTGCATTGTCCCAAAGTTTTCATTGATTGATTCATATTGTTGGTTTCACTTGTTCTCAAATTATTTGTATCTAGTCGCCCTCTTAAACTTGAAGGTGTCCTATGCATTTATGTTTTGCTCTCCATGAAGGACAAGCTGAAAACCATTTGTATGTTTTCCATATGATTTGAACACACGTTTGACTTTCATTGTTTCATTTTTCATGATCTTTTGTTTGTGTTCATTTTCATGTTATAACATGGTTGCTAAGTTTCTTCTATCAAGATTATGTCTCTCATGCCCATGTTTTAAGTTCTTTTGATCCCAGCTCACAATGCTTACATATATGATCAAGATTGTGATGGTGCATGTCACCTCAAAAATTATTTCTTTTGTTATCACTTACCTACTCGAGGACGAGCAGGAGTTAAGCTTGGGGATGCTGATACGTCTCAAACGTATCTATAATTTTTGATGCTCCATGCTTGTTTTTACATCATTTGCCTATTGTTTCGTTACACTTCGTGGCACTTTTATGCATTTTTCGGAACTAACCTATTAACAAGTTGCCACAGTGCCAGTTTCCTGTTTTCTGCTGTTTTTGTGTTTCAGAAGTGATACACAGGAAATATTTTCGGAATTGGACGAAACAAAATCCAGAAGTCTTATTTTTCCCGGGAGCATCCAGACATCCGAAAGAGAGCCGGAGAGAGGCCAGGGCCTGCCCTCACACTAGGGTGGCGCGGCCCAGGCCCTGGCCGCGCCACCCATGTGTGAGAAGCCCCTGGCTGCCCTCTCGCGACGCCCCTTCGCCTATAAGAAGCCTCGGGACGGAAAACCCTAAAGGAATCGGCAATTTTCCAGAAAGAGTTCCGCAGCTCCGCCGCCATCGCCGACGAATTTCGGGGGACAGAAGTCTCTGTTCCGGCACCCTGCCGGGACGGGGAAGTGCCCCCGGAGCCATCTCCATCGGTCTCCATCGCCGTCTCCGCCGTCTCCATCGACCTCACCGCCATCTCCATCAACCTTGCTGTCTCCTATGATGAGGAGGGAGTAGTTCATCCCCGGGGCTGAGGGCTCTACCGGTAGCTATGTGGTTCACCTCTCTCTCCCATGATGTGATCTTTATGTGATCGTGAGCTTTGTATCATGTTGAACAAGTAGATGTTATTATTCAGATATTATGCTACTCCTATGCTTAATTATTATAGTGTACTCTAGTGATGTTATTAAAGTAATCTATTCCTCCTGCCATGGTGTAACGGTGACAGTGCGTGCATCATGGTGGTACTTGGTTTAGGCTATGATTGTGATCTCTTGTGGATTATGAGAATAATTATTGCTATGATAGTTTGAGTGATCTATTCCTCCTTTCATGGTGTAATGTTGACAGTGTGTGCACCGTGTTAGTACTTGGTCTAAGTTGCAATGATTTCTATCTTGAGTTGTGATCTGATTTGGATATCTCTATGAGTGGTGTTTGTCAAGTACTTGATGAACTTTAAGGGGTGCTTCTGTAGCCACTACACAATGATTAGTGTTATTCAATAGGAGAGTAATTCAGAGTACCATAGTGGAGATAAGTTGTTTATTTGTTCAATCATGTTATATTGTTGGGAGTGTGTCCACTAGTGAAAGTATGATCCCTAGGCCTTGTTTCCAAGCTTTGCATACCGTTTACTTGCTATTTTGTTACTTGTTTGCTCGCAGCGATATTTATTTCACATCACGTTTGCTACTTATAATCATCCATACCACTTGTATTTCACTATCTCTTCGTCGAACTAGTGCACCTATACATCTGACAAGTGTATTGGGTGTGTTGGGGACACAAGAGACTTTCTGTATCGTAATTGCAGGGTTGCTTGAGAGGGATAGCTTTGACCTCTAACCTCCCTGAGTTCGATAAACCTTGGGTGATCCACTTAAGGGAAACTTGCTGCTGTTCTACAAACCTCTGCACTTGGAGGCCCAACAAGTGTCTACAAGAATAGAAGTGCGTAGACATCACCCCACCAGGACCACTTCTGACGATGCCCCTTCGCCTATAAAGACCCCCTGATGGGAAAAACCTAAATACCCGATCACTTTTCCAGAATACATCGCGATCCGCCGCCGCCGTCGACCCGAAGATCGGGAGGGTCCAGAAGCTCTTCCCGGCACCCTGCCGGAGAGGGGAATCGCCACCGGAGGTCTTCTTCATCGCCATGCTTGCCTCCAGCGCGATGAGTGAGTAGTCTACCTTGGACTATGGGTCCATAGCAGTAGCTAGATGGTTGTCTTCTCCACCATGTGCTTCATGTTTAGATCCCGTGAGTTGCCTTACATGATCGAGATCACCGTTATGTAATTCTACATGTTGTGTTTGTTGGGATCCAATTAATATTGGTGTTATGATTGAGTTGATGTACTAAATTTTATCTTATGTTATCTCTATGTTGTTTATGATCGTGCATGCTCTCCGTTGTTAGTAGCTATCTTGGCCGAGTAGTTGCTAGTGACTCCAAGAGGGGGTATTTATGCTCGATAGTGGGTTCATGCCTCTATTTAATCTGGGGGAGTGACCGAAACATCTAAGGTTGTAGATGTGTTGTTGCTACTAGGGGGAAAACAACATTCATATGCTCAAGGGCATATGCTTTGTTTACATTACACACTTTGCTTAATGCAGTTATCTGTTGTTCGCAACTTAATACTTGTGGAGTTCTCGGATTGATTCGCCACAAGTGGATTATTAGTCATAGATGCAGTTGGATGGCGGTCTATGTATCTTGTTGTAATGCCCAGAGTAAATCTCATAGTGATCCTCTCGACGTGCACGTTGTCTTTATTCTATCAATTTCCCAACTGTAATTTGTTTACCCAGCATGTGTTATTTTATCTTATGGAGAGACACCACTAGTGAACTATGGACCCCGGTCCTATTTCTTTTATATTGCTATCACGTGGTTACTTTACTCGCACTGTTTACTTTACTCGCATACTACTATTACTTTCCACTCGATACGCTCATACCCTTTGTTTCAAGCAAACCGGTGAGATTGACAACCTCATCGTAAGTTGGGAACAAAGTATTTGGTTGTATTGTGTGCAGGTTTCACGTTGCTACTGGTTGAAGACGCGCTAACAAGATATCGTTAACGGCGCCCTTGTTAGAGTGTCACACAGCTAGTGGCATCACCTTCAGTCGTATTGTCTTTTTCCTACTGGATTGATAACCTTGGTTTCATAACTGAGGGAAAACTTGCTGCTATATTCATCAAACCTTCTCTTGGGGTTTCCAACTGGCCGGTCATTTACTACACATTCCCACGTCAACTTGGCACCAGAAGTTTTCTGTCGCCGTTGCCGGGGATTGAAGAAGCTCCCACATCAACTACACGCCAACAAGTTCTGGCACCATCATCACCGCGCCATCACCTCCCCCTCCCCGAGTTCGATAAAACTTGGGTGATCCACTTAAGGGAAACTTGCTGCTGCTCTACAAACCTCTGCACTTGGAGGCCCAACACTGTTTACAAGAACAGACGTGTGCGTAGACATGATATGTCTCAAACGTATCTATAATTTTTGATGCTCCATGCTTGTTCTAACACCATTTGCTTAGTGTTTTGCTACACTTCGTGGCGTTTTTATGCATTTTCCGGGACTAACCTATTAACAAGATGCCACAATGTTAGTTCCCTGTTTTTTGCTGTTTTTGTGTTTCAGAAAAGTTACACAGGAAATATTCTCGGAATTGGACGAAACCAAAGCCGAACCTCCTATTATTTAACGAAGCTTCCAGAAGTCTGAAGAGGAGACGGAGGGGGGCCACAGGGCGGCCACACCACCAGGGGCGCGGCCTGGCCCGCGCCCACCTATGGTGAGGGCACCCTGGCCCACCTCTGGCACCACCCCTTCATCTATAAAGACCCCCCGATGGGAAAAACCTAAAGACCCGATCAATTTTCCAGAAACACATCGCGATCCGCCGCCGTCATCGACCCGAGATCAGGAGGGTCCAGAAGCTCTTCCCGGTACCCAGCCGGAGAGGGGAATCGCCACCGGAGGTCTTCTTCATCACCATGCTTGCCTCCGACGCGATGAGTGAGTAGTCTACCTTGGACTATGGGTCCATATCAGTAGCTAGATGGTTGTCTTCTCCACCATGTGCTTCATGTTTAGATCTCGTGAGCTGCCTTACATGATCGAGATCATTGATGGCGCGGTGATGATGATGCTTAATTGCGTTTGTTGATGAAGTAAAATAACCGGCCAGTTGGAAACCCCAAGAGAAGGTTTGATGAATATAGCAGCAAGTTTTCCCTCAGTTATGAAACCAAGGTAGTCAATCCAGTAGGAAAAAGACAATACTCCAGAAGGTGATGCTTGCTAGCCTAGTGACACTCCAACAAGGGCGCCGTTAACGATTTCTTGTTAGCGCGTCTTCAACCAGTAGCAACGTGGAACCTGCACACAACACAACCAAATACTTTGTTCCCAATATACGATGAGGTTGTCAATCTCACCGGTTTGCTTGAAACAAAGGAATGAGCGTATCGAGTGGAAAGCAATAGTAGTATGCGAGTAAAGTAAACAGTGCGAGTAAAGTAAACAGGTGATAGCAATATAATGGAAATAGGACCGGGCTCCACAGTTCACTAGTGGTGTCTCTCCATAAGATAAAATAACACATGCTGGGTAAACAAATTACAGTTGGGCAATTGATAGAATAAAGACAACGTGCATATGTCGAGAGGATCACTATGAGATTTACTCTGGGCATTACAACAAGATACATAGACCGTCATCCAACTGCATCTATGACTAATAATCCACTTGTGGAGAATCAATCTGAGAACTCCACAAGTATTAAGTTGCGAACAACAGATAACTGCGTTAAGCAAAGTGTGTAATGTAAACAAAGCATATGCCCTTGGGCAAATGAATGTTGTTTTCTCCCTAGTGGCAACAACACATCTACAACCTTAGAGGTTTCTGTCACTCCCCCAGATTAAATAGAGGCATGAACCCACTATCAAGCATAAATACCCCCTCTTGGAATCACTAGCAACTACTCGGCCAAGATAGCTACTAACAACGGTGAGCATGCAAGATCATAAACAACATAGAGATAACATAAGATAATATTCAGCACATCAACTCAGTCATAACACCATTATTCATCGGATCCCAACAAACACAACATGTAGAATGACATAACGGTGATCTCGATCATGTAAGGCAGCTCACGAGATCTAAACATGAAGCACATGGTGAAGAAGACAACCAACTAGCTACTGCTATGGACCCATAGTCCAAGGTAGACTACTCACTCATCGCGCCGAAGGCAAGCATGGCGATGAAGAAGACCTCCGGTGGCGATTCCCCTCTCCGACAGGGTGCCGGGAAGAGCTTCTGGACCCTCCCGATCTCGGGTCGACGGCGGCGGCGGATCGCGATGTATTCTGGAAAAGTGATCGGGTGTTTAGGTTTTTCCCGTCGGGGGGTCTTTATAGGCGAAGGGGCAGCGTCAGAAGTGGACCAGGGGGCCTCACCATAGGGCGGCGCTACCAGGGCCTGGGCCGCGCCCCCTGGTGGTGAGGCTGCCTCTTGGTTCCTTTTCGTCTCCTCTTTGGTTCTCTGGATGCTTCGGTAAATTTTCGGATGTTCGGCTTTTGTTTCGTCCAATTCCGAGAATATTTCCTGTGTAACTTTTCTGAAACACAAAAATAGCAGAAAACAGGGAACTGGAACTGTGGCATCTCGTTAATAGGTTAGTTCCGGAAAATGCATAAAAATGCCATGAAGTGTAACGAAACACTAAGCAAATGGTGTAAAAACAAGCATGGAGCATCAAAAATTATAGATACGTTAGAGACGTATCAGCATCCCCAAGCTTAACTCCTGCTCGTCCTCAAGTAGGTAAGTGATAACAAAAGAAATAATTTTTGAGGTGACATGCACCTACACAATCTTGATCAACTATGTAAAGCATTGTGCGCTGGGATCAAAAGAACTTAAAACATGGGCATAAAAGATATAATCTTGATAGAAGAAACTTAGCAACCATGTTATAACATGAGAAAGAACACAAATGAAAGATCATGAAAATGAAACAATGAAAGTCAAACGTGTGTTCAAATCATATGGAAAAACATACAAATGGTTTTCAGCTTGTCCTTCATGAGAGAGCAAAACATAAATGCATAGGACACCTTCAAGTTTAAGAGGGCGACTAGATACAAGTAATTTGAGAACAAGTAAAACCAACAATATGAATCAATCAATGAAAACTTTGGGACAATGCACATTATACTCAGAATGACAACTATGCTCTCTTAGATGGTGCATAAAGATAGAAGGTGGTGACTCGACATAAAAGTAAAAGAAAGGCCCTTCGCGGAGGGAAGCAGTGATTGCAAGTTTTATAAACCTTCAAAAATTATGATACTTACCGGCTTTGAGCTCTCATTGCCCCCATCATAGGCATCTTGAATGGTTAAAGTTAATGCAAATACAATTATGCTGCATATGCTTGACAAATCATAAGTTGAAAACCTCGTGTCCCGTGAAATACGAATACTCAAACCTCATGCTACTCGACTTAGAGTCCCAAGCAAGCTCTTGTCATTGTAAATATATGTGTATCATCGAGAACCGCCAACGGGGTACCTCCGTGCCCGATGACATGGAACAAGCCCACATCAAAATAACAGGACAAATAGACAATGAACACCTCGACATCTCTTTTATTTACCATTGGTATAGCTTTTTATTGTGAGATGCGTCGTCGAATGTTCACTATGGGCATGCTGTAAATTTCCACCATGAATGATGCATGGCTTAAATTAGCGGCCCAGGCGTTTCCCTAACATATATAAAAACTCCATGATCCTGCAAGATTCCCAACTTATTTCACATCGCGAGTATCCATAAACAAAAGATCACGATATCAACTCAAATGAAAGATAGTGCAATGTTGAAAGCTTGCCCCATGACGGCATGGCTGGGCTAATTTCCAATTTACAACTTGCAAGCATCACAACTCAACATAAGAGAGCCACAATATCAAAATTTTAAAACGAAAAAAGTAAAGTGTGCCATCAGGTTCGTGAGAGCTTTACTGACCAATTTTCGCATAACACCAAAAAGAGTTTAATTTGAAGGATAGATAAAAGCAAGTCAAATATACTTTGGAATAGAAAATTGCTAATAGGTATGTATGGTGGACACTTCTGGAACAACTTGGTTTTTAGGAGTTGGATGCACGAGTAGAGCTCATACTCAGTACAAAATGAGGGCTAGCAAAAGACTGGGAGCGACCAACTAAGAGAGCAATAACGGCCATAATCATGCAAAGCGACAAAGCGGCATTAAAAGAAGCATAAGATGGCATCAAAAGTCAAAAACTAAATGATCATAGAGGCTTATGGCAACTTTGTATGAGTCTAACATGTGTAAGCATGCGCCAAGTCAACCCAAATAAAGCATCAAGGAGAAAACCAAAATAATGCTTCCAAATAATAAGAACAACGCATGATTTTTTCAAAGGCTCATTAAGCAATCTCAGTCATTTGAGACAAGTCATGCTACAGCAAAACCACTAAGCATACTATCAAAAAGACATCAAGCACGACATGCAAAAGCCTAGGCTGTAGTCTACACAAGCTCCTTCTGGTACCACTTTTTTGCATAAAGCTTTTTCTCTCTTCCAACACCATTCGAACTTTTTTGAAACAACTCTTTTGAGGAAAACCAACATGGACCAGAGGTCAAAATACACCTTGATGCAAAGATATAGGAAGATCTGAACACAAATCAAGGCGAAAAATGAAAGTTAAACGCAGTTCAAGAAAAAGAGAACACTCGTTGAAACGATAAGAGTGAAAAATGGAGTGTTCTTGGCAAATGAAAAGCAAGGCAACTTCTCCAAAAGGAATTTGTTGGGGTCCAACCATTTATTGCAGCAAACAAAACTAAACAAAACTGAAAACTAAAAACAACTAACGCTCCAAGAAAAATGCATAATGCATGAAGCAATAAAAATATAGTGTGTTGAAAGGTGACCTGATTTTTGCCAATGAAGAAGGGGTGCCTCGGGGGCATCCCTAAGCTTTGACGCTAGTACTTATTGGATATTTCTTGGGGTGACATGGTCATCCCCAAGCTTGAGCTTTTGTCCATTCTTCAACTCATCTCATCATTCTCCGATCCCTACACTTGAAAACTTCCTTCATACAAAACTAAACACAATTCTATTAGCAACATTAGTGTAAGCATAACATTGAATCAACCCTTTTTGCTTCAGGTTTCAACTCAAAACCACCACATATAAAGCATATACTACTTTAGAAACTTCCCCAAAAGTTCCGTGTTCAAAAGAACTCAAAAAGAAAGCGATAAAGCGACAAACACAAATATTGGCAGAAATCTGTCAAAACAGAACAGCTGATAAAGGTCGAATTTTTAGAGGGTTTTATGTTACTCAAATCAAAAAGTGTTCAACTAATGAAAGTTTGGATATAACCTGGGGCATATGAAAAATAAATCGCAGGTCTAAAAGATATACAGATAATTGTCACGAATTTTTACGGTGCAGCACCGAAAACTGTTTCAGGACAGCAACATCCCCAAATCTTACCTCACTCAAATTAGAGGCTTCTCTTGGCACAAAAACGAAATAAAAAGGATAAGGAGAGGTTATTATAGTAGTAATAACTTCCAAGACTCAAATAAAAGAAAAAGTACTGAAAGTAAAACATTGGGTTATCTCCCAAGAGTGCTTTTCTTTAACGCCTTTGAGCTAGGCACAGAAAGTGCGAATCAAGTAATATCAAGTGATGAAGCATCAAGCTCATAATTTACTCTAAGAATAGAGTCAAAAAGTAATTTCTTTCTCTTTCTAGGGAAGTGTTCCATACCTTTCTTGAGTGGAAATTGATATTTGATGGTGCCTTCCCTCATATCAATGATGGCACTTACAGTTCGAAGAAAGGGTCTTCCCAAAATAATAGGACATGCAGCATTGCATTCAACATCCATGACAAGAAAATCAACGGGAACAAGGTTATTGTTAACCATAATAAGAATATCATTAATCCTTCCCAAAGGTTTCTTCTTAGCAACATCAGCAATAGGAACATCAGAATAACACTTTTCAAGAGGTGGTAAATCAAGCATGTCATAAATTTTTCTAGGCATGATAGAAATACTAGCACCTAGATCACATAAAGCATGGCAATCAAAACCATTAACATGCATATCAATGATGGGTTCCAAACCATCTTCTAACTTCTTGGGAATAGAAGCTTTTTTCTTCAACTTTTCATCCCTAATTTTCATGAGAGCATTGGTAATATGCTTAGTAAAAGCAACATTTAAAGAACTAGCATTGGGAGTCAAAGCAAGATTTTGCAAGAACAAAATAACTTCAGATATATTGCAGCCATCAACATCAAAATCATTAAAGGAAATAGAGCTATCATCTCCTACACTCCGAAAAATTTCAGCATTTGCTGTTTTAGGCTTTTTAACACTAGGAGTAGGAGTTTTATCTACACCAATCAAAGTAAGAGGATTGCTAGCATTAGGAATAACATCATTAGAGGTAGTAATAGTACATACCTTCATCTTTCTAGCCATCTCATCTTCTCTTTCCCACCTGGCATGCAATTCTCCTAGCATCCTAACATTTTCATCAACTCTAACTTGGATAGCATTAGCGGTGGCAAAAGGATCGTTCTCCTTAACATCATTAGGCAACACTTTTAATTTTAGAAGTTCAACATCATGAGCAAGGCTATCAACTTTAGAAGCAAGAATATCAATTTTGCCGAACTTTTCCTCAACAGACTTGTTAAAAGCATTTTGCTTACCGATGAAGTCCTTGAGCATGACTTCAAGCTCGGAGGGCGCGGCCCTAGTGTTGTTGGAGGAATTACCATAAGAGTTACCATAATCATTACCATTGGTAGAAGGATACGGCCTATAATTGTTACTAGCAAAATTGTTCCTATAAGCATTGTTGTTGAAATTATTATTTCTAATGAAGTTTACATCAACATGCTCTTCTTGAGCAACCAAAGAGGCCAAAGGAACATTATTAGGATCTACATGAGTACTATCATTAGAAAGCATAAGAAAGCATAAGCATTATAGCATCAATCTTATCACTCAAGGAAGAGGTTTCCTCAATAGAATTTACCTTCTTACCTTGTGGAGCTCTCTCGGTATGCCATTCAGAGTAATTTACCATCATATTGTCGAGAAGCTTTGTTGCGGCGCCCAAGGTAAGGGACATAAAAGTGCCTCCAGCAGCTGAATCCAATAGGTTCCTTGAAGAAAAATTTAGTCCTGCATAAAAAGTTTGAACAATCATCCAAGTAGTCAGTCCATGAGTGGGACAATTCTTTATCATAGATTTCATTCTTTCCCAAGCTTGAGCAACATGTTCATTATCAAACTGACTAAACTTCATAATATTGCTACACAAAGCTATAATATTAGCAGGAGGATAGTATCTACCAATAAAAGCATCCTTATACTTAGCCCATGAATCAATACTATTTTTAGGCAAAGACAGCAACCAATCCTTAGCTTTTCCTCTCAAAGAAAAAGGTAACAACTTAAGCTTAATAATATCACTTTCTACATCCTTATATTTCTGCATCTCACATAGCTCAACAAAATTGTTGAGATGAGCTGCAGCATCATCAGTACTAGCACTAGAAAATTGCTCTTTCATAACAAGGTTCAACAAAACAGGCTTAGTCTCATAAAAATTTGCAGCAGGAGCAGGTGGCGCAAAAGGAGTGCAGATAAAATCACTATTATTAGTGCTAGTAAAGTCACACAACTTGGTGTTTTCAGGAGTAGCCATTCTAGCAAAACTAAAAGCAGACAAGTAAAAACAACTATAAAGGATACTATTTTTTTGTGTGTTTTTGATAAAACGATACAAGTAAACATAAAGTAAAAGAAAAACTGAAAACAAAGTAAAGGATGTGCATGCGAAACTCCCCTTGCAAAAGTCTTCTTTTTCCTCGGCAATGGCGCCAGAAAACTTGTTGATGGCGGTGATGATGATGCTTGATTGCGTTTGTTGATGAAGTAAAATAACCGGCCAGTTGGAGACCCCAAGAGAAGGTTTGATGAATATAGCAGCAAGTTTTCCCTCAGTTATGAAACCAAGGTAGTCAATCCAGTAGGAAAAAGACAATACTCCAGAAGGTGATGCTTGCTAGCCTAGTGACACTCCAACAAGGGCGCCGTTAACGATTTCTTGTTAGCGCATCTTCAACCAGTAGCAACGTGGAACCTGCACACAACACAACCAAATACTTTGTTCCCAACTTACGATGAGGTTGTCAATCTGACCGGTTTGCTTGAAACAAAGGAATGAGCGTATCGAGTGGAAAGCAATAGTAGTATGCGAGTAAAGTAAACAGTGCGAGTAAAGTAAACATGTGATAGCAATATAATGGAAATAGGATAAAATAACACATGCTGGGTAAACAAATTACAGTTGGGCAATTGATAGAATAAAGACAACGTGCATATGTCGAGAGGATCACTATGAGATTTACTCTGGGCATTACAACAAGATACATAGACCTTCATCCAACTGCATCTATGACTAATAATCCACTTGTGGCGAACCAATCCGAGAACTCCACAAATATTAAGTTGCAAACAACAGATAACTGCGTTAAGCAAAGTGTGTAATGTAAACAAAGCATATGCCCTTGGGCATATGAATATTATTTTCTCCCTAGTGGCAACAGCACATCTACAACCTTAGAGGTTTCTGTCACTCCCCCAGATTAAATAGAGGCATGAACCCACTATCGAGCATAAATACCCCCTCTTGGAGTCACTAGCAACTACTCGGCTAAGATAGCTACTAACAACGGAGAGCATGCAAGATCATAAACAACATAGAGATAACATAAGATAATATTCAGCACATCAACTCAGTCATAACACCAATATTCATCGGATCCCAACAAACACAACATGTAGAATTACATAACGGTGATCTCGATCATGTAAGGCAGCTCGTGAGATCTAAACATGAAGCACATGGTGGAGAAGACAACCAACTAGCTACTGCTATGGACCCATAGTCCAAGGTAGACTACTCACTCATCGCGCCGGAGGCAAGCATGGCAATGAAGAAGACCTCCAGTGGCGATTCCCCTCTCCGGCAGGGTGCCGGGAAGAGCTTCTGGACCCTCCCGATCTCGGGTCGACGGCGGTGGCGGATCGTGATGTATTCTGGAAAGTGATCGGGTGTTTAGGTTTTTCCCGTTGGGGGGTCTTTATAGGCGAAGGGGCAGCGTCAGAAGTGGACCAGGGGGCCCTCACTATAGGGCGGCACGGCCAGGGCCTGGGCCATGCCCCCTGGTGGTGAGGCTGCCTCCTGGCTCCTTTCCGTCTCCTCTTCGGTTCTCTGGAAGCTTCGGTAAATTTCCGGATGTTTGATTTTGTTTCGTCCAATTCCGAGAATATTTTCTGTGTAACTTTTCTGAAACACAAAAATAGCAGAAAATAGGGAACTGGCACTGTGGCATCTCGTTAATAGGTTAGTTCCAGAAAATGCATAAAAATGCCATGAAGTGTAATGAAACACTAAGCAAATGGTGTAAAAACAAGCACGGAGCATCAAAAATTATAGATACGTTAGAGACGTATCAATCATCTTTGTGTAATTCTACATGTTGTGTTTGTTGGGTTCCGATGAATATTGGTGTTATGTTAAGTTGATGTGCTGAATATTATCTTATGTTATCTCTATGTTGTTTATGATCTTGCATGCTCTCCGTTGTTAGTAGCTATCTTGGCCAAGTATATACTAGTGACTCCAAGAGGGGGTATTTATGCTCGATAGTTGGGTTCATGCCTCTATTTAATCTGGGGGAGTGACAGAAACCTCTAAGGTTGTAGATGTATTGTTGCCACTAGGGAGAAAACAACATTATTGTGTTCAAGGACATTCATTTTGTTTACATTACACACTTTGCTTAATGCAGTTATCTGTTGTTCGCAACTTAATACTCATGGGGTGTTCGGACGATATCCCTATGGGTGGATTATTAGTCATAGATGCAGTTGCATGGCGGTCTATGTATTTTGTTGTAATGCCCAGAGTAAATCTCATAGTGATCCTCGTGACATATGCACGTTATCTTTATTCTATCAATTGCCCAACTGTAATTTGTTTACCCAGCATGTTATTATTTATTTTATGGAGAGACACCACTAGTGAACTGTGGACCCCGGTCCAATTTTCTTTACATTGTTACACCGTTTTACTATTACTCGCACTGTTTACTTTCTCGCGTACTACTACTGTTTTCCACTCGATATGCTCATACCTTTGTTTATAGCAAACCGGTGAGACTGACAACCTCATCGTAAGTTGGGAGCAAAGTTCTTGGTTGTGTTGTGTATAGGTTCTGCGTTGCTACTAGTTGAAGACGCACCAACTAGAATCGTAAACGGCGCCCTTGCTGGAGTGTCACGAAGCTAGCAAGCATCACCTTCTGGAGTTTGGCTTTTTCCTACTAGATCGACAAACCTCGGTTTCTTACTGAGGGAAAACTTGCTACTGTGCTCATCATACCTTCCTCTTGGGGTTCCCAACTGGGTGGTTATCTGCCCGCATCAAGCAATAATTTTCTGACGCTGTTGCCGGGGAAAAAGAAGACTTCTGCAAGGGGAGTTTCGCACGCACATCCTTTACCTTATTTTAGTTTTGCTTTACTTTATTTTTACTTGCATCGTTTTTATCAAAAACACACAAAAAAATAGTTTCCTACTAGTTATTATTTTTACTTGTCTGCTTTTAGCTTTGCTAGAATGGGTACTCATGAGAACACCAAGTTGTGTGATTTTACTAGCACTAATAATAGTGATTTTATCTGCTCTCCTATTGCGCCACCTGCTCCTGCTGCAAATTTTTATGAGATTAAACCTGCTTTATGGAACCTTGTTATGAAAGAGCAATTTTCTGGTGCTAGTACTAATGATGCTGCAGCTCATCTCAAGAATTCTGTTGAGCTATGTGAGATACAGAAATATAAGGATGTAGAAGGTGATATTATTAAGCTTAAGTTGTTTCCTTTTTCTTTGAGAGAAAATTGGTTGCTATCTTTGCCTAGAAATAGTATTGATTTTTGGGCTAAGTGTAAGGATGCTTTTATTGGAAAATACTATCCTCCTGCTAAGATTATAGCTTTGCGTAGTGATATCATGAAGTTTAGACAGTTTAATAATGAACATGTTGCTCAGGCTTGGGAAAGAATGAAAGCTATGATAAAGAATTGCCCTACTCATGGACTGACTACTTGGATGATTGTCCAAACTTTTTATGTAGGACTGAATTTTTCTTCAAGAAATCTATTGGATTCAGCTGCTGGAGGAACTTTTATGTCCCTTACCTTGGGCACCGCAACAAAGCTCCTTGACAACATGATGGTAAATTATTCTGAATGGCACACCGAGAGAGCTCCACAAGGTAAGAAGGTAAATTCTGTTGAGGGAACCTCTTCCTTAAGTGATAAGATTGATGCTGTAATGCTTATGCTTTCTAATGATAGAGCTCATGTTGATCCTAGAAGATGGTTGGGAACCCATCATTGATATGCATGTTAATGGTTTTGATTACCATGCTTTATGTGATCTAGGTGCTAGTATTTCTATTATGCCTAGAAAGATTTATGACATGCTTGATTTGCCACCTCTTGAAAAGTGTTATTATGATGTTCCTATTGCTGATGTTGCTAAGAAGAAACCTTTGGGAAGGATTAATGTTGTTCTTATTATGGTTAACAATAACCTTGTTCCCGTTGATTTTCTTGTTATGGATGTTGAATGCAATGCTTCATGTCCTATTATTTTGGAAAGACCCTTTCTTCGAACTATACGTGCTATCATTGATATGAGGGAAGGCACCATCAAATATAAATTCCCACTCAAGAAAGGTATGGAACACTTCCCTAGGAAGAGAAATAAATTACTTTTTGACTCTATTCTTAGAGAAAATTATGAACTTGATGCTTCATCACTTGATATTACTTGATTTGCACCTTTCTGCGCCTAGCTCAAAGGCATTAAAGAAAAGCACTCTTGGGAGATAACCCATTGTTTTACTTTCAGTTATTTTTCTTTTATTTGAGTCTTGGAAGTTATTACTACTGTAATAACCACTCCTTATCCTTTTTATTTCGTTGTTGTGCCAAGAGAAACCTCTAATTTGCGTGAGGTAAGATTTGGGGATGTTGCTGTCCTGAAACAGATTTCGATGCTGCACCGTAAAAATTCGTGAAAATTATCAGAATATCTTTTTGACCTGCGATTTATTGTGCATATGCCCCAGGTTATATCCAAACTTTCATTAGTAATACATTTTTTATTTGAGCAACAGAAAACCCTCGAAAAAATCGACCTTTGTCAGATGTTCTGTTTTGACAGATTTCTGCCACTATTTGTGTTTGCCTCTCGATCACTTTCTTTTTGAGTTCTTTTGATCACGGAACTTTTAGGGAAGTTGATACAGTAGTATATGCTTTATATGTGGTGGTTTTGAGTTGAAATCTGAAGCAAAAAAGGGTTGATTCATTATTATGCTTACACTAATGTTGCTAATAGAATTGTGTTTAGTTTTGTATGAAGGAAGTTTTCAAGTGTAGGGATTGGAGAATGATGAGATGAGTTTAAGAATGGACAAAATCTCAAGCTTGGGGATTCCCATGCACCCCAAGAAATCTCCAAGAATTACAAGCATCAAAGCTTGGGGATGCCCCCGAGGCACCCCTTCTTCATCGGCAAAAATCAGGTCACCTTTCAACACACTATATTTTTATTGCTTCATGCACTATGCATTTTTCTTGGAGCGTCTTGTCTTTAGTTTTCAGTTTTCTTTTGTTTTGTTTTCTGAAATAAATGGTTGGACCCCAACAAATTTCTTTTGGAGAAGTTGCCTTGCTTTTCATTTGCCAAGAACACTCCGTTTTTCACTCTTATCGTTCAACGAGTGTTCTCTTTTTCTGCTACTGCGTTTAGCTTTCGTTTTTCGCCTTGATTTTTGTTCAGATCTTGTTATATCTTTTTATCAAGGTGTATTTTGACCTCTGGTACATGTTGGTTTTCATCAAAAGAGTTATTTCAAAAAGGTTCGATTGGTGTTGGAAAAGAGAAAAAAAATTATGCAAAAAAGTGGTACAAAAAGGAGCTTGTTAAGACTGCGGCTTAGACTTTTGCATGTCATGCTTGATGTCATTTTGATAGTATTCTTAGTGGTTTTGCTGTAGCATGACTTGTCTCAAATGACTGAGATTGCTTAATGAGCCTTTGAAAAAAATCATGCGTTGTTTTTATTATTTGGAAGCATTAATTTGGTTTTCTCCTTGATGCTTTATTTGGGTTGACTTGGCGCATGCTTACACATGTTTGACTCATACAAAGTCGCCATAAGCCTCTATGATCATTTAGTTTTTGACTTTTGATGTCATCTTATGCTTCTCTTAATGATGTTTTGTCGCTATGTATGATTATGGCCGTTATTGCTCTCTTAGTTGGTCGCTCCCAGTCTTTTGCTAGCCCTCATTTTGTACTGAGTATGAGCTCTACTCGTGCATCCAACTCCTAAAAACCAAGTTGTTCCAATGTGTCCACCATACATACCTATTAGCAATTTGCTATTCCCAAGTACATTTGACTTGCTTTTATCTATCCTTCAAATTAAACTCTTTTGATGTTATGCGAAAATTGGTCAGTAAAGCTCTCACGAACCTGATGGCACACTTTACTTTTCTCGTTCTTAAAAATTTGTCATTGTGGCTCTCTTATGTTGAGTTGTTATGCTTGCAAGTTGTAAGTTGGAAATTATCCAAACCATGCCGTCATGGGGTAAGCTTTCAACATTGCACTTCTTATTTGAGTTGATATCGTGATCTTTTGTTTATGGATACTCGCGATGTGAAATAAATTGGGAATCTTGCGGGATCATGGAGTTTGTATATGTGTTAGAGAAACGCCTGGGATGCCAATCTAAGCCATGCATAATTCATGGTGGAAATTTACAGCATGCCCATAGTAAACATTCGACGATGCATCTCAAAATAAAAAGCTATACCAATGGTAAATAAAAGAGATGCTGAGGTGTTCATTGTCTGTTTGTCCTGTCATTTTGATGTGGGCTTGTTCCATGTCATCGGGCACTGAGGTACCCCGTTGGTAGTTCTTGATGATACGTGTATACTTACAATGACAAGAGCTTGCTTGGGACTCTAAGTCGAGTAGCATGAGGTTTGGGTATTTGTACTTCATGGGACACGAGGTTTTCAACTTATGATTTGTCAAGCATATGCTTCATAATTGTACTCGCATTAACTTTAACCATTCAAGATGCCTATGATGGGGGCAATGAGAGCTCAAAGCTAGTAAGTACCATAATTTTTGAAGGTTTATAAAACTTGCAATCACTGCTTCCCTCTGCCAAGGGCCTTTCTTTTATATTGAGTCTCCACGTTCTATCTTTATGCACCGTCTAAGAGAGCATAGTTGTCATTCTGAGTTTAATGTGCATAGTCCCAAAGTTTATCATTGATTGACTCATGATTTTGGTTTCACTTGTTCTTAAATTATTTGTATCTAGTCGCCCTATTAAACTTGAAGGTGTCCTATGCATTTATGTTTTGCTATTCCATGAAGGACAAGCTGAAAACCATTTGCTATGTTTTTCCATATGATTTGAACACACGTTTGACTTTCATTGTTTAATTTTCATTATCTTTCATTTGTGTTCTTATTCATGTTATAACATGGTTGCTAAGTTTCTTCTATCAAGATTATGTCTTTCATGCCCATGTTTTAAGTTCTTTTGATCACAGCACTCAATGTTTACATAGATGATCAAGATTGTGTTGGTGCATGTCACCTCAAAAATTATTCTTTTGTTATCACTTACCTACTTGAGGACGAGCAGGAGTTAAGCTTGGGGATACTGATACGTCTCAAACGTATCTATAATTTTTGATGCTTCATGCTTGTTCTTACACCATTTGCTTAGTGTTTTGTTACACTTCGTGGCATTTTTCTGCATTTTCCGGGACTAACCTATTAACAAGATGCCACAGTGTCAGTTCCCTGTTTTCTGTTGTTTTTGTGTTTCAGAAAAGTTACATAGGAAATATTCTCGGAATTGGACGAAACAAAAGCCGAACCACCTATTATTTAATGAAGCTTCGAGAAGTCCGAAGAGGAGACGGAGGGGGCCAAAGGGCGGCCACACCACCAGGGGGGCGCGACCTACCCCTGGCCTACGCCCACCTATGGTGAGGGCACCCTGGCCCACCTCTGGCGCCGCCCCTTTGCCTATAAAGACCCCCCGACGAGAAAAACCTAAAGACCCGATCAATTTTCTAGAAACACATCGCGATCCGCCGCCGTCGTTGACTCGAGATCGGGAGGGTCCAGAAGCTCTTCCTAGCACCCTGCCGGAGAGGGGAATCGCCACCGGAGGTCTTCTTCATCACCATGCTTGCCTCCGGTGCGATGAGTGAGTAGTCTACCTTGGACTATGGGTCCATAGCAGTAGCTAGATGGTTGTCTTCTCCACCATGTGCTTCATGTTTAGATCTCGTGAGCTGCCTTACATGATCAAGATCATCTTTGTGTAATTCTACATGTTGTGTTTGTTGGGATCCGATGAATATTGGTGTTATGTTAAGTTGATGTGCTGAATATTATCTTATGTTATCTCTATGTTGTTTATGATCTTGCATGCTCTCCGTTGTTATTAGCTATCTTGGCCAAGTAGATACTAGTGACTCCAAGAGGGGGTATTTATGCTCGATAGTTGGGTTCATGCCTCTATTTAATCTGGGGGAGTGACAGAAACCTCTAAGGTTGTAGATGTGCTATTGCCACTAGGGAGAAAACAACATTCTTGTGTCCAAGGACATTCATTTTGTTTACATTACACACTTTGCTTAATGCAGTTATCTGTTGTTTGCAACTTAATACTCGTGGGGTGTTCGGATGATATCCCCGTGGGTGGATTATTAGTCATAGATGCAGTTGGGTGGTGGTCTATGTATTTTGTTGCAATGCCCAGAGTAAATCTCATAGTGATCCTCGTGACATATGTACGTTATCTTTATTCTATCAATTGCCCAACTGTAATTTGTTTACCCAACATGTTGTTATTTATTTTATGGAGAGACACCACTAGTGAACTGTGGACCCCGGTCCAATTTCCTTTACATTGTTACACCGTTTTACTATTACTCGCACTGTTTACTTTCTCGCATACTACTACTGTTTTCCACTCGATACGCTCATACCTTTGTTTACAGCAAACCGGTGAGATTGACAACCTCATCGTAAGTTGGGAGCAAAGTTCTTGGTTGTGTTGTGTGCAGGTTCCGCGTTGCTACTAGTTGAAGACGTACCAACAAGAATCATAAACGGCACCCTTGCTGGAGTGTCACGAAGCTAGCAAGCATCGCCTTCTTGAGTTTGGCTTTTTCCTACTGGATCGACAAACCTCGGTTTCTTACTGAGGGAAAACTTGCTACTGCGCTCATCATACCTTCCTCTTGGGGTTCTCAACTGGGTGGTTATCTGCCCGCATCAAGCAAGACATCAAGCTCTTTTCTAGCACCGTTGCCGGGGATTTAAGGTAAAAGGTACTCACATCTTTTGGTTACTAAGTCTTTTAGTTGCTGGTGAGTGCTCGAAGTTATTTCCTTTAGATTTTGCAATCATATCTTTTTGTTTCTTGTTTTTATTTTCACTAGTTAGGCTTAATGGAAAATAAAGAGTTTTATAGTGTCTTTCCTAATTTTAGATTTGACGTGTTTGAAAAACCTTTGGAGCTTATTTCGCATAGCAATGTTATTCGTATGAATTCTTTGAACACCGTTATTGCTAATGTTGTAGAAAGGTCTAAGCTTGGGGAAGCTGGTTTTGCTAAGTATGATAATTTTAGTTCCCCAGCTTTAGTGGAGAAAGTTTGCTCTGATGATATTTTATCTCCCATATGTGATATTTATAATGATGATTGTGCTCCTCATCCTTTTAAAATACCTATGAAAATTGTTGAACGTGCTATGAATAACTGCTATTTAGGAGATGGAACTGTCCATCCTGGTGATCATTTGCTTGAAACAAGCAAGGAGGTTGACACCAAGTGGGATCTGCTTGAAACAATTCAAAGCAATATTGAAGATTGGGATATCAACAAAGGTAAAGGATCAGGTATAAATTATGAGTATGATTGCATTAAGTCTTTCACTGAAACTGCTAATTTTCAAGAGCTTAGTGTTAAATATGGGCTTGATCCTTGAATTATGGTTGATTGTTTTAGAGCCTTTGCTTCCCATATTAATGTTCCTAAAGGAAATGGGGATGTGTATCATGAGCCTTTTAAAGACACCTACATGGAAAGTGATGTTATTATTGATGATTGCAATGAACATGCTCAAATTTCTGAAAGTACTACTTCCTATAAGCATGTTAATTTTTGTGGAGTACTTAGACCTTGTGAACAGAGTCACAACAAAGAAGATTATTGTATCCACCATAGGAATGAAGAAACCCGAATGTGGCACAAGGCTCTAGATGAGCTCGGTGAAAAGGTTTGTGAGCTTTATCCTTTTCTTTGTGAGTTTTGCCATGAAAAGGGTCATTTTAATTTTCAATGCTTAGGCCCTAATAATGACCCTTCTAATCGAATGAGTACCGCAAGCTTGTATTGTGATGACAAGATCACTCTCAATCAGCATGATGAGCTTACTTTATTTTTGGGGTGTGAAGAGATATCTAGAAAGACTTCTTTGGTAGATATGAGTGTTTTTGATATTAATAGCACCCTTCGTGGTTGTCGTCTCTATTGTGTTAAAGATTGCCTCGCAAATACTTACATACGAAATGTTATAAAAGAAGATGCTTTACCCAAATTTCACAGGGATGATTTTTGTTTCCATCTTATTAATAGAGAGGAGAAATCCTCCAAAGTTTCTTCTATTGCTTCTGTCAGTAAACCAGATTATGTGGAGAAGATGCCTTTCAAGTCTCTCCCTCCTAAAGGAGAGAGTAAGAAGAAGAAGAGGAGTAAAAGGAGAGAGGAAACGATATCTTCCCCTAAGTATGTTGCTCCTATTATAGATTATGATAATTCTGATCTTGATGATGTTCTCATGCCTGTTACCTATGTTAGTGATCATGATTGGGAAAAGCACTCTACTTTTGATATTGAAAATCTTTTTGGTACCGATTCTAAAAACTAGTCATCAACCCGTGCACCAGCACAGGCTAGAATATACTAAAACTTCAATATATATTTTTATATATTATTTGAATTGTGCGTATGAAATATGTGTACTAAGAAACATAATAGTTTGTGTTGTTTTTGGAAGAATATCAGCGGATATGACGATGATGAGGGTGACATCACATAGAACATGGTGAGATCTCTAATTTAGGATAACCCAACTTTATACTAATACAATTTCGCTTTCTCGCAAATTTACTCATTAGAAGAAGAAATGAAACACAAATTAGAAGGATAAAATAAGTAGTGACTTCTGCAATATGTGAACATTAATCATGCCGATGCGAACTTTCAAAGCAAGTGAAAGGCTCTTAACTCATCTGGATCAACTATGTTCATTGGCAAATGAAACTACAGTTTTCTATCATCATTCTCTAACAGAAGCTTCGCTAGGCACATCTCCTTCATTTATAGCACCTATAAAAAAAGGGCACGTATATATTAAAATGACTGGATAAATGAGTTAGCAGAATACAACATGAACATTGAAAGGCACACTGTTTGGCTGAGAGAGTACTATCACAAAACCATAAAATATTCCCACACAAAAAACGATAACATCATGGGCATCTGCCATCTGCTATGGATGTTAATCCTCGCGAAAGAGATGCAATAAGTAAATGATATATTTCGCATTTTTCTTGCTTCTAATTGAAACAAAATGTAGTTTCACCATCATTAAATGATTCAATTATTTTCCTTTCCATTATGAAGGGCAAGCGACGGATCACCGTGTTTGACATAGATAACTGAACCACACAGCCAAAAATAATACCTTGTGAAATAATGTGTCATGGGGCACAATGTCAGGAATAAACTCCAATAATTCCACCAGGTAATACTGACATTCACATTCCTGCAAGGTGTGCTATAAATTCATTGAGGATGTATAGCCATCTATAAATTCATGATCTGGATTAGTTCTTAGTGTTTGTCAGGTTTTCGTATATACAATGTAGCAATATAAATTCATGTACTTTGTATAGCCATCTAGGTGTGGAGAACTACTATACACCTGACATTTCTTGTATGATTTCTGTCCCACTTCTCAGATTGAACAGTCCAATAGCTGGCTAGAGCAAGGGATATGATCAGATTGTGCATCATATAGTCATCAAGCAGACAGTTATGTACGTACACTATTTTTCCTCATGTTAAACCAAAAAAAAGACATGAACATAAAATGCATGCGGCTCCTAAAAGTGATGCCAAACCTCTAGAAAACTAAACCACTCACCGCACATACCTTACCAAGACCTTTAGAACGGAAGAAAACACACAGGAGACATAATTGCAGAGAAAGAATGTAACTGATGAACGCCCATAGATAATATGGAAGTGATCTTTGTTTCAGAAAAAGACAACCTTGACATCATATATATGTATCTCCTGAGGCAGCAGTCCATGGCGCTTCTCCTATTCTGAGCAAAGTTGGTATAAAATATTAGAAATCGACATAAAATTCCTTTAAAATCTTTATAAAAAATATGTAGATGTAAATACAATTTGAGTGAGAATTATATTCTTTACCTCAACGATTACTTGGGATTGTTAGCATACAACCTGGGCTATGAACAGAAAGGTGAAGCAAGCAATCCATTCTTAACCGAATCATGTATGTCCGTCGGAAACAAATAAATCAAGAGAAGATCAAGTTTCTTCCTTTGCTAGGATTCGTTAGTCTCTGCCATTCCTGAGTACTAACCATGTTTTCATTAACATGCATCGTTTGTTCCTGCACAACAATATCAAACAACCATCGATGGTGTGAATTACCTGCTCTGTGGCGAGATCAGAATCGACATTACGGCAGTGCCGGGCGGCTGCTGACGGCGCGCAATAAATTTTATGTACGTAAGAAGGGCCAAATCTAGGAGCAGACGCGTGTTCCTATTTTTTCAATTCAGTTTTCGTTTTCCGAGTGAAACGGCGAGAGACCAAGGATACGACTACTTTTCATGGCCAAATTTAGAAGCAGATGCGTTCAGATTTTTTCAATTCATATTTCGTTTGCCGAGATAAACGGGGAGAGACCAACGATACAACGACTCACGCGCGTGGGAGAGAGCAGGTCGCATCTCGTTATTCATCAAACGGACGAGGACGCATCAACCATTAATTAGACGGTTAGAAATTTTTAACTTTTAGGATTAACGTGGTGCTTCCTACGGTGCCTCCAATTAGTAAATATAAGATTATGAGGTTAATAATTGTTGCACCATTAGTACTATCCATGTTCATTCCTATGATGATATGTTTGATGAATATGCTTTGCAAGATAGCTATTCTATAGCTTATGATGATACTAAACCTCTAGTTTATGATGGTTACGATGATGAGTATAATATTTTCAGTTCACCTACTTTTGAGGAGAAAATTAGTTATGATTACAATATGCCTCCTGTTTTTGATGATTATGGTGATGAGAATAATTATTTTGTTGACTTTGCTCCTACAAAGATTGCTAAGAATTGTGTTCATGTGGGGAGTATTAATTTTTTATGCATGTGGCTCATGATAAGGATGTCTTATGTGATAGTTATGTTAGTTCTATTCATGATGCTAATGAAGGTTACTATGAGAGAGGGAAACAGGGTTTGATGGACCTCAACAATATTGAGTTTCCCCTCTTTTTGTTGGAATTCTTGAAGTTGTACTTGTTTTGCCTTCCTATGCTTTTTTGCTTTGCACTTTCATGACTTGTCTCTTTACAAGACTATTTTTCATAGGAAGTGGTTTAGATTTAAATGTGTTTCATATTTGCTTTTTGATGCTCTGTCTTGCTTCAAGTTCTTATATAGCGCCTTTATCTTAAGCTCTTTTATGGCGCCTACATGAGCATCTTTGCAAACTACTTCGCCTAGCTCAAATGCGTTAAAGAAAAGCACTCTTAGAAGATAACCCATTGTTTCATTTTCAGTACTTTTACTTTTATTTGAGTCTTGGAAGTTATTACCTCTGTAATAACCTCTCCTTATCCTTTTTATTTCGTTGTTGTGCCAAGAGAAACCTCTAATGTGCGGGAGGTAAGATTTGGGGAAGTTGCTATCCTGAAACAGATTTCGGTGCTGCACCGTAAAAATTCGTGAAAATTCTCAGATATCTTTTTGACATGCGATTTCTTGTGCATATGCCCCAGGTTATATCCAAACTTTCATTAGTTTTACACTTTTCGATTTGAGCAACAGAAGGTCCTCGAAAAAATCGACCTTTATCAGCTGTTCTGTTTTGACAGATTTCTGCCACTATTTGTGTTTGCTTCTCGATCGCTTTATTTTTTAGTTCTTTTGATCACGGAACTTTTGGGGAAGTTGCTACAGTAGTATATGCTTTATATGTGGTATTTTTGAGTTGAAATCTGAACCAAAAGGGTTGATCTATTATTATGCTTATGCTAACATTGCTAATAGAATTGTGTTAAGTTTTGTATGAAGGAAGTTTTCAAGTGTAGGGATTGGAGAATGATGGGATGAGATGAAGAATGGACAAAAGCTTAAGCTTGGGGATGCCCATGCAACCCCAAGAAATATCCAAGAAGTACAAGCGTTAAAGCTTGGGGATGTCCCGAGGCACCCCTTCTTCATCGGCAAAAATTAGGTCACCTTTCAACACACTATATTTTTATTGCTTCATATTCTATGCGTTTTTCTTGGAGCGTCAGTTGTTTTTGCTTCTAGTTTTCTTTTATTTTGGTTTCTGCATTAAATGGTTGGATCACATCATGTTTGTTTTGGAGGGAGATATACTCTATTTTTCATTGCCAAGAACACTCTAGTTTTCACTCTTATCGTTCAACGAGTGTTCTCTTTTTCTGCTACTGCATTTAGCTTTCATTTTTTCGCCTTGATTTTTGTTCAGATCTTGTTTTATCTTTGCATCAAGGTGTATTTGGACCTCTGGTCTATTATGGTATTCATCAAATGAGTTGTTTCAAAAAGGTTTGAATGGTGTTGGAAAAAAGAAAAAGTTTCATGCAAAAAAGTGGTACAAAAAGGAGCTTATTTAGACTGCGGCTTAGACTTTTGCATGTCATGCTTGATGTCATTTTGATAGTATGCTTAGTAGTTTTTGATGTAGCATGACTTGTCTCAAATGACTGAGATTGCTTAATGAGCCTTTAAAAAAATCATGCGTTGTTTTTATTATATGGGAGCATTATTGTGGTTTTCTCCTTTGATGCTTTATTTAGGTTGACTTGGCACATGCTTACACTTGTTGACTACAAAATAAGTCGCCTATAGCCTCTATGATCATTTGTTTTTTGACTTGTGATACCACTTTATGCTTCTTTTAATGATGTTTTGATGCTATGCATGATTATGGCCGTTATTGCTCTCTTAGTTGGTCCCTCTCAGTCTTTTGCTAGCCCTCATTTTGTACTGAGTATGAGCTCTACTCGTGCATCCAACTCCTAAAAACCAAGTTATTCCAATGTGTCCACCATAAATTCCTATGTATGGTATTTGCAAGCCATTCCAAGTAAATTTTCATGTGCTACCTTTCAAAAAAACCTTCAAAATACTTCTCATTTTGTGACACTGTTTTCAGCTCATGGGGACGTAGTGGTCGGATTTGCTATCTTTCATATTGCTAAATTCCAAAAAGAAAAAAAAGAAAAAAAAGAAAAGAAAAAAGGCACTCCTCCATGGTATGTGAATGTTGGTGAGCACCCGATGGAATCGGTTAGCCATGATTTGTGAAAGGAAAAAAGGTGGGGAGGAGTACCAAGCTTTATAAAAGAGCACAAAAGTGCCAATCTCTCTCTCAAAAACTTGCTAATTTTTATATGGAAGATAGTACGAACCCCATTGCCAGTCGTTGACAAAGACAACCACCTCTCAAAACCAAAAATTTTATCTCTCTGTTTTACAAATGAAAAAGCTCTAGCACATGTTTAATCACTGTTTCCCTCTGCGAAGGGCCTTTCTTTTACTTTTATGTTGAGTCACCACCTTCTACCTTTATGCACCGTCTAAGAGAGCATAGTTGCCATTCTGAGTTTAATGTGCATTGTCCCAAAGTTATCATTGATTGATTCATGATTATGGTTTCACTTGTTCTTAAATTATTTGTATCTAGTCGCCCTCTTAAACTTGAAGGTGTCCTATGCATTTATGTTTTGCTATTCCATGAAGGACAAGCTGAAAACCATTTGCTATGTTTTTCCATATGATTTGAACACACACTTGACTTTCAATGTTTCATTTTTCATGATCTTTTGTTTGTGTTTCTTTTCATGTTATAACATGGTTGCTAAGTTTTTATTGTCAAGATTATGTCTTTTATGCCCATGTTTTAAGTTCTTTGATCCCAGCACTCAATGCTTACTTAGATGATCAATTGTGATGGTGCATGTCACCTAAAAAATTATTCTTTTGTTATCACTTACCTACTCGAGGATGAGCAGGAGTTAAGCTTGGGGATGCTTGATACGTCTCAAACATATCTATAATTTTTGATGCTCCATGCTTGTTTTACACCATTGGCTTCATGTTTTGTTTACACTTTGTGGCGTTTTTATGCGATTTATGGAACTAACCTATTGACAAGATGCCACAGTGCCAGTTCCCTGTATTCTGCTGTTTTTGTGTTTCAGAAAAGCTACACAAGAAATATTCTCGGAATTGGATGAAACGAAGACCGAAACTCCTATTTTGCCCGGAGGAAGGATGAGGACCAAACGGGAGCCGGAGGGGGGGGGGGACAGAGGACACCCTCACCACCAGGGGGCACAGCTCAGGCCCTGGCCGCGCCCACCTGTGGTGAGGCCCCCCTGGTCCACTCCTGACGACGCCCCTTCGCCTATAAGAAGCCTCGGGACGGAAAACACTAAATCAATTGGCGTTTTTCCCAGAACAGTTCCGCAGCGCCGCCGCCGTTGAAGACAAATTTCGGGGGACATAAGTCTCTGTTCCGGCACCCTACCGGGACGGGGAAGTGCCCCCGGAGCCGTCTCCATCGGTCTCCATCACCGTCTCCGCCGTCTACATCGACCTCACTGCCATCTCCATCGCCATTGCTGCCTCCTATGATGAGGAGGGAGTAGTTCTCCCCCGGGGCTGAGGGCTCTACCGGTAGCTATGTGGTTCACCTCTCTCTCCCATGATGTGATCTTTATGTGATCGTGAGCTTTGTATCTAGTTGAATTGGTAGATGCTATTATTCAGATATTATGCTACTCCCGTGCTTTATATTTGTGATCTCCGGAGACACCTTGTATCATGATGTGAAGGTGACAGTGTGCGCATTATGTGTGTCTCTTTTGGTTAACGTCTCTATGAATTGTTGGTGTTTGTTGGAACCATCTAGTGCGTTCACGGTGACAGTGTGGGACAATCTAGTTTGGGTACATGCGAACTTTGAGGAGTGCTTCATAGCCCTATACATGATTAGTGTTTGTTATCCATTGGAGAATTGTTTTGAGTTGCATATTGATGTTAGTATCTATTGGTTCAATTATGTTATATTTGTTGAGAGTGTGTCCACTAGTGAAAGTATGATCCCTAGGCCTTGTTTCCAAGCATTGCACACTGTTTCCTTTCAATTTTGTTACATGTTTGCTCGCAGCGATATTTATTTCAAATTACATTTACTACTTATAATCATCATCACTACTTGTATTTCACTATCTCTTCGCCGAACTAGTGCACCTATACATCTGACAAGTGTATTGGGTGTGTTGGGGACACAAGAGACTTTCTGTATCGTAATTGCAGGGTTGCTTGAGAGGGATAGCTTTGACCTCCTCCTCCCTGAGTTCGATAAACCTTGGGTGATCCACTTAAGGGAAACTTGCTGCTGCTCTACAAACCTCTGCACTTGGAGGCCCAACACTGTCTACAAGAACAGACGCGTGCGTAGACATCAGCCCCTCCTTCCCTATTGATGAAGATATAGACCACCTGCTAGTCTGGTGCCCTAGGGCTTGTGAAGTCTGGGGTCTTTTTCACCAGCATTTCGCTAGCCTCGGGTCTGCGAGCTTTGACTCCCTCCTAAGCATCATTGCAGCTCCTTTGAAGAAACCAGTGTCCATACCAATTTTGCTTGGAATATCTGGAAACAAAGGAATGTGCTTGTCTTCAATGGTGTTTATGAAGACCTCCCCTTGGTTGCTGGACATAGTGTTGAAGATGTTAGGCTTTGGGCTCACCTTTGCACCACTCTGTCTTCCTCTTCTCTGCTTTATACTTGGTGTAATAATTTTGACCCCCCTGAGCCTTTGTACTCTTTTCTCTTTAGTCCTCTAAAGCTTGTAAAATGAACTCCGGTTGTAGTGGTTTGATGAGTTATCAAATGTTCAGGCCGGCGAAAGCCCTCCGTAGTCACGGTCAAAAAATATATCAAAGATGACAATAAATACATATCGGGACTTTTTTCTCTATTAGATCAAGGTTTGGCACAAATTTTTTAGTATGTGGATACCTAAATGGTAAAACTCTATATACATCTGTCGAGCATATGCAAGTATGATAACTCATAACCACGTACTCATGTCTCACATACCCACATGTATATGTGGTAGATGCCTTGTAAAACCTAAACCTTATTCACTCCCGCGCATATCTCTAGTTCTCCTATCAATCCAACTCTCTCATGTTGCAATCCCTATTTTGTTTTAGATATATATGTATCGATCCCCTCGCCTCACACGGTCACGTATGCCGTCAGTCGGCTCTAGGCCTAGCGGATACACTCCTCACTGCTCCCTCAACCACCTCATGGTCCCCTCTCCACCTTCCCCCACGCTCTCGAATCTGGCAGTCTGGCCGAAGTGGAGCTCCTTAACACCACACATGTACACACCATATAAGCTGAGGATGATGGCCACTACTCTAGAACAGGGTGGAGCTACACATCAACATATCTCACACCTAGGCAAGCATGTCGCTAGAATCAAAGCGCAACAACCACCACGTGGAGGAGAGAAAATAACACATGTGTTAAAAGGAAACGGTGATAAAGGCAATCATTCAGGAAATGCCAACCTACAACACCACTTCAATAAGTCACGTGTAAGATATACAACATCTGTTGTGCGTATAGCAGTGTCTAAAACCCCTCTGCGAGCTCCATACCAGGAAAAAACCTGATTTGTTGAATTGTCATTTCCATGGGCTAAAACAAAAACCATCCCGTAGCAACTCACAACATATTTGCTAGTTGAATAAAGAAAGATGCTAGATGTGTATTGAAGCAATGCATCGATCTTTCATGGCCCTACATGGGTAAGGGACACTTCTTTTGGGCGTATGCCTATGGGAAAGCCGGCTTATGGATTCCGGTGGGATGCTCACATAAACCAATTTTCCCCATATTTTGGGCTTATGAAACCTAGGCTTGTTTGTTGTGTAATATCTATAATGCCCCTAGTTTTGATCATCTACATATTCTCAATAATCATTTGCAAATTTCAAAAAATCATCTATGAATTACAGTAATCCTCTATATATGTGAGTACATGTCCAAATCTGCACATTGTCAAGAATTGACATTCACTTGTAAAAATCAACACATTGTCCACAAGATTCACCCACACTACACCAACATTCTATCGTGTTGCTATTGTGGTCATGTTGTACTGGAGGTCGAAGGAGGAGGTCAACCAGAGTTGATGGAGAAGGTCAGAGGCGGAGTTTTTTTTTTTTTGGAATCCGGTCAGAGGCGGAGTTGGTGGATAAGGTCAGATGTTGCAGGCGGGATTCAGTGGAGCTCCAACGCGAGTCCGTAGAGCTTTTTTGACGGTAGGCTTTCAGGACAAAGGCGGGATGTGGTCTAGCTTCGGAGAACTCAAGGGTGGGGTCGGTGGCTAGATTTGATGGGGCGGGCAGGGAATGATGCAGGAACAGTGGCGTAGATGGATGAGTGCGCGCGAGCTGGACATTTATAAATGTTGGCCTTTTTCTCGAGTTTTCCCATACTCTTACTTTTTTCACACTTCGTGTAACCCACAACACATCAGAGAGCAAATTGTGCCTCAACTTTTTTTTTCCAAAAAGAGGACGACCCTCAGCATCTACATCAGTTGATACACACAAACTATATACTATTTGTTATTTAAACCATACTAAACAAAGTGAGTATCATGCCGGACAAATCAACAAACAAAAAACCAAGGCCATCTGCTCGCGGTAGTATCTCCACTAACCTATCACAATCTCTATAAAAAGTTATCAGACAACTAAAAATACATAGCTTCATATTCGCAAAAAAAATACATGGCTTCTAGAGAAAGCCTTCAAGAAAGATTCACCACACATGCGTTGATGATGCATGAGTCCAAACATAGGTCAGATTTAATTTCATCCCAAAAACCGAGTTCCGCAACAAACTGCGTGTGAACTTCAAGCAGTGAAAATTGTATCCGGTAAAGATATCTTGTGAATGTAAGCTTCATGGTAGATGAGTAGGCTCATGTCCTGAGATTGAGTGATTATTTTTTATTTTAAATTTCAAAAGCCATGTTTACAAGTATAATTTTTTTTTGTAAAACTAAAATCTTGATGTACTCAATGATGGATCCTACAGACATGTAAATTCCCAATTTGATATACCTCGATTCTGAGGAATTGATTTATTTATCTGAGTATAGTGAACAATGCATATTTTTAGAATTCCAAAAATTATCATTTTTGAGTTGCGTAGAATTCAAAGAATTAAGCGTTATGATTTTGCAAGCTTATAGGATACGTTGTTTACTACCTCCACAATAGTTTCAGTCGTCCAATATATATGACGTTTAAAATTTTCAAAATAGAACGGATTATTTGAACCCGAGAGGCACCAGCCAAAGAGAATTTTGTTTTTGCATGTTGTTGGGTAGAGATCGTTTCCCGCGCGAGTGACTAGCGAGTCGTACGTGGGAGTTAGCAAACGGCATCTGGATTCTGGCGTACTACAGGCTAGGCGTGATCGGACAAGAACATTCACGTGCTCGTCCAAGGCCTGCCGCTATCCGCACACATGATTCCTGCAGCAGCATCCAGCGGTGCTCTAGAATAAGACACGGCGAGCCACTGTCCTAATCAACACTGGTCAGTGGAAACTCCACGACGAGGCGCTGCATTAACGACGAAAAAGGGGGTCAGGAGACACGCTGATCACCGGTCTCATTTTCCTTTCTGTACTCTTACGTTTTCCCTCCGCGGTCGGGTCTTCAGTTCGAACCGCGCTCGAGCTCAGAAATTCACACGGTGGTCTCGTCTCCCTCTTCGTCGTCAAGGTCTTCCCGTTTCATATGAGTGCGCCGAGTAGCAAACGGCAGTAGCAATACTTTTTAATTACACACATAAGATTTCTGTAATTGTATGGTCTTAATCCAAATACATAATGATTTATAAGAAATACAAGATGCGAAGATATCCGCAGCGATTGCATTTTTGTGAAAGGGGAAAATTGCCATAAACACTCAAATTTACTCAGGGGGCAAGTAAGCGCTCGGGTCGGTTTCAATAAAGGCTAGATGTCATTGCTTAATGTTGTTGAAGGTTAGCATCGCCACCTAATTATAGTGGGAAATGTGCCAATAGAGATTTGACAGTTTTCCGCTTCCACATGCCCTGTGGAACGTAATGACCACCTTGTCTGTCTCTCATCTCCTTTGAAATCGACATAAGCAAAGCATCCCACCAATCATTGACCCCTTGATGTGTCGATGCTCTCAATGAGGCTAGTGGGGTCGTCCCACGAAGCTACCACTTGGTTCCACACAACCATTGTTAGCATATAACACAATTAGATCATTGCAGAAAGTAGACGGGAGACAATGTTTGGTTCCACACAACCATGTCAAAGAGACAATCTTTGCATACATGGACCGTAGTTTTATGGGCATACAAATAGAGCTATTAGATTTGGCCATGTGGAGATCCTATGGGCCCAAGCCAGGTTCTTAGGATCCTTCAATGGAGCACCACCCAGGAGAAGAACTTCCGCTTAGGATCCACAAGCCCCCATATTATTTTTAACTATGGTAAACTCCTGTCAATCTCACCGAGATAGTCTTCATCCCTAAGGCCTTGTTTGGCAGAGGGGTGTTGACAGATTTAGAAGTGTTTTATTCTAGCCCAACAAAAAAACTCCAGAAAACACTACCAGATCATTTGGCAGGCCGGTCTAGACAGGGTTTGGCCCAATAAAACTCTGCAATACTCGCTGACCCGACGTGGTTTGAAAACGCTCGGCTCCCCTCGCGTTTTTTACGCTGGCCGCGCAAGACAATAGCAGAAACGTTCAGATCTCCCGATCCCCCACGTTTTGGCCTAGAATTTCCCTGGCTTCCAAAGAGATTAATTAACAAAGAGTATTGGTGAGGATGGGGATTATAATGAAACCAGGTGTTTTGATGACACAAGTGTTTTCACCTAATACTCTTGAAAAAAATACTCCCAAATACTCTATGATACACTTTTACCAAACAAGGCCTAAGGGGAAAATTTGTCAAGATGGTTGGGTCAAGATCATATTCTGTGATTAAACATCAACCATTGGCACTGCTCTGGCAGAAAAATCGTAGCAACAGAGTCACGCCGTTGTGTGATAGGGTTAGCTCTCTGAAATCAATGCTTCCGATCAGTTGCCTCCAACTAGAACATGCAGCTGTACCATCAAGTGTGTGGACAAATTCGGAGAAGAATCTAATCGACTAGATTAACTGGAAGTTTTTCCTATTGTTGTTTTGCTTCGAGTGAAGCTGTACAATTCTCCAATGCCACTGCCTAGGAATAGAAGATTATATATCTACAGAGGGTAAAGACCAAATATGGACCGGGGATGGCCTTAAGTTGGTGACATACTAGCGAAGGGTGGCACAATGGTTGTGTGTGGCGTGCTACGAGGAGGGTTGCACGGTCGAGGGAGTGAGACATGGAGAAGAGGAGGACGACGCGGTCAAGGGAAAGTGATGTAGTGAACAGGGGGCGGTCTGATTCATAGCGGCGTGACAGACAAGATGAGTTGCTGCACAAGGCTAGGTATAACACTAACGGGTAGGGAGAGGAGGTGTGTAACGCAGTTTGGACTTAGGGTTTGTCATGAGCAAGCTCTAGGTTAGTGGGGGGATTTATTCGGATAAGCTTGACTGGTTGAGCGATGGGTCGCTGATGACACTAAGAAATGTTCCACGTCGTTAGGACTCCAAGTGCAGAGTGTTGTAGCAAGAGTAAATTTTCCCCATGAGGAAACTCAGGAGTTTATATCGAACTCTCGGGGAACAGTCGAAAAAGCTCTCTTCGTTCTCGTCAGGCAGCCTGCAAAACAATTTCCTTGTCTTGTGTCCCCAACTCCACCAAGTGGTTGTCAAACACAAGGTGTTGAATGTAAGTAAAATAAAATAACAAATGCAATAAAATAAATAACAATGCAGTAATGTAAACTAAGCTAATATGTGAATAATGCAATAAGGTAAAGGTGTTTTTGGGTTTTTGATATGATTGCAAGAAAGTAAATATGTTTTTGTATTTTCAGGTTTAATTAAAGATGAAAATAAACGGACACATACAAGCGTTGGAAAGCTGTTTCTTATGATTAAAATTGAACCGGGGTTCATGGGTTCTACTCTCTCATAAAGTTATGGTGGCGTTAAGGGCAAGATTGATGACCGAAACATTGACATGCTTTTATAATGTTACATGATAATATTTATATGGGCATCACATCCCAACATAATGATGATACTACACATCTTACTTATACTCCACTAGAAAGGAATAAACTTTGAGCAATCTAGTATTAAGAATTAGCAGAGTATAGGCTTAGGTACTTTGATATGATGGTGAACAACAAATATGCTACAACATTGGACATATTACAATAGATCAAAGTCTATGAATGTCAACTTAGAATTCTCAACTGTCACTAAGAAATATAACACATGCATTTTTTATACCTAGTGAGATAACCACGAAATTGGTAAACACCATAGCAGATCATAAATTATATCATAATTCACTACTACTACCAAGTTACTCCATCTAATACACACCATCCTCCTTTCACGCTCTCGCATACAAGTTGGATCAGAATAAGTAATAAAGAACATGGTAAAAATAAGCATGTACTCATACATCAAAAACATAATAACATATCACATCTCATAGATCATCCAATAAAATAAGGATCCACCACATAGGAATTATATAATATGTGCCATAATCATGTTGGGCATCTAAACGTCATAGCATAAGAGAGAAATAGAACAAGATATTGCCACAAACCCATAGTCCAGAGGTGGACTGCTCCCTCTTCAGCATGGTGGCAGTGTTGGTGATGTCGGAGAGGTTAGAGAAGCGACCGGAGGTGACTCTGGCAGCGTTCCCCCTCCAATCTTCGCTAGAACAGCCTCTATTTTGTGGTTTCGTGTTTCTCCACCACCTCCTTGAAATAACATCTCGGGGGTCTTTATTTAGGCATTTTTAGGTCAAGCTGATCAATCAGAGATGAAGACGGACGACATTGGAGGTCCGAGGGCCAAACGAGGTTAGGTGGCGTGGCCTGGCTAGGGGCCTACACCACCTGTGCATGTTTGGACCTCGTGGCCTCCCTTGTTGACTTCTTGATCTCCAAATGCTTCTCGTGATAAAATATTAACGCGCGAAAAATTCCAGATCAATTTGAGTTCTAGAAGGTCCCTGAAACATTAAAATACGCAAAACAAGGTTTTCCTATTCTGAAGAGTTATAACCAAAATAAGGGGGATTGATGAAAAATCCCTATAAATCAATGCAAAATGTGATTATAATATCTAATAAGATCTTAATATGTTGGAATATGCATCAATAAACTACAAAGTTCATGTATGAATTTTGCATTCATCAACATCCCCAAGCTTAACCCATGCTCGTCCTCGAGTATGAAGATGAGAAAACTAAATAAGGACTTTGGAGTTTATTGCTTCAATGAAAATAACAAGTAGTAATACATACGATCAATGATTCAATATTTAATGAACAACAACATGCAAATAAGATATCAAGTGGTACTTCTAATTAGACTCAATGATGTCCAACAATCAATAACAAAGTGCAAAAACAAATGAAAGTACTATGGACATTAAACATGCAAGTGCTTGTGCTTGGAGCTTTTTTCGTTCTTTCTTTCTTTCTTATCTTATCTTTTGAACAAGTGTCCACTAAAAGTAAGAAGGGAATATATGTGCCAAGCTTTGATGCTAAAGAGAGAATAAATTTAGAACTGTGCGAGTGCGACCCATGTCAACGGTAGTGAAGTCAAATATGGTTCACATGATTAACCCCTTACAAGTTGCAAGTCTCATACCCCGTTGTTGATATTACCTTCCACTACATACTACTCAACTTTAGAATTACCACAGATTTCCATTATGTGCATACTGTTTTAACCAAGTGCTCGCAAAGGGGTACCTACATCCCACCTATACACAGTGCCTTTTAAGATTTGTATCTTTTGCAAAGGCAATACATACCGGGATGACAGGACAACAGACAAATGAACTCCTCTTAAAGTACCAACTGAGTAGTAAATTAAACTTCTAAAAGCAAATGAGAAAGTTCATGCTGAAACTTCTACCATGATTAGGCATGGTTTCAGTTATCGGCCCAATGCTCTTCTCTAACAAATATGCACACTCGAATCTTTAGCATGATAACCCCCACTTATTTCACATCGGAAAGCTATTCATAACCCAAGGTGCCTGACATATTGCAATGTTGAAAGGCTTGTTCCATGACAGCATTGTTGTAAGGGTAATTGCCCCTAAGTGTGTTTTTGGTAATTAATGACAATCCCTATGGACTAATGTTTTCATTGAGCTTTTTGTGAAGGAATTGTTCATAGGAATTGCTTGAAGTCCATGTGTTGGATTCAAGGCTTGGATGCCATGAAGATAAAGATTTATCTTAAGTATTGGCATCAAGATCATTGAATAGAAGAGGTGAATTCATTATGATCAAGAAGAAGAAATAAAGATGTAGTTCTTGTGTAGAACTCATGTAATCCATGCTCTAGCTTATGTGTTAAGCCCAGGAGTCTCAAGATCTTGAGAGTTTGGTTACATGAGAAGAATTCAAGATATGGCTCTATGTCGAGGTCATGATGGTCTCATGAGTTGAGATATGATTGACTAATACCTAGAGCATGCAATCAAATGAAGAATTCTTTATGTGGCTCAAGATATTGTGATAGAGCATGAGAAGATTCAAGGTTGACCAAGGCAATGATCAAAGATTGGATTCTAGTTTGGTCAACACATGAAGCATAAGGAATGTGCCACATGGGACCAATCGGTCTTGTGGTATGGTATGGTTTGTCAATTATGCTTTGTGAACTAACCCATTACATATGTGTGTTTGTGTTGTCTATGTGGGTTAGGTATTGTGTCATGGATATGCATCACTAGTGAGATTTCATATAGCCCATGAAAGGATGACATCAAGTGGTGGTTGTCATCAAGGTTGAGAAGTGCAAGTTTCAAGATAAGCATCTCGAGAAGATCATATGCTTGAAGCTTGTCATCCATTTGGTGATAATGGAATTGTGAAGACATGCCTTAGTGAAGGTATCCCATAGTGGTGTATGGGGGAGCATATTGGAAGTCTTCACAAAGCAACAATGATCAAGTGAAGCATTCCGGCTTGACGGAAGCATGAAGCATCATCATCAAGATCAAGCGGGGTGCACAAGGCAAAGGTTTGTCCTTGCTAGGTTTTCCTTTTACCAGTCTCAAGGTGTTTGTTGGGAGACCGGGTTATAGGATAGATAGCCGCACTATCAAGAGGGGCTTTCGGTTGGGTAACTTGATCACATTGTCTTAGGGAGCTCAATCCTTTGCATACTTTGCATCTTCCTAGTTTGTTGCTTCTTGGTGTTTCTCTATGTGAGGTTCTTGTGCTTGTTGCTAGCTTTCCAACAAGTCCAAGTTCATCGAAAACGGAATCCGTATGCATCTTTTATCGCGTTTTCGAGTTTGGAGGTTTTACCGGTTCTTTCTTAAAAGAGGTTTTCACCCCTTCTTATTTGGTATTTTATCTCTTACTACTTCTTGGGTTTTATGGTCTCCATTGGATAGATATTTTTCTTAGCTTTTCAAAAAGCCCAAGTTTGCTAAAATCCGAGTCCGTATGTGAAAGTTATCGCATTTTTCGTGAGACTATTTTCTACCGGTTCCGAGCTCGGATTGAACCGGAAATCAACCGAAAAGTTACAGAACTGTTTTCTTGTATTTTCGGATTTAGGTCTGGTTGGACCGGGTTTTGGACCGGAAATCACCCGAACAAGTGGGAAATGACCCTAACGGCCATATTTGGCTTAGCCTATAAAAGGGGCTTCTTCCCCAATGGTTTTCTAGGGTTCTTGAGCTTCATTTGCACCACCATTGTTGACCTCCATAAGCTTTCTTCCTCACCCTTCCCTCCTATGATTCTTGCATATTTTTGAGGGCTTTGGAAGAGAAGATCTTGATCTATAATCTCCACCAATTCATTCCTCCTCTAAGTGAGGGGAATCCTTGGAATCAAGATCTTTGAGTCATTGGTTGACATCCACCCTTGTTCTTCCTCTCTAACTCCTCCATAGCATTTGTTGCCTTGGTGGGATTTGAGAGAGAAGGATTTGAGCACTTCCCCTTGTGTTCTTGCTTTGCATCCTTGCATAGTGTTGAGCTCTCCATCACGATTTGTTCGAGTGAGAGACTGTGAGCTTGTTACTCTTGGAGGGTGACCTCCTAGTTGGCTTGGCGGTTGGTGCCTCGGTGACCTCTTCGTGGAAGATTGTGAAGAGGCCCGGGCTTCCCCTTCGTGGGAGTTGTGAAGTGGTTGTGGAGCTTGCCATCTCCAGAGTGGAGGAAAAGCTAACCATAAGAAGGGGTCCCTAGCTTCGTGGGGGACTCGGAGAAAAAGGTGAGCCTTCGTGGCGTTCGGGGGCCTTCGTGGTTACCCGCATCTCTCCAACGGTGATTAGCTTACTTTATGTAAGTGAACATCGGGATACATCTTCGTCTCCGCATGCCTCGGTTATCTCTATACCCGAGTTTATTTCCATGTGATGTCCTTCGTGCTTGAAGTACTTGTATCTTGTTTATCACTTGTGAAATATATCTTGTGCTATCTTGCTTAACTCTAGTTGTTGTTGGTGCACTTAGTTGAGCCTAGCTTATTTAGGTTTTGTGCTTGTAAAATAAACGTTAGTTTAATTCCGCATTCTTAAAAGCCAAATCCGTAATAGTTTTTAAAAACGCCTATTCACCCCCCCCCCCTCTAGGCGACATCTCGTCCTTTCAATTGGTATCAGAGCAAGGTCTCTCCTTGTTTAGGCTTCACCGCCTTGAGAGTAAAGATGTCGGCTAGTTATTTAGTGCACAATGGCACAATTATTTTTGATGGCACAAATTATATGCTATGGAGAAATCGCATGCTTTCTAATCTTCGGACTTTGTGTCCAAATATAGAGCGATTTCTAGATGTACGTTTTTCTCCTCCGATGGATCTTCAAAATCTATCTATAGAGGATGAGAAAAATTTACATCTAGAAGCTCAAGTATTTAATGAAATTTTATTGTCTGTGAGCTCCATAGTTTATGTTTGCTTGATGGGTTCAAAGTGCAAGACGTCTCATGAGATATGGACCAAGCTAGAAGAGTCATTTGGTGGGTCCATTTCTCTTGAGGTTGAAAGTGAACCCAAGGAGCTCTCTTCACCTTCACATCATGAAGAGCTCCAAATTGCTTCCACATCCGGTCGTGATGATTGTTCAAGCTCTTCCACTTCATCAACATGTGACTTGTCACAAGGTAATGATTTGGTGAGTGAAGAAATCATATGTGATGATGGTATTCTTGTTCTTTGCACCGATGATTCTATTTCTATAAATCCTAATGGTGTAGAGAGTTTGGACCTAAACACTTCTTGCAAGAAATTCTTTACTCATTCTTGTGTTAAAGGTCCTTGCATATCTCCTAAAATTTGCTTGATTAAATTTTGTGATGATATGCTTGTCTCTAGTTGTGACCATGATCAAAATGACTCTATTTCCTCTAGTTGTTGTATGACTAACCATGTAGAGGAAATTAAAGAAAATTTGGGTCACATAATTAAAGAAGAAATCAATAGAAGAACCAAGAAGATTTCTATCAAGAGAAGGCAATGCTATGAATGCCACGAGTATGGACATCTCGCAAGAGCTTATCCTACACTCAAAAATGAAGAATGTGCTTCAATTGATGTTCCCTCATCATCTACCCAAGTTCACATGTGCCTTATGGCAAGCGGCTCAAAGGTAACTCCTACTTTGAATCCCGACACATCTCCTTATGATGAGAGTGATGATGATGATGTTAATGATGATGATAATGATGATGATAATGAAGCTTTCTTGCATGAGATGGGAGTTGTGTATGCCTCTCTTCGTGGTAATAATGATGCTCGTGCCAAAGTCGAACACTTAATGGAAACCTTGTTTGACCACAAGGAGACCATTAAAGGAATTGAACTCCCTCGTTAATGAGGGGAAATGGAGATTCAATCTCCTCAAGCAAGAGCTATCCGAAGAGAAGCATACTAATTCTTGCCTATCTCAATCTATTAAATCTTATGAGCTTACAAATGCTAAATCTATTAATGATGCTTGTGCTACTAACTCCACTTCTTGTAAAGCATCTATATTAAAGGATAATGTTGAGCTAAGGGCTCAACTTGAGTTGCTAACAAGCAATTATAAGAAATTGGAGGAAAGCCATGAAAAGCTCTCGGGCTCTCATGGGGATCTCTTAATCTCTTATAATGGGCTAAAGTTAGCTCATGAGGCAAGTATCTCTAAGAAAACATCTTGTGAGCCTCATTTGGACATTAGCACTACTTTGAACCAAAATGCTATATTATCTTGTGCTAGTCCAAGTAATTTGTCTAGACATAATATTGCTACATCTTGTGATGAATTACTTGCTATGCCTTGTTGCTCTAATAATAAAGCTTCTACCTCCTCTAGTACTTGTATTACTACTAACCTTGTAGAGGAAATTAAAGAGCTCAAGGCCCAAGTCACTAGTTTGGAGAAAGACTTGGATAAGCATCATGAAGGGAAATCCGCACTCGATAATATTTTGAGTGTGCAAAAATCCCCTAATGACAAGAGTGGACTTGGATTCAACTCCAATAACAAGAACAAGTCCAAGAGCAACAAGAAGAAGAAGGGCCAAGACCAAGTCAAGAATTTGGCCAAGATTGTTTGCTTCAAGTGCAAGATTGAAGGGCATCATGTGAGATCTTGCCCATTGAAGAAGAAGCACTTGAGTGAGAAGCAACAAGGGAAGCGGGCACAAGGTCAAGCTCAAGCACGACCTCAATTTGAAGATAGGCCACTTCCCAAGAAGAAACAAGATGAATCTTCCCAAATCAAGAAATCAATGAAGAAGAGAAAGGGAAGCACTTGTTGCTATATTTGCCGTGAGAAGGGGCACTTTGCTTCTTCATGCTTAAGCGGTACCTTATCTAATCCTATCATTGTTGATGATGATTATTCTCTTAGAAAAGATAATGATGGCAATGTGTTTCCCAAGTTTGTTGGAACTCAAAGTGGTGCCAAGAAAAGGACCATTTGGGTTGCCAAGCCTATTGTGACTAACCTCTTAGGACCCAACTTGGTTGGGGACCAACAAGCTAAAACTTGATCAATAGGTGATTGTGGAGGGCATTGGAGACTTGGCTACATCATGAAGAATTAAGGGATCTTCATTAATTTTATTTCATCAAGCCAATTCATTGACACTATCATCTTATATCCAATGTGCCTCTTTGCGGTAACTTGTACTTAACCTCTTTATATTATAAGTTACTTGCCCCTTTGCATGTTTGGTTTTGTACCAAGTATGTGTTTGTATATGTTGTTCCTTATACCTACTTATCTTGTGTATTCAAGTAGGTGTTGGTTGTTTGGCACATCATATACTTGTGTGTTTGCTTTGAGCCTCTAATGCATCTTTATGGTATCTTATTTGGTTCTTATTCAGTGATTAATGGAACATCCCATTTTGGGAGAGTGATTTGCCTTTGGCACCTCACAATCCTATAAATGTGTGCACATGAGTAATACCACTTAGTATTGATATTGCAAGATTATCTAGTCACTATGTGGTATGCCATGCTCATGAGAAATTCAAATTCTATA
The DNA here is from genome assembly GCA_007115705.1 of Dactylis glomerata. Classification (NCBI taxonomy): domain Eukaryota; kingdom Viridiplantae; phylum Streptophyta; class Magnoliopsida; order Poales; family Poaceae; genus Dactylis; species Dactylis glomerata. Next base: position 1,296,538 of record QXEO01000155.1, on the reverse strand, counting down.
TCTCCATTAATTATCTCTAGTTGGATTTTGTTTGCCTTTTGTTGAAAAGAATTTAATATCACATTATGGGGGAGTAATATGTCTTATGCATATCACAAGCCTAGGAAATGTGAACATTTGATGTATTACCACTTAGAGTTGATATTGTTAATTATCTTGTTCCTAGGTGGCATGTTTGCTCAAACAAGCTCCGTTATTTCTTAAATGATTTTATTGCTCATTTCTTTCGTCTTGGTTTGAGTAAGAATTCTTGGTGCGGTTTCACTCAAATATATTTATATATATATATCATAAGTAGGAAGCCGTTTGCTTCTAGTTACTCTAATCATTGCTTTGCATGATTGTTTGACTATTTTTGGAGCTACCAAGAATCCTTTTTCGTGCATGGTGCTTAATTTGAATATTTAACCATATGCCTTTTATTGTGAAGTTGATCTTGAATATCTTTGCAATACACCACCGGAAAATAATTCCAATATGAACTTCTTGTCTTTGACAATTGGTATTCGTATATATGCGTGGTAATTCCTCTAGATCATCTTCACCTTGGAATTTGCCTCTTATTGCCCATATTTCTTGCCAAGATTTTTTTTTTTGACTCCCATTGTCTTATTTGCCTTCTTGAGGATCTTTTTGCTTGACTTCGTCTCATCTCTTGATCCCCATCAAGTGTTTGTTGTTGTAAGAGAAACCTTTTCTTTTCGGTACTTGTGCCATTGTTAAAAGTGTAGAGGGTTTGGTTTATTTGTTGGAACCTTGCTCTTTTGGGAGTTAGTTATCTCATTCCTTCTTCTATGATTTATTTGCTTGAATGAGATAAATCTTTGAGCATGTGTTTTTTTTATTTCTTTCTTGCTCAATGAGTTGTTAGGTTCATTTGTTGAATTTGTATAATAAATCATTTGTTGATTTGTTCCATTGATACTATTTGGATAACTAATGTGTTTTACCACACATTTTATACCTCCTTGTACTCTTGGTGTTTTTGTCTAAATTGTATCTTCTTTGGATCTTGAAAGCTAGGTGCATGCATATTCTCTTTATGCTTAATTTTGTGTCTTAGTTCTTTCTTTGATCCAATATATATGTTATACTCCATCAAATCCTAAATGGCTAAGATGTGCATGAAATTCAAATTTCATCTCTAACTATGCACATATTTATATGGAGTCTATCATATGTATTGTGGTTATTCAAACCACTTTGGACCCAATAAGTTTGGGGACCAAGATGTACTTGAATGTTGTCTTAGGTACATTGGAGATGCAATGGATGCTTGTCTCATTTATAAGGAAGGTGCTATCACCATATGATTATTGGAGACAAGCTAGGATGATTGGTGAACTCCTATCTACTACATCACATCATTGCTATCTCGGTAACAAGTATAATTTCCATGCATACTTTTCTAGCATCCCAACTCTTGTAGGTTGGTTCTTGGCATGATAATATTTATTTGCAAATGTTGCGGTTCTTGCAAAGGTCTTATAAAGAAATATCTTTATTTCATATGTGAGCAAGTTGAGATGATTGCATATGATGGGAAGTATATAAAATCATGTTTATGATTCACCAATCCCAAATATGCCTTTTTAGCAATTTATTGCATATTAATTCCTCAATGCTCTCTCATATGCAATATAGATAATGTTGCAAGTTGTACCCTTCTTTATTATGCTTGTTGCCTTTCAAGCATCCCGACTATCTTTTGATCCCTTATTGCTAGTTGTGATGGCTTTGATGATTTTGCGTGGGGAGTTTATTAATATACCATAATGGAAAATGGAGCCTTGAGCTATATATGCTTTCTAGCAAAGTGATTTGGTATATTCTATGACTCTCTCTTGGATATCATGTCTTCCTTAATTTCAACTAACCTCTTGTGTATACATGTTCCTTTGTGGATTGTTCATCATGATTTTTTTGTCCACTTAGAAATGTATATGCATAAGAGTGTTAATTTCTTCCATTGATATCCTCGTTCTTTGCCGACCATCTTTCTTATCCATTTTGTTCTTGATGGTGTTGGTAAGAACTTGATTTATGAGTGCTTGTTTATTCTTTATTGCTTCTTATCGCACTCATATCTCGTGAATCTTTTTGGACTAAAGTTCACTTTGATAAGCGTATTGATTCTTTTGTATTCTCTCATGCTCATGGTTGTATTTTAAATGATATAGAGGGAGTGAGGATTCCATGTTTGTGCATATTGTATTCAAATGCAACAAAAATTCAAATTTATGCATAAACCTTGGGGAGCTTCCTTATTTCATTTAAAGCACCTAGTAGCTCTTATCATCACATCTTCTTGTGTCCAATTGGGTCTTTGGGTCTCTTGATTGCTTGCTTGCTTCATTCGTTGAAGTTTCCTTCACTATGTCATCTTTTTGCAATCTTTGATTCTCAATATGGTTTGACTTCCTTCAAATATTGTTAATTGGATAAGTGCATATGATTTCACTCATTTTATGAGAAATGCACATCTTGGGGAGGAACTCATACTATATTGTCCTTCTAAATTCCTTCATCCATTTTGGCAATCGTTGCCAATGGGGGAGAAGTTTAGAGGGTTTAAGGGAAATGGTTTTTATACTTAAGTTTGGTTTGTGCTTAAGTGTTTGCCTTTCATGCATCTCTTCTTTGTTAGATGTTTTGCATGGTTGAATATATAGTGTAAACTCCATTAAAGGTTTATCTTGACAATGTATGCAATGAAATTCAAGTTCATCACACGTGCATATATTGTGGGGGAGTTTGCTCTATATATTTTGGTTGCACTCACATCAACCATATTTGTTGTAGTTTATGTGAGTACAATTGATTTTGATATGTGGTAGTAGCTTTGTGTTACTTGACCATATCAAATACAACCTCTTGTATGCAATTTATTCTCGGATAAATTGCATATTAGTTTCTATCACTCATTATATAAACCCTCTTGTTGAGATTGTCATCAATTACCAAAATGGGGGATATTGTAAGGGTAATTGCCCCTAAGTGTGTTTTTGGTAATTAATGACAATCCCTATGGACTAATGTTTTCATTGAGCTTTTTGTGAAGGAATTGTTCATAGGAATTGCTTGAAGTCCATGTGTTGGATTCAAGGCTTGGATGCCATGAAGATAAAGATTTATCTTAAGTATTGGCATCAAGATCATTGAATAGAAGAGGTGAATTCATTATGATCAAGAAGAAGAAATAAAGATGTAGTTCTTGTGTAGAACTCATGTAATCCATGCTCTAGCTTATGTGTTAAGCCCAGGAGTCTCAAGATCTTGAGAGTTTGGTTACATGAGAAGAATTCAAGATATGGCTCTATGTCGAGGTCATGATGGTCTCATGAGTTGAGATATGATTGACTAATACCTAGAGCATGCAATCAAATGAAGAATTCTTTATGTGGCTCAAGATATTGTGATATAGCATGAGAAGATTCAAGGTTGACCAAGGCAATGATCAAAGATTGGATTCTAGTTTGGTCAACACATGATGCATAAGGAATGTGCCACATGTGACCAATCGGTCTTGTGGTATGGTATGGTTTGTCAATTATGCTTTGTGAACTAACCCATTACATATGTGTGTTTGTGTTGTCTATGTGGGTTAGGTATTGTGTCATGGATATGCATCACTAGTGAGATTTCATATAGCCCATGAAAGGATGACATCAAGTGGTGGTTGTCATCAAGGTTGAGAAGTGCAAGTTTCAAGATAAGCATCTCGAGAAGATCATATGCTTGAAGCTTGTCATCCATTTGGTGATAATGGAATTGTGAAGACATGCCTTAGTGAAGGTATCCCATAGTGGTGTATGGGGGAGCATATTGGAAGTCTTCACAAAGCAACAATGATCAAGTGAAGCATTCCGGCTTGACGGAAGCATGAAGCATCATCATCAAGATCAAGCGGGGTGCACAAGGCAAAGGTTTGTCCTTGCTAGGTTTTCCTTTTACCGGTCTCAAGGTGTTTGTTGGGAGACCGGGTTATAGGATAGATAGCCGCACTATCAAGAGGGGCTTTCGGTTGGGTAACTTGATCACATCGTCTTAGGGAGCTCAATCCTTTGCATACTTTGCATCTTCCTAGTTTGTTGCTTCTTGGTGTTTCTCCATGTGAGATTCTTGTGCTTGTTGCTAGCTTTCCAACAAGTCCAAGTTCATCGAAAACGGAATCCGTATGCATCTTTTATCGCGTTTTCGAGTTTGGAGGTTTTACCGGTTCTTTCTTAAAAGAGGTTTTCACCCCTTCTTATTTGGTATTTTATCTCTTACTACTTCTTGGGTTTTATGGTCTCCATTGGATAGATATTTTTCTTAGCTTTTCAAAAAGCCCAAGTTTGCTAAAATCCGAGTCCGTATGTGAAAGTTATCGCATTTTTCGTGAGACTATTTTCTGCCGGTTCCGAGCTCGGATTGAACCGGAAATTCAACCGGAAATCAACCAAAAAGTTGCAGAACTGTTTTCTTGTATTTTCGGATTTAGGTCCGGTTGGACCGGGTTTTGGACCGGAAATCACCCGAACAAGTGGGAAATGACCCCAACGGCCATATTTGGCTTTCCCTATAAAAGGGGCTTCTTACCCAATGGTTTTCTAGGGTTCTTGAGCTTCATTTGCACCACCATTGTTGAGCTCCATAAGCTTTCTTCCTCACCCTTCCCTCCTATGATTCTTGCATATTTTTGAGGGCTTTGGAAGAGAAGATCTTGATCTATAATCTCCACCAATTCATTCCTCCTCTAAGTGAGGGGAATCCTTGGAATCAAGATCTTGGAGTCATTGGTTGACCTCCACCCTTGTTCTTCCTCTCTAACTCCTCCATAGCATTTGTTGCCTTGGTGGGATTTGAGAGAGAAGGATTTGAGCACTTCCCCTTGTGTTCTTGCTTTGCATCCTTGCATAGTGTTGAGCTCTCCATCACGATTTGTTCGAGTGAGAGACTGTGAGCTTGTTACTCTTGGAGGGTGACCTCCTAGTTGTCTTGGCGGTTGGTGCCTCGGTGACCTCTTCGTGGAAGATTGTGAAGAGGCCCGGGCTTCCCCTTCGTGGGAGTTGTGAAGTGGTTGTGGAGCTTGCCATCTCCGGAGTGGAGGAAAAGCTAACCATAAGAAGGGGTCCCTAGCTTCGTGGGGGACTCGGAGAAGAAGGTGAGCCTTCGTGGCGTTCGGGGGCCTTCGTGGTTACCCGCATCTCTCCAACGGTGATTAGCTTACTTTATATAAGTGAACATCGGGATACATCTTCGTCTCCACGTGCCTCGGTTATCTCTATACTCGAGTTTATTTCCATGTGATAGCCTTCGTGCTTGAAGTACTTGTATCTTGTTTATCACTTGTGAAATATATCTTGTGCTATCTTGCTTAACTCTAGTTGTTGTTGGTGCACTTAGTTGAGCCTAGCTTATTTAGGTTTTGTGCTTGTAAAATAAACGTTAGTTTAATTCCGCATTCTTACAAGCCAAATCCGTAATAGTTTTTAAAAACGCCTATTCACCCCCCCTCTAGGCGACATCTCGTCCTTTCAATTGTTTAACTTAACCCTAACTAATAAACTGTCAAACATGTAACTTACATAAATGAACACCGTAATTCTACACATGTATTAATGAACTAAGTAACTTAAAGTTAACCATCAATGCGCAAAGAAGAAATAGCACTACATATGGCACTAGTGAATTATTATTCAATCAAAACACATGAAGCACAGAACATAAGCATAACTTGCATTGATATCTCCCTTTCCTTCCAAACTAAACTTTTATTTTTCTCTAGTAGCTCTCTCATAAACACAAAGTATAGTACAAGTTGTGGTCCACTTATTCAAAAAAAAGATGCAAACTAAAAACTAGACACAGACACTCCAAATTTATGCAACGGTAAAATGGTGCTCGAAAAACAGGGTTGAAATAGTATAAAAAACAAAGATTCATAGGTCCAGGGGGTTGCCATGGGGCATCCCCAAGCTTATGATATTTTCCATTACTTATATGACTCATTGTTCGATGATTATTTCTTTCCTGTAAAAAAACTTCACCATAAATTATTTTCCATCTCTTTTCTAGAGTGGATGACATTAGAGGGCATAAAGATAATATGTGTGCTGCTAAGAAAACCCCAAATAAAATTTGGTACAAGATTTCCAGAGAGAATATTAAGTTGCCAATATTCACAAAATATAAAAAAAACTAAAAAAATCATCCTGAGACTCAAATAAATGCTCAAAACAACAAAAGACAGAATCTGTTAATAAAAATAGCAGTAGCTTGGCGAGTTTTTTTGCCCCCTTAAACATGTCAAGATTTTTTGTTGATTGTTGTGTGTATAGAGGATGAATAGTTTCAACTTCGGTAAATTCTACAGGTCCATAGGAGTTATGAAAATGAAATAAAAAATGGGCACTTGAAAGTGCTATGCAGATTTCAGCAACTCCAAATAAGTATTGCAACCTTAAAACATCCAAGATGGATAAAATTTGACACTTTATTTTATGCTACAGCAAACACACTAAAACAACTTTCTTCCTACAGCAAGGACACGAAATTCTCCGGTCTTATTTTAGCCATAAGAAAAGTCTTTTGTTACCATGCATGTTGTTTTCTTATCTATATTTTACAATTTTTTAAGAAAAAGTACAATCATATGTAGACTACCTAAAAAGGAGAAAAATAAAATTTCGTATTTCTTGAACAGTAGAAGTCCAACAAAACTTAAAATGGAGGTCCTGCTACCGGGAGCCCATTTTGAGTTTTTTTTTAATCTTCCAAATTTCAAATTCAAACTTTTAAAATAGATAAAAAACACCTAGACTTAGTCAATGTTGTACTCTATCATTGTGTAAATTTCTAGAATGAAATACACTGAATTTTAGGCTCGGTAAAAATGAAAAACAAATCACAAAAAGGCAAAATTGAGTTTAGTTCAACTACAAAATCTAAATTTATCATTTTTGCTGAGCCTAAAATATAACATATTCTTTCCAAAAAAAATTACACTGTTATAGGGTACAACATTGCCTACGTAATGGTATTTTTTTGAAAAAATTCAAACATTGGAATTCGAAATTTTAGAGGTTTAAAAATCGGCCACCATAGAACCTGAGCTCCAAATGAACACTGTAAAAAATTCAACCATATCTATACATAAATAGAAAATTAAAATGGCTCTAGGAAGCCTTTTTGAGTTTTTTTTAAGTGTCAAAATTTTGAACTCAAACTTAAAAAAATAAAAAATATTACATGGACATAATCAATGTTGTACTCTATCATTGTGTAAATTCCTAGAAATAAATATATTGTATTTTGGGCTTAGTAAAAAGACAAAATTGAGTTTTTAGCTGTTCATTTGAAAAAAAAAGTTTTTAGCTGTTCACTATTCATCAATAACGAAATCTGAATTTATCATTTTTGTTGAGCCTAAAATATAGCATATTTGTTTTAGAAATTTACACACATTTGGGAATACAACATTGTCTACATTATGATATTTTTTCAAAAAAAATTAGACATCCAAATTCAAATGTTAAAAAACGACAACCATAGAGCCTGAGCTCGAAATGAACACTCAGAAATTCAGTCCTTATAGTTTTACTTGAACATTTTGTCTTTTTTTGCTCGAGTTTCATACTTTTGTATTTTAGTTCAAACTTAGCATGCGCATACCAGCATATATTCTCTACATGCATGTATTATGTCGTACTTTTTACTTATTTTTTTCGGGGAAAAGAATTGTATTATGTAGATATAGAGTTATTACAATCCCAAAGGATAAGATCCCGAAGATCACCTGGAACATCACCTAACCAAAATTCAGTTCTATGATTTAACATCCCAAATCTAGCTAATTCATGACTAGACTTATTACAGCTTCTAGGAATCTTTGAAAAACCGACGACATCAAAGGAGGATGTTAGCCATAGTTTAAAAAACCAGACCGGTGAGTGAACCGGTGAGGTGACTGGCTCACTGGTTCACTGGTCCAACCAGTGGTTCAGTTGGTTCAATAGCGATAAAAAAAACCATCAAATTTAATAAATAATTAAGTTAATTTTAGAATAATTTAGCATTGAATCATATATTTTGTGTTTGCTTTCATAGTAGATCACAAACTAAGTGTAGTAAAGGTGGTATTAGACCTTATGCGGGGTATTTGGAGCAAGGTTCTAGGTTTTAGGATCATATTCTCGCAAAACACATTATTTTTATGCAGTTTTTCTGGTTTTTTATTAATTGGATCAGTGACTCTTAAAAAACCGATAAGGACTGCGGTTTAGGTTTTTTCTGGTCGAACCACCGAACCGGTTTAGTTTTTAAAACTGTGATGTTAGCACTCGGAGGTCCTCCACCAAATGGCCAAGGGCCAACCCATCCTTCGACGTGCTTGTAGCCATCCGAACTAGCTCCTGGCAGTCTGTCTCCACCGTAACACGCTGAACTCCCATGTCCTTAGCGAAGCGAACACCGTCAATGCAAGCAATCAACTCCGCCTCCAGCACCGACGCACATTGAGACAATGACCTACATGGTGCAAATATAATAGACCCATCACATCTCCTTGCAATCACCCCTGCTCCTGCCTGAGCTGTCGACGCCAAGAAGGCCCCATCAGTATTGAGTTTCGTCTCCCCCACCGCCGGTCTAGTCCATATCGCATGTGAAGCAGGCCGCTTCTCAGGTAACACCTTCCTCTCTTCCTGGACAATTGCTTGCTTCCCTTTGATAATATATCTTCCGGCTGCGCCTGTTTAATATTCTCCAAAGATCGCATGTAGCTGCAAATAAATCGTCTAGAACCTTCGATCATCGGCAACTCCTTATCATGGGTTACTTCGTTGTGGGCAAACCATACTCTCCAAGCAATCATCAAGACCCGATCCCTAGTAATATCAGGGAGAAGTAATAGCCATTGTTCCAACCAATCACCTCTACCCCTACCTTTCCAAGTTGGTATCTCCCAGACCTGGCACATAGCCGCCCACAGCGCTGTCGCGTGAGGGCAATGGATCAACGTATGGTAGAGATCATCATGGGCATGCCCACATATACAAAGGGCTCCAATGCACCTGGATTAACCAAATTAAAGTCGAGTGGAACGATGTCTATTTCGTGTGTAGATATCAGAGTGTGCAATTTACCAAAATATAAGCAATATCGAGAAAGACTTTGGGGCTTACTGGCTTGTGCATACGATGGTGCACTGGGCAGCCAGAGTTCGAATCTCAGCACCTCATTAATTAAAAAACAACAGGGGTTCCCTCCCCCTGTTGGTTCGTTTAAAGGTAAGCAATATTAATAGTACAAACTTTGCCGAAGACTATTTGGAATTTTAATTAGGCTCCCGGGTGCATCTGCTTTCTAAATCCCAATTTTTTATTTCTAATTGCAAAAAAAATTCTCGAATGCACAATTCGACAATCTATGAGCATTCATAAAGTTTTGTGAAAACCTGATTTTTTATGATCAACGTAAAAAAGACAATATATCTCACAAAAAACTGAATTTTTTAGCACTAATTTTTTCCTTTTTAGATAGCGCAAACGACAAGTCAATTTTTCATAGCATGTGAAGATATACATGCGATTTTTTGTATGATTTTATTAACATTATAAAATATGTCAAAAATATATTTTAAAATAAGAAATATATGCAAACGAGAGCCAAAACACCACTCCCACAAACATTTTTTTAACGCTAGATTGCACGAGACGAGCGAGCCGTACGTGGAGGTTAGCAAACGACATCTGGCGTGTTGGCTCAACGGTACCCATCGTGTCGGTACTGAATCTTGCAGTCGACGGGCCTAGCTCCGATACTGTATCTATCTTGCAGCCAAGGCCTCGCCGCTATCCGGAGACATGCCTCTAGAAAAAGATAGTACAACTACCCAAAACGAATATGCTTCAACCAAGCTAACCGGCTAAACAACGCCGCTAGAAGACGTTGATCTCCTAAATTAACAAAGGAAAAGGGGGTCGAGAAACCGGAAATCCACTTTGGCTCTTAGGTGTAGATGCACTCACTGGCCAAAAATTATTTTTCAAAATGTTCAAATATTCTGAAAAAAAATTGTTAGCGTGCATCTACACATTTTATGTTCACTCACCAAGTTTTGTAAGAAAAAGATATTTTTTAGGGCCTATGTAAAAAAGACAATTTTTTATAGTACAAAATTACTATTTACGTAACATTTTTTGTCTTTTTTATACAGGCCACAAAAAATATCTTTTCGTACCAAAACTTTCGTAGATGGACATAGTATGTTTAGATGCATACTCGAAATATTTTTTCTGAATTTTTTAATTTTTTGAAATACATTTAAAATGTACTTTCGTAATAGGAGTATGAGCCAAAACCCCATGTCCGTCGAGAAACACGTTGATCTCCTTCCCTTTCCGTTTCTTTAAACTTTCCCCACGCGTTGGGCCTGCAGCTGCAGTCCGCACTTCGCGCGAGCTCAGAGATTCACACGGTGGTCTCGTCTTTCGTCCTCGTCGCCGTCAAGGTCTTTGTCTTTCACCTTTCACATGACCTGCCGGCGACGCGACCTGTGAATTGCCGCTCGGTTTCTCCTCCTTTTCAGCGAGTGTGCCGGGCAACTCACCAGCTCAATAAATCCTCTCTCGTGCTCCTCTTGGATCCTCTGACACAGGCAAGAATCGCTCCTGGATTGATTACGCCTCCTCCTTCCTTCGATTCCCCCCACCTAGAATATCCTTTGATTTCTTGGGGCAGGGCTCAGGAGACTCCGGTCGGCCGCTCGACACCCGTCAATCGCCGTCCCCATGGCCGTCGTCGTCTGCGTCACCGGCGCCGGCGGCTTCATCGGGTCCTGGATCGTCAAGCTCCTCCTCGCCCGCGGCTACGCCGTTCGCGGCACCTCCCGCCGCGCCGGTACGATTCCTCTCTCGATGTGTCCCTTTGCCGCCCCCCAATTCTTGGCCAAGTTTACTTGAGGAATGGATTCGGTTGGGCTGACGAGCTGTTTGTTCTTCGCAGATGACCCCAAGAACGCGCACCTGTGGGCGCTCGATGGCGCGGCGGAGCGGCTGACGATGGTGCGGGTGGACCTGCTCGACCGGGCCACCCTCCGCGCCGCCTTCGACGGCTGCGACGGCGTCATCCACACCGCCTCCCCGATGCACGACACCCCCGTAAGTACAGAAGCACAGCCCCGCTCCACCTCAGAACATTGGTATCTCCGCCGGATGGAAGCTCACGCTTTTTTGGCACCCTGCGTTGTATGGTTGGCAGGAGGAGATCATCGAGCCGGTGATCACCGGGACGCGCAACGTGGTGGAGGTGGCCGCCGACGCCGGCGTTCGGCGCGTGGTGCTGTCCTCCACCATCGGCACCATGTACATGAACCCCAACCGCGACCCCGACGCGCCCCTCGACGACTCCTGTTGGAGCGACCTCGAATACTGCAAGAAAACCAAGGTTGGTATCAAGTAACCATCCCCCAATCTCACCCCTGAATCACCATTGGCGCCCGATTCCTCATGCGGATGAACGGAACAATATATGGCACAGAACTGGTACTGCTACGCGAAGACCATCGCGGAGCGGGGTGCGTGGGAGGTGGCGCGGGCGCGGGGCCTGGACCTGGCGGTCGTCATCCCGGTGGTGACGCTCGGCGAGCTGCTGCAGCCGAGCATGAACACCAGCACCTTGCACATACTCAAGTACCTCACCGGCAGGGCCAAGACATACGTCAACGAGTCGCACGCCTATGTGCACGTCAGGGACGCCGCCGAGGCGCATATCAGGGTGCTCCTGACGCCGGACGCTGGGGGTCGGCGCTACGTCTGCGCCGAGAGGACGCTGCACCGCGGCGAGCTCTGCCGGATCCTCGCCGGGCTCTTCCCGGAATACCCTATTCCAACAAGGTACAATAGTGCTCTCCCTCATTATTCAAGACAAATTTCTCCAAATTTTGAACTCCTTAAGATAGTCGGTACTCTCTTTTTTTGATAACTAAGATAGTCAGTTGTCAATACGGACTAGCAGGATGCAATGGACATTTCTTCCAAAATACAGCATCAAGTGTTTATGCTTTTACAGTATAATAACACTAAGTTAAGAATAATTCTTTCTACAAATAGGAGTATGTTTTTAAAGTATCTATGCATGATTAAATTGCTATTGCAACTGTTTGGTTGACAGAACAGAAGTGGTTTCTGGTTGTCTGAAATTTCTTAAAAGTAAAGCAGTAGCCTTGCTTTGCCTTGAAGACTAAGCAAATTGTTCTGAGATTAATCATGAGCCATTGAATTTGCTTTCAACTTATAAAGACATGGCGTAAATGCTTCCCAAACTTCTCAAAACAAAGCAGTGACATAATTAGGTGGCACCTTTTTGGATAGTGACCAATCTGATCCTTCACCTACTTGTGCAGATGTAAAGATGAGGTAAATCCACCAAAGAAGGGCTACAAGTTCACAAACCAGCCTCTTAAGGACCTAGGCATGAAGTTCACCCCTGTGCATGAGTACCTCTACGAAGCAGTGAAATCCCTGCAAGAGAAGGGATTCATACGGAAGGCTTCTGGCACCCAGGTACAAACCACAGCACCATGCCACCACACATAAACCTTCTGAACAGAATAGGCTGATCATACGAGAGATGTCTTGCCTTTCTAATATCTCAAAGTGTCTTCAAATAAGTTGGGGCAAACAAGCACAAACAGATCATCATAACATTAATTGATATAACTCTGGTTTCTTTCCTGATGAGATATCACACATATTTTGTCAGGCCTAGTGATACTGATAATATGACTTCTGTTTCTTTCTGATGTGCATCTCTTATAAGATATCTCACACGTTGTGGTCCTAATTCTACCACCAATTTGTTGTTGCAGGTGCCTATTGGTAGGGGTGCGCCGCCTCAAAACTCAGTAGTGTCCGTGTTCATGTCAAAACTTTGACATGTTTCTGCACAAAGTAACATTGCGGTTCCTCATCAACAACATAGCATGTTCATTTCATTGAGTTGTATTTTGGTAGCTTGTTCTCGTGCTTGGCGAACTGCCAACTCTGTGTTGACCTGCACTGCTGTCTGAGCAATTTCAGTTATATACACATGATGCCAAATAACTTCACTGATCTATCCCCCAACATCTGGTTCTTCTTGTCTGGGCCAGTTGGCAAAGAAGCAAATCACTTGGCAGCAATGCAGCGAAGCGTGCCCCTCCATGAAGTCTTGTTCGTACATCCATACTGTTTGGCCACCTTCTGCGCGTTCTGGTCTTGATCTAGTGTTCCTGCGTGGATTCAGTTTAGTTCATTACATATATTTAATCATTCTGAGAACGAAATGCTTCCAAATGGATGAAAATTCATGTGCCAGTCGTTGGTCTTGATCGTGATTCCTAAATGGATTCAGTTTCGTTAACTACGTATATAAATCATTCTGAGAACGAAATGCTTCCAAATGGATGAAAAGTCAAGTATCGCCTGCAGGGTCTTGATCTTGTGTTCCTGTGTGGATTCAGTTTCGTTTAATACATAGGTTAATCATTCTGGTTCATTAGTTGCATGTGGAAGTTGACTAGTGGATACTTGGATGAGTGCGCTATGCTACCTTTTGTTAGATCCTTCCATCATCTTGATACGCATCTTATCTTCATCTTCCACCGGAAAAAAAGAACCGTAGAAATCTTCAGCGTGCCAAACAATAATAACTACAAAAAATCATGTAAAACTACTACGTGTTGCACAAAGTAGAATACACAAATACAAACAAAAGAAGCAAATCTATTACTCCCTGCGATCGGAAATAAGTGTCGGTAATTTTATACTAACTTAGTATAAAATTTATACTTAGTCACCGACACTTATTTCTGATTGGAGGGAGTAGAAGTTATTAAAAAAATAGAACATCCTTGGAATATGACGCAACATGTGTGAAGCACTTCCATGGTGATGCATAAAATCAAGCATCAATACGTTTAAAAAGGAAATAACTCCAATATTTGATTATTCGGCTATAATTTTTCTTAACGCACAACGACATCGCCAACTAGCTACTCCTCTGCTCATTTCTAAAAGGAGCAAGAAGACAAAACTTTATCACATGCTTTCGAATAGTTCAACTCTTCACCTTGTTACTAGGATAAAATTGTTCACAAGTCTATAATTTTGTTTTCCTTTACCTCTCTCTAAGAAACTTGGCCACCGCCTCCACTATACGTCAGCTTCCCTCCCCCAGCGGCCTCGCCGGCATTGAAAAGGGTGGGAAACCCAATCTGTGAGTGATTTTTTTTATAAAGTTAGTGTTTTCAATAAATTTGTTTAGGTTTTTAATAGTCATCTTATTTTTGGCCTCCGCTTCAACAGAGATGACATCTTCTACAATAAATGATATTCAGCCCTTTGTTTGACGATATCTTCTTCTTGACAAAAAGGTGAGTTTGACAGAATAAATTTCTCTAGATATGGTTCTTCATATCTTACTTCGCTCCCAATATTAATCCCGGTTGCTAGGTAATCCATACTCTCAAATCCCAACGATATTGGTTAGGTTGTTCAATTGCTTTTCCCAAAATAATGGTGATTTAGCTATGTCATTGTTCTACGACTACCTTCAGTAAAGTAAAATACAAGATTGTGTCTTCAAAAAGAGAAGAGTTTAAAGATCTTGAAGATTTGTTCTTTTCTTTTAGACATTATTTTTTAATCACTGGATACAACTCATGTATCTCTACCATGTATTATTCGCTACAATAAATATATCATGTGATAGTACCCCTTTTCTTTTCTTTTCTTTCAGAGTTTGCAGCCTATAAACCGATCGACGGCCCTGATAAATGGCCTGTCGGCATAGCTTTTTCCAGGCATAGTACCTCATTCATGTAGTGCGCTGATATTGACTGTCAAAAAAGGGCAAAATAATTCATACGTGCTTGATGGTAACGAGCTTCATCTGTTTGAGGAACAACTATATCCCAACAAGGATTTCGGTTGTGTTTCTTGCCCCTCAGCAAACATGGTTTTAACTATGGAATAACTTGGTCTAGAAAATACGAAATAACTTTACTCTTTCTGTCTCTACCCTTATTCTCTCCGCATCACCAGAATGGTGACGTGCCAACTTACAAGAAATGGCAAAAATGGATTGTCGAAGGTGAGTATATACTCACTGGGTATACGTGTCTCCATCATGAGCACAAGCTGTAGTACTGTGCATGCATGGTAGGATCGACAGCGCATGCCTAGAGGCAGGACAGCCTGCAGGGCTACGTGTGCTGGATGCCTCATGAAGCGTGACATGTAGGGTTACTGTACTCACGTCGCACTTTCCACCAACACTAGAACATGATAATAAGCGGATACTTTTTCAATAAGAAAAAAATCAAACATATATTAGCTCGGCAGTCTTCACACCAGGTCACATGGACATTGAAAACGCAAGAGCATAACCAAGGTGATGCAATTTTTTTTGAAAAATCCCCATGGAAATGGCGCACTAACAAAAATGGATTTATTATTTAACTACTGTACATTCTAATCAACATTTTGATCTGTACACTAGTAGAAAACCGGCCTAATAATCTAGGGCATTAGTCCCGGTTGTTGTCTGAACCGGGACTGATGCCCCGGGCCCCACCGCCTTTTCGGCCGCAGGACCCCCGAACTCATTAGTCCCGGTTCATCTTGAACCTATAGTCCCGGTTCGTAACATGAACCGGGACTAATGGCTCTGGGGTCGAATCCGACCGTGGTGAGACTCAATAGTCCCGGCTGGTAACACCAACCGGGACTAAAGACCAAGCCTTTAGTCCCGGTTGGTATTACAAACCGGGACTAATGACTTCCCTGTATAAAGCAGCTCCTTCTTCCTCCTGGAGCCAGCCACTCCCCCTCTCCACTGTCAAGTGTTCTTCATGCAACTCGAGTTCATCCTCTTTGACCACCATTTGTTGTCACAAATTGATATCCCCACTTCAATCTAAGTGGACTAAAAGGTGAGGAATTTTGTGCTTTTGTCTTTCATTGGTAATTTAGCTCATTTATTGCTCTAGAAGTAGAGAGATTTGTGATTTTTTTTATGGGAGCAATTATTAGATGTTTATTTGATTATGTGTACAAATAGGTGAAGAATTAAAAATAGAAATGCTATTAGAAATAGAAATGTTAGAATTAAAAATAAAAATAGAAGTAGACATAGCTAACATAGAAATAGAAATAGAGATAGAGATAGAAAAATAGAAATACCGATAGAAATAGAGATAGAAATACCGATAGAGGTAAAAATAGAAATGCTATATAGATTTTATTTATGTTAGATTTTATTAGAAATAGAAATGCTATTAGAAATAGAAATGTTAGAATTAAAAATAAAAATAGAAGTAGACATAGCTAACATAGAAATAGAAATAGAGATAGAGATAGAAAAATAGAAATACCGATAGAAATAGAGATAGAAATACCGATAGAGGTAAAAATAGAAATGCTATATAGATTTTATTTATGTTAGATTTTATTAGAAATAGAAATGCTATTAGAAATAGAAATGTTAGAATTAAAAATAAAAATAGAAGTAGACATAGCTAACATAGAAATAGAAATAGAGATAGAGATAGAAAAATAGAAATACCGATAGAAATAGAGATAGAAATACCGATAGAGGTAAAAATAGAAATGCTATATAGATTTTATTTATGTTAGATTTTATTAGAAATAGAAATGCTATTAGAAATAGAAATGTTAGAATTAAAAATAAAAATAGAACTAGACATAGCTAACATAGAAATAGAAATAGAGATAGAGATAGAAAAATAGAAATACCGATAGAAATAGAGATAGAAATACCGATAGAGGTAAAAATAGAAATGCTATATAGATTTTATTTATGTTAGATTTTATTAGAAATAGAAATGCTATTAGAAATAGAAATGTTAGAATTAAAAATAAAAATAGAAGTAGACATAGCTAACATAGAAATAGAAATAGAGATAGAGATAGAAAAATAGAAATACCGATAGAAATAGAGATAGAAATACCGATAGAGGTAAAAATAGAAATGCTATATAGATTTTATTTATGTTAGATTTTATTAGAAATAGAAATGCTATTAGAAATAGAAATGTTAGAATTAAAAATAAAAATAGAAGTAGAAATAGAAATAGAGATAGAGATAGAAAAATAGAAATACCGATAGAAATAGAGATAGAAATACCGATAGAGGTAAAAATAGAAATGCTATATAGATTTTATTTATGTTAGATTTTATTAGAAATAGAAATGTTAGAATTAAAAATAAAAATAGAAGTAGACATAGCTAACATAGAAATAGAAATAGAGATAGAGATAGAAAAATAGAAATACCGATAGAAATAGAGATAGAAATACCGATAGAGGTAAAAATAGAAATGCTATATAGATTTTATTTATGTTAGATTTTATTAGAAATAGAAATGCTATTAGAAATAGAAATGTTAGAATTAAAAATAAAAATAGAAGTAGACATAGCTAACATAGAAATAGAAATAGAGATAGAGATAGAAAAATAGAAATACCGATAGAAATAGAGATAGAAATACCGATAGAAGTACCCACCAGCCGGGACTAAAGTTTTGTTAACTTATTCTTACTTATCAAACTAAAATTAGAGATAGAAATAGAAATTGTATATTTGATTTGCGTTTGATATGTACTTATATAATGCAGATGAGCCGAGCATGGATGTACGCCGATCGACGCTCTGGAGATTTCATTAAAGGCGTGCATTCTTTTCTCAAGGTGGCTGAGGCAACCAAGCGGAATGGTTTTATGTGTTGTCCATGCGGTGGTTGTCGAAATGAGAAGGATTACCCCTCCACAAAGACCCTTCACATCCACCTGTTCCGGTTCGGTTTCATGTCCGGCTATAATTGTTGGACCAAGCATGGGGAGAGAGGGGTTATGATGGAAGACAACGATGAAGAAGAGAATGATGACAACTATCCTGAGTTCCCTGAAACCACCGATACCGCAATGGAAGATAATGAAGAAGAAGAAGGTGAAGAACGGGCATCAGATATGCCCGCTGATGATCTTGGTCAGGTCATTGTTGATGCACAGATTGACTGTGAAAGTGAAAAGGAGAGGGAGAAGTTGGAACGCATGTTAGATGATCACAAAAAGGATTTGTACCCAAATTGCGAAGATGGCCAGAAAAAGCTAGGAAGCACGCTGGAATTGCTGCAATGGAAAGCAGAGAGTGGTTTATCTGACAAGGGATTTGAAAAGTTGCTGAAAATTATGAAGAAGATGCTTCCAAAGGATAACGAATTACCCGCCAGTACGTATGAAGCAAAGAAGATTGTCTGCCCTCTAGGATTGGAGGTGCAGAAGATACATGCATGCATTAATGACTGTATTCTCTACCGCGGTGAGTACGAGAATTTGAATGCATGCCCGGTGTGCAGTGCATTTCGGTATAAGATCAGGCGAGATGACCCTGGTGATGTTGAGGGCGAGCGCCCCAGGAAGAGGATTCCTGCCAAGGTGATGTGGTATGCACCTATAATACCACGGTTGAAACGTTTGTTCAGAAACAAAGAGCATGCCAAGTTGTTGAGGTGGCACAAAGAAGACCGTAAGAGTGACGAGATGTTGAGACACCCCGCTGATGGGTCGCAGTGGAGAAAAATCGACAGAGATTTTCCGGAGTTTACGGAAGACGCACGCAACCTGAGGTTTGGTCTAAGTACAGATGGCATGAATCCTTTTGGGGAGCAGAGCTGCAGTCATAGCACCTGGCCCGTGACTCTATGTATATATAACCTTCCTCCTTGGTTGTGCATGAAGCGAAAGTTTATTATGATGCCAGTGCTTATCCAAGGCCCGAAGCAACCCGGTAATGACATTGATGTGTATCTAAGGTCATTAGTTGATGAACTTTTACAGTTGTGGCAGACTGAAGGTGTTCGTGTGTGGGATGAGTACAAACAAGAGGAATTTGATCTACGAGCGTTGCTGTTCGTGACCATCAATGATTGGCCTGCTCTTAGTAACCTTTCAGGACAGACAAATAAGGGATACAATGCATGCACTCACTGTTTAGGTGAGATCGATAGTATATATTTGGATAAAAGTAAGAAGGTGGTGTATCTCGGGCATCGTCGATTTCTTTCGCCCAAACATCAATTGAAGAAAAAAGGCAAGCATTTCAAGGGCGAGGCAGAAGTCCGGGGCAAGCCTAAATGCCATACTGGTGATGATATATTTGATATGGTCAAAGATTTAGAAGTAATCTTTGGAAAGGGTCCTGGCAGTCTGTCTGTTCCGAATGACGCTAGCGGACATGCACCCATGTGGAAGAAGAAATCTATATTTTGGGAGCTTGAGTATTGGAAATTCCTAGAGGTCCGCTCTGCAATCGACGTGATGCACGTGACGAAGAATGTTTGCGTGAACCTACTAGGATTCTTGGGCTTGTATGGGAAGACAAAAGATACACCAGAAGCACGGGAGGACCAGCACCGTATGAAAAGAAGAGACGGCATGCATCCGGAGGATTCTAAGGGTCCTGCGAGCTACGCTCTTACCAAAGAAGAGAAGGAAATCTTTTTTGAATGCCTGAGTAGTATCAAGGTCCCATCTGGATTCTCGTCAAATATAAAGGGAATAATAAATATGGCCGAGAAAAAATTCCAAAACCTAAAGTCTCATGACTGTCACGTGCTTATGACGCAATTGCTTCCGGTTGCACTGAGGGGAATTCTACCGGAAAATGTTCGAGTACCGATTGTGAAGCTATGTGCATTCCTCAATGCAATTTCGCAGAAGGTAATCAATCCAGAAGATCTACAACGGTTACAGAATGATGTGGCCCAATGTCTTGTCAGCTTCGAGTTGGTGTTCCCACCGTCCTTCTTCAATATTATGACGCATCTCTTAGTTCACCTAGTCGAAGAGATTACCATTCTCGGTCCAGTATTTCTGCACAATATGTTCCCCTTTGAGAGGTTCATGGGAGTCTTAAAGAAATACGTGCATAACCGTTCTAGGCCAGAAGGAAGCATCTCCAAGGGCTATCTAACAGAGGAGGTCATTGAGTTTTGTGTTGACTTTGTTCCTGACCTGAACCCGATTGGTCTTCCTCAATTGCGGCATGAGGGGAGACTAAGTGGAAAAGGCACGCTAGGAATGAAATCAGCATACTGTATGGACGGACATTCTTTGAGTGAAGCACACTACACAGTTTTACGAAATTCTACGTTGGTGGAGCCGTATATGGAGCGACACAAGAATATTATATGCTTGGAAAACCCTGGGCAGTCAAACTCCTGGATTACAAAGTTGCACATGGCGACTTTTGGTGGTTGGTTGCAAACACTTCTCATAAATGACGCCACTGTTGGATATGAGCTGTCCATGTTGGCCAAGAAACCATCTTCAACTATATTGACTTTCCAGGGTTACGAGATAAATGGGAATACATTTTACACGGTCGCCCAAGATAAAAAGAGCACCAATCAAAATAGTGGTGTCCGCTTTGATGCATTACACGACAATGGGACAAAGGACACATATTATGGTTACATAGAGGAGATATGGGAACTTGACTATGGACCGTCTTTTAAGGTCCCTTTGTTTCGGTGCAAATGGGTCAAGCTGACAGGAGGCGGGGTAGTTGTAGACCAAAAGTACGGCATGACAACAGTGGATCTCAACAATCTTGCGTACATGGACGAACCATTCGTCCTAGCCAACGATGTCGCTCAGGTTTTCTATGTGAAGGACATGTCTACAAAACCGAGAAAGAGAAAAGATAAGAAAACGAATACATCACATGATGAGCCAAAGCGACACATTGTTCTCTCAGGGAAAAGAATCATCGTGGGAGTGGAGGACAAGACAGATATGTCAGAAGATTATAACAAGTTTGATGAAATTCCGCCCTTCAGAGTGACCACTGACCCAACCCTCCTCTTAAACAAAGAAGATACTCCATGGTTACGGTGCAGAAGGAAACCCCAACACTAGCTGGGGATGTTGGTGATGTGTAATAATGTATTAAACCTTTGATGTAAATGTATGATTTTGGGTTAGTTATTCAAATTCGAACACTTTTTATATTCCAAGTTTTATCAGATTCTAAAATATGCTAAAAGAATTTTAATCAATATTGTTTTAATTGAAAATGGCAAAATAGTTAATTGTTTGAATAGTTAGAATAATTGATTTTGAAAATAGAAAATACTTTTGAATTAGTTATTCAATTTCAAACACTTTTCATATTCAAAGTTTTATCAAATTCTAAAATATGCTAAAAGAATTTTAATCAATATTGTTTTAATTGAAAATGGCAAAATAGTTAATTGTTTGAATAGTTAGAATAATTTATTTTGAAAATAGAAAATATTTTTGAATTAGTTATTCAATTTTAAACACTTTTCATATTCAAAGTTTTATCAAATTCTAAAATATGCTAAAAGAATTTTAATCAATATTGTTTTAATTGAAAATGGCAAAATAGTTAATTGTTTGAATAGTTAGAATAATTTATTTTGAAAATAGAAAATATTTTTGAATTAGTTATTCAATTTTGAACACTTTTCATATTCAAAGTTTTATCAAATTCTAAAATATGCTAAAAGAATTTTAATCAATATTGTTTTAATTGAAAATGGCAAAATAGTTAATTGTTTGAATAGTTAGAATAATTTATTTTGAAAATAGAAAATATTTTTGAATTAGTTATTCAATTTTAAACACTTTTCATATTCAAAGTTTTATCAAATTCTAAAATATGCTAAAAGAATTTTAATCAATATTGTTTTAATTGAAAATGGCAAAATAGTTAATTGTTTGAATAGTTAGAATAATTTATTTTGAAAATAGAAAATATTTTTGAATTAGTTATTCAATTTTGAACACTTTTCATATTCAAAGTTTTATCAAATTCTAAAATATGCAGAAGTTATTCAAATTGAAATTCAAAATTCATATTTTCAAATGAATTCTGAAAAATCTACCATTGGCGCGCATTTAATACGCCTTTAGTCCCGGTTCGTTTAACCAACCGGGACTAAAGGTCTGGATCTGGGTGCGCGAACCGCCGAAGGTCTTTAGTCCCGGTTAGAGGCACCAACCGGGACTAAAGAGTCTTTAGTCCCGGTTGGTGGCTTCAACCGGGACTAAAGAACCCCCTTTAGTCCCGGTTGGTGGCTTCAACCGGGACTAAAGAACCCCCTTTAGTCCCGGTCAACCGGGACTAAAGGGGGGGGGGGTATATATACGCCGCGCCGCCCCCATCTTCTTCCCCAACACTTAGCAGTTTCCCGAATCGCCGCGCGGAGGAGTACGCACGTCTGCAACGTTGCGGTCGCCGCCCGCCGTGACCGCCGAGCCGCCGCCGCGCCGGAGACTTCCGCGACGCGCCGCCGCGCCCTAGCCGCCGCCGCGCCCTAGCCGCCGCCGCGCCCCCGCCCAACGTACGTGCGCGCGCCGCCCGAGCCGTACGTGCGCGCGCCGCCCGAGCCGTCGCCGCCGCCGCCGCGCTGTCCGAGCCGCCTGAGCCGCCGCCGCCGCGTGCCGCCCGAGCCGCCGCCGCCGCGCCCTCGAGCCGCCCGATCGAGACGCCCCGGCGCGCAGGTATGCGCCCGCAGCACGCCGCCGGCCGGCCGGCCTGCAAATTTTTTTTGCAAAATAGTGTTAGATTTTTTTTTTAGAAAAATAGTTAGAAATTTATGTTAGAAAAATGTAGTTAGAAAATAAGTTAGAAACATTTAGAAAAATAGTTAGATTTTATGTTAGAAAAATAGTTAGATTTTATATTAAAAAAATGTAGTTAGAAAATAAGTTAGAAACATTTAGAAAAATAGTTAGATTTTATGTTTGAAAAATGTAGTATTAGTAAAATGCATATTTTATGTTAGATTTTGTATGTTAGAAAAATAGTTAGATTTTATGTTAGAAAATAAGTTATTTATGTTAGTTAGTAAAATGCAATTACTATTAGTAATAGTAATAGAAATGCTATTTAGGTTAGATAATAGAAATGCTATTTATGTTAGATAATAGAAATGCTATTTATGTTAGATAATAGAAATGCTATTTATATTAGAAAATAAGTTATTTATGTTAGTTAATAAAATGCAATTACTATTAGTAATAGTAATAGAAATGCTATTACTATTAGTTAGATTTTATGTTAGAAAATAAGTTATTTATGTTAGTTAGTAAAATGCAATTACTATTAGTAATAGTAATAGAAATGCTATTTAGGTTAGATAATAGAAATGCTATTTAGGTTAGATAATAGAAATGCTATTTATGTTAGATAATAGAAATGCTATTTATGTTAGAAAATAAGTTATTTATGTTAGTTAGTAAAATGCAATTACTATTAGTAATAGTAATAGAAATGCTATTACTATTAGTTAGATTTTATGTTAGAAATAGAAATGTTAGATATATAGAGTTAGAAAGTGAATATATGTTATGGATTTCAGTTATGGATTTCGGCGCCGGAAGAGAAGGTGAAGAAGAGATATTGAATATTATCGGAGAGGGTGGCACCCGTGCACAAGAAGAGGGTACCACCCGTGCAGAAGGAGACGGCTCAGAATTTTTGAACGAGTCGGGTGACGGAATGGAGGAGGAGCAGCCGCATGAATCAGAAAATGATGATTGCGAGGACGGCTCACAAGGGACTGGACGTGACTTAATAAAACGGTCCGGCGAGGTATATATATATATGAAGACTAGCTCTATTCATGAATCAGTAGATAAGGATGCATTATGTGGTATATATATTAACGAGTGTTTTCTTATTTTAGACCTCTGAATCTTCTAGAAAGAAGCGAGGCCCGGCCAAACGGCTGGCATCGAATCAGCATTACACGATTGGGCGTCTCTCAAGTGAAGGCGAACCGTTGGAACCCAAGAGTGTCGCAAATGCATTCACACATCAATGTGGATGTCTTGTCAGGGACATGGTGCCGATAAGCATTCACTATTGGTATAAGCCCAAGGCGGCAAAGGGAGAGCCAGCACAGCCAGAGCCAGAAGAGGGTGCAGCGGTCAACTATGTCACCAAGGTCTTGAAAGATAGACTTTGGGATTCTCTCATTCCACATTTCAATCTGCCGGTCACCGAGTCCCTGGAAGAAGCAGAGCAACAGAAGGAGAAAGTCAGGGAGTGGGCTCTCAAGAAGATGGCTGCACAGTTCAATAACCACAAGAAGAGGTTATGGAATGCCTATCTCAACGCCGATCGACAAGCTCCAGAATTTACTGGCCCCAATGAGTTCCTGCGGGATCACTGGGACGCATTTGTGGAGTACAAGGAGTCAGAGCTGGGTAAGCTAAGGAGTCAGAAAAATCAGGCAAATGCCGCGAAAAAGAAATATCACCATAAGTTGGGTCCAGGCGGCTACAAAAGGGCCGAGCCTAAGTGGGATATGCAAGAGGCCGCCCTACGAGAAAAAGGCATTGAACCAGAAACAGAACAATGGCCCAGAAGGTCAAGAAATTGGGCACTTGCCCATGGAGCTGTCTATGATGAGAGAACAGGGAAATTAGTTGAAGAGAAGAAACAAATTGCTGAACCCCTGGGAGCACTTGTCAAGACAATCGCCGAGGTTCAAGAGGGGACGTTCAAGCCGGACAGAGAGAACGACGAGCTGACAAAGGCCCTCGGGAACAAAGAACACACAGGACGAACACGGGGTCTGGGTTCTGCTATTCCGTGGAGGTCTGGGTTCTCCGAAGAGAGCCAGACTTATAGAAGCCGAGAGAGAGCGAAGAAGCGGAAGGCGCAGGAGGAGGCCTCACGGATAGAGAGCATAGAAAGGCAACAGGCTGAGCTGAGAGAGTTGTATTTACTGCAGCAGAAGGCACTGGAGGAATTAAAGTCGCAAGGGGCAACTCAGCATCACCTAGATCATGCATCAGGCGACCGATCTCAGCGGAGAAGCAGCGTGGCTTCCACTGAGGTACCGATGGTTCACTACCCCGTGGATGATATCACCAAGAAGATAGACTGTGAGCTGCATTATCCCATGAAGAACATATCGATGAAGGTGGCGGTTGGCTATGTGTTGCCATCTGGACCTGGACAAACCTGGCATGGCCGTGAGATTCGACCTGGCTATGCTAAGGTCGGGGTGGATGCAATTGAAAGGGGGTATGAGTCCCTCCTTCTTGACGTCGCTGGACCTGAAGATGAGGAAAAACTGGGAGAAGTATTGGGTGGTATAATTCTTTGGGATAAGAAACACATCGTGTTTCCAGGCTCGGCGCCAAGGCGGCCACCCTCTCCTCCGAGTCCTCGCAACTCACCACCTCCCGACGACGACAGGGACGACTACCACCATACCCCGAGTCCACATCGATCTCCACCTCAATGTCAGCCGCCTCCGCCACCTCCGCCGCCTCAGCCCACTCGTAAGTCCCAGAGTTGTGGCAAGTCCGCTGCTATGTCCACTAGCAATGTCTCTCCGAAGAAACGGGCCAAGATAGCTAAGGCGGTGCCGCCTCCTCCTATCGAGAAGACTGCTGAAGAAATTGAGGCGGAGGACAGAGCCAAAGTGAAAAGGAAGCTCGCAGCCCTACGCCCGACCCCTACACCGAAGCAGGTATATACTCTGGAACAGAAGGAGTGGGCCTTTGATATGCTTACCCAACCTTCGCAATATGAATTGCGTAAGCCAGATGACTACAAGCGTTGTTTGGATAAGCAGGTAGATGCAAAAAAAAGAAGCTAATAAGACAAGCGTAACTGCAAGAGGGAAAAGAGACGTTGCCCAGCTTGGAGCACAGACCAAAAAATCGATCTCCCCGCTAAAGGTCTTTGCTAGTGATGCTGGTGGGAGTGTTGCTCAACCCAATCCCGCCGACTTTGCTAAAGAAGCTGGTTTGACTCTTTCTCAATTGCTAGATGAAGGTATCACCCCAAAGGCGCCTATAGCACGGCAATATGAAAAGGGGAAGAGTCTGGTCCCACCTGAGATTGAAATGAATCTACCAACGCAAATGCGAAAATTGCATAAGTGGTACCTGCAAGCCGCAAAGGGCACGCAAGATTTTCTCCTTATGAATATCACAAAGGACCATTTCTTAGGTCAAGACTTGGTGCATATTGAGTTTGATGAATTCTTTCAGCTATTCAATCAAGACGCGCTCGACAAATCTCTCGTCAGTGCCTATGTTCTGTAAGTGATTCATTATTTCTATAAGTCTCTAGCTCAACTCGTTCTTTGCATGTAATTTTTCTCACTACGCTGTTTATTATGCAGAATGAAGAGTATGGAATGTAAGAAAAGGAATGACCTCCAACTTGGATTCATTGATCCAAATCGAGTTAACGGAGCGATGATACAGAGGAATCGCAAGGAGACGGAGGATAACTTGCTAGAGTTCCTACTTATGCAGGAATACCGAGCTAGAATACTCTTTCCGTACAACATCAGGTGAGTGTTACTATCTTATACACAGTTACTTTTCCTTACTCGATGTTATAAGTGTAATTGATGAGTTTATTAACTTACATAATTAAACTTGCACGCAGTTACCACTGGATTTTGCTAAAGATTGAACCTGACTATGGAAGGGTTCAAATCTTTGACTCGATGAATAAACCACTTAATGAATACAAAAACATCATTGATGTGATGGATAGGTAATTTCAATCATTACGGCATTATATCGGTCTCTTTCGTTCATCTATAACTCATCTATTCATTTTGTTTGCTCGGCAGTGTTTGGAAACGGTTTATACGCACAGTTAAAGGTGAATGGAAAACTGAGCTGATTTACCGTCAGATCGAGGTAAGTCGTACGAGCTAGGTCCACACATCCCTTTAATTCTAGTTTCAAATACCATTAAGTATATCAATCTTGATATGTCACTGACTAAAATCTATTCTCGTAAAGTGTGCGAGGCAGCCTTCGGGGACTAATCTATGTGCATACTACACTTGCGAGAACCTTCGTGCGCAGGTCACTGAAAGAATTGATTTTCAAACAGTAAGTAAACAATATACTGACAAATTCATTTTATTGGCATCAATTTTGTTATGATGATTCATATTCATATTGTTCTTCTTCTTCGTAGTTCGAAGCAAAGCGGAAACTGCTCTCACCGACTGAACGCGTAGTAGGAATTCAAGAGGAATTAGCCGGATTTCTGCTTGAACATGTCATTAACCCAAAGGGTGAATTTCATGCCGGTTTCGATTAGACAATGTTTATAATTAAACACAAGTCGTGATCTTATGTGTGTGAACAAGTTGTATATATACTTGTATGCATGTATATGCTCGGTGAACCAAATATATTATATATATATATGTATCGTTTTATATATTATGTTGTAATGCTGTATGAATAAGTATATAAGAAAACTTATTTGAAATGAATCAAACAATTGAATGGAGCAAAATACAAATATACCCTAAACCCTAAACCCCTAAATAACAATTGAAATCCAGAAAAATAAAGATGCAGCAGACGCTGCCACGTGTGGACACTTTAGTCCCGGTTCTTAACACGAACCGGGACTAAAGACCTACGCCCACGAGCACCCAGCCCCTGCCACGTGCATTCTCTTTAGTCCCGGTTCGTATAGCAACCGGGACTAAAGATTGGGCTCCAGTCCCGGTTGGTTAGTCCCGGTTGCGCAACCGGGACTGAAGCCCCAAACGAACCGGGACTGAAGCCCTGTTTTCCACTAGTGGTAATGTGCACTGAATTAATTGAAAGTGAAGAGAAAAATCTAAAACCAAAAATAAAAATAAAGAAGTACCACTTCATAGTATTCAATCGAACTAAATGGATATTCTTATATATCTTCTTACCTTTTTTGGCGGGGAGAACTTCTTAACGATTTACACCATTAGACATTCCTGAGTTTGACAGCAATGCATAAAATTAGAGGTTTTCAATCACACAATTAGACATTCCTGAGTTTGACAGCAATGCATAAATTAGCGGTTTTCAATCACACACAAGGAAGGACACAGATCAAGAATGAATTAAATGGCTTTATAGATAGTAGCAACATGCATGCCCAACTGAAAAAGAATCAACTGGAAATTAAATAAAGAAAAAAGAGCAATTATTCTTGTCATAATTAAGGCCAATACATCATATCAACAAATAGTACCAGACAAGCCTATGCATGGCCAAACTCAGGATGATGCACAAGTACTCCATTACTACTTGGTTTTTTAAATCAGTACAAATAACTGTTGGCACATAGCATAGCTTCATGACTTCAGTTATTTTCACACAGTCTTCTCCTTTCTCCTCGCGAAAAAGAAGAAAATAAAATGAATGTTCTTAGTATACTTGACTATAATCACTAGTGGAACAAGAGATAAATTAAAATTCCACAAAACTAGCTAAAAATCATCAGCTACTTTCTGCATACTGAATAAAATTTCTATGTGACAGAATTCCTTAGAGCGCATGCACTTTTGCCAATGCGCGTCATGGTAAAGCCAGATATGAGGTTCTATTTTAAATTACATTTATCGATGCAAAACAGCCCCACAAGCTTAATATGTTTTTCCCTTACTTCCAGTGGTGACTTATGTGTGCCCATTTTTTCTTAATTAGGGCGAATGTAGGTCTGGTATTGTGATTGAGTTTGTTTATATTTTTACCTTATTCGTGTGGCTATGAGTACTAGCTAGGGGTGTTCAAATTTGACTCACCCATATGCCTGCCTGTTTCACATAGGTTCATTCAAACCTGTGAAAACTGCCTTATTGTACTTTTTTTAACATGCTGCGCTGATGTGATCACGAGCAAAGAAATTTGACTCACCCATATGCCTGCCTGTTTCACATAGGTTCATTCAAACCCTGGAACAGAAACCGTGAATACTAATTAAAGGATGATCACATTGTAGACTAGACAACCCACTGGGTAGTTGATACATGCCTTTTAGAAATACATGTCATTATTTCACATCCCTATTTTGTATAACACTAAAGATATCTATTTTCTTGTAGGTTTCTTGCTTATGTACATACCTTTTTGAATATTTCTCTTGGACCGAATAAAATTAATATTCCTGCAGATTTGTTGATCATGGATCCAGTAAGTACACTCCACTATCACAAACCAATGTTAGCATAGAAGGAAATATGTACATGTGAACACAACAGATAAGAATATATATATGCATGCAACGACATGCATCTCCCATGTTGCATGCGTTATCTCAGGTTAGTTACGACAGTGGAACATGCATATGTTCCCTTTCTAAGTTTACAATTGTACACTTCTTTATATGTATGCAATGTCTATAAGGCATTTTTTGACGGAAAATACATCGATGCTCTCGGGTGCCTAGCACATGAGACATCTAAAAAATAAATAATAATTCAATGGAAGGTTAAAATAAATCGGAACCTTTTCGAAACCAAAGATGATCAAGTATTATACTTTTATAAAAATATCTCGCGAGGAAATTACTAGCATTGCACTCTAGGTAAAAAGACAAAATCGACATGCTAATATCCATGTACTATTCATGCTATATTCGTCATAGATTTGTCTTTTTTGGCTAGGATAAATGGGGAATTATTTCAAACCCAAACATTTTTATACTAGTAAAATAGTTGATCATCTTTTGTTTCCAGGAGGTTTTGGTTTTTTTTTCATTAAAATTCATACGAATTTTAGCGTTATAAGGTGCTAGGCACCTGAGAGCCAAAAGTCCACGTCCATATTTTGACCAACGAATAGATAATCTAGGATTAAGAATACAAAGGACGGTCTACTACAGTTACTTCACTATATTATTAATTATGTACCGTCTAGAAGCGAGAGGATTTTCTAGCCCAAGAATGTTTTAGAAAGAGATTGAACTAAATGAGGGCATAACAGAGCAATGGCACTATATATGAATGGTATACCTTACAATTGCTTATAATAGGATTGCAAACCAATTAAGAATTGTGAATAAGATTTGTTGAACACAAGATAGAAGTCGGAATTGCTATTTTAGTGAATAAGTTTTGTTGAACACAAGTCCCATTAATAAGACTGCAAACAAATTATGTATTAGGCATCAATTGCTATTTTAGTGAACTTTCAATAAACATTCCCCACAAACTAACTAGTATATATAACACATCAACTACTAATACGAGTAAACATTAAATTCTTCCTATAAATACTCATCTTTTTGTGAACTCTATAAATACATATATGAAAGCATGGAACTGCATGTAATGTCTCGAACACTCCATCCATTCCAAATTAATTGACACAGCTATGGTCAAATTTGGTCTAGATACGGATATATCTAGACGCGTTCCAGTTTGTAAATTTGTTCATTTTGGAAAAAAGTTGCGACAATTAATTTGGAATGGAGGGAGTACTTGCTAAGGAAACATGATGATCATCATACATTATGTACTTTGGATTTTAAAGCTATAATTAAATATTAGTAAGCTCATAAAATGGAGTTCCTTTACTACATAAAGGCACTAAATTTAACCTACATAAAATTGAGTGCCTTTGTTTGTGCAGAATTTATTAATTTGGACACGTCACACATTTGCATTGTACATATATAATTCTACCATATGATTTTACATGTGGAAACCTAGAGCATAGGACAATGATAAAATCATGAACGAGAACATGCTGGTTGAAATTCACGATTTAACAAGGGTACCTACAAAACCGATGCACTTAACTTAATATATGAACTTAACGTGTTGAAAACATATATGAACACAAAATAAGAAAATTTAGCTAAAAGAATAAATACTTTCAAGGTGCACATGAAGTATTGAGAAACTATGCATCACATCAACACGATGGATCCACCAAAAATAACTAAAAATGTATTCAAGCATAAAGAAAATTAAGCGTGTAGCTAGCTAGAAAAACAGCCACCACAAACAAACTTAGCAAGCGGATGTTGACAATTCAACGAGCTAATAATAATTTACCACTCGCATGTCCATGAGTCTATAGCATATATGTTGGCCATTAACTTGTCTAAATCATCCATCACCTTGAATCACATCAACCAGATCATTCAGGAAACTAGATCTTTAGTACGTGTCACTCATTTCACCACAGAAATTGATCTAGCTTTGCGTAGGCAGGTTAATACTCGATGCAATTCAAAAAAAAATCAGCTTGCCTCTTCAACTAAGAAGCTGGTTTTCTTATTATTATTTCCTCAGGATATTTTCCTAAAACTGGAGAACAGCTTTAGTTAGCCTTGCAGACATATCAATCACCTTGAAACTGACATCTATCATTTTCTCACTTAATAGAAAAAACCATGAATGCCTAACGCAAGAAAACTGAATGCTCTAAATTTGCAACTAAGAGAACGAATCACAACTCAGAAGGAAGCCCCAGATAGTATAACGAACAATAGGGGGCTAAAGAAACCACATGGGATTAATACCTTATGCAAATTGATGGTGTAGCGCAGTTGGCTATTAAATCATGATGCCCTTTACCCTGAAAAAGAAGAACAATAGCAAAGGGATCATTTGTGAGCAACAGTGAATACCACAAACGAGGGGCAAGCCAAATTCCGCAAGCTAGCAGCTCTTCGTTGCCAAAATGGAAACGGATCCCTGAACAAGTGAAAAGCAAAGCAAACAGACATAAGCAACTCCTCATCAGTAAATATGCAACAGCAGGAGTTACAGTACACCCTTTTATCGTGTGCGTGAGGAACAGGAAGGAGAGAGAGAGAGAAAGAAAAAACCAAATGCCGAAGTGAGAGAAAGACAAGGGGCCTAACCTAAGATGCAAACTAGATCTGGCAAAAGCAAAGTGAGGCCACCTTCCTTGCCAAATATGGCGCATCTCTTAGCTTACTCCATGCTCTTTTTTAACCCCAACAAGAACTTGATCAAACCCCACCACCATGGCCAATACCTGCTTCCATGGAAAACAAGGCAATAGGAACGAAGAAGGGGGTTGTTAGGGAGAGGAAGAGAGAGAAGATGCATGTTAATAAATCACCACAGCTTTGCAGTGTACCGGCAGCATCTCCATGATCCAGAGCTCCCAAGGGGAGTACACTGCAAAAGGAGAAGAAAAAACATTTTGGGGATGAGAAAAACAAGTAACAAATCCAATCATTTATTCAGTACCACAAGCCTACAGCTGTTACTCCCTACGATCACCGCTAGCAGCCGTATCACTCTCCTCGGTAGTAGCTCCCAAAGGCAACTTGACTGGAAAGATCAAAACATCAGAGCAAAAAAAAAAATGCGCGCACACATCTAAGAGATAAGGAAGTGGCATGGTAAAGTGGGAGAAAAGACTGAGTACTTGCCTCATGGGTGTTCTGTCATTTGTGGCTGAAATTCTCTCTCGCAAGCAGGGTTTAACCTTTTTTCTTGTGAGGAAAAATATAAACTATTTAATTGAAATTGAATCAAATTGGCTCTATAAACACACCTGTGGATCTGAATGTAAGGTGAACTCCCAAGAGAAAGAGGCTGACAGAAAGAGGAGTGAGCACGCGGCGAAGACGGCATATATGTTATGCCGGACATCACGCCGTGTGCTCACTCTCTTCTGTCAATCTCCTGAGTGACTCTCCACACAGGAGCTGACCTTACTTCACAGATTTCACAACGAAGAAGAACCAAAAAACAGGACCCAGATTGCAAACAACCCAAAAATCTAAAAGAAAACCCAAATAAAACCTCAGAACACAGCAGGAAACGGGAGTGGTTTTTTCTTCTTGGGATCCGGTGAGCGGCCGCCGTACTGGAATTGGAAGGAGAGGTGGTGAGAGAACGGGCTCTCTCTCTTTCTTGGTGTTTGGTTTTCGGAGCAGAGGAGATGGATGGGATGGGTGGTCGTACCTCCCAGTGCTGAGCCTCGCAAGGTTTTAAGTACTACTCTGAAAGTAGTACCCCTGCCGCTGCTGCGAAGTAGTAGTAGTTCCAATCAGCAACAGTTGACACTACATGGTGTGAATCTCTACTTAATTGATAGTTATATTATATTATATTGGGAGTAGTACATAGTACAAATATTCCACCCAAAAATTAGTTAAACCTACCACTGTTCATAGTACGACAATGCTCCGGCTAGCATCTCCATCGAGGCTTCATAATTTTATGGCTCTAGTCCATTTTTAAGTTTTCTATGACCATTATTTACTTTCTTTTTCTCTTTGGGAATTCTGGATAAATCAGTAGCTTCTTTCCGCCAGCCACTTACACACCCAACTGACAGCCAAATACCTGGTTCGACAGTCCGGTTTGAATCTAATGGTCTCCTGGCTGGCTATCGGTTGATACCATAGAATAAAAGGATTCTTACCTCAATTGTCCAGCTCCATCACCCATGCAACCATCTATGCTGGTCCCTCCCCTGTCTATGGCTTTTGCTGCTCCCTCGCTGTTTCGTACGCAGAAGAAAATGCCGGCCTCAGCTGTCCTACATCGATGCAAGAACCTAATTCAAGAAGACTAAACAGCTAAGTATAAACACAATGGCAATATACATAACACCGAGGAAGATAATAAAATGCTGTTGGGGTTTTGCACCACAGTCTCTTGGTCAAAATTAAAAACAGAGAGAGAGAGATAATTCAGATCGGACTGAACACAAATACCAACATTAGCTAGCCACATGCACAGCTGAAAGGTGATGCTGCAACTATTTTTTTTTTGAACAGGGTGATGCTGCAACTATACTTTTCAATTATACCTCAAAGATCAAACAAATAATCCAAATATTCTCTTTGCATGCCTTGATTTTCAATAGTACAACTTGATTTTCGAGTGGTCGGATGTTCAATATTTCACATACACTTGTCACATAGGTAATGGCGGGAGTCATTGACTTAGCTACTAGTATATGTGCTGCCCATGCATTACCTAAATTCCCAAATTGGCCTGTGTCAATTCCTCTGTATATATATATATATATTACCAGTATGACACCATGCAATATACAAGAAATTATTTATGAAAGATATGAGAAGGTGAGCGAAAAGGAGAGAATTGCCAACATAAATCTATCATGACGAAAGGAATAACCTTCACCGTGTAAGCAAGAACTAGTGGGCACGCCTCACCCCCTCTAGCTGCAACTAACAAATGCTCCCTCTTTTATAAATCTCTGGTGACTAGAGACACCAACTTCAACAGCTATCAAGCAGTCAATGGAAAATAAAAAATAAAATTGTTGCCTGCCCTCAACTCAAGTTATAATGTGTGCATTTTCCTTTATGTGGGATTTATGTATGAACAATTCACTAAAATAAATATTGGGTTTCAGTCAAATTTCCAAGGTTGCTCGATCTAAATTTAGCGTAGCATAACCCTAGCTATACAATTACACCCCGATTCTCCCCCTTCCAAGCGGTGCCGGCTTCAAGGCCCTCCTTTCTTCTACATCGTCCACTCGAATCACCGCCAACTAAGTGAATTGTCATCTTTAGGGTGGTGGCGGTGAGAGGTAGTGCCCCTCATGCTTTTCAGGAATAGAAAAAGAAGCAGCGACACATCTAAGCTCGCCCAAGACAGGACGGAGGCACACGGATCTTCTAGGCCGCCCTAGAGGTTAGAACTTAATCCCTCCATCCCATAATATAAGATGTTATTATAACCTATAGACAGAAGGAGTAAGTTGGAGCAAAAAATAGTTACTATCTATCCGTTTACTAATATAAGACATTTTAGATGCTTCAAAGTATACTAGATACGGATCAAAATGAGTGAATCTACACGCTAAAAGTAGTCCATATACGAACCAAAATGAGTAAATCTATAAAAAGCTCGAATGTCTTATAAGTGAACGGATGGAGTACTTGTACATGGCCTGCAATCTCAAGATCCACCACTGCTCCTAGTCCATCCCATGTTTAGTCCTAATCGATACTGACCAGTTTGATTAGGACTCATACTGTTGAAACATGGATCCAACAATGCTTAGACCGTTGATCCTTTACCTTGATGAGTTCATGTTACATCTTGAAAAGGACAGAAATTCGCTTTCATCATTTATACAAAAAAAAAATGGGAGAGAGAGATAGAGGATGTTATTCTAATGCACTGGTTAGTGGCTAGCAGACATGAGAGTGGTGGTACCGAAGACCAGGGCCGATGGGATGTGGTCGCCCTTGGTACGTAGGTCCCCAGACGTTATCTTGTGCGGTGGCTTTCTCCATCGTCCAATAGGAGCAGCCATTCTCAGCACCCCACGGCCGTGAAAGGTGGCATGCGTCCTCGTCTTTCCCCCTTTCCAGTAAAGAATCCGGCCGGCGAGGAAAAGTAAAAAAGAAGGAACCAACGCAGCGTGAGAGCCAAAAAAATCACCTAAAACTATATAGAAACTTAAAAGGCTCCTGGTATTTTCTCTGCGTCTCGTTCTCGAGGTGACCCTCAGCACTGATAATCGTAAACAGCGGGCCGTGTCGGAGAGATTAGGAACGCCGTTGTCGACTCTCGATTGGCCGTGCTAACGGTGGGCCCAGGGCCGTGGGTGTGACCGTAAGGCTTTACGTGGCTAGCTGTGAGTGGTCGCAGGGGGTGGGGCCCTGCTGACCGGTGTCCCTGGGGGCTTGGAGCCTCGTCCTGGCCTCCTGGGCTGTGCACCATGGCGGGTAGACTAGCCGCAGTACAGCCATGTCTTTTGGCTATGTTACAAACATACCCTTGAAAGAATGGATCATCTCCAAAGAGCTCCCTGGCAACATAATGTAACGTCTGTCTAAATGTTTTAGAACACAAAAAAGTTCATGTAAACACTTCACTTGCGCACATAAAATATTCAGCTTCTAAGTACCACCTAATTGAAAACCCATGTAATTTGTGCACCTTATGGCAAGTCCAAGATTGTATCCTAAATCGTACCATAAATAAAACTTTCTATTACCTTGCATCTTCTTATTGTAAATAGATGAGTTGTTATTTAACTTTCCAATTATCTCTCTCATTCCCTAATAATTGGAAGCACACATTTGCCTACTCAGCATGCTTTAGATGGAACCAATGTATAAATAATCCAAGTATTCCCACGTCTGGAGTATGACTGAAGGTAATTAACTTGATTGAATCAAAGAGCACACAACATCTGAATATACTCCCAAGTATAGAGATTATCTATCTTCTCCCAACATGACTTTTAAGGAATCTATCTTCTTGCACATGCATCGAAAAGAACATGACGGCCGTGTACGCTAGACGTCGATCTGAGCAAACTTTAAGGATGACATATCAGATTCAGTGGTGATTCAGATTGGATGCCAAAGATCGATACGGATTAGATGTACAAGTACGTGTCTATTTTTCTGTGGCTTAAGTTGTGGGTGTACTATGACGTTTTGTTAAAACAGTAGTAGCTATAAATGACTCTGACAGATCCCATGTAGTACTAGGATCATAATATCATATCTATATTTAAGCAAATAAGTACTAGGATGACACATCTCCACACTATATAGATCAGTTTACTCATCTGAGCTAACAAATCTAAGCTCAATTTCATTTCTACTTCACCTTGATTGTAAATTTTAGATAGTACTCCATCTTGATTACTTTCCTTGTATCTTACTATATATGTTAGCTTGCAGTGTTCACTTAGCCTCAACTACACTTCATTTTTCAATTGATAACGGGATGCATGGAAGTTGTAAAAAGAATATAAAAACTAGCCTCACCTGATTGCTTAAAATATTCATTATGTAAACATCTAAGCATCCAAGGCAGTTATGTCAAAGAAATGTACATTTTCTTATGTTGTACGCCAGAACTTGCATATCTTAACTTTATTTTATGCTAATGATAAGGAGATAATACTAAGTAAATGTAAAGTTATTCTACGTACCTGGGAGACGCAGATTTTACTAGGAAAATATCCCAAGTAAACAATGAAAATATATGGGTGGTGGGAGGTGTCCTCTAGGAAAGACCTTGTCTTGCCGTTTACCATCGCATTCAAATATTACATATAAACTATATCAAAACAAAAAATCAGAATTATTGAAAAAATAAATAAATAATTTAAGTACATGTTAGCAAACAAATAATATAGATGAAATATTAAATACTTAGAAATTTGGAGTCTAACAGCTTTGATTGGTTTTTTTCCATATCAAAGCCACCTCTAGTTTTTTATTATTTTTTCTACACTTATTTTTGTCTCTTCGCAAACCATAGCCATTCTGCATTCATCTATGCAAAATATTCGCAAGTTTCCATTAGAAAAAAAATTCAAAAGCCTTACTTGCATGGCCTGAGTCTCCATAATAGACCATTTCCTCAATTAAAACACTCTGGAAATTAGATAAAACATTAGGAAAAACACAATATGATTTTCCTTATTCTAAGCCTTATGAAATTAACTGCACCAATTCTGAATTATGTTTTGACTTGAGAATAAAACTAACACTTGATGCAAAAAAAAACTTCAACAGAAATGTGGAAAATTACAGTTTTGGTCAATTTACACCAAAAATCATGTTTTGCTCCAAAATTACACATAACACATAAAAATTAAATATATTTAATTTCTTTGTGCAGCGAAAAATTAATTAACTTGTTTTTCCAATTATGACAGCTATCAACAGCTCGCACCCACCAACAACTGCTACAGAGCGCTCGGGAATAGTTGTGAAAGAAATTCTGCACTAAAAACCTCACAAGGTTCGGTGAAAGAAATTCCATAACTATCCATTAACTCTGCTGTGCCACCAAATAGAGCCTATTCGTTAGAACTCAATTTGCAACAGTGTGATATGGACCGACGCGCGCACAGCTGATAACACCAACAGTAGCAAGAGTTGAGCGAAGGATGTGAAAAGTCAAGCTTATAACATAAGAGATGGCATGTCTTGATGCAGCTACTCTAGGAAAACAAATCACGGTCCCCATTAATTAGAGTATATGGAAGGAGCACTGTTGTGAAACAGTGATGCATGAATCTGGTGTGTTCAGTCCCAGGAACATCTTTAATCACATGTGAGGTTGTGCGGCAGCAGAAGCTAGTGCTAGTTGCTTAGGTCAATGGCAGAACGTTCAGTATCACTATCCACATACTATTTATCCCCAACAATTTCTTTTGTGTCTGGAATAGCTTTATGAAAAAATCTAGATGACCGTAGCGCTCAAGAGTAGTGTGTTTAAGTTCCAACTGTCCTGAAATAGATATATAGCTTCCTCGCATTGGTGGATTCGATCACTTGCGTGTCGCAAAACATGTGATTGTAAAGGTATTGCAGATGTGACTGGGATGTCACTTAGAGGCCAACTAGCATTTAGATAGACCATTGAAGGTGATGCGGGACCAATCTGTTTGTCAAAAGGCACTAGATGAATTTACAGTCATCCAGGTATGCTGTTTGTGCTAAGCAAATAACCACACAAACTTTGACACCTATGGAATCTCTTTTCACAAGAGAATAGATGCAATGTGAACATTTTGTGTGTGGTGGTAACTCTTTTCTCTATCGTAGTCAATAAAGCAAACAGATGAGTGAACATAGCATTATGCTGCATCTAATAGCTTGTAAGATCAGCGTGGCCGACTGACCAATCAGGTCTCGAAAAGCAAGCAGGATAAGTGATGTAACTGACATTGAAATATGAGGCACTATTTACCAAAGGAAACCAACATTATCTTACCCTGCCAAGGTCACTCTTTGGTCTGATCCCTCTTCTCCACAGGGTCACAACTTGTTGATGCCTGAAACTTTTACAGTCCTTCCCTCTACATTCAGAAGGCAACCTTGACAATGAACTGAACGGCGATCTACAATAGCAAGGACCACCGGCAAGAGGAGCATGGGAAGGACACTGACCAGCGATCCATAATAAAAGGTCGGCCAAAATGTCACGTGACGATTGCATCTTGCTGAGTGCCCGATGGAACCTACATGCGCCAGTTGCTACGGCTGCACAGACAAGTGGTCAAAGTCAAGTATGGTGTGGCACACCATAATTTCTCGCAGGACCTACACATACACCCGGTCCATCCCCTCCATGATTATTTTTTATTTATATGAAATGGATTAATTTTTGCAGTCCGGGATTGGACCAGATCAGCAGTAATTCACAAGAGCAAATCTTACCCCAATCGGCTAGTTAACTTACTGGGGACTGGGGAGCGACCAAACTGAACTAGCAAAGGCCATGCACTGTTTTAGAATCAAAGAAACACCTACTTGAAGGACATGATGCCTCAAATAAACTTACAAACTGACATTGAACATGCATGGACCATGGGGCCAACTCTAGTATTGCCAAAAAGCGATTAATGATTCCCTTGAAGTTTACTGAACAATGCTAATACCAGGAAGACAAACTACAGTCAGATTGACAAGTTGACATGCACAGTGCAAACTTATGTGTGGCATCAGCTTCTAAGCAAAATGTATTAGCCTCCATATATATTAGAAATCAAGTGCTTGTAGGATTCAAAATTGATTCGAGCAAAATCAACTTCAGTTAATATGACAACTGCGGAAGAGGTACAAAGCCCCGTCTAGAATCTGGTACAACAAGAGGACACGCCAACACAGTAGGATGAGGTTGCCACCGCTCATCTGCGGTCCACGGTTTAAAGTCTTTCAACAACGTCGTTTTCTTTGGGTGCATCAGTACAAGCTTTACTAAATTTACAAAATAAAATTCATAATTTTCAGACTGCTATTTCCATGTGATTTATTCATTCAGAAAAAACACAGCACATGTAACCTTGTGGTCAATATCGCTGATTTCCACCCTTTTCGCATGAACCTACCA
This sequence comes from Dactylis glomerata, assembly GCA_007115705.1. Taxonomy (NCBI): domain Eukaryota; kingdom Viridiplantae; phylum Streptophyta; class Magnoliopsida; order Poales; family Poaceae; genus Dactylis; species Dactylis glomerata. Next base: position 1,256,853 of record QXEO01000155.1, on the reverse strand, counting down.
TGGCATAATCTATCCCCCAGAAAGGGTGAGGAGAGAGAATCCGCATCGGGTGCTCCCGCGACGCGCCGCCGCCGCAGCTCTTGGAGCGCGTCCGCCGCCGCCGCAGCCCCCTTCCCGCGTCCTCCGCTGCCGCCGCCGCCGCCGCCACGCCCTCCCTGCTTACCGGCCTCCCTCCTCTTGTGCTGCCGCCTGCGTGCGTTCGGCGCGACCGGAAGGGAAGGCGTGGTGGCCTGCGTTTGGCTCCTGCCGCCGCCCGTCGCCGCTCCTGCTGTCCGTGTTGACTGGGGGAACCCCGTCGCCTCCCCTCTCCTCGTCGGTATCCAGGGGATCGTCTAGGATCCGCTCTCGCGTCCATGGGGGCGTTGGGCGCGGGCGCGCCGCCGCCGCCGCCGCCGCGCTGATTTCCCGCCCCTGGCACCCCTGCTTCCACGTCGTCCGCCTCGTGGTTGCGCTCAGCTGTCCTGCTCGTCAACGCCGGTGTCTCCTCCTTGCCGGTGTCCAGCTCTTCTTCGTTGCGGCGTCGGCGCTCGCCGAGGCCGCCTCTGCGTTGCGGCGCCTGGGTTCTCCGAGGCCGCCTCTCGGCCTTCGTCGCTCGGCCACGCTGAGCCCGCGTCGGTTCCTCGTGTTCCGGCACGATGGTTGCCGAGCCGCCTGCTCCTCTTCATCAGCCGCCGCCGGCGCCCGACTCCCTTCCTCCGTCGCCTTTCCGGCCGAAGGTTTTCTCCTCTGCGGAGAGGTTGCTCCTCTGCTGCTCCCGAAGCCCGCAAGATCCCGCGGAGGAATCGCCATTGCCGGAGCTTTCTTCGGCTTTGCCCCGTGCACCCCCTGCTCCGGCTGTGGGCTTGGGCGATGAGGAGGGCTGGCAGCATGTGGGTTCTGGTCGTCGCTCTGCCCGAGCCATTGCACCCACATCTTCGAGGGCGGAAGCGCTGGAGCGGAGTCTCGCCTTCAAGAGGTGGGCTCGAGGGCGGTGTTTCCGTTGTCTCGAGCGTGGCCACCAAGTTGGCACTTGTCGGGGGCCCTTCCGTTGCATCCGTTGTCGTCGTTCGGGTCACCGCGAGCGCAACTGCCACCGGCGTTCTTCAGTCGGCCGCTCTCCTACTCCACGAAGCCGCTATCCTACTCCACGAAGCCGCTCTCCATCTGCTGGTCCTCCTCGCTCTGCGCAGTCTCGGACTTGGGCCGAGGTTGTGCGCAAATCATCGCCGCCTACCTCGAGTTTGCCTTCATCCCCTCCTGGAGTGGGCCGGAATGCCACTACCAGCGTCGTTTCAGATTTCGACTTGCAAGCCCAGTTTGCTACTATGCGCACTGAGCTCCTGCAGCTTGTTGCGGATCGCATCGAAGAGGTAACTAGGCCCTTGCGGGACGAGGCTGCTGCAATGAAGCTTTGGTTAGCGCGTGCTGCCGGAAGTTGGGAGCGTGCAGAGGCAGCTTCTTCCAAGGGTGTGGGGTGCGCCCCGGTTCGATCTTCAGATGTTGGGTTGTTGGATGCTGAGCTCTTTGAGATCTATGGCCCCTACTCGCCTATTCATCGTGTCTGCGGCTCACCTACTGCTGACTTGGACGACGAGTGCTCTTCGGGCCCTTCACCTTTGCTTTCGGATGCGCATGTTGGTAATGTGGCATCTCTTGAGGGTCTTCGAGACTCCATCTCTGATGACATCGAGGGCTTTGGGTTGGATGAGCTTTTTGTTGAAGCTCCAGTTGATCCTGAGGTTGATGACTCCACAAAGCTCTGCGATTTCTTAGCCAACTTGGCTTCGAAAAAGCAGGCGCCCAGGTCGCCCTTGCATGCGCCTTTGGAGGAGACCCCTGCTGCCGCCAATGTCTTTGTTTCGTCAATCGTGGCTATGGATGGCACTCAAGTTGCTCCGGAGGACCCTGTCGCCGACAAGCGCAATGCCTTTTTGTCATTGGTTTTCGGCCACTGTCTCCGCCTATCCTTGCTACGCCGGGCCCTAGGCGCGCTCGTGCTCCTATGGAGGTGGCATCCACACCTCGTCGGAGTGGTCGCATCGCGAACCAAAAGCAGAAGCGTAAGGATGCTACAACTCAGGAGTTGCTCGCGCGCACTTTGGGCCTCTTGGAAGAAAACGCTGAGTTTGATGACAACGCCCTTGCGGCCTTCAACGACAAGTTTAAGACCCCGTTGTCGCCTCGGTCCATTATGATGCTTGGCTCCCTCGTGAAGAAGATGGAGAAGGTGAAAAAGCCCAAAGGCAGAAAGGTCGACTCCAAGAAGAAGGCGACTGAGATTACATGATATGCCAGATGCATTTGTTGCATCCTAGGTGTGGTTTCGTCGAAAATGTGGTTGGCTGGGGGGTGTTTTTGTGTTTTCTCTGGTTGTGTTGCTGTCTTTGGCTTTGGGTGTTGTCCGCTTGTCGGTTTCTGGTGTTGTACGGTTTTCGATCTGGTTTCCCTATAAACCGGATCACTTTTCCCTCTTCTTAATGAATAGCCAGAGCTCCTAGCGTTTGCGCTAAAAAAAAAAAATCTATCCCCAACACGCTTAGATTTTCCTAACCATTACTCCATGTAGCAGGCTTGTTTCTCCAAATGTGGGTTTGCACAACAATAACAACAAGGCAGCTTCTGAGTTCTGACCATAACACATTGTATGGCTTCAAATTTACTAGTCAAACTGATTACCTTCCTATATTAGCAAGTGGCAACTGCCAGATATGTAGACTAAATGAACACAAGGGTTCACGATTTCAATGAAAATACCTAGAAAAGCACCAAGAACTCGAAATAAGATCATATAACAACCTACGGGCCCTGGTTAATAATAGCATAACATATAGAAGATCAATGCAGCATAAAATCCAACGTTACCTTGATCAAACCAGAACAAATCACCAAATCACGTACCTTGATCAAGTGTTCTCATCTTCCAGCACATAGTGGCCGAAACTGTACCTCCCCAGCTTTTACTTCATAACAGGCTGTAGCTTAAACTGTAAGCAGTTGTTGGCCCAGCTGCACAGGAAACTGGGATGGGCAGCCCCTGTCTCTCTTTCCCCGGCTCCAGTCAAGCTACAATTCTCCTCCGTGTGAGGCACGTTTATGGGTGTATGCGGGGGCTAGAAAATTGGGTTTCATCATGCCGGGAGAGTAGACTTTTGATTTCGATATCTTTACTTTCTTGTAAACTCCTCCTTAATTAATTGAAAGAGGCAAAGCTTTTGCCTCATTAATTTCAAAAAAAACAATTCTCCTCCCTGATCCTCATTTCCATATTTCCTTCATCTCCTACCTTTGGATTCCCTGACAAACCTTATCTGAACTTCTTGGTCCCTTTTACGAAGATCTCCGCAACTTAATTTCCGTGGATGACAACATTGTGAAAAATAGTGGCGAGATTTTAACATCTATTTCCCAGTGAAACAGAACGAAAAATTCATGATCATAACACATTGAATTGGTTTGCTAGAAAAACAGAAAATTGAATTGTTTGTTTGCTTATGCAAAAAAAAGTTTGTTTTCTAGAATATTAAATGTTCCTACACTGCTTGGAGTGACAAATAAAACTACAGCCGGGTTAATACGTTAGTCCATAGTTGCAACTCTGAACTCCATGAAATTACACACACATGGGCAAGATTTCTTACAATGCATTTTAGCAGATATTACCATATAATACACATTCCCTAGAAATCAATGAATTTGGGTTGACACAAGAATGGTAAATGATTGGGTATTTAAGTCCAAAGCATTCATCGTTTCAAGGAAAAAATGAATGGTTGGCTGCAACAATTCAGTAACACAACAAACAACCAACAACTCAGTAACATAAACACCTATGCAATCAGGACTCCAAGGCAGCTCCTCGAATTAATGTCCTTCATGATGTCTAGTTGTTAACTCGCTATGTCCTTCATATTTGGTAAACCCACAAAACAAAAAAATTGAGTATTCCGTCTATTACTTCAAACACAATCAGTAGCAGGTAGTATAACCTAGTTACTGATACTATGAAAACAATGGAAATATAACCATCCGACATTGTAGAAACAGATTTAAAAAAGGAATCAACTCCCTCAAATGCCTGCCATTTTGACATAAAACCCACAAAGTATCAAACGATGGTCAAGAGACCCCAACTCAGGAGGTTAAAATCAAACCCTATCAAATGATCATAACGAGGCCTACAGGTCAAAACAAAAATCAAACGAAGCCTCAATTCGCTGACATTCGCATACAAAAATCTCTCAGCGAAACCACTAAATTAGCAAAATCCGCCACGAATCACCGGCTCTGACGATCCCAGATCGAACAATTCGCCACGAAACGTCATCGAACCGTGCCCAAATTTGCCGGTGCCATCGCACACGGTGTAATCGGAACGAATCAAGTAGAGGGCTGGGGCTAGAACGGAGCCAAAGGGGGTGGGCGATGTCCCGAACCCGAACCTGCGATGTCGGAGAAGGACGGTGGCGCCACGCTCGCGTCATCTCCTCCGCGAGGCCGGGGCGATGGAATTCGCGGTGCTCCCTCGGTCTCTCGCTCCTCCTCCGTCTCCTCCATCGCCGCGGCGCCGGGATACGAAACCAATTTACTAGGGTTTTGGGGATGGAATGATGGGTCGGTGGACGGCGGTGTGCGTGGAGGCCTCTCCGTCTCGAGGGCGGTGGCCGGTTGCTTCGGCGGCAGCGACGGCTGTCAGGAAGGGAAATGCGGGGAGGGAAGAAAATGGGAGGAGAAGCGGCGGTGGTCTTGTGATCTGTTGATGGGCCCGAAACTCAGGCCTTCCTGACGCCTATATGTTATGGACTCACAATTCGTACCTACTCTGCTGTGAAATATTAGCCTGGACTTCAAAGCTAATGCGAGCTTTCAGTCCACTACTGTTTACTGGGCTGTTTCTGCGGTTCTGCCTTTTAAATGTTTCTAGTGCGCTCCGCATATAAAAAACGCGTCTGGTTCCCCTAAAAAATACTTATTCTCTCTGATCAGAAATAAGAGTCGGTGACTTAGTAAAAAAGAATCTGGTGTTAGAAAGCTGCTACAAGACTACAAAGTTACTACTCCCTCCGACCATTAATATCTGTCTCTGGTATGATGTATCTAGACATATTATAGTGTCTAGATACATCATATTAAAGACAGGTATTAGTGATCGGAGAAAGTATATGAAGTACTAATGTGTTTTTGAGATTTTTATAGTTTTCTGAAATGTACAATCCCCTATAAAAGAGAGGGGGACTAACCTCATGGGTTAGGGCAAACTGAATTTTATATTTGAACCACGTCTGTTCCTAATTTGCTTTGGGAGGCTAGATTAGACTTCCAAAACATCTTATAATGTGGAACATATGTAGTTTTGGTAATTAGTCATATCGCCTGATCATCCTGTATACAAAATAATCTGCAAGCGACACATACAACATTGTCCATGTGCTTGCAAAATCTGACAAAAAGGCATGCTAAAGGGCAAAATTATTATAAACATTTGCATGTTGCAAAATAAAATCATGTTTGAAACCAGATATAAGTTGCTGCAACAAATCTTTAGAAATAAAACACGAAATATGTAGCACGGAATCCGTGCACATGCAACACAGCAGAATAGCGGATGAATAACAATTTTTTTGGACAAAAAGGCAGCCTAGCCTGCTTTTCATTGCAATTAGAAGATGGTACAAGATGTACAAAATATACAAAGGAAAGAAAGTGTAAAAAGAAAGTTTGCTGCTATAAGAAGCACCCAGACTCACAAGATTAGTCCAGTTCTCTTGGTCTGCTTAGCAGGTCAAAGGCTCTCGTCCTTCCTGCGTCACGCCATGTTTTCGCTTCTTCAATGATTCCAGCATGTATGCGGTTAAGAGAGGACGCTGAGTTCTAAAAGATTCTGGTGTTGCGCTCCTTCCAGATATTCCACCAACTTATATGGATTAGAGAGATCCAAGCTTTCCTCTGAACTTTAGGGTGCAATTTAGTCTTGTCTGCGATCCACTCTTGAAGCTTCAATGTGGTGGCAGTGGGTGCCCAGCTGACAGGGAGGTTAGCAGAGCGAAGCACTTTGTGCCAGACTCTAATGGCAACATTGCAGTTGGCAAGTAAGTGTAGTGCAGTCTCAGGATGGCTTAAGCAAAGGACACACGCCGCATTGTGTGGTATTCGTTTCTTCTCCAAGCAATCAGCCGTATTGCATTTTCCAAGGGCAGCTAGCCAAGCAAATACGCGGCATTTAGAGGTGCCTCGCTCCGCCAGATCGACCTGATGAACCCGTACCTTTGTGATCCTTCAAACTGCATGGCATAAGCAGAGGTGGCAGTGTACTGCCCGTTCGACGACCATCTCCAGATAATTGAGTCCTGGACATCAGGTTGTAGTTGAATATGCGCAAGGCGGTCGTGGATCACCAAGAATTGTGCGAGGGCTGCTGGTGGCAGGTTCGCTTGAAGTGACGAAGCCATTTTCCATCATGTAAGGCATGTGCAACTGTTAGGTTACGCAGTACAACAGCGGAATAGGTCCGGAGCTTGATCAAGGATGCTTTGTCCCTCCATCCAAGGGTCGCGCCAAAAGCTTATTTTCTCTCCATCCCAAGCATTAACTTCACGGCAGCATTGAAGATACTGCGAGCGTGACTGTCTGCCTCGCAAGGGAGGTCCAGCCATGGATAACAATGAAAGACATTTTCATTGATGGGACAATCATCCACAACACAAATCTACAATCATGGCATCTCTTTTGCATGCAAACAGTAAACGGCCTACAACATGCCAAAGCAATCTATGCAGCATAAAAATTCTTGATATCATTAACCTCCAGCCATCATTATTCCAGGAAAATAGCTGGTCATCTTGTGATCGCAAATGGAAAGTGCTCCTCTTATAATCCTCTCCATCACCTATTCTGATGACCCCAAAACCATCTAGCTCTTATGCACCATATTTCTCAAGCTTGATGACATGAAGATCTCTTGTTTCAAGCGTGAGGCCATCCATGGCAATGAGCTCCACAAACTCCCTATGGGTGTTGAAGGAAAATAAGATACCACTAGTAGAAAATGGGCCTAATATCCTGGGGCATTAGTCCCGGTTGCTCTTTGAACCGGGACTGGTGCCCTGGGCCCCACCGCTTTTTTGGCCGCAGGACCCCAGAATCCATTAGTCCCGGTTCGTTTTGAACCTTTAGTCCCGGTTCGTATTACGAACCGGGACTACTGTGTCTGGAGTCAAATCCGGCCGTTGCCAGGCTCATTAGTCCCGGTTACCAACCGGGACTAAAGACTCAGCCTTTAGTCCCGGTTGCTATTACCAACCGGGACTAATGAGTTCACTATATAAAAAATCTCCTTCTTCCTCCCCGAGCCAGTCACTCCCCCTCTCCACTCTACAAGTGTTCTTCATGCAACAAGCTAGCTCTAGTTCATCCTCTTTGATCACCATTTTTTGTCACAAATTGGTGTCCCCACTTCAATCTAAGTGGACTAAAAGGTGAGGAACTTTGAGCTTTTGTCTTTCATTGGTAATTTAGCTCATTTAATGCTCTAGAAATAGAGAGATTTGTGAATTTTTTATGGGAGCAATTATTTAGATGTTTATTTGATTATGTGTAGAAGTAGATAAAGATAGAGGTAGAAATAGAGGTAGAGATAGAGATATAGATAGAAATATAAAATAGAAAATAAAAATAAAGATAGAGAGATAGAGATAGAATTAAAAATAATGATAGAAATAGACATAGACATAGAAATAGAGATAGAGATAGAAATAGAAATAGCGATAGAAATAGAAATAGAAAATAGAAATTGAGATAGAAATAAAAATAGTGATAGAAATATAGATAGAAATAGTGATAGAAATAGTGATAGAAATAGTGATAGAAATATAGATAGAAATAGAGATGGAAATAGAGATAGAAATAGAGATAGAAATAGAAATAGAAAATAGAAATTGAGATAGAAATAAAAATAGTGATAGAAATATAGATAGAAATAGAGATAGAAATAGTGATAGAAATAGTGATAGAAATAGTGATAGAAATATAGATAGAAATAGAGATGGAAATAGAGATAGAAATAGAGATAGAAATAGAAATAGAAAATAGAAATTGAGATAGAAATAAAAATAGTGATAGAAATAGAGATAGAATTAGAAATTGAGATAGAAATATATAGATAATAGAAATAGAGATAGAAATAAAAATAGTGATAGAAATAGAGATAGAAATAGAGATAGAAATAGAAATAGTGATAGAAATAAAATTAAAGATATAGAAATGGACATACAAACAAAATTAGAGATAGAAATAGAAATTGTATATTTCATTTACGTTTGATATATACTTATATAATGCAGATGAGCCGAGCATGGATGTACGCCGATCGACGCTCTGGAGATTTCATTAAAGGCGTGCATTCTTTTCTCAATGTGGCTGAGGCAACCAAGCGGAATGGTTTTATGTGTTGTCCATGCGGTGTTTGTCGAAATGAGAAGGATTACCCCTCCACAAAGACCCTTTCACATCCACCTGTTCCGGTTCGGTTTAATGTCCGGCTATAATTGTTGGACCAAGCATGGGGAGAGAGGGGTTATGATGGAAGACAACGATGAAGAAGAGAATGATGACAACTATCCTGAGTTCCCTAAAACCACCGATACCGCAATGGAAGATAATGAAGAAGAAGAAGGTGAAGAACGGGCATCAGATATGCCCGCTGATGATCTTGGTCAGGTCATTGTTGATGCACAGATTGACTGTGAAAGTGAAAATGAGAGGGAGAAGTTGGAACGCATGTTAGATGATCACAAAAAGAATTTGTACCCAAATTGCAAAGACGGCCAGAAAAAGCTAGGAAGCACGCTGGAATTGCTGCAATGGAAAGCAGAGATTGGTTTATCTGACAAGGGATTTGAAAAGTTGCTGAAAATTATGAAGAAGATGCTTCCAAAGGATAACGAATTGCCCGCCAGTACGTATGAAGCAAAGAAGATTGTCTGCCCTCTAGGATTGGAGGTGCAGAAGATACATGCATGCATTAATGACTGTATTCTCTACCGCGGTGAGTACGAGAATTTGAATGCATGCCCGATGTGTAGTGCATTTCGGTATAAGATCAGACGAGATGACCCTGGTGATGTTGAGGGCGAGCGCCCCAGGAAGAGGGTTCCTGCCAAGGTGATATGGTATGCACCTATAATACCATGGTTGAAACGTTTGTTCAGAAACAAAGAGCATGCCTGCTGCTGGGGTCAAGTTGACGTGGGAGAATGTAATTGATGTAGGAGCTTCTTATTCTTCAAGTCCTTGTCAACAGCACCAGAAGATTCCTTGTGCGTGGTGAATGACCAGCCAGTTGGGAACCCCAAGAGGAAGGTATGATGAGTATAGCAGCTAGTTTTCCCTCAGTTAAGAAACCAAGGTTTATCGTTCTTGGAGAGGAGAGACAAACGACTGAAGGTGATGCAGACTGGCTTAATAGCACTCCAACAAGGGCGCCGTTTACGACACTTGTTGACTCGTCTTCGGCTAGTAGCAATGTGGAACCTGCACACAACACAACCAAGTACTTTGTTCCCAACTTACGATGAGGTTGTCAATCTCACCGGTTTGCTTGAAACAAAGGTTATGAGCGTATCGAGTGGAAAACAGTAGAAAGTATGCGAGTAAAGTAAACAGTGCGAGTAAAGTAAACAGGTGATAGCAATATGATGGAAATAGGACAGGGGTCCATAGTTCACTAGTGGTGTCTCTCCATAAGATAAATAACACATGCTGGGTAAACAAATTACAGTTGGGCAATTGATAGAATAAAGATAAACGTGATATGTGATGCGTGGTGAATGACCAGCCCGTTGGGAACCCGAAGAGGAAGGTGTGATGAGTATAGCAGCTGGTTTTCCCTCAGTTAAGAAACCAAGGTTTATCGTTCTTGGAGAGGAGAGACAAACGACTGAAGGTGATGCTTGCTAGTTTGCGACAGCTTCGGACAATTTATATATGGCGCCTCGTCCAAGCTTTGCTTGCTAGCTGCAACGCGGAACCTGCACACACACACAGCCAAGTACTTTGCTCCCAACTTATGATGAGGTTGTCAATCTCACCGGTTTGCTTGAAACAAAGGTTATGAGTGTATCGAGTGGAAAACAGTAAAAGTATGCGAGTAAAGTAAACAGTGCGAGTAAAGTAAACAATGCGAGTAAAGTAAACAGGTGATAGCAATATGATGGAAATAGGACCGGGGTCCACAGTTCACTAGTGGTGTCTCTCCATAAGATAAATAGCACATGTTGGGTAAACAAATTATAGTTGGGCAATTGATAGAATAAAGATAAACGTGATATGTCGAGAAGATCACTATGAGATTTACTCTGGGCATTACAACAAAATACATAGACCGCCATCCAACTGCATCTATGACTAATAATCCACTTGTGGCGAATCAATCCGAGAACTCCACAAGTATTAAGTTGCGAACAACAGATAATTGCATTAAGCAAAGTGTGTAATGTAAACAAAGCATATGCCCTCGAGCAAATGAATGTTGTTTTCTCCCTAGTAGCAACGGCACATCTACAACCTTAGAGGTTTCTGTCACTCCCACAGGTTAAATAGAGGCATGAACCCACTATCGAGCATAAATACCCCCTCTTTTAGTCACTAGCAACTACTCGGCCAAGATAGCTACTAACAACGGAGAGCATGCAAGATCATAAACAACATAGAGATACCATAAGATATATTTCAGTACAGCAACTCAATCATAACACCAATATTCATCGGATCCCAACAAACCAAACATGTAGAATTACATAACGGTGATCTCAATCATGTAGGGCAGCTCATGAGATCTAAACATGAAGCACATGGTGGAGAAGACAACCATCTAGCTAGTGCTATGGACCCATAGTCCAAGGTAGACTACTCACTCATCGCTCCGGAGGCAAGCATGGCGATGAAGAAGACCTCCGGTGGCGATTCCCCTCTCCAGCAGGGTGCCGGCAAGAGCTTCTGGACCCTCCCGATCTTCGGGTCGACGGCGGTGGCGGATCGCGATGTGTTCTGGAAAAGTGATTGGGTATTTAGGTTTTTTCCGTCGGGGGGTCTTTATAGGCGAAGGGGCGATGTCAGAGGAGGGACCAGGCGTCCTCACACCATGGTGGCGCGGGCCAGGGGCTGGCCGCGCCACCCCCGTGTGAGCCTGGCCTGTGGGCCCTCTCCTACTCCTCTTCGGATCTCTCGAAGCTTCCGGGTAAAATAAGACTTCAGGAACTTGTTTCGTCCAATTCCGAGAATATTTCTTGTGTATCACTTCTGAAACACAAAAACAGCAGAAAACAGGGAACTGGCACTGTGGCAACTCGTTAATAGGTTAGTTCCGGAAAATGCATAAAAGTGCCACTAAGTGTAACGAAACAGTAGGCAAATGGTGTAAAAACAAGCATGGAGCATCAAAAATTATAGATACGTTGGAGACGTATCAATATGTCAAGAAGATCACTATGAGATTTACTCTGGGCATTACAACAAAATACATAGACCGCCATCCAACTGCATCTATGACTAATAATCCACTTGTGGCGAATCAATCCGAGAACTCCACAAGTATTAAGTTGCGAACAATAGATAATTGCATTAAGCAAAGTGTGTAATGTAAACAAAGCATATGCCCTTGAGCATATGAATGTCGTTTTCTCCCTAGTAGCAACAGCACATCTACAACCTTAGAGGTTTCTGTCACTCCCCCAGGTTAAATAGAGGCATGAACCCACTATCGAGCATAAATACCCCCTCTTGGAGTCACTAGCAACTACTCGGCCAAGATAGCTACTAACAACGGAGAGCATGCAAGATCATAAACAACATAGAGATACCATAAGATATATTTCAGTACAGCAACTCAATCATAACACCAATATTCATCGGATCCCAACAAACCAAACATGTAGAATTACATAACGGTGATCTCAATCATGTAGGGCAGCTCATGAGATCTAAACATGAAGCACATGGTGGAGAAGACAACCATCTAGCTACTGCTATGGACCCATAGTCCAAGGTAGACTACTCACTCATCGCTCCGGAGGCAAGCATGGCGATGAAGAAGACCTCCGGTGGCGATTCCCCTCTCCGGCAGGGTGCCGGGAAGAGCTTCTGGACCCTCCCGATCTTCGGGTCGACGGCGGCGGTGGATCGCGATGTGTTCTGGAAAAGTGATCGGGTACTTAGGTTTTTCCCGTCGGGGGGTCTTTATAGGCGAAGGGGCGATGTCAGAGGTGGGGCCAGGTGGCGTCACACCACGGCGGCGCGGCCAGGCCCTGGGCCGCACCAGCCTGGTGTGAGGGCCCCTGGTGGCCCCTCTCCTACTCCTCTTCGGATCTCTGGAAGCTTCCGTGTAAAATAAGACTTCAGGAACTTGTTTCGTCCAATTCCGAGAATATTTCCTGTGTATCACTTCTGAAACACAAAAACAGCAGAAAACAGGGAACTGGCACTGTGGCAACTTGTTAGTAGGTTAGTTCCGGAAAATGCATAAAAGTGCCACTAAGTGTAACGAAACATTGGGCAAATGGTGTAAAAACAAGCATGGAGCATCAAAAATTATAGATACGTTTGAGACGTATCAAGCATCCCCAAGCTTAACTCCTGCTCGTCCTCGAGTAGGTAAGTGATAACAAAAGAATAATTTTTGAGGTGACATGCACCTACACAATCTTGATCATATATGTAAGCATTTGTGAGCTGGGATCATAAGAACTTAAAACATGGGCATGGAGATATAATCTTGACAATAAAAACTTAGCAACCATGTTGTAAACATGAAAATGAACACAAACAAAAGATCATGAAAATGAAACAATGAAAGTCAAACGTGTGTTCAAATCATAAGGAAAAACATACAAATGGTTTTCAGCTTGTCCTTCAAAGAGAGCAAAACACAAATGCATAGGACACGTTCAAGTTTAAGAGGGCGACTAGATACAAATAATTTAAGAACAAGTGAAACCAACAATATGAATCAATCAATGAAAACTTTGGGACAATGCACATTATACTAAGAATGACAACTATGCTCTCTTAATGGTGCATAAAGATAGAAGGTGGTGACTCAACATAAAAGTAGAAGAAAGGCCCTTCGCAGAGGGAAGCAGTGATTGCAAGTTTTATAACCTTTAAAAATTATGGTACTTACCGGCTTTGAGCTCTCATTGCCCCCCATCATAAGCATCTTGAATGGTTAAAGTTAATGCGAGAACAATTATGATGCATATGCTTGACAAATCATAAGTTGAAAACTTCGTGTCCCGTGAATACAAGTACCCAAACCTCATGCTACTTTACTTAGAGTCCCAAGCAAGGCTCTTGTCATTGTAAATATATGCATATCATTGAGAACCGCCAATGGGGTACCTCCGTGCCCGATGACATGGAACAAGCCCACATCAAAATGATAGGACAAGCAGACAATGAACACCACGACATCTCTTTTATTTGCCATTTGTTTAGCTTTTTATTGTGAGATGCGTCGTCGAATGTTCACCATGGGTATGCTGCAAATTTCCACCATGAATTATGCATGGCTTAGATTAGCGGCCCGACGTTTACCTAACACATATACAAACTCCATGATCCCCACAAGATTCCCAATTCATTTCACACCGCGGGCATCTATAAACAAAAGATCACGATATCAATTCAAATAAGAAGTGCAATGTTGAAAGCTTGCCCATGACTGCATGGCTGGGCTAGTCTCCAACTTACAACTTGCAAGCATAACAACTCAACATAAGAGACCACAATGTCAAATTTTTAAGAACAGGAAAAAGTAAAGTGTGCCTTCCGGTTCGTGAGAGCTTTACTGACCGAATTTCGCATAACACTGGTAAGAGTTTAATTTGAAGAGAAAATAAAAGCAAGTCAAATTTACTTGGAATAGCAAATTGCTAGTAGGTATGTATGGTGGACACTTTGGAAAACTTTGGCTTTTAGGAGTTGGATGCACGAGTAGAGCTCATACTCAGTACAAGGCGAGGGCTAGCAAAAGACTGAGAGCGACCAACTAAGAGAGCAATAATGGCCATAATCATGCAAAGCGACAAAGCGACATTAAAAGAAGCATAAGATGGCATCAAAAGTCAAAAACTAAATGATCATAGAGGCTATTGGCGACTTTGTAAGAGTCTAACATGTGTGAGCATGCGCCAAGTCAACCCAAATAAAGCATCAAGGAGAAAACCAAAATAATGCTTCCAAACAATTAAAACAATGCATGATTTTTTCAAAGGCTCATTAAGCAATCTCAGTTATTTGAGACAAGTAATGCTACAGCAAAACCACTAAGCATACTATCAAAAAGACATCAAGCACGACATGAAAAAGCCTAAGCCGCAGTCTACACAAGCTCCTTCTTGTACCACTTTTTTGCATAAAGCTTTTTCTCTTTTCCAACACCATTTGAAATTTTTATAACCACCTCTTTTGATGAAAACTAATAAAGATCAGAGGCAAAAATACACCTTGATGAAAAGATATGAAAAGGTCTGAACGCAAATCAAGGTGAAAATGAAAACCAAAAGCAGTAGCAGAAAAAGAAGAACACTCGGTCAAATCTATTTTTCACTCTTATCGTTCAACGAGTGTTCTTGGCAAATGAAAAGCACGGCAACTTCTCCAAAGGAAATTTGTTGGGGTCCAACCATTTATTGCAGCAAACAAAAAAAAACCAACTAAGAAAACTAAAACAACTGACGCTCCAAGAAAAACATATGGTGCATGAAGCAATAAAAATATAGTGTCTTGAAAGGTGACCTGATTTTTGCCGATGAAGAAGGGGTGCCTCGGGGGCATCCCCAAGCTTTGACGCTTGTAATTCTTGGATATTTATTGGGGTGATGCATGGGCATCCCCAAGCTTGAGCTTTTGTCCATTCTTCAACTCATCTCATCATTCTCCAATCCCTACACTTGAAAACTTCCTTCATACAAAACTAAACACAATTCTATTAGCAATATTAGTGTAGCATAACATATAATCAACCTCTTTTTGCTTCAGGTTTCAACTCAAAATCACCACATATAAAGTATATACTACTGTAGCAACTTCCCCAAAAGTTCCGTGATCAAAAGAACTCAAAAGAAAGCGATAAAGTGGCAAACACAAATATTGGCAGAAATCTGTCAAAACAGAACAGCTGACAAAGGTCGAATTTTTGAGGGGTTTTATGTTGTTCAAATCAAAAAGTGTTCAACTAACGAAAGTTTGGATATAACCTGGGTCATATGCACAAGAAATCGCAGGTCCAAAAGATATACAGAGAATTTATACGAATTTTTACGGTGCAGCACCGAAAACAGTTTCAGGACAGCAACATCCCCAAATCTTTACCTCACTCGAATTAGAGGCTTCTCTTGGCACAAAAACGAAATAAACAAGATAAGGAGCGGTCATTACAGTAGTAATGACTTCCAAGACGCAAATAAAAGAAAAAGTACTGGAAATAAAACATTGGGTTATTTCCCAAAAGTGCTTTTCTTTAACGCCTTTGAGCTAGACGCAGAAAATTGCGAATCAAGTAATATCAAGTGATGAAGCATCAAGCTCATAATTTGCTCTAAGAATAGAGTCAAAAAGTAATTTCTTTCTTTTCCTAGGGAAGTGTTCCATACCTTTCTTTAGTGGGAATTGATATTTGATAGTGCCTTCCCTCATATCAATGATGGCACCTACAGTTCGAAGAAAGGGTCTTCCCAAAATAATAGGACATGAAGCATGGCATTCAACGTCCATAACAAGAAAATCAACGAGAACAAGGTTATTGTTAACCACAATAAGAACATCATTAATCCTTCCCAAAGGTTTCTTCTTAGCAACATCAGCAATAGGAACATCAAAATAACACTTTTCAAGAGGCGGTAAATCAAGCATGTCATAAATTTTTCTAGGCATGATAGAAATACTAGCACCTAGATCACATAAAGCATGTCAATCAAAACCATTAACATGCATATCAATGATGGGTTCCCAACCATCTTCTAACTTCTTGGGAACGGAAGCTTTTTTGCTTCAACTTTTCATCCCTAATTTTCATGAGAGCATTGGTAATATGCTTAGTAAAAGCAACATTTAAAGAACTAGCATTGGGAGTCAAAGCAAGCTTTTGCAAGAACAAAATAACTTCAGATATATTGCAGCCATGAACATCAAAATCATTAAAAGAAGTAGAGCTATCATCTCCTACACTCCGAAAAATTTCAGCACTCTTTTGAGAAAAAGTTTTGGCAGTTTTAGGCTTTTTAACACAAGGAGTGGGAGTTTTCTCTACACCAATCAAAGTAAGAGGATTGCTAGAATTAGGAACAACATCATTAGAGGTAGTAATAGTACATACCTTCATTTCTCTAGGCATCTCATCTTCTCTTTCCCACCTGGCATGCAATTCCGCTAATAATCTAATATTTTCATCAATTCCAACTTGAATAGCATTAGCAGTAGCAAAAACATTGTTCTCTTTCACATCATTAAGCAACACTTTTAATTTAAGAAGTTCAACATCATGAGCAAGGCTATCAACTTTAGAAGCAAGAATATCAATTTTGCCTAACTTTTCCTCAACAGACTTGTTAAAAGTAGTTTGCTTACCGATGAAGTCCTTGAGCATTACCTCAAGCTCAGAGGGCGCGACCCTAGTGTTGTTGGAGGAGTTACCATAAGAGTTACCATAACCATTACTAGAAGGATACGGCCTATAATTGTTAATAGCAAAATTGTTCCTATAAGCATTGTTGTTAAAATTATTGTTTCTAATGAAATTCACATCAACATGCTCTTCTTGAGCAACCAAAGAGGCTAAAGGAACATTATTAGGATCAACATGAGTCCTATCATTAGCAAGCATAGCCATAATGGTATCAATCTTATCACTTAAGGAAGAGGTTTCCTCAACAGAATTTACCTTCTTACCTTGTGGAGCTCTCTCGGTGTGCCATTCGGAATAATTTACCATCATGTTGTCGAGTAGCTTTGTTGCAGCGCCCAAGGTAAGGGACATAAAAGTGCCTCCAACAGCTGAATCAAGTAGGTTCCTTGAAGAAAAACTCAGTCCTGCATAAAAAGTTTGGACAATCATCCAAGTAGTCAGTCCATGAGTGGGGCAATTCTTTATCATAGATTTCATTCTTTCCCAAGCTTGAGCAACATGTTCATTATCAAACTGAGTAAACTTCATAATATTGCTACGCAGAGATATAATCTTAGCAGGAGGATAGTATCTACCAATAAAAGCATCCTTACACTTAGCCCATGAATCAATGCTATTCTTAGTCAAAGACAGCAACCAATCTTTAGCTTTTCCTCTCAAAGAAAAAGGAAACAACTTGAGCTTAATAATATCACTTTCTACATCCTTATATTTCTGCATCTCACATAGCTCAACAAAATTGTTGAGATGAGCTGCAGCATCTTCAGTACTAGCACCAGAAAATTGCTCTTTCATAACAAGTGACGAGGGTATGACCCGTTGGTCCTCGATATTTGCCTACCCGGTTCCTGCCAAGGAAGAAGCCCGCTCGAAGGATACCCGAAGCCCGCAAGGCCCAGCACTTCGACTTGGAGTAGAAGGCAAGAAATACTTGTAAACCCTAACTGGCTGCATATATAAAGCCACCGAGGGCGCCCCCTAGACGATCAGAACGGGCATAGACACCAGATTTCGCATAGATCCCACGCATAGGCTAGCCACGCCATCTCCTTCCACCTCCACCAGATTGCATATGCGCACCATTGTAACACCTCCAACTATACAAGCAATACAAGATCAGACAAGCAGGATGTAGGTCTTTACCCTCCGGGGGGCCGAACCTGGGTAAATTCTCGTGTGCGTCCTGTTTCTGTCTGAAGCCGTCGAGTTCGCCAGGTCCCCAATGCGCTCCATAGATCGAAAGCCCTTAAACATGGGCATTGCCGGGGTAGAACCTCGTCAATTGGCGCCGACCGTGGGGACGACGGGATCTTGATCTACGGGCTCGCCGGCTCCTTCGTCATCTTCAACAACATCCATATCATGTCTGGTCTAATCGGCAAAATTCGGCCAGGCGGCGATCAGCTTCATCGGCAACAACAAATTTATGGCCGCCGGCCAAATCGCATCTACGTTGTAGCGAACAACTTCACTTTGGCCAAATCGGTCAGCAAGATGTGGTGAATTCCAATCGATCTGGAGTCACGCGCTCAAGGGCGATCATCTGCAGTGATTTCGTCGGCCATCGGAAGCGATCGTAACCGCCGCGTAGGAGTTGCACCTTGCATCAATAAAGCAGGGCGGCGGTCAGCTAAACCAGGCAGCAAGGCGCTGATTCCAAGATAGATTGGTTGCCAAAAGTACCAATCTACACAGATCAAAATTTTGGAAGTCACTACGTGATCTCGTTCCGTGCAAATCGGGTATAATATGAACAAAAATCATCAATTGGAGGACATCTCGATCCAGCGCGATTACATGGAGAACAAATTTCACGGGTTCGACCATGGTCGTCCGGACGAAAGTTGCATACAGCCGGCCGCCTCGTCATGGAGACACGCCGCCACGGTGGCCGTCAGCGGAACGCTTTTCATCCACCATGCCAAGGAACAGCGTATACCGGATCGATCATATGCATCGAGTCTCAATGCCTTAATCTTCATCTTCAGATATAGATTCCTTGGAAAGCTACCAAATACGTACATGCATGGATATTGCGGCGAGTGCGTCGATCTCTTGCATGGATTTTGCGGCAAGACGTCAACATCATGTATCACATCTGCATGAATTGGATCAAGCATCGAACTACTGATCGTGCACGGCGGAAGGCGCGACGCACGAGAGCTCGGCGGCTGTACACTGCATGTCTTCCCCGAGTCCACAACCAGCCGGATTGCATCGGCTATCTCCGACGACCAGCAGATTCGGCGCGACGACAACCAGCAGATTCGGAGCAACACAAGTGCCAAAGAGATCGATCACGAATCAGGCGACAATCAACGCAGCGGCTCGGGGTTCTACAGCAACACCGCTTCTCGACATGATGTATATGGTCGAAACAATCAGCGTTTCGCCCATTTTATTGGCAGCCAATCAACTTCTCTCTCAATGATTACCTTGTCAGTTGATTTACCCTAGCAATCAATTGTTTGATTTGAAACTAATCCTTTACATATTGTTTTGTATGCATGCAACGCATGGAGAATTAATACATGGATATGAAGGAAATACACAATCAACTTGTGTAACGCGAGCTCATAGAAGCAGGCTCATCGATCTGCGGCGACATCAAGTTCTGAAAATTATCAGGTGATATCCATCTTATTTGTCGCTCTTTCTAAACTTACCTCTACGAGAGAATTTCTCGGACTTGCAGTCTACTCTACTTTGTTTGTAGATTGATTTACAAACGCGGGGACCGGCACCATCGACGTTGCAACTTCGTTTGCGCCAAGTCTGCCGCTGCTACTTCATTGACTGCGGTCCGAGAAACCTTGCCGCCGCCGCGCTCGGGGGCTTGATGTCGGAACTCTCTATTGCACACTCGCCTCGCTCGGGGGCTCGCCGTCGCGTACTCAGTACCGCTCGGGGGCTCGACATCACCTCGCCTCTGTGTGCGAAAGCTCACGCACATGACCTTTGAATCGAGCACCAAGATCTTCGACTCCGCCGACGTGGTCTTCGACGCTGCCGCCGACATGATCTTCGAGTTCGCCATCATCACCATCAAGATCTTCGAGTTCGCCATCATGACCCTCGACTCCGTCGACATGGTCTTCGTCACCGCCGTCGCCAAGAATTTCGACCTCCTCATCGACAAGAAATTCGACCCTGCATCGTGAAGAAATTCGACCCTGCATCGTGAAGAAATTCGACCCTGCATCGTGAAGAAATTCGACCCTGCATCATGAAGAAATTCGACCCTGTATCATGAAGAATTTCAACCACCGCGTCATCAGGAAATTCGACCCCTGCGTTATAAGGAAATTCGACCCCTCCGTCGCCGAGATCTTCGACCCCGCCGTCGCCACGATCTTCGACCCCGCCGCCGCCATGATCTTTGACCCCGCCGTCGCCACGATCTTCGACCCCGCCGCCGCCATGATCTTCGACCCTGCTGTCAACAACAAATTCGACCATGGTGTTAGCAAGAACATTCGACCTCCACGTCAAGATTCTTCGACCCCTGCAGAGCCGAAGACTTCGCCCAACACTCTTCGACCCTCGGAGCCAACGCTTCGACGATTTTTCTGACAGGTAAAACAGCCTGATCCTGAATTGCAATAACTTTTGCTAGGAGTGTCCGAACGACATGAGACCACCGCCATTGGAAAGATGACGACAAGAGCTACACGGCAAATATTCGGGGTCACCGCGAGAGAAAATACCAAAGCTAAGTCTTCCTCAACTATGAATCGACTACTTTCATTACTTTTCTGTATGCTTTCGACACTTTCAGCGACCTATACTCGGGGGCTTTGCTTTTACATTATACATGTGTCTATTTGCTTTCAAATGGTACATATGTCTATTTGCCTAATGATCGTCGAGTGCGAGGTATCTACCTCCTCGACTGCAGGGATCAAATTCATCGCAAGCACGTTCAAACACAGTGTCAAAGATAAGTCAACAGTTAGCAACACTGCTGGCCCGGCAACACAGCTATACGTGCTCTGCTGAGATAATTCCGGACATACGAACGCAAGTCCACAGTTAGCAACACTGCTGGCCCGGCAACACAACTATACGTGCTCTGCTGAGATAATTCCGGACATACGGACGCAAGTCCACAGTTAGCAACACTCCTGGCCCGGCAACACAGCTATACGTGCTCTGCTGAGATAATTCTGGACATACGGACGCAAGTCCACAGTTAGCAACACTGCTGGCCCGGCAACACAGCTATACGTGCTCTGCTGAGATAATTCCGGACATACGGACGCAAGTCCACGGTTAGCAACACTGCTGGCCCGGCAACACAGCTATACGTGCTCTGCTGAGATAATTCCGGACATACGGATACAAGTCCATAGTTAGCAACACTGTTGGCCCGGCAACACAGCTATACGTGCACTGTTGAGATAATTCCGTACATACGGACGCTTCAAGTATCCTGACAGACGCGTCAGGTACCACGCCTTTACCCGTCGCACTTTGGGGTCTCGATGTTTCCACTCAATCATTCACCCGGCGTTAGCAACACGCTCGGGGGGCTCCGCCTCGACGTTGGCAACACGCTCGGGGGCTCCACCTCGAATTGACATCTATTCGCCCAGCGTTGGCAACACGCTCGGAGGCTTCGCCTCGCATTGACATCTATTCGCCCGGCGTTGGCAACACGCTCGGGGGCTTCGCCTCGCTTTGGCATCTATTCTCTCGGCGTTAGCAACACGCTCGGGGGCTGCGCCATACGCTGTTAACTTTAGCGGCCTTCTAAATCATCAACGACGCTCCGTCTGCTATGTCGACTTCGGTTCGACATATTCCGACTCGACAACGACATCGCCTACAGCAAGCATTCGACAACGACATCGCCTACAGCAAGCATTCGACCACGACATCGCCTACAGCAAGCATTCGACAACGACATCGCCTACAGCAAGCATTCGACCACGACATCGCCTACAGCAAGCCTTCGACAACATCATCACCATGAATCGGCCACCGTGCGACTTCACCAACCACGACATGCAAGAACTTCATTTGGTGCCTCTACACGCGACACACAAGACTACGACGTCAAGGAGAATCTCGGATTAGAGTCCCTGTCATAGTCTTCGACTATCCCCGGCACTCGGGGGCTACTGACGAGGGTATGACCCGCCGGTCCTCGATATTTGCCTACCCGGTTCCTGTCAAGGAAGAAGCCCGCTCGAAGGATACCCGAAGCCCGCAAGGCCCAGCACTTCGACTTGGAGTAGAAGGCAAGAAATACTTGTAAACCCTAACTGGCTGCATATATAAAGCCACCGAGGGCGCCCCCTAGACGATCAGAACGGGCATAGACACCAGATTTCGCATAGATCCCACGCATAGGCTAGCCACGCCATCTCCTTCCACCTCCACCAGATTGCATCTGCGCACCATTGTAACACCTCCAACTATACAAGCAATACAAGATCAGACAAGCAGGATGTAGGTCTTTACCCTCCGGGGGGCCGAACCTGGGTAAATTCTCGTGTGCGTCCTGTTTCTGTCTGAAGCCGTCGAGTTCGCCAGGTCTCCAATGCGCTCCATAGATCGAAAGCCCTTAAACATGGGCATTGCCGGGGTAGAACCTCGTCAACAAGGTTCAACAAAGCAGGCTTAATCTCATAAAAGTTTGCAGCAGGAGCAGGTGGTGCAATAGGAGTGCAGATAAAATCACTATTGTTCGTGCTAGTAAAGTCACACAACTTGGTGTTTTCGGGATTGGCCATTTCAGCAAAACTAAAGTAAACAAGTAAAAACAACTACCAAGGATTCTAATTTTTTTAGGTTTTTGATATAAAGCAATGCAGGTAAAATAAATAAAGTAAAGCAAAACAATAACAAAGTAAAGGATGTGGGTGCGAAAAACTCCCCTCGCAGAAGTCTTCTACTTCCTCCCCGACAACGGCGCCAGAAAAACTTGTTGCTGCTGGGGTCAAGTTGACGTGGGAGAATGTAATTGATGTAGGAGCTTCTTATTCTTCAAGTCCTTGTCAACAGCACCAGAAGATTCCTTGTGCGTGGTGAATGACCAGCCAGTTGGGAACCCCAAGAGGAAGGTATGATGAGTATAGCAGCTAGTTTTCCCTCAGTTAAGAAACCAAGGTTTATCGTTCTTGGAGAGGAGAGACAAACGACTGAAGGTGATGCAGACTGGCTTAATAGCACTCCAACAAGGGCGCCGTTTACGACACTTGTTGACTCGTCTTCGGCTAGTAGCAACGCGGAATCTGCACACAACACAACCAAGTACTTTGTTCCCAACTTACGATGAGGTTGTCAATCTCACCGGTTTGCTTGAAACAAAGGTTATGAGCGTATCGAGTGGAAAACAGTAGAAAGTATGCGAGTAAAGTAAACAGTGCGAGTAAAGTAAACAGGTGATAGCAATATGATGGAAATAGGACCGGGGTCTACAGTTCACTAGTGGTGTCTCTCCATAAGATAAATAACACATGCTGGGTAAACAAATTACAGTTGGGCAATTGATAGAATAAAGATAAACGTGATATGTCAAGAAGATCACTATGAGATTTACTCTAGGCATTACAACAAAATACATAGACCGCCATCCAACTGCATCTATGACTAATAATCCACTTGTGGCGAATCAATCCGAGAACTCCACAAGTATTAAGTTGCGAACAACAGATAATTGCATTAAGCAAAGTGTGTAATGTAAACAAAGCATATGCCCTTGAGCATATGAATGTCGTTTTCTCCCTAGTAGCAACAACACATCTACAACCTTAGAGGTTTCTGTCACTCCCCCAGGTTAAATAGAGGCATGAACCCACTATCGAGCATAAATACCCCTCTTGGAGTCACTAGCAACTACTCGGCCAAGATAGCTACGAACAACGGAGAGCATGCAAGATCATAAACAACATAGAGATAACATAAGATATATTTCAGTACAGCAACTCAATCATAACACCAATATTCATCGGATCCCAACAAACCAAACATGTAGAATTACATAACGGTGTTCTCAATCATGTAGGGCAGCTCATGAGATCTAAACATGAAGCACATGGTGGAGAAGACAACCATCTAGCTACTGCTATGGACCCATAGTCCAAGGTAGACTACTCACTCATCGCTCCGGAGGCAAGCATGGCGATGAAGAAGACCTCCGGTGGCGATTCCCCTCTTCGGCAGGGTGCCGGGAAGAGCTTCTGGACCCTCCCGATCTTCGGGTCGACGGCGGCGGCGAATCGCGATGTGTTCTGGAAAAGTGATCGGGTACTTAGGTTTTTCCCGTCGGGGGGTCTTTATAGGCGAAGGGGCGATGTCAGAGGTGTGGCCAGGTGGCCTCACACCACGGCGGCGCGGCCAGGCCCTAGGCCGCGCCAGCCTGGCGTGAGGGCCCCTGGTGGCCCCTCTCCTACTCCTCTTCGGATCTCTGGAAGCTTCCGGGTAAAATAAGACTTCAGGAACTTGTTTTGTCCAATTCTCGGAATATTTCCTGTGTATCACTTCTGAAACACAAAAACAGCAGAAAACAGGGAACTGGCACTGTGGCAACTTGTTAGTAGGTTAGTTCCGGAAAATGCATAAAAGTGCCACTAAGTGTAACGAAACATTGGGCAAATGGTGTAAAAACAAGCATGGAGCATCAAAAATTATAGATATGTTTGAGACGTATCAATGCCAAGTTGTTGAGGTGGCACAAAGAAGACCGTAAGAGTGACGAGATGTTGAGACACCCCGTTGATGGGTCACAGTGGAGAAAAATCGACAGAGATTTCCCGGAGTTTACGAAAGACGCACGGAACTTAAGGTTTGGTCTAAGTACAGATGGCATGAATCCGTTTGGGGAGCAGAGCTGCAGTTATAGCACCTGACCCGTGACTCTATGTATCCATAACCTTCCTCCTTGGTTGTGCATGAAGCGAAAGTTTATTATGATGCCAGTGCTTATCCAAGGCCCGAAGCAACCCGGCAATGACATTGATGTGTATCTAAGGCCATTAGTTGATGAACATTTACAACTGTGTGATACGTCCAAAACGTATCCACTTTCCCGAACACTTTTGCTGTTGTTTCTCCTCTAATTTGTGTGTTTTGAATACAACTAACACGGACTAACGCTGTTTTCAGCAGAATTGCTCTGGTGTCTCATTTTTGTGCAAAAATCCAACTTTCAGTAAAAATTCAGGAAAAATTGGCAAAAATCTTATTTCACCAGAAGACTCACGGAGCCAGAAGACGAGACGGAGGGGAGGCACGAGGTCACCACACACACAGGGGGCGCGGCCCAGCCCTGGCCGCGCCCACCTGTTGTGAGGACGGCTCGGTCGTCTCCTCGACCTCTCCTTCCGCCTACATATACCCTCTGACCTGATATAGGGGGTACGGCATTTTCCCCAGATAGACTTCCGCTACGCCGCCGCCATTAGAAACCGCGATTCGGAACCAGAAACTCCGTTCTGGCACCCTGCCGGGACGGGGATTTGGAGGAGATCTTTATCACCATCATCACCGACGTCCCTCCATCAACTATCCATGACTCCCCCATCCATGTGTGAGTAATTCCCCCGCTGTAGGTGAGGGGATGGTAGGGATTGGATGAGATTGTTCATGTAATTTGATATGAGATTGTTAGGGCATGGTGCCTAGTATCTACTATTAGTGCTTATGACATTGTTGCAACTTGTTATGCTTAATGCTTGTCACTTTGGGCCTGAGTGCCATGATTTCAGATCTGAACATGTTATTGCTTCATTATGATAATTGTTGTTTATGGTCATACCTGCAAGTTGTTTACACATATTGTTGTCCGAAACCCGAGGCCCCAAAGTGACAGAAATTGGGATAACCGGAGGGGATGGCTACGATGTGAGGATCACATGTGTTCACCGAGTGTTAATGCTTTGCTCCGGTACTTTATTAAAAGGAGTACCTTAATTACCAGTAGTTTCCCTTGAGGCCCTGCTGCAACAGGCTGGTAGGACAAAAGATGTCGTGCAAGTTTCTCCTTGTGAGCACGCACGACTATTTACGGAACACATGCCTATGATTGTTTAGTACTAGGATGCTTTATCATTATTTATCTGCAATTGCCCATGTCTCATTGATTTCATGAATTATCTTATCCATGCAACGCCCGTACATCCATCCCTATGCCTACAGTATTTGTTCCTACTGTTTACTATTGCTACTATTACCGCTGTTATTTTACTACTGCTGTTACTGTTTCACTACTATCACCACTATAAAACTGTTGCTACTGATAAACCACTGCGAGCAAGACTATTTCCAGGTGCAACTGAATTGACAACTCATCTGTTAAGGCTTATAAATATTCTTTGGCTCCCCTTGTGTCGAATCAATAAATTTGGGCTTTACTTCCCTCGAAGACTGTTGCGATCCCCTATACTTGTGGGTCATCAAAACTATTTTCTGGCGCCGTTGCCGGGGAGCATAGCTTTATTTGTAAGTTCACTTGGAATTCATATTGTCCACTGCAATCCTTTCATCATGGGTAAACCTTGTGATGGAAAAGTTCCTATATTGCCATCCACTACAAGAAGAGGTACGACTTTGAACACCTCTGTTGCTCTTGATTCACCATCTGTTATGAGTAAGTTGCTTACACCACCACATGCACACGCTACTGCTACTACTTCTGCTGAGTTTGAAAATGCCTCTGATAATTTAGATGATGCTTCTACTGTGCTTGATGAGAGTGGTTCGCTAGGTTCCTTTTTAGATGCTACAATTGCTAGAGCTAAGATGGGAAACACCACTGTTACACCTGTTATTTCACCTGAGTCTAGGGAATGTCCTAGTGATGATTTTGATGATGCTTATATTGAGCTTGACGATGATTTTATTGCTGAAGTTCATGCTACTCGTGATGCTAAAGCTGTTAAGGAACTTCTAGTGAGACGTGCTGTTAGATATAAATTATCTCCTGATCCTAAGTTTGCTACTTCTCCCATAGATATTAGAGACAAGGATTATGATTTCTCTTTAGATTTATCTTACATATCTATTGTTGAGAAAGAGCCTTTTTGTGGTACTAAGAATGAAAGTGCTATGGAGCACATGAATGAGCTTTCTACTTTGAGTAATTTGTTTTCTGATGATATTAAGCTTCACACTTACTTTGTTGCTAAGATTTTTCCTTTCTCGTTGAAAGATGCAGCTAAAACTTGGTTTAATAGCTTGTTTCCTAGATCTATTCATAGTCCTATTGCTTTGGTTAATGCTTTCTTTCAGAAATATTTTCCTGCTAGTGCTCAACATGCTGCTGTGCAGAAAATCTTTGATTTTGAACAGGGAAAAGGAGAGATACTGCCTGAATCTTGGACAAGGTTTTGTTCTTTAATTAGAGCTTTACCTAAAGAGCCATTGCCTAAAAATGAACTCCTTGATATATTTTATAATGGACTAACTGATGAGTCTAAGTCATATCTGGATAGTTGTGCTAGTTGTGTTTTCAGGGAAAGAACTCCGGCTGAAGCTAAAGAATTAATGGCTAAAATAAGCCGGAATCATGATGATTGGACTTTAGTTGAGCCAACGCCAGCACCAACACCTGCGCCAGTTCCAGAACCGACACCGAAGAAGAGAGGAATGATTGAATTAAATGATGAAGTTATGAAGGAAGCTAAGAAATCTCTTAAGGAGAAAGGTATTAAATCCGAAGATGTGAAGAATTTACCTCCTATAGAAGAATTATGTAAGCCAATCCCTCACTCATCTACTATCAAGGTACACTCTCTCCAACGTTTTGATGATAGAGATATTCCTTACTCTAAACCTCCTGATCCATGTTTAGATGAGTTTGATAATTTTGTTGTTAAGCAAGATAATTTTAATACAATGGTGCAGAATCATTTGTTGGAAAATTCTAGAGCTATTAACAAGTTGCAGGATATTGTGGAGAGAACCTCCAATGATGTGAAGATACTTGTTAAACATTTTAAAATGGTTCAGACTCAAATGGATCAGCTTACCAAGGTGCAAAAAGATTTGCTAGTAAATGCTTCAAGAGAAAAACAAGCATGTGAAATACGCACAAGAGGAGGTGCTACTACTCAAGACCCCTTATATCCTGAAGGACATCCTAAGAGGATCGAGCAAGATTCTCAATGCACTTTAAGAGATGATATTCCTTCCAAGAAGAAGAAGAAGCATAAAACAACTGCAGAATCCTCTGAAGCAGGTAAAGATCCTAACAGTGTTTCTATTTCTGATGCTGAAACTGAACCAGGTGATGCTTCCGATAAAGAAGAAGTTGAAGAGGAACTAGAAAAGATTGATAAGAATGCAAAGTACACCAAAGAAGACTTCATTTCCAACAAGCATGGTAATGAGAGAGAACCTTGGGTGCAGAAACCAATGCCTTTTCCTGGTAAGAAACACAAATCCAAGGAAGAAGAACACTACAACAGGTTTTGTGAATGGATGAAACCTTTATTTTTGCAAATTCCTTTGACTGATGCTATTAGAATGCCTCCTTATGCAAAGTATATGAAAGATATTGTTACTAACAATAGGAAGATTCCTAATGAGGAAATTTCCACTCTACTTGCTAATTATTCTTTTGATGGTAAAGTTCCGGAGAAGCTTGGAGATCCAGGTATACCGACTATTCCTTGCTCCATTAAAAATAACTACGTTAGAACTGCTTTATGTGATTTGGGAGCTGGAGTTAGTGTCATGCCTTTTTCTCTTTATAAGAGACTTGATCTAGAAAAATTGGTATTGACTGATATATCTTTGCAAATGGCTGATAAGTCTACTACTATTCCTATTGGTATATGTAAAAATGTTCATGTTCAAGTTGCTAACAGCTGTTTAATATTAACTGACTTTGTTGTGTTGGAAATGCCTGAAGATGATAATATGTCTATTATTCTTGGGAGACCTTTTCTAAACACTGCAGGTGCTGTTATTAATTGCAATCAAGGAAAAGTAACTTTTAATGTCAATGACAAAGAGTACACATTTTATTTTCCCAAGAAGATTGATAGAAGGAATGCTCTAAATTCCGTCAAGAATGTTGAGACCATCAGAGTTGGTCAAATTATTTGTTTAGAGCGGAAGCCCAAGGAAGAATATAAAATTGTTATGATTGGGACTATGCCTATCAAAGTTGAGGTAACATAAGCATTTAGTGAAATGCAAAGTTTTGCCTCATATAAAGTTAGTTTGGTAACAAGACTTGATCAACCTTGTTAACAAAGTGATTTTATATGAACGAAACTTCGTTTTCACCGCATTCACTCCACCTCACTTATATTTACTTGTTCATTTTTGTTCCCGCTATTTAGTTACATGATTAGAATGTCTCAGAGCTGCTGCATACTTGATTTTCATTTGCTAGAAATCGTTTCATCTTCATTTTTCTGAGTTTTATTGATTTGCCAATTTCTGAAAAATCCTCGGAAATAAAGTTTCTCGAAAAATTCCAGAAAATTCTTTATAAATTTTTATATCAAAAATGGGACAGAGAGGCACCTGGGAGACACCAGGAGGGGCTGCCACGCCACCACACACACAGGGGGCGCGGCCCAGCCCTGGCCGCGCCCACCTGCTATGAGGGGGCCCCACCTGGCCTCTCACTTATCTTTTCCTCCCCAGCACCCTCTCTCTCCTGAAATATCTCAACACCCAGCTCAAACCCGTGTTCTTGCTGTTCTTCATCTCGATTTTTCGATCTCCTTGCTCAGCCCATCATTTTTGCTGAGATTTGGAGCAATTGTTCTCCGGTATGTGACTCCTCAGCTTGTCCAAGTAGAATTTCTTTTGGTAAAGTATTCCTTGAGTATTTTAGCATTGTGGGTGGCAGGATAAATGAGTATGCATGCTTGTTCTATTGCTTAGAAATGTTATTTTGATGCATATTAGCTCTCTAGTAACTCACTATAGTAGTTTCCTACATTTGCTTGTCTCTAAATCATTTTTTATGAGGTCTGTTAAAAATTTCAGAAATGGAGGAGAATGCATATCAACTCTCTCAACATGAACTAGAAGTGCAAGAAGTCATGAGAGTTCACCATGAAGAGAGGGTCTTTCCCTCACTCTATCCATGCTCAGAGTTCATGAATCCTGCTGGAATCCTACAGGACTTCCAAACTTTAATCTCTAATGTAGGATTGGAGCATTTTATTGATGGTGAACCTCCCCAATATGCTAAACTAACAATGTCTGTGGTGCAGGATTTCAGATTTAGTTGGTCCACTTCTAACACCATGGTTCATTATAAAATCTATAACAAATCTGTGGACCTGCCTCTTGATGTTTTCTGTACAGCTATTAGAGTACCATAGTGGGGATCACACGAGAAGATAAGAGGACAGCCTATGCCATTGTTGGAACTATATGAGGAGATCTGTCAAGGGAGAAGCTTCACAGGAGAGGGTGGTAAAATTCAAAATATTCATCTCCCATCCATTCGATATTTTGCCTACTTTATTACCAAATGTGTTCTTGCTAGGAAGGCTGCAAGTAAATTATCTCTCCATGATCTAGCTTTTATTATTGTTGCTTTGAGACGTGATAGGACTTACCATTTGGGTGCCTTAATAGCTTTCCGTCTTGATGTTAACCGTGAGAAAGGGAGAATCTGTGGAGGACTTATAGCTTCACGCCTATTAGCTTTGCATGGTGTAGTGCCTCATTTTCTAGATCTGCAGTTCCCCGACGAGAAACTTGATCTTAATTCTATGATTCATCATAAGTTTGTTTCTCCTCCTGCTAGCTTGATTAATTTAACATTTGAGCTAACCTTTTTCAAGAAGTCTACCTGGAAGGTAGTGAAGACTGATCGATCAGTCCGTTTGCCTGCACCTCTTTTGTTTAACCTTGATCGCAGGAATGGATGGTCGCTCACGGAGGATGAGCTCGACGCGTACGTAGAGGAGCACCCACCGCCTGTGCACGATGAGGAGGGCGCCGAGGAGTCGGGTCAGCCCTCCAACATTGCGAATTTCCCATATGAGCAGCCTTATTATGATTATGCGCCATCACCTTCATCTTCACGAGAGCCGGGGTACGATTACACCCATGATGACCCACCAGCCACTACTAGGAAAACCATTATCTGTGGAGCACCATTTTGGGGCTTAGTGGCGCACCTGTGGTGCGCCACGCATATCAAGCCACTGGTATTTATTACAAGTGGCGCACGGCTATATGCGCCACGGTTATGTGTCCTATCCGTGGCGCACCTAAGTGGGGTGCGCCACGCATAATATCTGCGGCGCACCCAATTTAGGTGCGCCACGGATAGGGTGCGCCGCTGGCATTAAAAATGGTGCTCCACTGATATGTTTCCTATTTGTATTTTTTTTTGAGAATACATCAGAAATACACAGTATACAGCACAAAAATATACAGTATACAGCAGAAATGCAAAGATATACACATCAGTAACACAGGAATTCACCAAAATACATCAATATGAAGTCAAGTGTCGGAAGACATCAATATAAAGTCAAGTGTCGAAATACATCAATATGAAGTCAAGTGTCGAATCATTAGACAAGTTAAGTACAACTTTGATCATTACATATTATATATAGAGTTATATATCACCTAGACTACTATATGAACGAATAGATCACACTGGCGATGATGATGAGCAAGATCGAGACCATGATCAAGAACTTCATCCGATTCTTCTTCCACACGTGTCTCCTCCACTTGGAGACCGCGAGCTCTCTTGTCTTGTACCCTTTGTAGCAGTTGCCGCTGAAGTTGGTCACCTATGCCTGGCAGTCCTCCCACTCCTCGTAGACTCCTGGAACCCGACCACTGTACACCACGTACCACTTCGCCATCTCTCTATAGACATGTAGTATATATGTTATGCAACGAAAGGAATGACAAAGTGCAAAAACATGCTTGCATGATCGCAAATACTATGGCAAGGATTCATAAGCCTAGAATAAAACATAGCATGGATGACGATCGATCATATATAAGCAAGTCCAACATCGATCGTCAAGGCATTACGAGCCTCGGCAAGTTAAGGTTTACACACACATGTCCAACAATAGTTCGGAAACAAACACTAGGATAGTAAAGTTTACGATACATCGACCCAACACCGCTAGCTAGCCACAGACATCATGTAGTCCTCGCTGGGAACGGGCGCACGCCCTCTCTCATCATGAACATCCTTGTGTCGCGCTGCCTGTCGAGACGTCCTTCGATCTCGCGGTTAGTCAACGCTACGCCACAATGCATGACCCCGCCGGTTGAGTCGACATCTTCATGAAGGATTTGCGCGATCTGAGTCTGGATACGCCAGAAATCTTCCATAAGGTCTGCATCATCGATCGCCGCAAACTTTTTGGCCCATGGTCGAAGATTAGATGGTAGCGCCCTGATCCGCGAATCCCGGACGATC
The DNA here is from genome assembly GCA_007115705.1 of Dactylis glomerata. NCBI lineage: Eukaryota > Viridiplantae > Streptophyta > Magnoliopsida > Poales > Poaceae > Dactylis > Dactylis glomerata. The sequence goes on along the minus strand of QXEO01000155.1, from coordinate 1,224,820 downwards.
CCCTTCAGGTGATGGAGGGCGTAGAAGGCCTCCTTCACACTGCAAGGTGGCTGCTTGACGCATGGAAACTTTCTCTGGTGCATGAAGATATGCTTGCCATTCTTGACTCTCTCGCCACCCTTGGTGAATTTGCCCCCCTTGTCGGCGTAGAATTGTAGAGCATCATTGAGCACACTCTTGATTCGGCCATAGTTCTTCATCGGCTTCATTTCACTCGATGAGTCAAAGTACGTCGCTTGCAACCACCTTGGGCAAATGGATATGAGTGAGCAGTATATGCCTCTGCGCAGCATAATTGAAAAATAAATTGTTGTAAGAGGACCAACCGGAGAATCTAAGAAAGAAGTTTTCACGGTGGTGTTCACTTACTCGGGAAAGCAAGGCAGAAGAATGGAGTCGATGGTCGGGTTCTCCACAAAGATATTCCCAAGGTACTCCTTCACCGTTGCCCGGTCCGCCTCGTTCACCAAGGCAACGTCACGCATGAAGTAGGGGTCTACTATCACGATGCCCTTGGTCTTCTCCCTCTTCGCCTTCAACGCCATATGAAGCGTGTATAGATGGACCAAGTTATAGTCCACGCGGTTGGAGTGCAGCAGATTGTAGATGTCCTTGTACCGCACGAAGAAGATTTCAGCGGGTGATGTATCGACAAAGCCATGGCCCTCCGGCACCTTGATTGTGTAGACCGGGTACCCGGGATTATTTTCTTGGAGAAGGCGCTCCTCGAGATACTGGATGCTGTCGTGCAAATTCACGATCGCTCCACCCGCGTTGGCGAGCATCTCCTTTGTTAGCATCGGCTGACCCGCTATGTGCATGGGGAAATCACGGGGCTCTTCTCGCACGCCGTCCTCAGCCCGGAGTATCTTCCTCGGAGACGGCTGGCTCGAAGCCTTCTTGCTCCGGCTATGCTTCCGGCCCTTCTTCTTCTCCTCGACAGGAGCTGTGGATTGCAACTTATCCGGCACGGGAGCAGCGGATTTCAACTGCTCATCGACCGCCTTGTGGAGTGTGGTAGGGCTGATAACATTGGCCGGATTGGGTTGTGTGGCTGCGGCTTCCGGAGGCGTCTCCTGAGAACCGTCGCCGAACCGCAGACGCTGCGTGCATGACAGGGGATGACCGGCTTGTTGACCACGGGAGGCTGGATCTCCAAGAGGAGGCACGTAGATTCCTTCGTTGGCCCCGATGTCGAGGAAGCCGTCAATTTCATCACCCTGATCATCGCCGCGGTTAGGTGCAACTTCCACGTGCTCGGGTGGAGGCGACGATGTGTGCGCGGCTAGCTGCTGATGCCTCTTGGTGGCGGGGACAAACACCGGTGGCCGTGTCTTTTTAGCGGGGGCTGATGTCTACACACGCTTCTGTTCTTGTAGACAGTGTTGGGCCTCCAAGTGCAGAGGTTTGTAGAGCAGCAGCAAGTTTCCCTTAAGTGGATCACCCAAGGTTTATCGAACTCAGGGAGGAAGAGGTCAAAGCTATCCCTCTCAAACAAACCTGCAATTACTATACAGAAAGTCTCTTGTGTCCCCAACACACCCAATACACTTGTCAGATGTATAGGTGCACTAGTTCGGCGAAGAGATAGTGAAATACAAGTGGTATAGATGATTATAAGTAGTAAATGCAATCTAGAATAAAAATGGCAGCAAGCAAACAAGTAACAAAACAGCAAGTAAACGGTGTGCAAAGCTTGGAAACAAGGCCTAGGGATCATACTTTCACTAGTGGACACACTCCCAACAAATATAACATAATTGAACAAATAAATAACTTCTCTTCACTAAGGTACTCTGAATTACTCTCCTATTGAATAACACTAATCATTGCGTAGTGGCTACAGAAGCACCCCTTAAAGTTCATCAAGTACTTGACAAACACCACTCATAGAGATATCCAAATCAAATCACAACTCAAGATAAATATTATTGCAACTTAGACCAAGTACTAACACGGTGCACACACTGTCAACATTACACCATGAAAGGAGGAATAGATCACTTCAATACTATCATAGTGATAATTATTCTCATAATCCATAAGAGATCACAATCATAGCCTAGACCAAGTACCACCACGATGCACGCACTGTCACCGTTACACCATGGCAGGAGGAATAGATTACTTTAATAACACACTAGAGTACACATAATGAAGAAGAGTAACATCTACTTATTCAACATGATACAAAGCTCACGATCACATAAAGATCACATCATGGGAGAGAGAGGTGAACCACATAGCTACCGGTAGAGCCCTCAGCCCCGGGGATGAACTACTCCCTCCAAATCATAGGAGACAGCAAGGTTGATGGAAATGGCAGTGAGGGCGATGGAGACGGCGGAGATGGCAATGGAGACCGATGGAGATGGCTCCGGGGGCACTTCCCCGTCCCGGCAGGGTGCCGGAACAGAGACTTCTGTCCCCCGAAATTCATCGGCGGCGACGGTGGAGCTGCGGAACTGTTCTGGAAATTTTGCCGACTCCCCTAGGGTTTTCCATCCCGAGGCTTTATATAGGCGAAGGGGCGTCGTCAGGGGGCTGCCAGAGGCTCCTCACACATAGGGGGCGCGGCCAGGGGCTGGGCCGCGCCGCCCTGGTGTGAGGCTGGCCCCAGGCCCCCCTCCGGCTCTCTTTCGGTCCTCGTCCTTCGTCCGGGAAAAATAAGAGTTCTGGAACATGTTTCATCCAATTCCGAGAATTTTTCCTGTGTAGCATTTCTGAAACACAAAAATAGCAGAAAACAGGGAACTAGCACTGTGGCATCTTGTCAATAGGTTAGTTCCGGAAATCGCATAAAAACGCCACGAAGTGTAACGAAACACAAGGCAAATGGTGTAAAAACAAGCATGGAGCATCAAAAATTATGGATACGTTAGAGACGTATCAGCATCCCCAAGCTTAACTCCTGCTCATCCTCGAGTAGGTTAATGATAACAAAAGAAATAATTTTTGAGATGACATGCACCATCACAATCTTGATCATATAGGTAAAGCATTGAGTGCTGAGATCAAAGAACTTAAAACATGGGCATGAAAGACATAATCTTGATAATAGAAACTTGGCAACCATGTTATAACATGAAAATGAACACAAACAAAAGATCATGAAATTGAAACAATGAAAGTCAAACGTGTGTTCAAATCATAAGGAAAAACATACAAATGGTTTTCAGCTTGTCCTTAATAGATAGCAAAACATAAATGCATAGGACACCTTCAAGTTTAAGAGGGTGACTAGATACAAATAATTTAAGAACAAGAGAAACCAACAATATGAATCAATCAATGAAAACTTTGGGACAATGCACATTATACTAAGAATGACAACTATGCTCTCTTAATGGTGCATAAAGATAGAAGGTGGTGACTCAACATAAAAGTAAAAGAAAGGCGCTTCGCAGAGGGAAGCAATGATTTAACATGTGCTAGAGCTTTTCATTTGTAAAACAGAGAGATAAAAATTGGTTTTAAGAGGTGGTTGTCTTTGTCAATGACTGGCAATGGGGTTCTTACTATCTTCCATACAAAAATGAAGCAAGTTTTTGAGAGAGAGAGATTGGCACTTTTGTGCTCTTTTATAAAGCTTGGCACTCCTCCCCACCTTTTTCCTTTCTCAAACCATGGCTAACCGATTCCATCGGGTGCCCACCAACATTCACATACCATGGAGGAGTGCCTTTTTTCTTTATTTTTTTCTCTTTTTTTTTCTTTTTGGAATAAGACAATATGGAAGATAGCAAATCCGACCACTACGTCCCCATGAGCTGAAAACAGTGTCACAAAATGAGAAGTATTTTGAAGGTTTTTTGAAAGGTAGCACACGAAAATTTACTTGGAATGGCTTGCAAATATCATGCATAGGAATTTATAGTGGACACAATGGTAAACTTGGTTTTTGGGAGTTGGATGCACGAGTAGAGCTCATACTCAGTACAAAATGAGGGCTAGCAAAAGACTGGGAGCGACCAACTAAGAGAGCAATAACGGCCATAATCATGCATAGCGACAAAACATCATTAAAAGAAGCATAAAGTGGTATCACAAGTCAAAAACCAAATGATCATAGAGGCTATAGGTGACTTATTTTGTAGTCAACATGGTGTAAGCATGTGCCAAGTCAACCCAAATAAAGCATCAAAGGAGAAAACCAAATAAATGCTTCCATATAATAAAAACAACGCATGATTTTTTCAAAGGCTCATTAAGCAATCTCAGTCATTTGAGACAAGTCATGCTACAGCAAAACCACTAAGCATACTATCAAAAAGACATCAAGCACGACATGCAAAAGCCTAAGCCGCAGTCTACACAAGCTCCTTTTTGTACCACTTTTTTGCATGAAACTTCTTATCTTTTCCAACACCATTCAAACCTTTTTGAGGAAACTATTTTGAGGAAAACCAACATATACCAGAGGTCCAAATAAACCTTGATGCAAAGATAAAACAAGATCTGAACAAAAATCAAGGCGAAAAATGCAAGCTAAACGCAGTAGCAGAAAAAGAGAACACTCGTTGAACGATAATAGTGAAAACTAGAGTGTTCATGGCAAATGAAAAGCGAGTATGTCTCCCTCCAAACCAACATGATGTGATCCAACCATTTATTGCAGCAAGCAAAGCAAAAGAAAACTGAAAGCAAAAACAACTGACGCTCCAAGAAAAATGCATAGTGCATGAAGCAATAAAAATATAGTGTCTTGAAAGGTGACCTGATTTTTGCCGATGAAGAAGGGGGTGCCTCGGGGGCATCCCCAAGCTTTGATGCTTGTACTTCTTGGATATTTCTTGGGGGTTGCATTGGCATCCCCAAGCTTGAGCTTTTGTCCATTCTTCATCTCATCTCATCATTCTCCAATCCCTACACTTGAAAACTTCCTTCATACAAAACTAAACACAATTCTATTAGCAACATTAGCATAAACATAATAATGAATCAACACTTTTCAGTTCAGATTTCAACACAAAACGACCACATATAAAGCATATACTACTGTAGCAACTTCCCCAAAAGTTCCGTGATCAAAAGAACTCAAAAAGAAAGCGATCGAGAGGCAAACACAAATAGTGGCAGAAATCTGTCAAAACAGAACAGCTGATAAAGGTCGATTATTTAGAGGGTGTTCTGTTGTTCCAATCAAAAAGTGTTAAACTAATGAAAGTTTGGATATAACCTGGGGCATATGCACAAGAAATCGCTGGTCCAAAAGATATATAGAGAATTTTCACGAATTTTTACGGTGCAGCACCGAAAACTGTTTCAGGACAGCAACATCCCCAAATCTTACCTCACTCAAATTAGAGGCTTCTCTTGGCACAACAACGAAATAAAAAGGATAAGGAGAGGTCATTACATTAGTAATAACTTCCAAGACTCAAATAAAAGAAAAAGTACTGAAAATAAACAATGGGTTATCTCCCAAGAGTGCTTTTCTTTAACGCCTTTGAGCTAGGTGCAGTAATTTGCAAAGATGCTCATGTGGGTGTCATATAAGAGCTTGAGGCAAAGGCCTCATATAGGAACTTAAAGCAATAGAGAGCATCAAAAAGCAAGTATGGAACACATTTAAATCTAAACCACTTCCTATAAAAAATAGTCTTGTAAAGAGACAAGTCATGAAAGCGCAAAGCAAAAAAGCATAGGAAGGCAAAACAAGTACAACTTCAAGAATTGCAACATAAAGAGGGGAAACTCAATATTGTTGAGATCCATCAAACCATGTTTCCCTCTCTCATAATAACTTTCAGTAGCATCATGAATAGAACTAACAATAGAACTATCACATAAAACATCCCTATCATGAGCCACATGCATAAAAGGATTAATACTCCCCACATGAACAATCGTAGTAGGAGCAGATTCAACGACATAATTATTCTCATCACCATAATCATCAAAGACAGGAGGCATATTGTAATCATAACTAATTTTCTCCTCAAAAGTAAGTGAACTTAAAACATTATACTCATCATCATGACCATCATAAACTAGAGGTTTAGTATCATCACAAGCTAAAGAACAGCTATTTCTCAAAGGATATTCATCAAACATATCATCATAAGAAGGAACATAGATAGTACTAATGGTACAACAATTATTAACCTTAGAATTGGTACCAAAAAGATTTTCAATATCAAAAGTAGAGTGCTTTTCCCAATCATGATCACTAACATAGGTAATAGGCATAGGAACATCATCCCAATCAGAATTATCATAATCTATAGCAGGATCATAACGCTTAGGGGAAGATACCGTGTCCTCTCGCCTCTTACTCCTCTTCTTCTTCATACTCTTCTTACTCTCTCCTTTAGGAGGGAGAGACTTGAAGGGCATCTTCTCCACATATTCTTTAGGAGGGAAAGGCATCTTCTCCACATAATCTGGATTGCTGACAGAAACAACAGAAGAAACTTTGGAGGATTCCTCCTCTCTATTAATAAGATAAAAACATCTATCAGTCCTGTCATAGCTTGGCAAAATATCAAGTTTTATAAGATTTTGTATGTAAGTATTTGCAAGGCAATCTTTAGCACGAAGGGTGCTATTAATATCAACATCATTCATATCTATCAAAGCAATCTTTCTAGATATCTCTTCACACGGCAAGAACAAAGTGAGCTCATCATGCTGATTGAGAGTAATCTTGTCATCACAATACAAACTTAAGGTACTAGAAGAGTAACTATTAGGGCTCGAGCATTGGAAATTAAAATGACCTATGTCATCGCAATGTTTACAAAGAAAAGGATAAAGCTCACAAACCTTTTTACCGATCTCGCCTATATCCTTGTACCACATTCGGATTTCTTCATTTGCATGGTGGACACAATAATCTTCCTTGTTGTAACTTTGTTCACAAGGTCTATGTACTCCATAAAAATTAACATGCTTATAAGAAATAGGACTTTTAGAAGTTTGAGCATGTTTATTGGATTCATCAATAACAATATCACTTTGTATGCAACTGTCCTTAAAAGGTTCATGATACACGTCCCCATTTCCTTTAGGAACATTCATATGGGAAGCAAAGGCTTTAAAACAATCAACCATAATTTGGGGATCAAGACCATATTTAGTACTAAGCTCTTGAAAATTAGCAGTTTCAGCGAAAGACTTAACGCAATCAAATTCGTAATTCATACCTGATCCTTTACCTTTGTCGCTATCCCAACCTTCAATATTGTTTTGAATTGTTTCAAGCAGATCCCACTTGGTGTCAACATCCTTGCTTGTGAAAGAGCCATCAAAGCATGCATCTAGATAGTCCTTGTAATATCCTGAAAGCCTTGCATAAAAATTATTAATAACAATATTATGGGGGAGATCATGAATAGGACATTTGTGCATTAGTAACTTCAATCTTCCCCACGCTTGGGCAATGCTTTCTCCCTCATGCGGATGAAAATTATAAATGTAATTTCTATCTTTATAAACCTGACTAGAAGGATAGAATTTAGAATAAAAGAGAGGTGCAATTTCCTCCCAGTCAATAGATTGACCATCCTTCAGTGTTTTATACCATTCCTCAGCTCTGCCTTTTAGTGAAAAAGAGAATAGCTTCTTCTTAACTTGGTTCATTGAAATACCTGCACACTGGAACAACTCGCATAATTCATGTATAAAAAGCAAATGATCACCACGATGGACAGTTCCATCTCCTAAATAGTAGTTATTCCTCACACGTTCAACAATCTTCATAGCTATTTTAAAAGGATGAGGAGCACAAGCATCATTAGAAACATCACATATGGGACATAAAATATCATCAGAGCAAACTTTCTCCACTAAAGCTGGGGAACTAAAAATATCATGCTTAACAAAACCAGCTTCCCCAAGCTTAGACTTTTCCATAGCATTAGCAATAACGGGATTCAAAGCATTCGTACTAATAACATTGCTATGCGAAATAAGCTCCAAAGGTTTTTCAATTTTCTCTTCAAATCTAAACTCAGAAAAAAAGACTAAAGAACTCTTTATTTTCCATTAAGCCTAACTAGTGAAAATAAAAACAAGAAACAAAAAGATGTAATTGCAGAATCTAAAGGAAATAACTCCGAGTACTCACACAGGAGGATGCGACTACCTTTTACCTTACCTCCCCGGCAACGGCGCCAGAAAAGAGCTTGATGTCTACACACGCTTCTGTTCTTGTAGACAGTGTTGGGCCTCCAAGTGCAGAGGTTTGTAGAGCAGCAGCAAGTTTCCCTTAAGTGGATCACCCAAGGTTTATCGAACTTAGGGAGGAAGAGGTCAAAGCTATCCCTCTCAAACAACCCTGAAATTACGATACAGAAAGTCTCTTGTGTCCCCAACATACCCAATACACTTGTGAGATGTATAGGTGCACTAGTTCGGCGAAGAGATAGTGAAATACAAGTGGTATAGATGATTATAAGTAGTAAATGCAATCTGGAATAAAAATGGCAGCAAGCAAACAAGTAACAAAACAGCAAGTAAACGGTGTGCAAACCTTGGAAACAAGGCCTAGGGATCATACTTTCACTAGTGGACACACTCCCAACAAATATAACATAATTGAACAAATAAATAACTTCTCTTCACTAAGGTACTCTGAATTACTCTCCTATTGAATAACACTAATCATTGCATAGTGGCTACAGAAGCACCCCTTAAAGTTCATCAAGTACTTGACAAACACCACTCATAGAGATATCCAAATCAAATCACAACTCAAGATAAATATTATTGCAACCTAGACTAAGTACTAACACGGTGCACACACTGTCAACATTACACCATGAAAGGAGGAATAGATCACTTCAATACTATCATAGTGATAATTATTCTCATAATCCATAAGAGATCACAATCGTAGCCCAGACCAAGTACCACCACGATGCACGCACTGTCACCGTTACACCATGGTAGGAGGAATAGATTACTTTAATAACACACTAGAGTACACATAATGAAGAAGAGTAACATCTAATTATTCAACATGATACAAAGCTCACGATCACATAAAGATCACATCATGGGAGAGAGAGGTGAACCACTGTAACATCCCTGACTTTTCCAATTTTTGGAAAATCAAAAAAATTAAAATGAGTGCTTGTAATTGTTTGACTTGATTGAAAAATCACAAGAAATTAAAACTTTTTGAACTATAACTAAAGGTTACCTTAAACAATTTGAGATCAAATCAAAAACCCTAAAACCCCAATATCAAAATACCAAAGTTTTTCCCATACCTCATCTACTTCAAAAACTATTTATCAAATTCCTTCTTTCAAAACTATTTTCCATCAACCCTTTGTTTTGAAAGATTATTTTCATCTTGAGAAATTATTTTGAGAAAATAAAATCTCTATTACCATTTTTTTCTTTTATCCTATGCAAGCAATAATTGCAAAGGAAATAATTTACAAAAGAGAATTTATATCCTATACAGTTTCTATGCCAAAAGCATGTTTTAAATAAAATTTCAAACTCTATTTCTATAAAGATTATTCTTTGAATTTAAAAGGATTATTTTAAAATCCTATTTCTACTTTGGTTTATGCAAATAAGCCCTTTGGCTAAATTATAGAGTTTTATTTGGAAATTAGTTTTATATATGAAAACATGTTTCTTACTGCCCTAGTTTGTTCCTCTGAATCTTAGAAAATTTTACAAATTGGTTTGAATCAATTTGAACCAAATTTGCAAAAGTTATAAAGGAATTGGAAAAAATAGAAAAAGAAAAAGAAGAAAAGAAAAGAAAATACGAAAAGGGCCCCGGGAACCAATCTGGCCCGGCATCAGTTTCGGCCCGCGGCCCACTTACCCCGGAATTCCGAATCGGTACAGATTTTTCCCTCCCTCTCTCACTAACTCGTGGGACCCACCCATCAGCTCGGCTCGTCTTCAACCTCCGGCCGAAAATCACGCCGGGAGACCACGCTGTTACTGCCCCCTTCAATCCTGATTAATGCCCGCCCGTTTCATCCTCGAGCTGCGCCTATAAGAAGCCCGCACTCCCCTCTCTTCTCTCCCTTTCGTCTCTCCGCTCGGGACAAATCGAGGACGACGAAATTTGTCGACGGAGATCCGCAGGCTTCCCCGGACGATTCCGACATCGACGGTGAACCCCGCGCCTCCTCCTCTCCCCTATCTCCTCTCCCTCTCTCTGGCGCCCCCTCTGACATTTTCTTTTGATTTAATTCGCAGCAAATCGAGCTCCTGGCCATCACCCGACACGCCCACATCTCCGGCCACACCTCCACGTCGACCAAGGACGCGAGCGACTGCGCCGTGGTCACCATCGGGTTTATGTCATCGCGTAGAACGCCGTTGTCCTCTCCCTCGCCTCAGGACACCACCGGAGCATCGCCGGAGCCAACCACCAGTGCCCCTCGCCGGAGAAATCTCGCCAGAAACCTAACTCAACCGGTGAGCTCTTCCCCTTTTTAATTTTGCCCGTCCGATCTTGATCCAACGGATCGGACAGATCACTTAACTGAAGAGGTACCGGTCCATCCGGGACGTCCAGATCACTTTAGATCTGACGGCCCACGACCCCGATCCGAACGAACTGGTACCGTGCAGTCAGAAGCCGCCACGTGTCAGCCCCGGGTTTAAACTCGATTCAAATAGAAATTTGAAACCAAATTTCATCCAAAACTTTGATAAATCATATCTTTTGATCTGTAACTTGAAAATTAATAAATAATATAGCATTGGAATCCTTAGAATGTGTAGAATCCATTAGTGCACAAAAACTTCATAGTTTTAGTATTTAATTTGAATTTATTTTCAAATTGAATCAAACCTTCTGTTAGCTTGTTAAATTCATATCTTTTATTCTAAGCATCCAAAAATCACAAATTTGTAGTCCTTGGAATCCTCTATTAATGTAGAACCTCTTAGGATCAAGAACATTCAAGTTTGATACGTGCACACACTCTGTGCATTGAAATCTATCCAAATCACTAATTTGAACATAATACGAATTCTATAACCTATTTTGAATAATTCCAATTGCAGTGACTTTGTCTAACTGCAAGCTATCCAGTAGTATCACTCCCATATTTTATTGAACCATTTCACAATTATTCAAATTCTAACATGAGGATTTGAGTAATTTCCACTATAGAAATAAACCTATTCCTTTTCAGTAATGTTTCTTTCTACATTAGCAAATCCTATGATCCTAGCTAGACACCAATGTTATCTAAACAACATATTGATCAAGGTCATATCTACTTAGACCTATCTTTGTCTAGTTCACATACATTCAATTTACAATTGTATTAATTGAGTGGAGTGTGAGGTATTTCAATCCTAGGTTATGTTTTTGTTAATGTGGTGTTGTCATAACCCATACCATAGTATGAGTTCTTACACCATGTTGTTCAATGAATCCTTGAACCATATTTTCAAATGTCATCCATTCATACCCAATCCTATGCCTACCTCAACTTGTTTACTTGTGTTGAACTATTCAATTTGCAAATGAGTGAACTGAGTACTTCAATGCTTCATGAACCTTTGTCCATTGCTCAAGTGCAATAGATGCTATTTATGAGTAATTGTTGTCACACTTATTCAATAGTATTGTTACTGCACTAATTGCCACTTATGTGATCAAATTCACATGAGTTATTCCAAGCTTCATACATCCTCTAATAAAGCATAAAGACTTCATCACTTATATTTTGCTTAGTCCAAGCCTCTATCAATCATTTGACCTTTCCCAACTAGCAATCAAACCCATGTCCATCTATCCATAATTCCCTTGCCATATCTTTCTAACATCTCAATAAATTTAAATTGTTAAACAAACACTTTTCAATTGTATGATTTGTTTGATTGTGTTTGTATGGTTTGTTTATGTATGTTATTTCTGTGTTATAGTTTGTGCGAGGAGCTACGTGTTTAGTTGAGAGAGGAGTGAAAGATCGTGTTCTTCAAAAAGGCAAGTGACACACATTCTTCTACCTATTTTTACTACTGCATTAGTGTTTTTCAGTAGTATGCATGATAGGTTGTTTTCAAAGAAGTTTATGAAATGCTTAGAACCTAGTAGTGTGTAGCCATCCTTTAAACCCCACTTGATATGATTGCAAATTTACTTTGGAAAGTGATGCCATGCTTTATTGATGATTTGCTCTAAAAATTAAACTACAACTTCAATGAACTACCTGGGTGGATTGGTGTGGCTTTGGGTGTGTTGAGTGTCTACTTAGGAGTCACATATCTTGGAAGTGAAAACCATGGTATGTGTTAGTGGCCTAAGTAGTACACTTGTGGTTTGCCACCCAGGATTAAAGGGATTGATATGTCTTCCATGCTTAGAGTACTTCCAGTGCAGCCTTATGACAATATGGGCTCTGTCTTGACTGATTAGATGTGAGGGTGCAACTTGTGTGCAAGAAGATGGCTGGTAGTTGAATTGTAGGTTGGGAACGGATCTTGCCAGTTGGTTGCTCTCTCCTTCTAAAAGGTATCGTCTCATTTTATGTATGGGCATAAAATGAGTCTTAAGGTGAAAGTGCACAACCCCTGCAGGGTGTTAAACTAATTGATTAGCCGTGTCCCCGGTTATGGACAACTTGAGTCTCTAGACATGGAATGTACGGAAGAATCTCATCACCTTTTTGAAATAATTAAAACTTGCGTAGAAAGTGGGGATGCCTTAGGGCTACATGCCTGGCAGTGAAAACCATGGTATTGTAGTAACTTGAGAGATTAACCTGGTTTTGTAGAGTGACTACCCGGGGCTACATACTGGCAGTGAAAACCATGTATGTGGTGGTGACCTAGGAGTTATCTTGATATTAAAGAAAAATTAGAATGCATTAAAATTTTTTGATTTGGAAAATATAGGATAAAACTGCTTTATGCAAATTAGCCTTTGAGATCCACAAGCCAAATATCATGTAGTATAGTCTTTCCACAAAATGCCACCAAATATGTGTCATTTGCCAGTACATTGTTGTACTGACCCCTTTGGGGCTACATATTCAAACGTGTAGGTTGTTCTGATGAGGAGTAGATGGAGGAGTCTCGAGCCTGCATACCAACATGACTGCCTATGGCACGTTGCTGAAGATGGAGGCTCATTGCAATTTACTTTCCGTTGTGTTAGTTTGTGTTAAACTCTGGTATTCAAGCAAGTCCAAGTGGCTAAGCTATTTTTGTAAGGTTTAAAGACTATTGTATCTGGATTTGCGATGTAATAAATGACACTATCTGCAATGATTACTATATTTTGTACTGTGGTGCTATCTAATGATCCAGGGAGTAGCACATTAACACAGGTGTTCCACCTAAATCCAAAGGTGGGGCGTTACAACCACATAGCTACCGGTAGAGCCCTCAGCCCCGGGGATGAACTACTCCCTCCTCATCATAGGAGACAGCAAGGTTGATGGAGATGGCGGTGAGGTCGATGGAGATGGCGGAGACGGCGATGGAGACCGATGGAGATGGCTCCGGGGGCACTTCCCCGTCCCGGTAGGGTGCCAGAACAGAGACTTCTGTCCCCCGAAATTTGTCGGCGGCGATGGTGGAGCTGCGGAACTGTTCTGGAAATTTTGCCGACTCCCCTAGGGTTTTCCGTCCTGAGGCTTTATATAGGCGAAGGGGCGTCGTCAGGGGGCTGCCAGGGGCTCCTCACACATAGGGGGCGCGGCCAGGGGCTGGGCCGCGCCACCCTGGTGTGAGACTGGCCCCTGGCCCCCCTCCGGCTCTCTTTCGGTCCTCGTCCTTCGTCCGGGAAAAATAAGAGTTTTGGAACATGTTTCGTCCAATTCCGAGAATATTTCCTGTGTAGCATTTCTGAAACACAAAAACAGCAGAAAACAGGGAACTGGCACTGTGGCATCTTGTCAACAGGTTAGTTCCGGAAATCGCATAAAAACGCCACGAAGTGTAACGAAACACAAGGCAAATGGTGTAAAAACAGGCATGGAGCATCAAAAATTATGGATACGTTAGAGACGTATCAGGGGCAGCCGCGGGGCGCTGATCATCCTTTGCAAGGCAAATCTGTGACTTCAGCCATAGCAAGGGCCAGCCGATTCAACCTCTGAGAGAGTAATGCTCATCGACTCCATGAGGTTGCATGGGAGGATCAACGCCTTCGCAACCCTTCAAAGGATGCACCAGGGCAACCCTGAACATGCCAGCAGGGATGGGCAAGTTGTGCATCAGGGGGTTTTTCGGTTGGCATATGGTAGCCTTGCCTACATCCTTCAGCACGCCGTTCACATAGTGCAGCAAGGTGCAACTAGTGTCCTGCGGGAAAACATGTTGGGCATCATTATCAGATGGTACTCATCAAAAAGGACGGCAGAGTATGAAGTCGAGCCTACGATTAGTTACCTTGGTAAGGGCGTCGAGGTCGGCTAAGGTGGACACGCGAGGCTGCGTGGGCTGCGGTGGAGGCGGCGGCTGCACGTTGGTGTTGGGCGGCGGCTGCACGTTGGTGTTGGGCTGCGGCGGAGGCGGCGGCCGCGTGTTGGTGTTGGGCACCGGTGCCGGCTGCGCGTTGTTGGTGTCGGCGGCCAGCGGGCTCAGCCCCGCGAACGGGTCTGCCAATGGGTAGGAGGGCGGGGTCACCATGTTCGGCGACATGTGTTGGGCCGAGTTGCTGCCAGACACGCTGGGCACCGGTATCGGCCCAACTCCACCAGCGGCATTCCACGCCGCTAGACCCTCTCACAGTTGAGGAGGAATGACCTGGCGCAACCTTGCTTCGAACTTCTCCTCCATCTGCGCCGGCAGCGCGGCCACTTGCGCCTTGAGATCTGCAATCTCCCGCCTCTGCGCCTCCTCCACCTTGCTTCTTCTCTCCTTTCTAGCCTTTGATTCCTCTTTGAAGTGGACATTGACTTTCGTGGTCAGCCCAAAGCCGGAAACACGCCCAGCGGACGTCATCTTCTTGTGCTTGGGCCTCTTCTTCATAATATTCGTCGCCCTGTTGAAAGGAGTGTCCCAAGGCTCTGATTGCCCTTGGGTGGAGCAAGCTGCCTCGGCGGCTATTTCAGCTTCCTGCAAAAGGATTCATGAACCCAATTAGAATTATCAGTTCATTATTGATTGCAAATCGACTTTAGATCCGCGGTAAGTTGCTTACCACGAGTTTCTCAAACTCTTGCACAGCCTTCGCTGAGGTTTTGAATTCCTTTGTCTTGGGGCACAGGTAGTAGCGGGCCCGCACAAAGTTCCGGACCTGCGGGTCCATGAATTTGTCAAACATGTTGGGCTTGCCAAGACGAATAAGCTCGGCGTCCTCCTTGTCCCACACTTCCTGGATTCCTCTGTAATCGCCACTCCCAAGACGGTGGTGACCTAAGTTTTGTTCATACATCTTCTTCCCCAATGCCGACAGGGCTTTGAAGGTATCGGTCTCCAACTCCTCCTTGAAAAGAAGATAGTCATCGTGATCTAGAAGTGGCTCATGCTTCTTGATCTCTTCCCAGCTTTCGTTCTTGTCAATCCGCTTCTTCAACCGGGTTCTCCAGCTAGCCAAGGCCGTGCTCATCTTCGTAAGGGCCTGCTGGTTCACCTTGTTGTCTTTGAGGTTTAGGTTCTTGTACTCCTCTGGGAAATCGTATCGCTCGTGAAGCTTCTGTAGTAGGAGCTGCACAAGATGCGCATTGCCAGGATCTCGGAGGTTCCTCGTGTTGATCGTCATGGTCTCCCGGACGATGCAACCGATCTGCGTCCCGTATCCTGTGACAAGGGCTTTAGGCTCCACAGGTATGCTGTTTTCATTCACTTGGGCGAAATCCTCGCGTTTTGTGCCAAGCGTCGGCGGGTTCCGATCCTTCCTGATGGCCTTCTTCTTCTTAGCAGCCGAGGCAGATCCACCATCGGTGGTGTCATCCTCGGCGCCATCGGTGCGCTCACAGCCAGCATTGGTGGTGTCATCGGAGTCTCCGTCTCCTTCTCCACCCTCGGAGTCTCCGTCTCCACCCTCAGAGTCTTCGTCTCCACCCTGATCATCTCCACCTCTGTCTCCGTCCATGACGTCTATTTCCTTCTCCTCAGCCGCCCTCTAGGATTGCATCCAAAATGGCAAGTTGGCTGCCCGGGCTTGTTCTTCAACACTCATTTGGTTAGAAGGGCCAGTGCCGTCGTTGACGTGTCCGGTCGACATGTTTGCACTAAACAAAAGGAGAAAAATGTTTAGTACAAAAAAAAATCGATCGGAAAATTTGACAGCACCTTCCCTATAAATGGCTACCTAGGAGTGCCTATTTCTCACCGAAACAGAAATCAATCAACATTTCGGGAGTAATAGGCACTCATTTTCAAAAACCTGTAAACAATTCACACAAAAAAGCACAAAATGTGCCTTTCCAACACACAGTTGTCGACAACATGTCGACAACATGCTCACAGATTCATCATCACAGATTGATCATCACAGTAAATAGCTCACAGTAAACATCATCACAGTAAGTAGCCAGCAACATACACTTACATGTATAAAAAGTTCACAGTAAGTAGCCAGCAACATACACTTACATGTATAAAAAGTTCACAGTAGAAAGTTCACAGTAAGTTCACAGTAAGTTCACAGTAGAAAGTTCATAGTAAGTTCACAGTAGAAAGTTCACAGTAAAAAGTTCATAGTAAGTAGCCAGTAAAAAGTTCACAGATTCCTTACATGTATAAGCATGTCATAACAGTAAAGCATATGCTACTATTTCTTTACAAAATTATAAACTAGGTGCTATAAAATTAAAGCACCTAGTTTAGCAAGTAGTGATACCACTTTGGTGATAAAATTAGTCATACAAGAACATGAACCAAAGATAATCTTTAGTAGTTGTTCAAGCAGCATACTTTAGTTAGTATGAAAAAAAATGAAAACAGGTTCTATTGGCAAGCTCGACTTTTCAGTTTTTGGTTAGGTTTTCTAAGATAATAAAACAGATTCTGTTATATATTTCATGTCCCTAGCTAATGTTATGCTTGCTTAGTTTGCAAAGTAAGCTTCTTTCTTGCCAACAATCCAGTTTCTTGATTTATAGGACGATGTTAGCAACTACCAGAACGCAGAACCAAACAAGGAATAAACATAATGCACAAGGTAATATGCTATACTTATTTCCAAAATGCCTCAATGAGCTATTTTTTCACAATCATCAATTATGGCGATTTTTTCATTTATATATAGTGGTTTCAACGATTATGTTGACACCACCGATTATGAACACATTATAATGCTCACATGAGCTTAAACCAGAAGCTTCCACTGGTGAATGTTTATTTGATAATAACAATAGATCATGCAAAGTGTGGAAAGAGAACATGACAACAGTTTAGCAATATGACAACAATTTGGTATCAGATATTACTCTGAACACACGTCAGGTTCCCAACTGGAAATGTGCACTTGACTCATCAGTCAGTGCATCTGGCAAACAACGAACAAGGTTGACTACCAAATTAAACAAAGTTGGCTGACACATTGTGATCTCTCGAACATATTGCTGTGAAAATGGCATGGCAAAACTAGGATGCTCAGCTTCTACAGCCAGCTCTCTAACAGTCAACTCTCACCATATATTTGTAAAAGTTACAAGCCTATTATTTGCAGATCCAATTAATCTCACTCGCATGCAGTTGAGTAACAGTTGAATGAACATTCTAAGCTGATTAAGCAAGATCAATCAAAGGGACATAACCTGATTCAATCAAATATGTATATAACAACAGAGGTGTGCAAATTAATATTTGGATATCTCCACCAGGCTAACTGCTACTATAAATGTTCAAATTTGGATAAGAAACTTTGCATATTCATTATAACTGATAGCAATAGGTCATGTGAAATACGTAACAGTACAATTCAGCAATATGGGTACAATTTGCTAGAGAACATAACTCATCATCGCTTTGACAAAAATTCCTACCAAAAGAAACAAACCCTCGAATCTCTCCCACATCGATCTTTGGATTTGAAAAATGACAAAATTTGCTTTCACACATCAATTAGCTAAACTGGTAAGAATATATCATGTAAAAAGCCAACAGAAGGAACTACAATATAGCAGTATGGCAGCAATTTTCCAGAGCACATGACTCATCATCACAGCAACCAAAAATTTTCACACACCAGTAAACAGAGCTACCAAAAGCAAACAAAGACTCAAACCTGTGGTGACAAGGAGGGGCTGGAGGTGGTCGCAATCGAGGAAGAAGACGGTGATGACCTCCGGGAAGAAGATGGCGAGGACCTCCGAGAAGAAGACGGCGAGGGTGGGGAACACGCGGCCATCGTTGGCCGTCGTCGTCGAAGATCCGCGCGGCGAGACCTTCTCTGCAACCTCCAGGAAGAAGAGGGGTGGCGGCGGGCTCGCGGGCGGTGTCCTCGGGGAAGAAGAGCATGGGTCGGTGGCTCCGGGGAGAAGAGGGGCGGCGGCGGGCTCGCGGGCTAGCTAGGGTTCGCTCGGGGAAGAAGGGCTCGCGCGCGGGGAAGAAGAGTGGGAGAGAAGGGGGCCGGGGCAGCCGTTTTACCCCTAAGTCATGACTATGCATGGCGCGCCCCTCAGAGGTGCGCTACGGATAACTTATGCATGGCGCACCATATAGGGGTGCGCCACACATGTCTTCGTATAGTTCAAAATGCACCGAAGTGCAGTCTAGACAATAACCTTCACCTAGCCTAGTGGTTGTGTCCGCGCGCTGGCTGTTTGGGGAGGTGCCAGGTTCGAACCCTGGACCTCCCATCTTTTTTTCTTTTTATAAAAACTGTATTTCAGAAAGTTTAAAATTACTATATTGCAATAAATAACATTTGCTTATTCTAAAAATAATAATTTTTAAATAGTACCAGTCCGACATCTGTATATCATTGTTACAAAAAACCATATGAATCATATATCATATATATGATCATTGTTACAAAAAACCAAAAATCATTTATATTATTGTTCCTCCAAAAATGACACATGTTGTCCGATGTCGATTCCGAACGAGCTACCGTCGTCGACTCGTCACGATCTTCTTGCCCTTCTTCGTCGCGGTTGAATAATTGAGCCCGAAAACATGGGGATTTCTTCTCGTGTACGGGCATCCTTTAGCGGGTAGGGTGGTGTTCCTTCTTCTAGCGGCATCACTAGGCCTGTCGAAGTACTTGTCGAATTCCTCTTCTATCTTGGGATCGCCGTACTTGTCGAAGTCTTGCTCGGTGGCCGCTCCCTCCATTCCAATGATGCTCCTTTTTCCCCTCCTAACGACAACGCGGCTAGGCCTTACCGGGTCGGTAATGAAGAAGCATTGATCAACCTGGCTCGCCAGTACCCATGGCTCATTTTTCGCCTGGACGTTCGCGCTGGATTTGGCTTCGGGTATGACCATGGTGGTGATGTACCAGCCTTCTTTTTCGACGTTCTTGGCCCATCTGACCCGAAACATCGGCATCTTCTCTCCATAGTAGTTGAGTTCCCAGATCTCCTCGATCCTCCCAAAGAACCTTTCATTGACGGTGGATTCCTCGTCCGCGTAGGACAGCATCGTGACCCCCGAGTTCTGGTGTTCACTGCTATGGTCCTTTTTCTCGGTGTAGAATGTGTAACCATTGATGTCGTACGCCTGATAGGTCCTCACGTTCATCGCGGGGCCCTGTGACAAGATGAATAAGAGTTTTTCCTCTTCCGTGGAAGGCATGTTACCATGATGAAGCTGGAGTAGTTTTCCTTGAACCAACGCGTAAAGCTGGAGTTGTGCTCTCTAGTTACGTCTCCCTTCGTCCTCTGTCTGCCCATGTCACTAAACTTCTTCTCAATGAAGCTTTTGTGCTCTAACACCCAAGGTGCGACCAATTCAAGGTGTTGTAGCGCGACTCGGTGTGACCTGTCAAAGTCTGGTTGTCGGGCTTCGAAGACGACATGCATGGGGATGAAGCCATCGCGGTGACCAAACCCATGGATCCTGCCGAAGTGCCTCCTGATAGGCAGACCAATAGGGACGTCCTCGTCCTCGTTTTGTAGATAATTCTGGCAGAACGATATGCACTCGTAGGACAGGAAGCCCTTGGCTATGCTTCCATCCGGACGCGCCCTATTGCGAACGTAGCCTTTGAGAACGCCGTTTAGCCTTTCGAACGGCATCATGTTGTGGAGGAATGGCGGCCCGAGGTGGATGACATCATCCACCACATGGACGAGCAGATGCACCATGATGTCGTGGAACGCGGGGGGGAAGTAAATCTCAAGCTCGCATAGTATCATGACAATCTCACCTTGTAGCCTTTCGAGCTGCTTCATGCCAATCGACTTCCTAGAGAGGACGTTGAAAACGTTGCAGAGGCCAAACAATGTCTCACGTACGTGCTCGTCCATGATCCCTCGGAGCGCTACTGGAAGTATCTGCATCATCAGCACGTGGCAGTCGTGAGATTTCATCCCGGAGAACCTCTTATTCATTTCGTCTAGGTATCGTGATATCTTCCCTCCGTAACTGGTAGGAAGCTTGACTCCTAGGAGGACGCTGAAAAACTGGTGGAGCTCCGGCTCACTAAGAGTGAAGCAGGAAGGTGGGCAGTAGTAGTCATTTCTCTTAGCCTTTTTGCGCATATGACCTTGAGTATCCGCCTGCGTCTCATCATCATCAGCGTCATCGGGACGTCCTCCATGAAGTTCTTTCCTGATGCCCAGCTTGATCAGGTCATTTCTTGCCTTTGGCCCATCTTTGGTTTTCTCCGGCATATTGATGATAGTGGCAACTAGACTCTCGCACATGTTCTTCGTGATGTGCATGAGATCAAGGCTATGAGGCATGTGGAGGTATTTCCAGTATGGCAGGTCCTAGAAAACGGACCTCGCTTTCCATACACCTCGCAGCGGCTTTACCCTCGGACGCTTCTTTCCCGGCGTGGGGCACGCTTCCCATTCTTCTAGCGCATCATTGATATCCTCTCCATTATAAATAGGTGGGGATGTTTCGAGCTCCTCACTACCATTGAACAAATCTCCGTGTTTTCTCCAAGGATGATCGGCGGGAAGCCACTTTCGAATGCCAGGGAACACGGTTTTCAAAGAACCGGGGTCCTTCGGTAGCTGGACATGCGACGTTTTATCCATGCACCTGACACATGCATTGTGTCCGTGGGCCACCTGGCAAGAGACATATGCGTATCCAGGATAGTCCTGCACCATCGTGAGCAACGCGGCTCTCAGACCAAAATACTCTCCTTTGTAGGCGTCCCACGTACGTGCCGGCGTCTCCCACAACATGGCTAACTCCTCTTTCAATAGCTCGAGATACAGGTGCATGTCGATACCCGATTGTTTCGGCCCCTGAATAAGAATACTCATGTGTACGTACCTCTGCTTGGTGCACAACCAGGGGGAAGGTTGTACAGCCATACAAAGATGGGCCAGGTGCTATGCGTGCTACTCTGGTTGCCGAAGGGATTGAGTCCATCTGTGCTCATACCCAGCCTAACGTTCCTGGCATCATCCCCGAAACCATCTTCCATGTCCAACGCGAGCCACTGGCTAGCGTCCGCAGGGTGTGTCAGGACCGTGCCCTTCTCCGGATCATCTCCGGGCTTCTCCCTTTCCGCATGCCATTGCATGAGCTTCGCTTCCTTAGGGTCTACGAAATACCGCTTCAGACGGGGGTGATAGGAAAGTACCATACCACTTTTCGAGGAACTTTCCTGTTCCCTCTTTTGTATTGTGATTGTCCGCACACCAGGCATGTGGTTAGTTCCTTGTACTCATCCCGATAAAGTGCGCAATCATCGATGCATGCGTCGTACTTCACGTGCGGTAGATCGAGAGGGCACACGACTTTCTTGGCCTCCTCGGTACTCCTTGGCAATGTGTTCCCCTCGGGAAGCTTCTCGTGCCAGTATGCCAGGTTATCGTCGAAGCTAACGTCGGTCCATTTGTGTTGCACCTTCATCTCCAAAGCTTTGAGGGTTACGTTCAGGCGTGTATCCCCGGGCCGGCACCCAGGATACAACGGAGTTTTCCCGTCTTTCTCCATTTGCTCCAGCTTGTCTTTCTCACGGGCAACAGCTTTGGCGTTGCTTGTCTCTGTGAGGAGCAGTTCTTGAACATGAGGGTCCCGCAAGGCTGAAGTTAGCGGTGTCTCCGTGTCTGCGTCTTCTCCACCACCATCAGATCCGGTGTCATCATCATGTCGCGCATCTCCTTCATCATGTCTGGGTGACTCTTCGCCTTCTCGTCGGCCTCCCATGTCACCATTTCCTGCCGGCGGGGGCCCATTGTTAACATCCTCATCAATGTAGCCTTTCATGAAACCACTCATGAGCAAGTGTTTCTCCAATGTACCGGAATCAGGCTTGATTAGGGCCCTGAGGTTGCATCTATGACAAGGACATCTTATCTCGGACATGTTGTTCCGAATCATGACGTCCATCGCGCGTTCCTTGTATCTAGCCACCATACCTTCGCTCATGTGGCGCACCATCGTTGCCTGCACGGTATGGAGCAAATGAGAATATTTTAGAATAAATTATGGTCATATTGCCAGAAAAATTCGGCATGACCTTCCCTATAAATAGGACATATGGGTAGTGCAAAAGTTTGCCGAAACAGAAATTAGTCAATATTTCGGCAAACATCCATGCACCACACGCCGGTACCTGCACAAACCATACACAAGCATCCATGCCCCTCTCGATCACATACAAAACACATATGTCATATATATCTCACATAACACACCGCCATACGTGCCGCGCGTCGGCCGACACAAGGAAATAAGCATACATGTTTTCATCCAACCATATACTCACCTATTAGACAAGTTACCGACAAATCCTTGAGCGGAGAGCCAAACTATTGAGGGAGACAAAGATATGTGCTAGCTAGTGGGAGGAATAGAGCTAGATATATGTGGGAGGGGAGGAGGAGGAAGTCAACCCTTACATACTATCTAAATACAAGTTTTGGCTAGCTACCTAAAATGGAGAAATAGTTGAAGAAAATGGGGGTGGAGAGAAGAGGAACTAGAGCTAGAGCTAGATCTATGGGAGTGAGGGCTTGGAGTGGGAGGTAGGGGGAGATGGCACCTTTATGGTGGTAGGTACGATATATCCGTGGCGCACCTCGAAATAGTGCTCCACAGATATATATAATAGTGGCGCACCACATATACATGCGCCACGGATATGTCTGCCACCTTTTCCAGAGGGTGGGCCCACCCATATCCGTGGCGCATGTATATGTGGTGCGCCACGGTTATCCACACTATGTGTGGCGCACCCCAAATGCATGCGCCACGGATATGGCGGCCTGACACCCCAGGCCCTGGTGCTCGGTGGGGCCCACTTATCAGTGGCGCATCCCTTCCATGGTGCGCCAGGGGTAAGATGATATCTGTGGAGCATCTGTATGTGGTGCGCCACGGCTACTTATCTGTGGAGCACCGAAGTGTAGTGCGCCACAGATAATGGGCCCATGGATAAGGGTTTTCCTAGTAGTGAGCCTGGAGCAACTACCAGAGCTGGGATTGATCTCCACTTAGGCCAAAAGCCTAAGCTTTGGGGGAGGTACGCCGATGATTCACTCATCTACATATCATATTTTGTCGGTCCTATGTATATCCATGTTTCACTTTCTTTTTACTTTGTTGCTTCTTGCTTTTATTTCTTCTTTCCAAAGCACAAAAAGACCAAAAATATTTCCGTTGTTTCTCTCTATTTGTTTCTTTAGCTTTCTACCTTTGGTTTGCTTTACTT
The DNA here is from genome assembly GCA_007115705.1 of Dactylis glomerata. Lineage (NCBI taxonomy): Eukaryota > Viridiplantae > Streptophyta > Magnoliopsida > Poales > Poaceae > Dactylis > Dactylis glomerata. The sequence continues at coordinate 1,201,137 of QXEO01000155.1, read as the reverse complement.
GCTATTTTTAGTTTGATATTTGAAAAATCCAAAAATATTTTGCTTTGTTTGCTATTTCCTTTTGTTCTTGTTTCAAAAATCGAAAACCCAAAAATATTTGTTGTTCTTCTTCGGTTTTGTAAAGTTTGTTGCAGAGTTCAGTCTCCCGTGACTCCATTGGAGCTTGGTATTCACTTCATATTATTCAAGCCACACAAGTGAAAAGCAATAATGACGATATATGACAATCCAAGATGTGGTAAGAGGCTGGTATGAACTCTATTTGTTTTCATTTTTGTACATATACTCATCTATGTGGACATGCTTAGTCGGTTCATGTAAGGTATATGTTATCTAATGGATGCTTTGTAGTTCTTGCTCTCATATGATTAGTTCCAATTTACTAATAGTTTGTAGCATGTCATATAGACGCCTGCTTGCATTGTTTTATTCATAATATGGTATGCTTTTGTGGTATCCTCCTCTGAAAGTTTCATTTGAATCGACTTGGCACATGCTCAAGCATGCATATGACTGAACAAAAAAGTCAATTAAGCCTCGATGATTTACTTTGCCTCAGAGTTCTTGTATCATTTTTATGCCTATATTAATTTAACTTTAAAGCACTTCTTGAGAGCATAGCTATTATTCTTAGTGTAATGTGCTTGTCCCAGAACACGGTTAATTGTGGTATAACTTTGATGCTTTTTATCTTTGATATTTCTACTTCTAGTCTTCTCTTGAACTTCAGAGGTGCCTCAGCATTTATGTTTTGCTCCACAAATAAAGGCAAGCTGAATACCACTCTTCCATATCATTTATGCATATTACAATCTTGTAGCTTCTTATGTTCATGTTACTTGTTATTAGTGCATTGGCACTCTTTCATAGCTTGCTTGACTATGAGGTGACATTAGTTGCATATTTATTATTATAAATTGCCTGAGTACTTGATCATATAGTGAGTATATATACATCATATGAAGCAAATGTGTTCGTGAAAGTTTCTTTTATCACTCTCAGTTGTTAACTGAATTGCTTGAGGACAAGCAAATAGCTAAGCTTGGGGGGAGTTGATACGTCCTAAACGTATCCACTTTCCCGAATACTTTTGCTGTTGTTTCTCCTCTAATTTGTGTGTTTTGAATACAACTAACACGGACTAACGCTGTTTTCAGCAGAATTGCTCTGGTGTCTCGTTTTTGTGCAGAAATCCAACTTTCAGTAAAAATTCGGGAAAAATTGGCAAAAATCTTATTTCACCAGAAGACCCACGGAGCCAGAAGACAAGACGGAGGGGAGGCATGAGGCCACCACACACACAGGGGGCGCGGCCCAGCCCTGGCCACGCCCACCTGTTGTGAGGACGGCTCGGCCGTCTCCTCGACCTCTCCTTCCGCCTACATATACCCTCTGACCTGATATCGGGGGTACAGCGTTTTTCCCAGATAGACTTCCGCTACGCCGCCGCCATCAAAAACCGCGATTCAGAACCAGAAACTCCGTTCTGGCACCCTGCCGGGATGGGGATTTGGAGGAGATCTTCATCACCATCATCACGGACGTCCCTCCATCAACCATCGATGACTCCCCCATCCATGTGTGAGTAATTCCCCCGTTGTAGGTGAGGGGATGGTAGGGATTGGATGAGATTGTTCATGTAATTTGATATGAGATTGTTAGGGCATGGTGCCTAGTATCTACTATTAGTGCTTATGACATTGTTGCAACTTGTTATACTTAATGCTTGTCACTTTGGGCCCGAGTGCCATGATTTCAAATCTGAACATGTTATTGTTTCATTATGATAATTGTTGTTTATGGTCATACCTGCAAGTTGTTTACACATATTGTTGTCCGGAACCCGAGGCCCCAAAGTGACAGAAATTGGGATAACTGGAGGGGATGGCTACGATGTGAGGATCACATGTGTTCACCGAGTGTTAATGCTTTGCTCCGGTGCTTTATTAAAAGGAGTACCTTAATTACCAGTAGTTTCCCTTGAGGCCCTGCTGCAACAGGCTGGTAGGACAAAAGATGTCGTGCAAGTTTCTCCTTGTGAGCACGCACGACTATTTACGGAACACATGCCTATGATTGTTTAGTACTAGGATGCTTTATCATTATTTATCTGCAATTGCCCATGTCTCATTGATTTCATGAATTATCTTATCCATGCAATGCCTGTACATTCATCCCTATGCCTACATTATTTGTTCCTACTGTTTACTATTGCTACTATTACCGCTGTTATTTTACTACTGCTGTTACTATTTCACTACTATCACCACTATAAAACTGTTGCTACTGATAAACCACTGCGAGCAAGACTGTTTCCAGGTGCAGCTGAATTGACAACTCATCTGTTAACGCTTATAAATATTCTTTGGCTCCCCTTGTGTCGAATCAATAAATTTGGGCTTTACTTCCCTCGAAGACTATTGCGACCCCCTATACTTGTGGGTCATCACTGTGGCAGACTGAAGGTGTTCGTGTGTGGGATGAGTACAAACAAGAGGAATTTGATCTACGAGCGTTGCTGTTCGTGACCATCAATGATTGGCCTGCTCTTAGTAACCTTTCAGGACAGACAAACAAGGGATACAATGCATGCACGCACTGTTTAGGTGAGAACAATAGTATATATTTGGATAAAAGTAAGAAGGTGGTGTATCTCGGGCATCGTCGATTTCTTTCGCCCAAACATCAATTAAATAAAAAAGGCAAGCATTTCAATGGCGAGGCAGAAGTCCGAGGCAAGCCTAAACGTCATACTGGTGATGATATATTTGATATGGTCAAAGATTTAAAAGTAATCTTTGGAAAGGGTCCTGGCAGTCTGTCTGTTCCGAATGACACTAGCAGACATGCACCTATGTGGAAGAAGAAATCTATATTTTGGAAGCTTGAGTATTGGAAATTCCTAGAGGTCCGCTCTGCAATCGACGTGATGCACGTGACGAAGAATGTTTGCGTGAACCTACTAGGCTTCTTGGGCTTGTATGGGAAGACAAAAGATACACCGGAAGCACGTGAGGACCAGCACCGTATGAAAAGAAGAGACGGCATGCATCCAGAGGATTCTAAGGGTCCTGCGAGCTACGCTCTTACCAAAGAAGAGAAGGAAATCTTTTTTGAATGCCTGAGCAGTATCAAGGTCCCATCTGGATTCTCGTCAAATATAAAGGGAATAATAAATATGGCAGAGAAAAAATTCCAAAACCTAAATTCTCATGACTGCCACGTGCTTATGACGTAATTGCTTCCGGTTGCACCGAGGGGGATTCTACCGGAAAATGTTCGAGTACCGATTGTGAAGCTATGTGCATTCATCAATACAATTTCGCAGAAGGTAATCAATCTAGAAGATCTACAACGGTTACAGAATGATGTGGCCCAATGTCTTGTCAGCTTCGAGTTGGTGTTCCCACCGTCCTTCTTCAATATTATGACACATCTCTTAGTTCACCTAGTCGAAGAGATTACCATTCTCGGTCCAGTATTTCTGCACAATATGTTCCCCTTTGAGAGGTTCATGGGAGTCTTAAAGAAATATATGCATAACCGTGCTAGGCCAGAAGGAAGCATCTCCAAAGGCTATCTAACAGAGGAGGTCATTGAGTTTTGTGTTGACTTTGTTCCTGACCTGAACCCGATTGGTCTTCCTCAATCGCGGCATGAGGGGAGACTGAGTGGAAAAGGCACGCTAGGAATGAAATCAGCATACTGTATGGACGAACATTCTTTGAGTGAAGCACACTACACAGTTTTATGAAATTCCACGTTGGTGGAGCCGTATATGGAGCGACATAAGAATATTGTACGCTCGGAAAACCCAGGGCTGTCTGACTCCTGGATTACAAAGTTGCACATGGTGACTTTTGGTGGTTGGTTGCAAACACTTCTCATAAATGATGCCACTGTTGGATATGAGCTGTCCATGTTGGCCAAGAAACCATCTTCCACTATATTGACTTTCCAGGGTTACGAGATAAATGAGAATACATTTTACACGGTCGCCCAAGATAAAAAGAGTGCCAATCAAAACAGTGGTGTCCGCTTTGATGCAGTACACGACAATGAGACAAAGGACACATATTATGGTTACATAGAGGAGATATGGGAACTTGACTATAGACCGTCTTTTAAGGTCCTTTTGTTTCAGTGCAAATGGGTCAAGCTGACAGGAGGCGGGATAAAGGTAGACCAGCAGTACGGAATGACAATGGTGGATCTCAATAATCTTAGTTACAGAGATGAACCATTCGTCCTAGCCAATGACGTCGCTCAGATTTTCTATGTGAAGGACATGTCTACGAAACCGAGAAAAAGAAAAGATAAGAAAACAAATACATCACACGATGAGCCAAAGCGACACATTGTTCTCTCGGGGAAAAGAATCATCGTGGGAGTGGAGGACAAGACAGATATGTCAGAAGATTATAACAAGTTTGATGAAATTCCGCCCTTCAGAGTGAACACTGACCCAACCATCATCTTAAACAAAGAAGATACTCCATGGTTACGATGCAGAAGGAAACCCCAACACTAGATGGGGATGTTGGTGATGTGAAATAATGTATTAAACCTTTTATGTAAATGTATGATTTTGGGTTAGTTATTCAAATTCGAACACTTTTTATATTCCAAGATTTGTCAGATTCAGAAGTATGTAAAAACAATAGAAATCAATACAATTTGAATTAAAAATGGCAAAATAGTTAATAGTTTGAATAGTTAGAATAATTGATTTTAAAAATAGAAAATGGTTTTGAATTAGTTATTCAATTTCAAACACTTTTCATATTCATAGTTTTATCAAATTCTAAGATATGCAAAAAGAATATTAATCAATATAGTTTTAATTGAAAATGGCAAAATAGTTAATTATTTAAATAGTTAGAATAATTGATTTTAAAATTAGAAAATAATTTTGAATTAGTTATTCAATTTCAAACACTTTTCATATTCAAAGTTTTATTAAATTCTAAAATATGCAAAAAGAATATTAATCAATATAGTTTTAATTGAAAATGGCAAAATAGTTAATTGTTTAAATAGTTAGAATAATTGATTTTAAAAATAGAAAATATTTTTGAATTAGTTATTCAATTTGAAACACTTTTCATATTCAAAGTTTTATCAAATTCTAAAATCTGCAGAAGTTATTCAATTTAAAATTCCAAATTCATATTTTCAAATGAAATCTGAAAAAATCTGTCCCTTGGCACGCATTAATTACCCCTTTAGTCCCGGTTCATTTCATCAACCGGGACTAAAGGTTTGGATCTGGGCGCGCGAACCGCAAAATGTCTTTAGTCCCGGTTGGAGGCACCAACCGGGACTAAAGACCCTTTAGTCCCGATTGGTGGCTTCAACCGGGACTAAAGACCCCCCTTTAGTCCCGGTTGAAGCCACCAATCGGGACTAAAGGGGGGGTATATAACCCCACCGCCACTCTCTCTTCTTCTTCCTCTCAACACTTAGCAAAATCGGATCGACAACGGAGGAGCTCTCGACGCCGGCGTTGATCGTTGCGGCCGCCTGTCCCCATCGCCGTGAGCGCCGCCGTGCCCCCGAGCAACATCGCCCCCGAGCGCCGCCGCCCCCGAGCCCCAAGCGCCGCCGAGCCCGTGCCGTCCCGTGTCGCCCGCCCGCCGCCCGTGCCCGATCGACCGCCGCCGAGCCCGCGCCGCCCGTGCCCTCGCCGTCCGAGCGCCGCCCGTGCCCTCGCCGTCCGAGCGCCGCCCGTGCCCGCACCATCCCGACCGCTCCCGAGCGCCACCCTGGCCGTCATCGATGCCCCTGCAGCAACCGCCGGCCGCGCCCCTGCTAAGGTAAAAAAAATTGGGATTTATTAATTAGTACTTAGAAAATAGTTATGGTTAGTATTTAGAAAAAAATATTAGAATTAGTAGTTAGGGTTAGTAGTGTTAGAATATGCAAATTAGTGTTAGAATTAGTGTTAGCATATACTAACTAGTTAGAATATATATGTTAGATTTTAGGTTAGATTTTATTAGAAATAGAAATGTTAGATTTTATTTATGTTAGATTTTATTTATGTTAGATATATAGATATGTTAAAAATGAATAGTTAGTAGATATATAGATATGTTAAATAAATGAATAGTTAGTAGATATATAGATATGTTATTAGAAATAGAAATGCTATTAGAAATAGGAATTTATTAGAAATAGAAATGTTATTAGAAATGGAATTATTAGGAAAATGTTAGAATTAGGAATTTATTAGAAATAGTGAATAGATAGAAATGTTAGAAATGGGCTTAATAGAAAAATTGTTAGTAGTAGGAATTTATTTGAAATAGAGTTAGAATTAGAAAATGCAATAGTTAGAAAATACTAATAGTTAGAAAATGCAATAATAGTTAGAAAATGCAAATTTAGGGTTAGAAAAATTGTTATAGCAATATAGTTACAAAAAATAATAGATATAGGGTTAGAAATAGAAATAGTAGTTAGTAATAGAAATTGTTAGTAATATTGTTAGTAATAGAAATAGTAATATAGAAATATAGTAATGTTGTTGATCTATATCTATTTGTTGTATATTGTTTACTCGATGTATTAATCTATGTTATGGATTTCAGTTATGGATTTCGGCGCCGGGAGAGAAGGTGAGGACGAGATGTTGAATATTATAGGAGAGGGTATCGGTGGAGAAGGAGATGGCTCAGAATTTTTAAACGAGTCGGGTGAGGGAATGGAGGAGGAGCAGCCGCTTGAATCAGAAACAAATGATGATTGCGAGGACGGCTCACAAGGGACTGGACGTGCCTTAACGCGGTCCGGCGAGGTATACATATGTTAAGCCTCTATTCATGAATCAGTAGATGACGATGCATTATGTGGTATATATATTAACGAGTGTTTTCTTCTTTTAGACCTCTAAATCTTCTAGAAAGAAGCGAGGCCCGGCCAAATGCTGGCATCCAATCAGCATTACACGATTGGGCGTCTCTCAAATGAAGGCGAACCGTTGGAACCCAAGAGTGTCGCAAATGTGTTCACACATCAATGTGGATGTCTTGTCAGGGACATGGTGCCGATAAGCATTCAGTATTGGTATAAGCCCAAGGCAGCAAAGGGAGAGCCAGAAGAGGCAGAGCCAGAACAGGGTGCAACAGTCAATTATGTCACCAAGGTTTTGAAAGACAGACTTTGGGAATCCCTCATTCCACATTTCAATCTGCCGGTCACTGAGTCCCTGGAAGACGCAGATAAACAGAAGGAGAAAGTCAGAGAGTGGGCTCTCAAGAAGATGGCTGCACAGTTCAATAACCACAAGAAGAGGTTATGGACCGCCTATGTCAACGCCGATCGACAAGCTCCAGAATTTACTGGCCCCAATGAGAACCTGTGGGATCACTGTGACGCATTTGTGGAGTACAAGGAGTCCGAACTGGGTAAGCTAAGGAGTAAGAAAAATCAGTTAAATGCCGTGAAAAAGAAATATCACCATATGTTGGGTCCAGGTGGCTACAAAAGGGCCGAGCCTAAGTGGGATATGCAAGAGGCTGCCATACGAAAAAAAGGCATCGAACCAGAAACAGAACAATGGCCCAGAAGGTCAAGAAATTGGGCACTTGCGCATGGGGTTGTCTATGATGAGAGAACAGGGAAATTAGTCCAAAAGAAGAAACAAATTGCTGAACCCCTGGGAGAACTTGTCAAGACAATCGCCGAGGTTCAAGAAGGGACGTTCAAGCTGGACAGAGAGAACAATGAGCTGACAAAGGCCCTCGGGAACAAAGAACACACAGGACGAACACGGGGTCTGGGTTCTGCCATTCCGTGGAGGTCTAGGTTCGCCGAAGAGAGCCAGACTTATAGAAGCCGAGAGAGAGCGAAGAAGCGAAAGGCGCGGGAGGAGGCCACACGGATAGAGAGCATAGAAAGGCAACAGGCTGAGCTGAGAGAGTTGTATTTACTGCAGCAGAAGGCACTGGAGGAATTAAAGTCGCAAGGGGCAACTCAGCATCAGCAACAACTAGAACATGCATCAGGCGACCGATCTCAGCGAAGAAGCAGCGTGGCTTCCACGGACGTACCAATGGATCGCTACCCCGTGGATGATATCAGCAAGAAGACAAGCTGTGAGATGCATGTTCCCATGAAGAACATATCGATGAAGGTGGCGGTTGGCTATGTGTTACCATCTGGACCTGGACAAACCTGGCATGGCCGTTAGATTCAAGCTGGCTATGCTCGTGTCAGGGTGGATGCAATTGAAAGGGGGTATGAGTCCCTCGATCTTGACATCGCTGGACCTGAAGAGGAGGCAACACTTGGAGAAGTATTGGGTGGTGTCATTCTTTGGGATAAGAAACACATCGTGTTTCCAGGCTCGGCGCCAAGGCGGCCACCCTCTCCTCCGAGTCCTCGCAATTCACCACCTCCCAACGACGACAGGGACGTCTACCATACCCCGAGTCCACATCGATCTCCACCTCAATGTCAGCTGCCTCCGCCGCCTCTGCCCACTCATAAGTCCTAGAGTTATGGCAAGTCCGCTGCTATGTCCACTAGCAATGTCTCTCTGAAGAAACGGGCCAAGAAAGTTAAGGCGGTGCCGCCTCCTCCTGTCGAGAAGACTGCTGAAGAAATTGAGGCGGAGGACAGAGCCAAAGTGAAAAGAAAGCTCACAGCGCTACGCCCGACCCCTTGATACGTCTTGAACGTATCTATAATTTTTGATGCTCCATGCTTGTTTTCACACCATTTGCCTTGTGTTTCGTTACACTTTGTGGCGTTTTTATGCGATTTCCAGAACTAACCTATTGACAAGATGCCACAGTGCCAGTTCCCTATTTTCAGCTGTTTTTGTGTTTTAGAAAAGCTACACAGGAAATATTCTCGGAATTGGACGAAACAAGTTCCCAAACTCCTATTTTTCCCGGACAAAGGACGAGGACCGAAAGAGAGCCGAAGGGGGGCCAGGGGCCAGCCTCACCATGAGGGGCCGTGGCCCAGCCCCTGGCCACGCCCCCCTGCGGTGAGACCCCCATGGCCGCCTCCTGATGATGCCCCTACGCCTATAAAAAGCCTCCCGACAGAAAACCCTAGATCAATCGGCAAAATTTCTAGAAGAGTTCCGCAGCGCCGCCGTCGTCGAAGACAAATTTTGGGGCACAGAAGTCTCTGTTCCGGCACCTTGCCGGGACGGGGAAGTGCCCCCGGAGCCATCTCCATCGGTCTCCATCGCCGTCTCCGCCGTCTCCATCGACCTCACCGCCATCTCCATCAACCTTGCTGTCTCCTATGATGAGGAGGGAGTAGTTCTCCCCCGGGGCTGAGGGCTCCACCGGTAGCTATGTGGTTCATCTCTCTCTCCCATGATGTGATATTTATGTGATCGTGAGCTTTGTATCTAGTTGAATTGGTAGATGTTATTATTCAGATATTATGCTACTCCTATGCTTTATTATTGTACTCTCCGGAGATACCTCGTATCATGGTGTAAAGGTAACTAGTGTGTGCATCATGTGTATCTTTTTGGTTAATGTCTCTATGAAATGTTGGTGTTTGTTGGAACCATCTAGTGCGTTTACGGTGATAGTGTGGGACAATCTAGTTTGGGTACATACGGACTTTGAGGAGTGCTTCATAGCCCTACGCATGATTAGTGTTCGTTTTCCATTGGAGAACTGTTTTGAGTTGCATATTGATAATAGTATCTATTGGTTCAATTATGTTATATTTGTTGAGAGTGTGTCCACTAGTGAAAGTATGATCCCTAGGCCTTGTTTCCAAGCATTGCACACCGTTTCCTTTTAGTTTTGTTACATGTATGCTTGCAGCGATACTTATTTCATATTATAGTTACTACTTATAATCATCACTACTACTTGTATTTCACTATCTCTTCGCCGAACTAGTGCACCTATACATCTGACAAGTGTATTGGGTGTGTTGGGGACACAAGAGACTTTCTATATCGTAATTGCAGGGTTGTTTGAGAGGGATAGCTTTGACCTCTTCCTCCCTGAGTTCGATAAACCTTGGGTGATCCACTTAAGGGAAACTTGCTGCTATTCTACAAACGTCTGCACTTGGAGGCCCAACACTATCTACAAGAACAGACGCGTGCGTAGACATCAAGCTCTTTTCTGGCGCCGTTGCCAGGGAGGTAAGGTAAAAGGTACTCGTATCCTCCTGTGTGAGTGCTCGAATTTATTTCCTTTAGATTCTGCAATTATATCTTTTTGTTTCTTGTTTTTCTTTTCACTAGTTAGGCTTAATGGAAAGTAAAGAGTTCTTTAGTCTTTTTCCTGAGTTTAGATTTGAAGAGAAAATTGAAAAACCTTTGGAGCTTATTTCGCATAGCAATGTTATTAGTATGAACGCTTTGAATACCGTTATTGCTAATGCTATGGAAAAGTCTAAGCTTGGGGAAGCTGGTTTTGTTAAGCATGATATTTTTAGTTCCCCAGCTTTAGTGGAGAAAGTTTGCTCTGATGATATTTTATCTCCCATATGTGATGTTTCTAATGATGCTTGTGCTCCTCATCCTTTTAAAATACCTATGAAAATTGTTGATCGTGCTATGAATAACTGCTATTTGGAAGATGGAACTGTCTATCCTGGTGATCATTTGCTCTTTATACATGAATTATGCGAGTTGTTCCAGTGTGCAGGTATTTCAATGAACCAAGTTAAGAAGAAGCTATTCTCTTTATCACTGAAAGGCAGAGCCGAGGAATGGTATAAAACACTGAAGGATGGTCGATCTATTGACTGGGAGGAAATTGTACCTCTCTTTTATTCTAAATTCTATCCTTCTAGTGAGGTTTATAAAGATAGAAATTACATTTATAATTTTCATCCGCATGAGGGAGAAAGCATTGCCCAAGCGTGGGGGAGATTGAAGTTACTAATGCACAAATATCCTATTCATGATCTTTCCCGTAATATTGTTATTAATAATTTTTATGCAAGGCTTTCAGGATATTACAACGACTATCTAGATGCATGCTTTGATGGGTCTTTCACAAGCAAGGATGTTGACACCAAGTGGGGTCTGCTTGAAACAATTCAAAACAATATTGAAGGTTGGGATAGCGACAAAGGTAAAGGATCAGGTATGAATTACGAGTTTAATTGCATTAAGTCTTTCGCTGAAACTGCTGATTTTCAAGAGCTTAGTGCTAAGTATGGTCTTGATCCTCAAATTATGATTGATTGCTTTAAAACCTTTGCTTCCCATATTAATGTTCCTAAAGGAAATGGGGACGTGTATCATGAACCTTTTAAGGACACTTGCATAGAAAGTGATATTGTTGTTGATGATTGCAATAAACATGCTCGAACCTCTGAAAGTCCTATTTCCTATAAGCATGTTAATTTTTGTGGAGTACATAGACCTTGTGAACAGATTTACAACAAGGAAGATTATTGTGTCCACCACGCAAATGAAGAAACCCGAATGTGGCTCAGGGCTCTAGATGAGCTTGGTGAAAAGGTTTGTGAGCTTTATCCATTTCTTTGTGAACTTTGCGATAAAACAGGCCACTTTAATTTTCAATGCTCATTTAATCGAATGAGTACCGCAAATTTGTATTATGATGACAAGATTACTCTCAATCAGCATGATGAGCTTACTTTGTTTTTGGAGTGTGAAGAGATATCTAGAAAGATTTCTTTGGTTGATATGAGAGATGTTGATATTAATAGTACCCTTCATGGTTGTCGTCTCTATTGTGCTAAAGATTGCCTCGCAAATACTTACATACAAAATCTTATAAAACATGATGTTTTGCCAAGCTATGACAGGACTAATAGATGTTTTGATCTTATTAATAGAGAGGAGGAATCCTCCAAAGTTTCTTCTATTGTTTCTGTCAGTAAACCAGATTATGTGGAGAAGATGCCTTTCCCTCCTAAAGGATATGTGGAGAAGATGCCCTTCAAGTCTCTCCCTCCCAAAGGAGAGAGTAAGAAGAGTATGAAGAAGAAGAAGAGGAGTAAAAGGCGAGAGGACATGGTATCTTCCCCTAAGCATTATGATCCTGCTATAGATTATGATAATTCTGATTGGGATGATGTTCCTATGCCTGTTACCTATGTTAGTGATCATGATTGGGAAAAGCACTCTACTTTTGATATTGAAAATCTTTTTGGTACCAATTCTAAGGTTCATAATTGTTGTACCATTAGTACTATCCATGTTCCTTCTTATGATGATATGTTTGATGAATATGCTTTGCGAAATAGCTGTTCTCTAGCTTGTGATGATACTAAACCTCTAGTTTATGATGGTTACGATGATGAGTATAATATTTTCAGTTCACCTACTTTTGAGGAAAAAAATAGTTATGATTACAATATGCCTCCTATTTTTGATGATTATGGTGATGAGAATAATCATTCTGTTGAATCTGCTCCTACTACGATTGTTCATGTGGGGAGTATTAATTCTTTTATGCATGTGGCTCATAATAGGGATGCTTTATGTGATAGTTATATTGTTAGTTCTATTCATGATGCTACTGAAAGTTATTATGAGAGAGGGAAACATGGTTTGATGGATCTCAACAATATTGAGTTTCCCCTCTTTTTGTTAGAATTCTTGAAGTTGAACTTGTTTTGCCTTCCTATGCTTTTTGCTTTGCGCTTTCATGACTTGTCTCTTTTCAAGACTATTTTTCATAGGAAGTGGTTTAGATTTAAATGTGTTTCATATTTGCTTTTTGATGCTCTCTCTTGCTTTAAGTTCCTATATGGTGCCTTTGCCTCAAGCTCTTATATGGCGCCCACATGAGCATCTTTGCAATTTACTGCACCTAGCGCAAAGGCGTTATAGAAAAGCACTTTTGAGAGATAACCCAATGTTTTACTTTCAGTACTTTTTCTTTTATTTGAGTCTTGGAAGTTATTACTACTGTAATAACCGCTCCTTATCCTTTTTATTTTGTTATTGTGCCAAGGAGAACCTCTAATTTGAGTGAGGTAAGATTTGGGGATGTTGCTGTCCTGAAACAGTTTTTGGTACTTCACCGTAAAAATTCGTGAAAATTCTCAGAATATCTTTTGGACCTGCGATTTCTTGTGCATATGCCCCAGGTTATATCCAAACTTTCATTAGTACAACACGTTTTGATTTGAGCAACAGAAAACCCTCTAAAAATTCTACCTTTGACAGCTGTTCTGTTTTGACAGATTTCTGCCAATATTTGTGTTTGCCGCTTTATCGCTTTCTTTTTGAGTTCTTTTGATCACGGAACTTTTGGGGAAGTTTCTACAGTAGTATATGCTTTATATGTGGTGGTTTTGAGTTGAAACCTGAAGCAAAAAGGGGTTGATTCAATGTTATGCTTACACTAATGTTGCTAATAGATTTGTGTTTAGTTTTGTATGAAGGAAGTTTTCAAGTGTAGGGATTGGAGAATGATGAGATGAGTTGAAGAATGGATAAAAGCTCAAGCTTGGGGATGCCCATGTCACCCCAAGAAATATCCAAGAGGTACAAGCGTCAAAGATTGGGGATGCCCCCGAGGCACCCCCTTTCTTCATCGGCAAAAAATAGGTCACCTTTCAACACACTATATTTTTATTGCTTCATGCATTATGCATTTTTCTTGGAGCGTCAGTTGTTTTTGCTTTTAGTTTTCCTTTTGTTTTGTTTGCTGCAATAAACGGTTTGATCACATCATGTTGTTTTGGAGGGAGAAGAACTCCGTTTTTCATTGCCAAGAACACTCTAGTTTTCACTCTTTTCGTTCAATGAGTGTTCTCTTTTTCTGCTACTGCATTTAGCCTTTGTTTATCACCTTGATTTTTGTTCAGATCTTGTTTTATCTTTGCATCAAGGTGTATTTGGACCTCTGTTCTATGTTGGTTTTTATCAAAAGAGTTGTTTCAAAAGGGTTCGAATGGTGTTGGAAAAGAGAAAAAGCTTTATGCAAAAAAGTGGTACAAAAAGGAGCTTGTTTAGACTGCGGCTTAGACTTTTGCATGCCATGCTTGATTGCGTTTTGATAGTATGCTTAGTGATGTTTGCTGTAGCATGACTTGTCTCAAATGACTGAGATTTCTTAATGAGCCTTTGAAAAATCATGCGTTGTTTTAATTATTTGGAAGCATTATTTTGGTTTTCTCCTTGATGCTTTATTTGGGTTGACTTGGCGCATGCTCACACATGTTAGACTCATACAAAGTCGCCATTGCCTCTATGATCATTTAGTTTTTGACATTTGATGCCATCTTATGCTTCTTTTAATGATGCTTTGTCGCTTTGCATGATTATGGCCGTTATTGCTCTCTTAGTTGGTCGCTTCCAGTCTTTTGCTAGCCCTCATTTTGTACTGAGTATGAGCTCTACTCGTGCATCCAACTCCTAAAAACCAAGTTGTTCCAATGAGTCCACCATACATACCTATTAGCAATTTGCTATTCCAAAGTACATTTGACTTGCTTTTATCTATCCTTCAAATTAAACTCTTTTTGGTGTTATGCGAAAATTGGTCAGTAAAGCTCTCACGAACTGATACGTCTCCAACGTATCCATAATTTTTGATCCTCCATGCTTGTTTTTACACCATTTGTGTTTCGTTACACTTCATGGCACTTTTATGCATTTTCCGGAACTAACCTACTAACAAGTCGCCACAATGCCAGTTCCCTGTTTTCTGCTGTTTTTGTGTTTCAGAAAAGTTACGCAGGAAATATTCTCGGAATTGGACGAAACCAAAGCCAGTCGCCAGAATTTCACCGAAGCTTCCAGAGAACCGAAGAGGAGTTGGAGTGGGGCCACGAGGGGCCCTCACACCAGGGCGGCGCGGCCAGGGGCTGGGCCGCGCCCCCTATGTGTGAGACCGCCTCGGTCCACTTCTGACGATGCCCCTTCGCCTATAAAGACCCCCCGACGGGAAAAACCTAAGAACCCGATTAGTTTTCCAGAACACATCGCGATCCGCCGCCGCCGTCGACCCGAAGATCGGGAGGGTCCAGAAGCTCTTCCCGGCACCCTGCCGGAGAGGAGAATCACCACCGGAGGTCTTCTTCATCACCATGCTTGCCTCCGGAGTGATGAGTGAGTAGTCTACCTTGGACTATGGGTCCATAGCAGTAGCTAGATGGTTGTCTTCTCCACCATGTGCTTCATGTTTAGATCTCGTGAGCTGCCTTACATGATTGAGATCACCGTTATGTAATTCTACATGTTTGGTTTGTTGGGATCCGATGAATATCGGTGTTATGCTTGAGTTGAAGTACTGAAATTTATCTTATGTTATCTCTATGTTGTTTATGATCTTGCATGCTCTCCGTTGTTAGTAGCTATCTTGGCCGAGTAGTTGCTAGTGACTCCAAGAGGGGGTATTTATGCTCGATAGTGGGTTCATGCCTCTATTTAATCTGGGGGAGTGACAGAAACCTCTAAGGTTGTAGATGTGCTGTTGCTACTAGGGGAAAACAACATTCATATGCTCGAGGGTATATGCTTTGTTTACATTACACACTTTGCTTAATGCAGTTATCTGTTGTTCGCAACTTAATACTCATGGGGTGTTCGGACGATATCCTCGTGAGTGGATTATTAGTCATAGATGCAGTTGGATGGCGGTCTATGTATTTTGTTGTAATGCCCAGAGTAAATCTCATAGTGATCCTCTCATCATATGCACGTTGTCTTTATTCTATCAATTGCCCAACTGTAATTTGTTTACCCAGCATGTGTTATTTTATCTTATGGAGAGACCCCGCTAGTGAACTGTGGACCCCGGTCCTATTTCCATTATATTGCTATCACCTGTTTACTTTACTCGCACTATTTACTTTACTTGCATACTATTATCACTGACAAGGGTATAGCTAATAGAGCCCGTTAGTTGAGTACCCCTGAGGCCCGTTAAGCTAGGCCCAATTGTAATGATAGTCGAGATACGAGTTCTTACCGTATGTTGATATTGTAATCTGTATCGGAACCTACCCGATCCTCGAGACCTGGCCACCTATATATAGGGGCCAGGAGGGGACGGTGTAGGCCAGATTGAAAGCAAGCCAGGTTCAACACCCAAGTTTACTTTCGATATACACCTATTTCGACTAACCTTACCTTCGAGTTCATCCGACGCCCTATCTCCCCGATCCTAAGTCCTTCATCTAGGACATTTGTCGAGTTAACCCTCGTCAATTGGCGCCGACCGTGGGGACCCTGGGCGTTGGAATCATGAATTCGACGGCTTTTTCGCTTTTAGCCAACAGCAGTGCAGAAGTCGACGAAAATCAAGAAATGGAGTTGACAATTGGAAGTATAAGTATCTTCATCGGGCCATCGGGTTCATCTCGCCTTTCAGATCCGACGAAACAAGATCCATCGGCAAGTGAGCCCGAAACAACAGCAATGATGGAATACTCTGAAGGCTCTTCCAGCGAGGTAAACTCGCCGGTCAGCTCAGGAGAAGTGCAAAAAGGAAAAATCATAGAAGGCGACGAAGCAATGGAAAATTTCAACGTGGAAGTCCAACTCGAAGATCTCATGATCTGCCTCGACAATATCTCCGACAAGTCAACAGATACATGGAAGACAGGGCTAGAGCTTTCTGGAGATGGGGGCTTGATCTTCTCAAGCTTTAATAGTAACATCGGCAAACAATGCTAGGTGCTTTCCATCGTAGGAGACAATTCAGAAGAATTCGACGAAAACAACAATCCAGTGCTAAACCCAGCAAATATCGATATATGAGCAAATCATCTAGCAGAAGGGCAAATAGCAGAATCCCTCACAGCCAGGGAAAAAATTCGACTATCAGTCGACGAATGGAGAATAATAAGAGAAGCCGTAGAACACGGCACGCCAATACCATCAAATTCCAGCAAGGACATGCTGTTGGGGTATCATTATGCCCTAAGACAGCAGGCAAAACAACTAGCAAAGGAGAAAATAGAGATACAACAAAGAAAAGAATCAGCCATTGCAGCTAGCAACACCGCCCGCAGAGCATGAAGCGACGCGTCACATACTAACGCAAGGAGAAATCGTCGACATGGTTCAAGGTACGAGAACCTCGAGTACTCAGAAAGGCAAAGCATCTCCAAAAACCTCGACTCGTCCTTCCTATCGGTCGACGAGCAGGGGAACATCGTACCAAAAACCCCTGAAGCAGCACTAGTAGCAGCACAAGCATATCTGCTTACAACTCGACCAAGCCCAGGGGATCCTAGGGAACATATGCATAGAGCAGCATTAAACGGACTCAACATGGTGGGCCATAAGCTATCAGCAAAAGGATAGGAAGTATATCACCACAAGGAAGCGCACAAGCCAAGGTCACCTCGCCGTCACAACTGTCCTCGGCACAGAAGTAGTAATCAACGATCTCAATCGCCATCACCAAGACAACATGGATGAACCCGAAGATCTCGATCTCCAAATGGAAAGCGCGACTATGAAGACGACGAAAAGGACATGGGAGCATCGTGCTTTACCCGCAGGGTTCGCACTACACCAGTACCCAAGGGGTTCAAATTACCTGGTGGACGCACTGGGTACCCTGAGAATCACTGGGATTCATTCTTTGTAAGTCCTAAATGCGGCAAAAGAGTGGGTTTGACCGGTATCCCGAATTCAAGTCCAAGGGGATTGAATTTGAAGTAGGTGACAAGTATCTATTCCGGCAGTTAACTGACCTCTTGATCCGTCAGAGTTGGCAGGCTTGTTCATCAAAACCCTATGCGAATATTATCATGAAAATAAGTCGAAAGACCAAGTCAAAGATTTGAAGATATGAAAAAGTCGAAGATATGAAGAAGTCGAAGAGTTGATCAAAGTGAAGATTTAGAGATTAGAGATTCAACCTGAATCTGCGATTCTGGTAGAATCTCAGGGGCTACTGACAAGGGTATGGCTAATAGAGCCCGTTAGTTGAGTACCCCTGAGTCCCGTTAAGCTAGGCCCAATTGTAATGATAGTCGAGATACGAGTTCTTACCGTATGTCGATATTGTAATCTGTATTGGACCCTACCCGATCCTCGAGACCTGGCCACCTATATATACGGGCCAGGAGGGGACGGTGTAGGCCAGATTGAAAGCAAGCCAGGTTCAACACCCAAGTTTACTTTCGATATACACCTATTTCGACTAACCTTACCTTTGAGTTCATCCGACGCCCTATCTCCCCGATCCTAAGTCTTTCATCTAGGACATTTGTCGAGTTAACCCTCGTCAATCACTTGAAGGAAATATGCCCTAGAGGCAATAATAATATTGTTATTATCATAGTTCTTGTTCATGATAATGTTTATACTCCATGCTAGAATTGTATTAAGCGGAAACATTAATACTTGTGTGGTTTATGAACAACACCGTGTCCCTAGTACGCCTCTATGGACTAGTTCATTGATTAATGATGGTTAAGGTTTCCTAACCATAGACATGAGTTGTCAATTAATAATGAAGTCATATCATTAGGAGAATGATGTGATGGACAGACCCAAATAAAGCACAGCAATTAGATCGTGTCATTGTGTTCATCTTTGCGAAGCTTTTCCTATGTCAAGTATTGTATTCCTTAGACCATGAGATAATGCAACTCCCTAGTGCCGGAAGAGATCTTTGAGGTCATCAAACGTCATCCTATGAAAGGGTGATCATAAAGGTGTCTCTCAGGTGATCGGAAAGTGCTTATTGGGTTACATGTATCAAGATGGAATTTGTCCCTCCCAAGTCGGAGAGATATACTTTGGGCCCACTCGGTAATCGATATCAACACCGCTTGCAAGCACGTGGTTAAGGAGTTAATCACAAAGTGATATCGGATTACGGAACGAGCAAAGTACTTGCTGTGAACGAGATTGAACTAGGTATGGTAATACCGACGATCGAATCTCGAGCAAGTAAAATATCGCGTGACGAAGGGAATACATATACAGCATTAATTGAATCCTGGCATCGTGGTTCATCCGATATGATCATCGATGAATGTGTGGGAATCAATATGGGTTTCCAGATCCCGCTGTTGATTATTGATAGAAGATCATGTCTGCATATTCTCAAACCCGTAGGGTCACACACTTAACGTGCATCGATGCTAGGATAGAATGGATAATTGGTTATTGAGTTTTTCGTTCGGAGTCTCGGATGAGATCCCGGACATCATGAGAGGTTCCGGAAAGGTCCGGAGAATAAGATTCATATAATGGAAAGCAGTTTTTGGGTTTCGGAAAAGTTCTGGACTTTTTCGGTAGAGTACCGGAATATTCTAGAAAGTTCTGGAGGGCTCCATGGTGGGGCCCACATGCCCCAAAGGGTCCACATGGACCAAAGGGTTTTCTTATGGGCCAAGGCAAAGGAAACTTAGGGGGCAAGTTAGCCCTAGGGTTTTCTTATGGGCCAAGCAAAGGAAACTTAAGGGGCAAGTTAGCCCTAGGGTTTTCTTATGGGCTAAGGCAAAGGAAACTTAGGGGGCAAGTTTTCTCCTTGGGGCCACCGGCTTGACTTGGAGGCTAAGGCAGCCCCCTTGGACGCCCCCCTTGACCTATTTAAAGGGGATGGGAGGGCCGGGGCGTGCTAACCTGAAACCCTAGCCGCCGGCCCAACTGCTGCCCTCCAATCTCTCTCTCGCGACTGCGCGTAGGCGAAGCCCTGCCGCAGAAACTCTCCACCATAAGCACCACGCCGTCGTGCTGCCGATCTAATCTATCTCTCCACCATACTTGCTGGACCAAGGAAGGAGGAGACGTCGCTGCACCGTACGTGTGCATCTCTCGGAGGCACCGCCACTTGCGGCGTTGGATCGGATCAGATCACGGGGAGGAAACGGCTAGTACGACTACATCATCCACGTTCTGTTGAATGTTTCTGCGGTGCGATTTCTTCAAGGGTATGAAGATCTCATCTATCTCTCTCGTTCATTACATCTCCTAGATTAGGTCTTGGCTTTCTTGTTCGCATCCGTAGGAATTTTTTTGATTTACTATGCTGCGAAACCCTTCAGTGGTATCAGAGCTAGATCTATGCGTAGATGTGTTTCACGAGTAGAACGCAACATGCTTGTTGCGAGCGTTGATGTTTTCTGTTGCAAACCTCTCTTTGTGATTTATTATGGCGCGGCATAGTGAGATCGAAGCGGTCCAGGCCAACCTTACGCGACCTCGTTCGCGAGACCGGCTTCGCACTTGACGTGTGGCTTGTTCCACACATGCGGCTGGTGGATGCCAGTTTCTCTCACTATAGTAGTCATGAGATTTACAACGGATGTTAGCAACCATAATATCACCGTTGTGGCTTTTCATAGGTAAGAATCGTTTTTAGCTTGTTACTCCCATAAGCCACGTAAAATATGCAACAACAAAGTAGAGGCGTCTAACTTGTTTTTGCAGGGAGTGTTTTGTGATATGGTATGGCCACAAGATGTGATGTGATATATGTGATGTATGCGATGATCATGTTTTGTAATGTTTCACGACTTGCATGTCGATGAGTTCACAACCGGCAGGAGCCATATGGTTGTCTTTATAATTGTGTATGACCTGCGTGTCAACTTCTTATACGCCATGTAATAGCTTTACTTTATCGCTAAGTAGTTAGCAATAGTTGTAGTTGCTATTCGTGGTGGAGGCAATCATGATGGAGTGATGGAGATCATGCCGGCGCGCACAAAATGGAGATCATGGCGCGGAGATTGGCTATACCATGTCACATAAAATTATATGCATGTGATGTTTATCCTTTTATGTATCTTATTTTGCTTTGATCGCGACGGTAGCATTATAAGATGATTCCTCACTGAAAGATCAAGATAAAATTGTGTTCTCCCCTCGTATGCGCCGTTGCAAAAGTTTGTCGTGTTCAAGCATCTCGTGATGATCGGGTGCTATAAACTCTACGTTCACATACAACGGGTGCAAGCCAGTATTAGCACATGCGGAGATACTTGGGTTTGACTTGACGAGCCTAGCATGTACAGACATGGCCTCGGAACACACGGACCGAAAGGTCAAGCATGAGTCATATGGATGATATGATCAACATGTTGATATTCACCATTGAAGCTACATCATTCACGTGATGATCGGTCTCGGTGTAGTGAATTTGGATCATGCTTCACTAAACAACTTTGAGGGATGTTGAATTTAGTGGGAGTTCATTAGTAATTTGATTAACTTGAACTTATTATCATGAACTAAATCTTGATGTATTTGTATAAGTCGTTGTAGTCTTTGGCACCGTTTCCCACCAACACTTAGCGTAATTGAGTTCAAAGAACTATATAATTCTAGATAATCACTTTACGGTCTAGTACCGTTTAGTTAGAATGTCAAGAGTAAGGATTAAGTCTTATTGCAAACTTTAGCAAACCTCACTTGCTCTATGAGATTTAATAAGTTGTATTAATCTAAGAGCAACGATTCAAGTTTAGTATCTAAAGATCATATGTTTGCCTTCATGATAAATTGATCTTCAAAATTGTTTGAGAATCAAAGTGATCATCGAGCTGAAAGAATTGTTTCAGAAATAAACAAGAAGTGAAAGATATTTGATATCTAAAACTTTGATTGTTTGCAAAAATGATGAAGTATAATTTAGTAAAAGAACATATGCTCATATTGTATGAATATATGTGAAGATTGAAGATGCTAGGCGTCCCGATCACCCAAAAGTTTGGGAACTTATATTATACTTGCATTCATCCTTATAAGCTATAGTAGTTTCATCATGAAAGTTGTCCTGATAAGATGAATGAAAGGGTATTGGCTAAGCTGTTTTTGCTATACCAAAAGATTGCTAAAGAATAGAGTCCGAAAGAATACCAATCATATGATGATGGCAATCCACTTCAAAGTGTGAAATCCAAGGCTATTAGTATTTGACTAAATATCCTTTGGACTATGTGTCAAATGATTGACGCCACTATTGATGTCGATAGATTCTTCTAAATTGAGAGGAAATGCTAAATAGGATCTGCAAAAGTATTTGGTAGAAAAGGAAAAGACTGGAAATGTCTAGCTCAGGTATATAAATGATATACATGTTATAGATGTATTCCTTGCTAGTACATAATTCTTGGGTATTGGATACTAGATTGTTGGTATGAAATGTCACACAAAGCAACAATACAAGAACTATGATGGCCTAAGTAACTAGCAAAAGAATGTGGTAACAATGCGCATCGAGAAACAAATAAATGTGTTATTGTGTTTTTCGTCGGCATAAAACCTAGCCTCTAGATATGTTAAGAACTTAATAATTGTTATTTTGTTCTGGTATTATGAGAGCAATGGTTGTTCCAATTATTACCGGTATTATGAGAGCAATGGTTGTTCAAATAATTACCGTCTTCCATAATCGATGGATAGATTATTATTATCTTGTTGGTGAAATAGACATTTATAACACTGATGCTAATGGTCGCAAGACAAAACAAATTTCACTTATATGTGACACCACCGTTTAAGTCATATTGGAAACAAAACATGAAAGAAATTCTATATTGATAGATTTTCGAGTCATTTGATTTTGAATTGATTGACGCTTGTAAGAATTTTTCTAAAGATGATTAAACTCTGTTCGTGGGCCATAGAAAGAACAAGTGACTAACTACATGGAGATCGTACATGTTGATGTATGTAGTTCATGTGTGAAGTCGAGCGTGGTGTATTTTCTATTTTATCAATGACTCGAATAGATGTACGGTATATCTACTTGATGAGATAGAAGTATGAAATTGTTCAATTTATGAAGTGAAAATTGTTGTAACAAGAATATTCGAGTTGAATGATTAGATCGTAAAGAAGAATATTTGAGTTACAAGTTTAGCAAACATCTAAGAGTTAGGGGAATTGTTCCACAAACTTGCATCGTGATAAACACCATAGGAGTCTGGAGTTTTCGATGGATGTAATCAAACCTTGTTTGACATGGTTAGATCAATGATGAAATAAACTACCAATATAATTTGTGGATTATGCTTTAGAGACTACCGCTTTTCACTGAATAGAGTGCCATCAAAATCTACTGAAATGACACCATACAAGTTATAGTTGTCTTTTCTTGAATTTTGGTATGCAAGGCATATGTGTAAAATGTTTACAACCAAAATCGGATTAGTAAGTCTTTGTAGGTTATCCCAAAGAATGTCGATGGGTATTCCTTCTACTATGAACCCAAACACATAGTGATTGTCACTAAAAGAAGTGAATTTCTTATGAAGGAGTTTCTCGCGAAAGGTTTAAGTGGGAGGAAGATAAAACTTGATGAGGTTATTGAATCTGAGCAAGATGATCAGAGTAGCACAGCACCAGAAAATGTTCTGGAAGCGGCAACTGCATTCATGGCTCACGCGTTTACAATATGTTGTAGTCACGGCATCGAAGTTCCTATTTAACCAAGTTGGTCGTAATCAAATAGCAAGATTTGAGGATGAGATATTATTAGATAATAGTAACCAACAATATACAAAGAAGCGGTGATAGGCCCTGACTTCGTCATATGAATTATTCTAGCAACAATTACATATTGAGATATGATAGTTGAATAAACGAAACAATGTTCCTCTACCGGAATGCACACCAAGGACGTGTACCTCACACGACCCAATGGGTTTTGTTGATTCAAAGGTTGATAGATATGTATGCAAACTTTTATGGTAGAAGTAAGGATAGCGAAGTTGGAATCTTCAATGATGAAAATGTTAAAGTGTTAATTTCATCAAGATATTTGAAGATGCTTGTATTTACAAGAAAGTAAGTGGGAGCGCTAAGACATATTTCTAATGCTTTATGTAGATGACATATCGTTCATTGGAAATTATGTGTTTTTCTTGATATTTGTGAAGTTTTCACTAAAATTAGATTTCTAATGAAAGACTTAGGTAAAACCAGAATATTAAGCATCAATGTCTATGCAGATAGATTGAGGCACTAATATAGTTTTGCCAGAGTACATAGATGAAATATTGAATTTGTTCAATATGGAAACAATAAGAACGGTTCTTATTGCATGGAAGAGGTTGGAGCAAGAATCAATTGTTTTGACACTTGATGAGTGAAACCGCAAGAATGATTTTATCAATCTTGTATACCATGATATGTAGATCCAGATATGTCTGATGCTCTAAAAGGTTACGAGCATTCATATGATGATTGTTGGACAATAGTAAGAATAATCTTATGTACTTTCGAAGAACTAAGACTATATTTTGTATGCAAAAGTGACAAATGGTTCATTGCAATGTGTTACATTGGCTTTGTCACATATACAGTTAAAATTTTATCTCAATTTTAAGCTATTTGTTTTGAGTAAGAAGGTGGCACAATAAGATGGAAGAAAGTTCCATGATGACTTGGATGAGTTCCAACATTAACATTGTGGCAGACACTGCAACGAGGGCTAAGTATATAATTGCTTTAGAAGCGGCAAGAGAACTAGGAGTAGTTCCAAGTGTGCTAGTACTATGTAGATCTATTGTACGACAATAGTGACAACATAGTTTTGGCAAAGAAACAAAGATCTCACCAGAAGACCAAGTTTATACGATGCCACCTCATAGAAGATGAGTAATGCGTGCTGACGCAAAATAATATGCAAATACAAACGGACCTGAAAGTGTCAGACCCGTAGATAAGGTTTACCACGTGCAACGCGTATGAATAACACCGGAATGCCATAGGTGTTAAAAGCGCAAGTATGACTAGATTATTGACTCTATTGCAAGTGGGAGACTGAAGGAAATATGCCATAGAGGCAATAATAATATTGTTATTATCATATTTCTTGTTCATGATAATGTTTATACTCCATGCTAGAATTGTATTAAGCGAAAACATTAATACTTGTGTGGTTTATGAACAACACCGTGTCCCTAGTATGCCTCTATGGACTAGTTCATTGATTAATGATGGTTAAGGTTTCCTAACCATAGACATGAGTTGTCAATTAATAATGAAGTCATATCATTAGGAGAATGATGTGATGGACAGACCCAAATAAAGCACAGCAATTAGATCGTGTCATTGTGTTCATCTTTGCGAAGCTTTTCCTATGTCAAGTATTGTATTCCTTAGACCATGAGATAATGCAACTCCCTAGTGCCGGAAGAGATCTTTGAGGTCATCAAACGTCATCCTATGAAAGGGTGATCATAAAGGTGTCTCTCAGGTGATCGGAAAGTGCTTATTGGGTTACATGTATCAAGATGGAATTTGTCCCTCCCAAGTCGGAGAGATATACTTCGGGCCCACTCGGTAATCGATATCAACACCGCTTGCAAGCACGTGGTTAAGGAGTTAATCACAAAGTGATATCGGATTACGGAACGAGTAAAGTACTTGCTGTGAATGAGATTGAACTAGGTATGGCAATACCGACGATCGAATCTCGGGCAAGTAAAATATCGCGTGACGAAGGGAATACATATACGGGATTAATTGAATCCTGGCATCGTGGTTCATCCGATATGATCATCGATGAATGTGTGGGAGTCAATATGGGTTTCCAGATCCCGCTGTTGATTATTGATAGAAGATCATGTCTGCATATTCTCGAACCCGTAGGGTCACACACTTAACGTGCATCGATGCTAGGATAGAATGGATAATTGGTTATTGAGTTTTTCGTTCGGAGTCTCGGATGAGATCCCGGACATCACGAGAGGTTCCGGAATGGTCCGGAGAATAAGATTCATATAATGGAAAGCAGTTTTTGGGTTTTGGAAAAGTTCTGGACTTTTTCGGTAGAGTACCGGAATGTTCTAGAAAGTTCCGGAGGGCTCCATGGTGGGGCCCACATGCCCCAAAGGGTCCACATGGACCAAAGGGTTTTCTTATGGGCCAAGGCAAAGGAAACTTAGGGGGCAAGTTAGCCCTAGGGTTTTCTTATGGGCCAAGCAAAGGAAACTTAAAGGGGCAAGTTAGCCCTAGGGTTTTCTTATGGGCCAAGGCAAAGGAAACTTAGGGGGCAAGTTTTCTCCCTGGGGCCACCGGCTTGACTTGGAGGCTAAGGCAGCCCCCTTGGACGCCCCCTTTGACCTATTTAAAGGGGATGGGAGGGCTGGGGCGTGCTAACCTGAAACCCTAGCCGCCGGCCCAACTGCTGCCCTCCAATCTCTCTCTCTCGCGACTGCGCGTAGGCGAAGCCCTGCCGCAGAAACTCTCCACCATAAGCACCACGCCGTCGTGCTGCAGATCCAATCTATCTCTCCACCATACTTGCTGGACCAAGGAAGGAGGAGACGTCGCTGCACCGTATGTGTGCATCTCTCGGAGGCGCCGCCACTTGCGGCGTTGGATCGGATCAGATCGCGGGGAGGAGACGGCTAGTACGACTACATCATCCATGTTCTGTTGAACGTTTCCGCTGTGCGATTTCTTCAAGGGTATGAAGATCTCATCTATCTCTCTCGTTGATTACATCTCCTAGATTAGATCTTGGCTTTCTTGTTCGCATCCGTAGGAATTTTTTTGATTTACTATGCTGCGAAACCCTTCATCACTTTCCACTCGATACGCTCATACCCTTTGTTTCAAGCAAACCGGTGAGATTGACAACCTCATCGTAAGTTGGGAACAAAGTATTTGGTTGTGTTGTGTACAGGTTCCGTGTTGCAGCTAGCAAAGCAAAGCTTGGACGAGGCGCCCTATAAATTGTCCTGAGCTATCGCAAGCTAGCAAGCATCACCTTCAGTCGTTTGTCTGCTCCTCTCCTGAATGATAAACCTTGGTTTCGTACTGAGGGAAAATTTTGCTGCTATATTCATCACACCTTCCTCTTGGGGTTCCCAACGGGCTGGTCATTTACCAGGCATTAAGCACATTTTCTGGCGCCGTTGCTGGGGAGGAAGAAGAAGACTTCTGCGAGGGGAGTTTTTCGCACGCACATCCTTTACTTTGTTTATTTGTTTTGCTTTACTTTATTTATTTTACTTGCATCGTTTTATCAAAAACCCAAAAAAAATTAGAATCCTTTGTAGTTGTTTTTACTTGTCTTCTTTTAGTTTTGCTGAAATGGCTACTCCTGAAAACACCAAGTTGTGTGACTTTACTAGCATGAACAATAGTGATTTTATCTGCACTCCTATTGCGTCACCTGCTCCTGCTGCAAAATTTTATGAGATTAAGCCTGCTTTATTGAACCTTGTTATGAAAGAGCAATTTTCTGGTGCTAGTACAGAAGATGCTGCAGCTCATCTCAACAATTTTATTGAGCTATGTGAGATGCAGAAATATAAGGATGTTGGAAGTGATATTATTAAGCTTAAGTTGTTTCCTTTTTCTTTGAGAGGAAAAGCTAAGGATTGGTTGCTGTCTCTGACTAAGAATAGTATTGATTCATGGACTAAGTGTAAGGATGTTGTTATTGGTAGATACTATCCTCCTGCTAAGATTATAGCTTTGCGTAGCAATATTATGAAGTTTAGTCAGTTTGATAATGAACATGTTGCTCAAGCTTGGGAAAGAATGAAATCTATGATAAAGAATTGTCCCACTCATGGACTGACTACTTGGATGATTGTTCAAACTTTTTATGCAGGACTGAATTTTTCTTCGAGGAACCTACTTGATTCAGCTGCTGGAGGCACTTTTATGTCCCTAACCTTGGGCGCCGCAACAAAGCTACTCGACAACATGATGGTAAATTACTTCGAATGGCACACCGAGAGAGCTCCACAAGGTAAGAAGGTAAATTCTGTTGAGGAAACCTCTTCCTTGAGTGATAAGATTGATACTATTATGGCTATGCTTGCTAATGATAGGACTCATGTTGATCCTAATAATGTTCCTTTAGCCTCTTTGGTTGCTCAAGAAGAGCATGTTGATGTAAACTTCATTAGAAACAATAACTTTAACAACAATGCTTATAGGAACAATTTTGCTAGTAACAACTATAGGCCGTTTCCCTCTAATGGTGAAAATGGCTATCTTGGTAGACCTAAAATGCCTAGTGAAGAGAGGTTTTTAGAACTTGAAAAGGCTACCAAGAATTTTATGCAAATGCAATATGAGCAAAATAAGTTGTTTACTAAGACTATGGAGGAGCAATCAGCTCTGTTGACGACTATTAGTCATCAACTTGAAAATTTAAACAAGGCTATTCCTGAATTGCAAGCTAAGGTTTCCAAAGCTGAAACCGATATTTCATCTTTGTCTAATGTGCAATCTTCTTTGGTTAACAGAATGTCCGCTAAGCCTGATCCTTTTGCTACTGCTAATGCTATTCAAGTTGGAATTGATGAAAATGTTAGATTGTTAGCAGAATTGCATGCTAGATAGGAAAGAGAGGATGAGATTGCTAGGAATATGAAAGTTTGTACTATTACTACCTCTAATGATGTTGTTCCTAATGCTAGCAATCCTCTTACTTTGATTGGTGTAGAGAAAACTCCCACTCCTTGTGTTAAAAAGCCTAAAACTGCCAAAACTTTTTCTCAAAAGAGTGCTGAAATTTTTTGGAGTGTAGGAGATGATAGCTCTATTTCCTTTAATGATTTTGATGTTGATGGCTGCAATATATCTGAAGTTATTTTGTTCTTGCAAAAGCTTGCTTTGACTCCCAATGCTAGTTCCTTAAATGTTGCTTTTACTAAGCATATTACCAATGCTCTTATGAAAATTAGGGATGAAAAGTTGAAGCAAAAAGCTTCTGTTCCCAAGAAGTTAGAAGATGGTTGGGAACCCATCATTGATATGCATGTTAATGGTTTTGATTGCCATGCTTTATGTGATCTAGGTGCTAATATTTCTATTATGCCTAGAAAAATTTATGACATGCTTGATTTACCACCGCTTGAAAAGTGTTATTATGATGTTCCTATTGCTGATGTTGCTAAGAAGAAACCTTTGGGAAGAATTAATGATGTTCTTATTGTGGTTAACAATAACCTTGTTCCCGTTGATTTTCTTGTCATGGATGTTGAATGCAATGCTTCATGTCCTATTATTTTGGGAAGACCCTTTCTTCGAACTGTAGGTGCCATCATTGATATGAGGGAAGGCACCATCAAATATCAATTCCCACTCAAGAAAGGTATGGAACACTTCCCTAGGAAGAGAAAGAAATTAGTTTTTGACTCTATTCGAGCAAATTATGAGCTTGATGCTTCATCACTTGATATTACTTGATTCGCATTTTCTGCGCCTAGCTCAAAGGCGTTAAAGAAGAGCACTCTTGGGAGATAACCCAACGTTTTTACATTCAGTTCTTTTTCTTTTATTTGAGTCTTGGAAGTTATTACTACTGTAATGACCTCTCCTTATCCTTTTTATTTCGTTTCTGTGCCAAGAGAAGCCTCTAATTTGAGTGAGGTAAGATTTGGGGATGTTGCTGTCCTGAAACTGTTTTCGGTGCTGCACCGTAAAAATTCGTGAAAATTCTCTGTATATCTTTTGGACCTCCGATTTCTTGTGCATATGCCCCAGGTTATATCCAAACTTTCATTAGTTGAACACTTTTTGATTTGAGCAACAGAAAACACCTTAAAAATTCGACCTTTGTCAGCTGTTCTGTTTTGACAGATTTCTGCCAATATTTGTGTTTGCCGCTTTATCGCTTTCTTTTTGAGTTCTTTTGATCACGGAACTTTTGGGGAAGTTGATACAGTAGTATATGCTTAATATGTGGTGGTTTTGGGTTGATACCTGAAGCAAAAAGGGTTGATTATATGTTATGCTTACACTAATGTTGCTAATAGATTTGTGTTTAGTTTTGTATGAAGGAAGTTTTCAAGTGTAGGGATCGGAGAGTGATGAGATGAGTTGAAGAATGGACAAAAGCTCAAGCTTGGGGATACCCATGCATCACACCAAGAAATATCCAAGAAGTACAAGCGTCAAAGCTTGGGGATGCCCCGAGGCACCCCTTCTTCATCGGCAAAAATCAGGTCACCTTTCAAGACACTATATTTTTATTGCTTCATGCATTATGCGTGTTTCTTGGAGCGTCAGTTGTTTTTAGTTTTCATTTTAGTTTAGTTTAGTTTAGTTTGCTGCAATAAATGGTTGGACCCCAACAAATTTCTTTTGGAGAAGTTGCCTTGCTTTTCATTTGCCAAGAACACTCCGTTTTTCACTCTATTCGTTTCAACGAGTGTTCTTCTTTTTCTAGAACTACGTTTAGCTTTCGATTTTCGCCTTGATTTGTGTTCAGATCTTATTATATCTTTTCATCAAGGTGTATTTTTGCCTCTGATCTTTATTGGTTTTCATCAAAAGAGGTGTTTATAAAAAGTTCGAATGGTGTTGGAAAAGAGAAAGCTTTATGCAAAAAAAAAAGTGGTACAAGAAGGAGCTTGTGTGGACTGCGGCTTAGGCTTTTGCATGTCGTGCTTGATGTCTTTTTGATAGTATGCTTAGTGGTTTTGCTGTAGCATGACTTGTCTCAAATAACTGAGATTGCTTAATGAGCCTTTGAAAGAATCATGCGTTGTTTTTATCGTTTGGAAGCATTATTTTGGTTTTCTCCTTGATGCTTTATTTGGGTTGACTTGGCGCATGCTCACACATGTTAGACTCTTACAAAGTCGCCAATAGCCTCTATGATCATTTAGTTTTTGACTTTTGATGCCATCTTATGCTTCTTTTAATGTTGCTTTGTCGCTTTTCACGATTATGGCCATTATTGCTCTCTTAGTTGGTCGCTCCCAGTCTTTTGCTAGCCCTCGCCTTGTACTGAGTATGAGCTCTACTCGTGCATCCAACTCCTAAAAACCAAGTTTGCCAAAGTGTCCACCATACATACCTATTAGCAATTTTCTATTCCAAGTAAATTTGACTTGCTTTTATTTACTCTTCAAATTAAACTCTTACCAGTGTTATGCGAAAATTGGTCAGTAAAGCTCTCACGAACCGGAAGGCACACTTTACTTTTTCTCGTTCTAATTTTTTTGACATTGTGGTCTCTTATGTTGAGTTGTTATGCTTGCAAGTTGTAAGTTGGAGACTAGCCCAGCCATGCCGTCATGGGGCAAGCTTTCAACATTGCACTTCTTATTTGAGTTGATATCGTGATCTTTTGTTTATGGATACTCGCGGTGTGAAATGAATTGGGAATCTTGCGGGATCATGGAGTTTGTATATGTGTTAGAGAAACGCCTGGGCCGCCAATCTAAGCCATGCATAATTCATGGTGTAAATTTGCAGCATGCCCATAGTGGACATTGTCGAGGTGTTGAGGTGTTCATTGTCTGCTTGTCCTATCATTTTGATATGGGCTTGTTCCATGTTATCAGGCACGGAGGTACCCCGTTGGTGGTTCTCGATGATACGTGTATACTTACAATGACAAGAGCTTGCTTGGGACTCTAAGTAAAGTAGCATGAGATTTGGGTACTCGTATTCATGGGACACGAGGTTTTCAACTTATGATTTGTCAAGCATATGCAGCGTAAGTGTTCTCGCATTAACTTTAACCATGCAAGATGCTTATGATGGGGTCAATGAGAGCTCAAAGCCGGTAAGTACCATAATTTTTGAAGGTTATAAAACTTGCAATCACTGCTTCCCTCCGCGAAGGACCTTTCTTTTACTTTTATGTTGAGTCACCATCTTCTATCTTTATGCACCATTAAGAGAGCATAGTTGTCATTCTTAGTATAATGTGCATTGTCCCAAAGTTTTCATTGATTGATTCATATTGTTGGTTTCACTTGTTCTTAAATTATTTGTATCTAGTCGCCCTCTTAAACTTGAAGGTGTCCTATGCATTTATGTTTTGCTCTCCATGAAGGACAAGCTGAAAACCATTTGTATGTTTTTCCTTATGATTTGAACACACGTTTGACTTTCATTGTTTCATTGTTCATGACCTTTTGTTTGTGTTCATTTTCATGTTTATAACATGGTTGCTAAGTTTCTTCTATCAAGATATGTCTTTCATGCCCATGTTTTAAGTTCTTTTGATCCCAGCTCACAACGCTTACATATGTGTGATCAAGATTGTGTAGGTGCATGTCACCTCAAAATTATTTCTTTTGTTATCACTTACCTACTCGAGGACGAGCAGGAGTTAAGCTTGGGGATGCTGATACGTCTCCAACGTATCCATAATTTTTGATGCTCCATGCTTGTTTTTACACCATTTGCCTAATGTTTCGTTACACTTCATGGCACTTTTATGCATTTTCCGGAACTAACCTACTAACAAGTCGCCACAGTGCCAGTTCCCTGTTTTCTGCTATTTTTGTGTTTCAAAAAAGTTACACAGGAAATATTCTCGGAATTGGACGAAACCAAAGCCAGTCGCCCAGAATTTCACCGAAGCTTCCAGAGAACCAAAGAGGAGTTGGAGTGGGCCACGAGGGGCCCTCACACCAGGGCGGCGCGGCCAGGGGCTGGGCCGCGCCCCCTATGTGTGAGACTGCCTCGGTCCACTTCTGACGATGGCCCTTCGCCTATAAAGACCCCCCGACGGGAAAAACCTAAGAACCCGATCAGTTTTCCAGAACACATCGCGATCCGCCGCCACCGTCGACCCGAAGATCGGGAGGGTCCAGAAGCTCTTCCCGGCACCCTGCCGGAGAGGGGAATCGCCACCGGAGGTCTTCTTTATCGCCATGCTTGCCTCCGGAGCGATGAGTGAGTAGTCTACCTTGGACTATGGGTCCATAGCAGTAGCTAGATGGTTGTCTTCTCCACCATATGCTTTATGTTTAGATCTCATGAGCTGTCTTACATGATTGAGATCACCGTTATGTAATTCTACATGTTTGGTTTGTTGGGATCCGATGAATATCGGTGTTATGCTTGAGTTGAAGTACTAAAATTTATCTTATGTTATCTCTATATTGTTTATGATCTTGCATGCTCTCTGTTGTTAGTAGCTATCTTGGCCGAGTAGTTGCTAGTGACTCCAAGAGGGGGTATTTATGCTCGATAGTGGGTTCATGCCTCTATTTAATCTGGGGGAGTGACAGAAACCTCTAAGGTTGTAGATGTGCTGTTGCTACTAGGGGGAAAACAACATTCATATGCTCGAGGGTATATGCTTTGTTTACATTACACACTTTGCTTAATGCAGTTATCTATTGTTCGCAACTTAATACTCATGGGGTGTTCGGACGATATCCCCGTGAGTGGATTATTAGTCATAGATGCAGTTGGATGGCGGTCTATGTATTTTGTTGTAATGCCCAGAGTAAATCTCATAGTGATCCTCTCATTGTATGCACGTTGTCTTTATTCTATCAATTGCCCAACTGTAATTTGTTTACCCAGCATGTGTTATTTTATCTTATGGAGAGACACCGCTAGTGAACTGTGGACACCAGTCCTATTTCCATTATATTGCTATCACCTGTTTACTTTACTCGCACTGTTTACTTTACTTGCATACTATTATCACTTTCCACTCGATACGCTCATACCCTTTATTTCAAGCAAACCGGTGAGATTGACAACCTCATCATAAGTTGGGAACAAAGTATTTGGTTGTGTTGTGTGCAGGTTCCGTGTTGCAGCTAGCAACGCAAAGCTTGGATGAGGCGCCCTATAAATTGTCCTAAGCTGTCGCAAGCTAGCAAGCATCACCTTCAGTCGTTTGTCTGCTCCTCTCCTGAACGATAAACCTTGGTTTCGTACTGAGGGAAAATCTTGCTGCTATATTCATCACACCTTCCTCTTGGGGTTCCCAACGGGCTGGTCATTTACCAGGCATCACGAACCTGATGGCACACATTACTTTTCTCGTTTTAAAATTTTGACATTTTGGCTCTCTTATGTTGAGTTGTTATGCTTGCAAGTTGTAAGTTGGAAATTAGCCCAGCCATGCTGTCATTGGGCAAGCTTTCAACATTGCACTATCTTTCATTTGAGTTGATATCGTGATCTTTTGTTTATGGATACTCGCGATGTGAAATAAGTTGGGAATCTGGCGGGATCATGGAGTTTTTATATGTGTTAGGGAAACGCCTGGGCCGCTAATCTAAGCCATGCATAATTCATGGTGGAAATTTACAGCATGCCCATAGTGAACATTCGACGACACATCTCACAATAAAAAGCTATACCAATGGTAAATAAAAGATATGCCGAGGTGTTCATTGTCTGTTTGTCCTATCATTTTGATGTGGGCTTGTTCCATGTCATCGGGCACGGAGGTACCCCGTTGGCGGTTCTCGATGATACACATATATTTACAATGACAAGAGCTTGCTTGGGACTCTAAGTCGAGTAGCATGAGGTTTGGGTATTCGTATTTCACGGGACACGAGGTTTTCAACTTATGATTTGTCAAGCATATGCAGCATAAGTGTATTCGCATTAACTTTAACTATTCAAGATGCCTATGATGGCGGCAATGAGAGCTCAAAGCTAGTAAGTACCATAATTTTTGAAGGTTTATAAAACTTGCAATCACTGCTTCCCTCTGCGAAGGGCATTTCTTTTATTTTCATGTTGAGTCTCCACCTTCTACCTTTATGCACCATCTAAGAGAGCATAGTTGCCATTCTGAGTTTAATGTGCATAGTCCCAAAGTTTATCATTGATTGACTCATGATTTTGGTTTCACTTGTTCTTAAATTATTTGTATCTAGTCGCCCTCTTAAACTTGAAGGTGTCCTATGCATTTATATTTTGCTACTCCATGAGGGACAAGCTGAAAACCATTTGCTATGTTTTCCATATGGTTGAAAGACACGTGACTTTCATTATTTCATTTTCATGATCTTTCCTTTGTGTTTCTTTTCATGCTATAACATGGTTGCTAAGTTTCTATTATCAAGATTATGTC
Organism: Dactylis glomerata; assembly: GCA_007115705.1. Classification (NCBI taxonomy): domain Eukaryota; kingdom Viridiplantae; phylum Streptophyta; class Magnoliopsida; order Poales; family Poaceae; genus Dactylis; species Dactylis glomerata. The sequence goes on along the minus strand of QXEO01000155.1, from coordinate 1,166,473 downwards.
TTTCATGCCCATGTTTTAAGTTCTTTGATCTCAGCACTCAATGCTCTACCTCGTTGATCAAATTGTGATGGTGCATGTAACCTCAAAAATTATTATTTTGTTATCACTTACCTACTCGAGGACGAGCAGGAGTTAAGCTTGGGGATGCTGATACGTCTTAAACGTATCTATAATTTTTGATGCTCCATGCTTGTTTTCACACCATTTGCCTTGTGTTTTGTTACACTTTGTGGCATTTTTATGCGATTTCCAGAATTAACCTATTGACAAGATGCCACAGTGCCAGTTCCTTGTTTTCAGCTGTTTTTGTGTTTCAGAAAAGCTACACAGGAAATATTCTCGGAATTGGACGAAACAAGTTCCCAAACTCCTATTTTTCCCGGACAAAGGACGAGGACCGAAAGAGAGCCAGAGGGGTGCCAGGGGCCAGCCTCACCATGAGAGGGCGCGGCCCAGCCCCTGGCCGCGCCCCCCTGTGGTGAGACCCCCTGGCCGCCTCCTGACGACGCCCCTTCGCCTATAAAAAGCCTCCCGACGGAAAACCCTAGATCAATCAGCGAAATTTCTAGAAGAGTTCCGCAGCGCCGCCGCCGTCGAAGACAAATTTTGGGGGACAGAAGTCTCTGTTCCGGCACCCTGCCGGGACGGTGAAGTGCCCCCAGAGCCATCTCCATCGGTCTCCATCGCCGTCTCTGCCGTCTCCATCGACCTCACTGCCATCTCCATCAACCTTGCTGTCTCCTATGATGAGGAGGGAGTAGTTCTCCCCCGGGGTTGAGGGCTCTACCGGTAGCTATGTGGTTCATCTCTCTCTCCCATGATGTGATATTTATGTGATCGTGAGCTTTGTATCTAGTTGAATTGGTAGACGTTATTATTCAGATATTATGCTACTCCTATGCTTTATTATTGTACTCTCCGGAGATACCTCGTATCATGGTGTAAAGGTGACTAGTGTGTGCATCATATGTATCTTTTTGGTTAATATCTCTATAAAATGTTGGTGTTTATTGGAACCATCTAGTGCGTTCACGGCGATAGTGTGGGACAATCTAGTTTGGGTACATACGGACTTTGAGGAGTGCTTCGTAGCCCTACGCATGATTAGTGTTCGTTTTCCATTGGAGAACTGTTTTGAGTTGCATATTGATGATAGTATCTATTGGTTCAATTATGTTATATTTGTTGAGAGTGTGTCCACTAGTGAAAGTATGATCCCTAGGCCTTGTTTCCAAGCATTGCACACCGTTTCCTTTCAGTTTTGTTACATGTTTGCTTGCAGCGATACTTATTTCTTATTACAGTTACTACTTATAATCATCACTACTACTTGTATTTCACTATCTCTTCGCCGAACTAGTGCACCTATACATCTGACAAGTGTATTGGGTGTGTTGGAGACACAAGAGACTTTCTGTATCGTAATTGCAGGGTTGTTTGAGAGGGATAGCTTTGACCTCTTCCTCCCTGAGTTCGATAAACCTTGGGTGATCCACTTAAGAGAAACTTGCTGCTGTTCTACAAACCTCTGCACTTGGAGGCCCAACACTGTCTACAAGAACAGACGCGTGCGTAGACATCACCCCTAACCCAAAGCAGGTATATACTCTGAAACAGAAGGAGTGGGCCTTTGATATGCTTACCCAACCTTCGCAATATGAATTGAATAAACCAGATGACTACAAGCGCTGTTTGGATATGCAGGTAGATACAAAAAAAAGAAGCTAATAAGACAAGCGCAACTGCAAGAGGGAGAAGAGACGTTGCCCAGCTTGGAGCACAGACCAAAAAATCGATCTCCCTGCTAAAGGTGTTTGCTAGTGATGCTGGTGGGAGTGTTGCTCAACCCAATCCCGCCGACTTTGCTGCTGAAGCTGGTTTGACTCTTTCTCAGTTGATGTATGAAGATATCCCAAAGGCGCCTGTAGCACGGCAATATGAAAAAGGGAAGAGTCTGGTCCCACCTGAGATTGAAATAAATCTACCAACACAAATGCGAAAATTGCATAAGTGGTACATGCATGCCGCAAAGGGCACGCAACAATTTCTCCTTATGAATATCTCACGGGACCATTTCTTAGGTGAAGACTTGGTCCATATTGAGTTTGATGAATTCTTTCAGCTATTCAATCAAGACGCGCTCGACAAATCTCTCGTCAGTGCCTATGTTCTGTAAGTGATTCATTATTTCTGTAAGTCTCTAGCTCATCTCGTTCTTTGCATGTAATTATCCTCACTACGCTGTTTATTATGCAGAATAAAGAGTATGCAATGTAAGCAAAGGAATGACTTCCAACTTGGATTCATTGATCCAAATCGAGTTAACGTAGTGACGGTACAGAACAAACGCAAGGAGACGGAGGATATCTTGCTAGAGTTCTTACTTACGCATGAATATACAACTAGAATACTGTTTCCATACAACTTTAAGTGAGTGTTACTATCTTATACATAGTTAATTTTCCTTACTCGATGTTATAAGTGTAATTGATGAGTTATTAACTTATATAATTAAACTTACGTGCAGTTACCACTGGATTTTGCTAAAGATTGAACCTGACTATGGAAGGGTTGAAATATTTGACTCGATGAATAAACAACTTAATGAATACCAAAGCATCATTGATATGACGGATAAGTAATTTCAATCATTACGGCATTATATCGGTCTCTTTTGTTCATTTATAACTCATCTATTCATTTTGTTTGCTCGGCAGTGTTTGGAAACGGTTTATACGCACAGTAAAAGGTGAATGGAAAAATGAGCTGATTTATCGTCCGATTGAGGTAAGTCGTACGAGCTAGGTCCGCACATCCCTTTAATTCTAGTTTCAAATACCATTAAGTATATCAATCTTGATATGTCACTGACTAAAATCTATTCTCGTAAAGTGTGCAAGGCAGCCATCGGGGACTAATTTATGTGCATACTACGCTTGCGAGAACCTTCACGTGCTGGTCAATGAAGGAATTGATTTTCAAACAGTAAGTGAACAATATACTGACAAATTCATTTATTGCCATCAATTTTGTTATGATGATTTGTATTCATATTGATCTTCTTCTTCGTAGTTCGAAGCAAAGCGGAATCGGCTCTCACCGACTGAACGCATAATAGGAATTCAAGAGGAAATAGCCGGATTTCTGCTTGATCATGTTATTAACCCAAAGGGTGAATTTCATATCAGTTTCGATTAGACAAGTTGTATGTGTATAATTAAATAAGTCGTGATCTTATGTGTGTGAACAAGTTGTATATACTTATATGTATATGCTCGGCGGACAAGATATATTATATATATATATGTATCGGCTTGTATATTATATTGTAATGTTGTATGAATATGTATATACGAAAAGTTGTTTGAAATGAATCAAAAAATTGAATAGAGCAAGATACATGATAAACCCTAAACCTAACAAACAATTTAAATGCAGAAAAATAAGGAGAAAGCAAAGGCTGCCACGTGTGGGCCACGAACCGGGACTAAAGGTCCTACGCCCACGAGCGCCTGGCTCCTGCCACGTGGTAAGCCTTTAGTCCCGGTTCGTATAGCAACCGGGATTAATGACCGGACTCCAGTCCCGGTTGGTTAGTCCCAGTTGCGCAACCAGGACTGAAGGCCGGCACCAACCGGGACTGATGGCATGTTTTCCACTAGTGTACGCAGAGGGACAAGGTGCGACAGATGAGAAGGAATGGTGGTAGAGAACAATATCTTTTTGGAAAATTGGGACAAACAAAGGCTAGGGAACATAGGCATGTGCATGATCGATCGATTTGATCAGTGAATTGGTTGAACATGGGAGAGTCAAAAAAAGAAGATAAAAAGACTACCCCGGCTAGTTAACAATTTTCATCACATACTTTTGTCTCAAATGAGATTTCTTGAGCCTAGAAGTTTCGTATGACACGACATTTCCCTTGTATAAAAATCATTCAGCATTTCTTGGACAATTGCAAAAATTTCACGTAGAACTTGAATGTCTCTTGTAAGGGCAACTATCGGTTGTGAAAGCCAAAAGTCTCCCACACCGCAAGTATCATAAGGATATCAACCACAAAAAATATGATGTGTAATTAAGAACGAGGAAGATGATTGTAGTATCATATCATCACATGACAATAGTTAATTAGAAATGGATGACGTCCATGTTTTGATCTTCAGATTCCTCAGTATAATACTATGCAATATAATTATTGTATTCAAATAGTTTTATGCACTATAACTGGGTCATGATAATCCATCCCAAAATATGCGACGTGCAGAAATCTAGTAAAAAAGTTAATATTTATAAGCTTAACCAAATGTATACATAAGAGTAAATAACACGGACGTACACCACAATATGTATTCTTATACGGAGTAATATACTTCTTTGACATTATAGTTACCGATATTTCCTTCTTTGTATACTTGATAAAACTTAGTATTTCCCATCGGAGGAGTAGAAAGTACGGCATTAAATTATTAACCAAGTTCACGCGTGCATCATCCTCAGATATTAAAGAGAAGACCCGAACATACTTAAACAAATATCGAATATGCATCGTGAAGTGGCCGGAGTCCGACGCCACGGCGCGCGTCGGCATGCCACACAGCCCACCGCTGCCGACGCCTTTGCAGTCCTCGGTCCGTCGGTCGGCCACATTTCTCACACGCTCGAGTTCAGATTCTGAACCTTATCACTCACAAGTCGCAAGCTTCTGAATATGCTAACATGCACGTCACGGACGACGTCGAGGCCTCCGGCGCGGCGCGTGGAGCCGTGGACTCTCCTGGCATTGCCGACAGGCAGCCGTGACGCGCATGAGGTCGTGGCGGCGCGCTGCTTCCGACGCGCTACCCGGTGCATGCACGCGACCGACCGACGCCGGAGTGATTGGGTCCCCGACTCCGACTCCGACTGGATTTCACTAGCGGATTAGCTGGCCGTTGCGAGCAGCTACCTTGGAGCTTATCCTCTCCCCGTCTACAGTAGAGAGGGCGACTTTTGGGCGATCTCCGTCGAACCACCTCGCCGCCGTCGGGTCGGTGGGTTCCTCACCCTCCGCCGGCTGCTCCGGCAGCGGGAGGATGGGGAAGCCCCGATCTGCGGCGTGTATATAGTGTAGGTTCGGTGTGGGTGCTAGCCGGCGGCGCTCGGGAGCGGTTGGCGCGGCCGGATTGGCGTTTTGCGGCAGAAGAGCTCTGCTCCGGCGAGGGCGGTCTGTGGAGCGTTGTTGCTGTTCTTCTGCCTTCCGTGCACTCGGGGCTCGTCGGAGCTGCTGGGTGCGTGGCCCCCTCGCCGGAGTTCGCGGGACGGCGTCTCCGGATTTCACTGGTGGAAAAAGGGCCTATGGTCCCGGTTCATTTGGGCCATTGGTCCCGGTTGCCGAACCGGGATCCATTACTCGGGACCAATGCCGGTCCCGGTTCCAGCACGAACCGGGACCGATAGGTCTCCACGTGGACGCGCTGCGGGGCGAGGGGGCCTGAGTCATTGGTCCCGGTTCGTAGGACGAGCCGGGATCGTTGATCCAGGGTTTTTTTCCCATTTAGGGTTCAGGGTTTTATTTGGTGTGTTTTGTATTCAATTTAATGGTATTATATATATACATCAATGAAGGAACCACACTATATATATATATTACACATCATGGTCACGAATATATTATTCACCGTCTCATCCGTCGTGCTTGGTCGCTATTACAATCGGTAACTCACACAAATTTGATTTTACATCTTCTTTTTTACACTTCACCCTTCTAAATGAACCGGGTAATAGTATTCTCCTTTCGGATCTATGACTTGTTCTAATAAGAAACCGGCAATTTCCTCTTGAATTGCTTGCACGCGTTCCCGTGGTAGAAGACCGTCCCGCATCCGTTCGATCTAATTTAAAGAAGGGGATCAATATATATGAATGAAACTAAACACAGTTGATGGTAATAAAATAATGTTGAGATTATTGTTTATCGTACTTCAAGTTTTTTGATGTTTCGGTCTGCACCCTTCTCTTTGGTCGTCTGGCGAATGAACTCGCAGACATAGTATCCACATAAGTTATTCCCAGCTTCTTGCCTCAAGCACTTTACGAGAACGGAGTTCAATCAAAATAAGAATCAAGCATGATAATTGTATTGAAACTAGAATCAAAGAGATACGTGGATCTAGCAAGTAGTACTTACATTCAATGGTTTAAATGTAAGCTCTGGCTTCCAAACACCCCTAGTGTTGGCGGTGAACCGTTTCCAAGCCTTCTGGAGGCATTCCTGCATGTTCACCCAATTTCCTAAAGGTGTGTGTTTTGAGTCCATGACTTTGACTACTCCTTCGTCAACACTAATGATTAACAGAATAAAGTGGAAGCTGCACAGACATAATGAGTCAAATAGCTTAACATCGAGTAAAGCGAAAACAAAATGTGTACAAGACAGTAACACTCACTCGAAGTTGTAAGGAAATAGTATTTCCCTTCTGTTGCTGAAATACTTCAACGATTGTACCAAGTTATCCTCTGTCTCTTTGGGTTTTTTTTTGAGAGTATCTTCATGAACGAAATTGCAGTCAACGAACCCAAGGTCAAAGATTCCTCCTCGGTCGCATTCGAGAATCTTCATTCTGCATATATAATTAGTATAATGATGAGTAAGATTATACAAGCAACGAATGAGCTGAGCTAGAAAGACTTAATAATACTTACAGGCAATAGGCACTGACAATAGTTTTGTCGAGGGCGTCTTGTTGGTAAAACTGAAATAATTCTAGAAATTCCATCAGTAAGAAGCCATCTCCATGACCGTAATGGTGGTGTTTATATCCAGCATAGATCCAGTTTGTGGATTCAGCACAGGCTTGTATGTACCAGTTATGCAATCTCCGCATTTTTGTTGGTAGATCTTTGACTAACTCGGGTTTGACGAGAGGATCCCCGTACCGGTATTTGTACGCTATTTGCTGGTACCCCTCGAACTCATCTAGACGGCTCATGTACTCAGCAATAGACAGTCCATATAACTTGGCCTTTTCTCCGTAGAGTTGAATAAACTCCGGATCAATGTTCGGATCATGCCGCTCCTGGGCTCTCCACTCATTGGTATCGTACACTTTGAGCGGTTCGATCGATTGATTTTTCTGTTGTCCGAGCTGGGCAACTTCTTTCCCGACTCTCCGCTCTTTTGCCTCAGCTGACTTGGTAATAGAGCGATTATAGTCAGGTGTGAGCGCTATGGGTTGGTGAAGCTGAATCTTAAGCGCGGCTGCTTTGGCTTTATCTTCTGCGGTGACCGGGAAGATCAATGGCTCCGTCGGCTTTGGATTTTTCTTGTTAGCCATGTCAGTCTTCCACTGTTGATAATGGGCATCTGCGGCCGTAGCAATTTCCTCATCTGTCTTCTCGTAAGGAAGCTTCTTCATATTCTGATGAGGTACTCTTGGGAGGGGCGATAGCTTACGTTTCGGTGATCGGAACGTGCTCTTGCTGCTGCTGGTGGTGCTCTCCGTGATATCATCCACTGGGTAGCGTTTAGGAGGAGCCATCGTCAGTGCATCATCATCACCATCGTGGAGCTGGGTGGAAGCGACGCTGCTTTTCTTATTTGATAGGGCGTCAATACCATCGAATGCAGCTTCTACCATGTGCCGCTGAGATTGGCTGCTGATACCTTGCTGGCTAAGTCTATCGAGTTGATCCTGCTGCCGCTTTAATGCTTCTTCTACATTACGCAGCCGGTCTGCAGCTGCCGCTTTCTCAGCTGCCTCCCTTTCCTTTCTCCTCTGATGACTTTTATCGGGATATCTCTTCATTTCCGCGGGGAAGGCAACCTTCCACGGCTTGGAGCCCGGTGTGCCTCGTGCTCGTCCGGTGTGTTCATCATTTTTGAGGGCTCGTGTGAGCTCGTCGTTCTCTCTATCGGGAACGAACCGTCCCGCTTCCACATCTTGTACTGCACTTCTAATATCTTCGATGGGCAGTAGGGGATGATCTTTGTGTTTCTGGGTATATATTGCCCTCCCTTCTTCGTCCAACGTGCCCCCATGGCCGTAAAACCAGTTTCTCGCCCGTGGTGTCCATGTTGTGGGCTCTGGTCTGATCCCGGCAGCAATATACTTGACCTCAAGTGCATCCCACTTAGGCATGCAACCGGCGTAGCTAGCAGACCCCATATTATGGTGGTACACTTTCTTAGCAGCGTTCTCTTGATTTATTCTCGACCTTTCCAAAGCTTTCTCCGATGTCTTGTACTTCACAAAATCAGCCCACTGGTGTCTTAACTTAGCATAGCCGGCTTGATTAAAATCCGGAGTCTTGTCTAACTTGACAAACTTAAGGTACAGTTTCTTCTTCCAGTTCTTGAATGCCTCGGCCATCTTGATCAGAGCAAACTTCTTTACTCTTTTAAGTAGCTCCTTATTTGCTTCCTTCTCCTCATCTGGATTCACATCTAGCCTCGGCAGGAGGAAATTAAGCATAAGCCTGTCAAAAAGCTTATCTTTGGCGACGTCGCCGACAAACAGGACTCCACCGCTGCTTGGCCGATTCCATTCTTGAACGATGATCGGGATGTGGTCCCTCACAAGAACTCCACATTGCTTGACAAATTTTTTTGCGACATCTTCAGGAGCTAGCGGTTGGCCGTCTACACCGACCACTTCGATCCTATAACTCACTTTGTTGTCCAACTTTTTGGTTGGGCCTCGTTTTGTTCTGACGGAACAAGTGCTCGATCCGGAGGGCTAAAATAAGAAAGAGTGTTAATATATGCATGTATATATATAGACAGTCAGGCATTACAAAAAAACATATATACACCTCGCCGGAGTTTCCGAGATTTAAGGTTCGGCCGGAGCCGTCGTCTTCTCCCTCGTCGGCTTCTCCCTCGTCGCCTTCTCCCTTGTCAGCTTCTCCCTCACCGGCTTCTCCCCCGTCCCTGGCTTCTACCTCACCGGAGTCGTCTCCTCGGTTGAGCGATTCATCTCCCTCACCGGAATCGTTCAGAAATGTCCTGGTGACATCAATATCTACATTTTCTCGGATCATTCCTTGGAGGAAGTATTCATCATCTTGACTTTTTTTATGTGCTGGATCCATAGTTTCTGCAATATACCGACATTTGTTAGTTAGAATACACGCTATATTTTCAAAATGCACGCTAAAACTAATTTTAACTAATTCTAATTCTAACTAACAAACTAACACTAACTTCTAACTAAGTACTAAGGGCATTCCTATTCGGCGCTTCAAGCGCCTGTTACGGGTGGACGCCTGAAGGCATGTTCTTGACCGGACAAAAATAATAGATTTTTATTTCTATTGGGCCAGCCCACTAAGATTTTAACATCTGTGGGGGGTGCGCGTCAAATAGGAATTGCCCACAGCACCCAGCGGGCAAAAGAGGCCCAAAAAAACAGCACCAGCGGGCAAAAGAGGCCCAAAAAAACAGCACCGCGTCGGCCCGCGTCAGTGCGTCAGTACGTCTTCTCCAACGCGACGCCCGCGTCAGTGCCCGTCGCCTCGAGTCCCGCCGCGTCAGTGCTTTGGGCGCCCCGCCGTCACCTTCAATGCCTGCCGCGGCATCAACGCCGGCGTGCCGATTGGGCTGCCGCTCGGTGGCATTCATTGCGGCCGCTGGACGCCCGGCCACTGGCCCCTTTAAAAGGAGGCCAACGGAGCCGCGGCCACCAACCTCCATCGCCATAGCCAGCACAGCCGCCAGAGCCACCACATCCCGGCCACCACAGCAGCCATGGGGTTCTGGAAGAAGGGCAAGGGCAGCCACGACCACGAGGCTGGCGGGTCGCGCCGGTCTGGGTGCCGCCAGTCTCCTCCACGCCGCGCCAGGACGGCCTCGCCGCAGCGCCAGCGTGACCGCCGGTACATTCCGGTGAGTCACTGCCAGGCGCTGTACCAGTGCGGCCAGAGCGTGGACTGGCCGGACTGCAGCCTCCCCGGCGGGTGGCACCTCAATAGCCGGCGCGTGCCGGTCCCGCCGGTGCCGCGCTTCGGCCCGGAGCGGGTCGCTGAGATCCGCCGCCGGCGCGCACTGATGCCGGCGCGCCTCCGCGCCGATCCCGCCTTTGGCTACGATAGCCAATGGTGGGACAACTTCGGGCCGCGGGAGCGCGACCCGGTGCGGCGGGTGGCCTTCCTAGGGGAGGTCGCCCCCAACCCCTACGCCGGCGTGTACATGCCGGAGCCGGGGCCAGAGCCGCCGCAGGCGGATCCCTTCATCGAGGAGATGGAGGAGGACGAGGAGGACGAGGAGGCGCCGCCGGAGGTGGGCGGCGACGACATCCCTGGCGAGGAGCCCAGGGACGACACCGACGACTTCGTCGGCAGCGTCGCCTACGGCATCCTCGACGCGATGGACCACGGCGAGGCGCCGCCACCCCCGCCACCGATGTCCGAGGAGGAGGAGCTCCGGGTCGCCGTCCTCGTCTCCGAGGAGGAGGAGAAGAGGCGGTGGGCCGGCATCGACACGGCGCTGGCCATGTCCGTGCACCAGCAGCACGGCCGGCCACCGTCGCCTCCTCCACAGCGTGTGGCGACTCCACCGCCGCCTCCTCCACCAGGCCCACCGCCGCCGCCACCGCGTGCGGCGACTCCACCGCCGCCTCCTCCACCAGGTCCTCCTCCACCGCCTGCGGCCAACTGGCCGTGGCCGCAGGGGCCCTACATCATACTCCCCGACGAGGACGACGAGTAGGCCGCGGCGAGGACGACGACGCCGACGCCCCTGTGCCCGCCCCGACGAGGGCTTTTTATTTTTATTTTTTATTTTTATTTTTCTATGTTTTTTTAAATTTCAATGTATTATATATATATAAGTAATGAAAAATTTGCCTACGGCAATTTAAATGCGAAATTTTTTTAAAAAAAAAAGAAAAAATTGGCCGGCCGGGCTCACCGTCGAAGGGGGGCGGCGGCGCTGGGGGTGCGGGGCGGGCGCACGGGGCCGGGCGTCGCGGCGACGCTGGGGGGGGCGGCGGCGCAGGCCACCTGCAGAGAGAGAATGTGATGAGCGGCGGCGCGGGGGGAAAAGGGAGAGGTCGCGGCGGCGGCGGCGCTCACCGAGGACGGCAGCAGCGGCGGCGCTCTCCGAGGACGGCGGCAGGAAACTCGGACAGCCTGCCGGCGTGTTTTCGCTCTGCGCGCAAAAGTCCTTAGCAGTTTCGGCCGATTTGGGGGGAAGTGGGGGAGGAAGAAGGGCGAGTTATATTTGGAGGGGTCATTGGTCCCGGTTCGTGGCACCAACCGGGACCAATGACTCAACGGTCCCGGTTGATGCCACAAACCGGGACCAATGACCTGGGCGAGGGGCGCTGCTGAGCCGCTACGTGCCCATTAACGGTCCCGGTTGATGCCACAAACCAGGACCAATGTCCTGGGCGAGGGGCGCTGCTGAGCCGCCACGTGCCCATTGTTTTTTTAAAAATCATTTATAGGTTCACAACATGCTATTTCACTAGAGATCTACTTCAAGTTTAGCGAGGCTCAGCCCCGGGCTAAGAAGCTTCAAGCCCGCCGCTTTGAATATAGTTTGAAACGGGCATAAGAAATTCAAAAATGATCCAAACAATGTGAAACCTTCGCGTGGTGTCATATTATGTGTCATAGTTGCAAGGAAAAATATTGAACTTGGAAAATTGCAAACATCATAAAAAATCCTTCACAAAATGACCTATCATGTTCGAGGTTTCATGGCATTTAGGTCAAACCACCAATGTTATGGCTAGAATCAGGGCATAGTTTATGATAATGTGCCCATATTGTGCACACGTGCATCTTGGAATGGCTTACGATGTTGCAGGAGAAAGTTTTCCTTATCCCACCGACAGTTTAGTTAGATGACACAAAAACCACCTTTAGTCCCGGTTGTACCCACCAGCCGGGACTAAAGGTTAGATAGTTTCCCGCGCCACTGCGTTCCCGCCTATTTTCTTCCCGCGCTTTCCATATTTTCCCGCCTCCGTCTTCCCGCCATTTTTTCACTATATATATGTAGGCTTGGCCTCCATTTACATATCACATCTAGACTCATATCTGCAAACCTCATCACTCTCTCCCATGGCCTCCATCGTATCTCTAACCCCCAAGGAGGCGGAGGCGCTTTGCGCCTCAAACTACCCCTGCCCGTCGGGCTACCGCGTCCCCACCGGCTGGATGCTGAGCGTCGGAGGCGTACCGGTCCCTCCTGTCCCTCTAGGTGTGGCGCGTCAGATGGCCATCACGAACCACTACTACTTCGAGCTCATGCCAGAGCAGCGGAGGAATCCCCAGTGGCATCCCAACTACAGCCCGACTTGGGACGCCTTCTTCATCAATCGGCGTGAGAGTGCGCTTGCCAGGCACGAGGAGGACGGCCCACCTTGTTCGAACTTCAATGAGGCCGGCCGTCGGCTGTGGTGGCGCGGCCGGACTCTCCAGAGCGTCATGGCCTACCGTGGCCCCCGCCTGTGCTACCCTCAGTCTCAGCCCACGCGTGCTCACCCGCCGAGGTTCGACTACCGCGACTCCGACGACTATGACTACTACAGTGGCGATGTTTATAGGGCTAGGCATGACTATGACTGAATCACTCCAATATTATGTGTCATAGCTGCATGGAAAAATATTGAACTTGGATAATTGCAAACATCATAAAAAATCATTCACAAAATGACATGTCATAGTTTTCATACATTACATAGATTTACATAGGGTTTAGGGTAATTCTCCTTCGTCGCGTATGTCGATCCCTTGCCTATGATCGCTTCTTAGGCCGTAACCATGGAGCATCTTCATTATTTAACGGGATGCAAGGGTCAGTTTTCACGGTGAAGGGCGGAATTTCTTCAAACTTATCATAATCTGCTGACATGTCTGTCTTGTCCTCGACTCCCGCGATGTTTCTTTTCCCTGAAAGAACTATGTGACGCCTGGGCTCATCGTCTGATGTATTCGTTTCCTTATTTTTCCTTTTTTCGGTCTGGAGGACATGTCCTTCACATAGAAAACCTGAGCCACATCATTGGCTAGGACGAATGGTTCGTCTCTGTAACCAAGATTCTTGAGATCCACTGTTGTCATTCCGTACAGCTGGTCCACCTTTACCCCTTCTCTATTCATGTTGACCCAACTGCACCGAAACAAAGGGACCTTAAAAGTAGGTCCATAGTCAAGTTCCCATATCTCCTCTATGTAACCATAGTATGTGTCCTTTTTCCCATTGTCACATGTTGCATCAAAGCGGACACCACTATTTTGGTTAGTGCTCTTTTTATCTTGGGAGATCGTGTAAAATGTATTCCCATTTATCTCGTACCGTTGGAAAGTCAATACAGTCGCAGATGGTGTCGCGGCCAACAAGTAGAGCTGATCTCCAATAGTGGTGTCATTTATGAGATGTAATTGCAACCAAGTGCCAAAAGTCTCCATGTGATTTTCTTTAATCCAGTAGTCATCCTTCCCCAGGAACTTAGAGCGTACAACATTCATGTGTTCCTTGATATACGGAGCCACGAAGGTAGAGCTTTGTAAAACTGTGTAGTGTGCTTGATTCAAAGAATGCCCGTCCCTAAATATCATTGCTTTCTTTCCTAGCGTGCCTTTTCCACTTAGTCTCCCCTCATACCGTGATTCAGGAACACCAATCGGCTTAAGGTCAGGAAGAAAGTCAACACAGAACCCAATGACCTCCTCTGTTCCATAGCCCTTGGAGATGCTTCCTTCTGGCCTTGCACGATTACGAACATATTTCTTTAAGACTCCCATGAACCTCTCGAAGGGGAACATATTGTGCAGAAATACAGGACCGAGAATGGAAATCTCATCAACTAGGTGAACTAAGAGATGCGTCATAATATTGAAGAAGGACGGGGGGAACACCAACTCAAAACTGACAAGACATTGGACCACATCCTTTTGCAGCCTTTCTAGACTTTCTCGATCGATCACCTTCTGAGATATTGCATTGAGGAATGCACATAGCTTCACAATGGGTACTCGAACATTTTCCGGTAGAAGCCCCCTCAATGCAACCGGAAGCAACTGCGTCATAATCACGTGACAATCATGAGACTTCAGGTCCTGGAATTTTTTCTCTGCCATATTTATTATTCCCTTTATATTAGACGAGAACCCAGCCGGGACCTTGATACTATTCAGGCATTCAAAAAAGATTTCCTTCTCTGCTTTGGTAAGAGCGTAGCTGCTTAAGTATTGACGGCCTTTATCAGTATGCTTGTTGTATGGGTCTTTGATACGTTGCTGGTCCTCCCGTGCTTCTGGTGTATCTTTTGTCTTCCCATACACGCCTAGGAAGCCTAGCAGGTTCACGCAAAGATTCTTCGTCACGTGCATCACATCGATTGAAGAACGGACCTCTAGGTCTTTCCAATACTCAAGCTCCCAAAATATAGATTTCTTCTTCCACATGGCCGTGTGTCCGGTAATGGGGTCTTTCGGAACAGATTGACCGCCAGAACCCTTTCCAAATATTACTTCTAGGTCCTTCACCATACCAAATACATCAGCACCTTTAGGGAGCTTAGGCTTCTTCCGGTGATCTGCCTCACCGTTGAAATGCTTGCCTTTTTTTCTTACTTGATGATTGGTCGGAAGAAATTTACGACACTCCAGGTACACAACCTTCTTACATTTATCCAAATATGTACCTTTAGTCTTATCTAAACAGTGCGTGCATGCATTGTATCCCTTGTTTGACTGTCCTGAAATATTACTAAGAGCAGGCCAATCATTGATGGTTACGAACAGCAACGCTCGTAGGTCAAATGGCTCCTGTTTGTGCTCATCCCACACCTTTACACCTGGTTCTGCCCACAGCTGCAATAGTTCATCGACTAATGGCCTTAGATACACATCAATGTCGTTGCCGGGTTGCTTCGGTCCTTGGATGAGCACTGGCATCATAATGAACTTCCACTTCATGCACAACCAAGGAGGAAGGTTGTAGATACATAGAGTCACGGGCCAGGTGCTGTGACTGCAGCTCTGCTCCCCAAAAGGATTCATGCCATCTGTACTTAGACCAAACCATAAGTTCCTCGCATCACCTGCAAAGTTTGAGTACTTTCTCTCGATGTTTCTCCACTGCGACCCATCGGCGGGGTGTCTCAGTTTCCCGTCTTTCTTACGCTCTTCTTTGTGCCATCGCAACAACCTAGCATGCTCTTTGTTTCTGAACAGACGTTTCAACCATGGTATTATAGGAGCATACCACATAACCTTAGCAGGAACCTTCTTCCTGGGGGGCTCGTCATCACCCTCAACATCACCAGGGTCATCTTGTCTGATCTTGTACCGACATGCAGTGCATACCGGACATTTATCCATATTCTCATACTTCTCACCACGGTATAAGATACAGTCATTAATGCATGCATGTATCTTCTCCACATCTAATCCTAGAGGGCAGATAGTCTTCTTTGCTTCGTACGTTGTCTCGGGCAGCTCATTATCCTTTGGAAGCTTTGGCTTTATTATTTTCAGTAACTTCTCAAATCCCTTGTCAGATAAACCAGCCTCTGCCTTCCATTTCAGCAATTCAAGTGTGGTACCGAGCTTTGTGCTGCCATCTTCGCAATTTGGGTATAATAACTTTTTGTGATCGTTTTGCATGGCCTCCAACTTCAGCTTCTCCCTTTCTGTATCGCATTGTTGCTTTGCATCAGAAATGACCCGACCAAGACCATCACCGGGCTCATCCGATGCCCGTTGTTCTTCTTCATTGCCGCCTCCCTCTTCTTCATTGTCTTCCATTGCAGTATCACCGTATTCTTCAGGATAGCTGTCATCATCCTCTTCTTCATTTTCTTCCAGCCTAACCCCTCTTTCTCCATGCATGGCCCAACAATAATATCCGGGCATGAAACCTCTCCGAAGCAGATGGCTTTGAAGGATTCTCGGGGCAGAGTGCTCCGTCAAATTTCGACAGTCGATGCAGGGACAAGGCATAAAATTATCCACTTTGTTTGCCTTAGCCACATCGATAAATTTATGCAGGCCTGCAATAAAATCAGAATCGCGTCGGTCGCCGTACATCCATCGCATCCGCGCATCGATCTGCGTTATAATAATTAACTATTATAATAACATCATGAATAGTGAAATGACCACCCACATGGACACATATGCAAGATTTTTATATCAGTTACAGATGAAGAAGATAAGGTTGCTAACCTCGGCGGAGGATACCGTGTTGTGCGAACTTAAATGTGGCATGGACATTTCGTCGAACACCTTGTGTGCAATCAAAGGAAAAAAAAGCTAGCACCCACACCACACACACAATTCAGCAAATTTTTGTGGCAAAGGGCAAAGGACTGGGTATCAATTTATAGCCAGGGGAGGGTCTTTGATCCCGGTTCATGCCATGAACCGGGACCAATGACCCGCATAGAGGCACGTGTCATGCTGGGGAGGCCTTGGTCCCGGTTAATGCCACAAACCGGGATTGATACCCCGAAATGAACCGGGACTAATCTCCAGGCGGCATGGACCGGGACCAATAAGTGTCATTGGTCCCCAATGGCCAGCCGAACCGGGACAGATGACATTTGGGTGCTGGACCAAAGACCCTTTTTCTACTAGTGTTTGGTTTAGATCGAATATAGCTGTGGTTGCAGGGCGTTGGCTTCGATGGCGTCGGGTGGAGGTTCTTCAGGACCGAGTTCGTCGACTTCCCGGCCGTGGAGGGGCTGCTCCGTATCCAAGGCATGAAGGGAGCAGTGGCGGCGGCGCGCCGGCGTTCGTCCTCGTCATCGTTTTCGTCAACGGGGTGCTGGGGGTCTTCATTGTAATTTTACCTTTGTCTCAGGACCTTTCTGTAAGAACTCTGTGATAATACAGCTTGTTTCCCGCAAAAAAAAGGATTAGCTGGCCGTTGGCATGCAAAACTGCTGCGCAACACTAGGATAATCGCCGTGCTTTCGTGACGATTAACGGATGCTTTTTGAGCAAAGCAAAAGTAATAAAGATCCCCTCGCTTTCGTGGAGGAGAACCGACCGTTTTTCGGTGCAAAACAGCAAAGATGATCCAAATCCTAGGGCTGCTAGGGCATGGCAGAAGAAAACGTAAAGAAACGAAAGTAACGAAATAACGATAGAATTGTATTTTGATGATAGATTGATTGATGGCCTCCTTCTCAATCGGCCGTGGCCCTCATATATATAGGCGCATAGGACTTACACATACGGGAATACTTGACGTACAGGAATAGAATTCCAAAAGTTAACCGAATATGATTTTTCCATCATGATTCGGTTACCATAAATATCAACCTACAAATCTACCTGCTAACCTGTAGTACATACCGATTCAGGCCATACTCAAGTACAAAGAGTCTTGCAAAGTAATAAAATGTTCCGGCCAGGAATACATTCAGCTCTAATGTGCATGCGATTCTGTCTATTTTACTTTGCATTACGTGACTCATACCTTTAGCTTGATACCTGAGTTTTGCTAGGACTTATCCCTTTCAGCATAGCTGCAACAAAATATTCCTGAATGTAGCTAGAACTTATCCTAGGTCCATGCAAAATACCTGCGGAAATTCTTAGACAAATTATCAACAAACTAGCTTGATCATCGATAAAATTAATTTGGCCCATAAATACAAATAGCCAAATTATGATTTCAACACATGCCCCCCCCCCCCCCCCGTTTTTGGTACAATAATATTTATCAAAAACACTATAGTACCTGAGGATGATGCTGATCAAATCATCGGCCATATAATTGCTTAGGGTGATGTTTAAAGAAACACATCGGCCAATTTTCTTAGGCTGATGTTTTGAGTAACATATCAACCAAATTTTGCTTAGGGTGATATTCCAAATAATATACCGGCCATAATTTCTTCAACCTTAATCGACCTGCTAGAACAATACCTCTTCTAACATTTTTATTGAGATATTTTTGGAAATCTTTCCATGCAAAGTTTCTACAAACAATGAATTTTTAGGAACAATCTCTACAACTCTATATAAGCCTTCACAACTCGGCGACCATTTGCCGAATTTGTATTTATAGTCCCAATAGGTCACAGTCCTTTTAGTGCCAAAAATAATCTAGTAACAAAGTCAGCCAATAAAAACTTACTTTTTTCTAATAAACATCACACTTTATGAGCCGACTGATGTATCTTGCATATTCCTTTGTGGACCTCACCCATAGATATTTTAGAGTGATCAAAATCCAAGCACTTTAAAAATAATAATCCATCTATAGTTCGGCGATACAACTCGTCATTCAACAGAGTATAATTTAAAGCATGTCGCCGAATTTTCCTCTCTCTCGATTTTACTTGGATTATTAAAAAAAATTAATTAGAGGAACTCTCCAGTCAGCTGGTTTTAAATTATTTGATAATTCGGTTGTTTCTGGCTCTTGTACCGAATTTTCATTACCCTGTACTACTATTTGCTGAACTGAACCATGATCAGCGGCACCGTGCACTGAATCTTCTTTGCATTGTACGGCTAATTTCTGAACTAAAGCATGAACCAGCAGCACTCTGCTCCAGAGTAAGGTCGAACAAGTCGACTTGTTTCCTATAGCAGCAAACATCGGCCTTTCTAATACGGAGTATGAATTTTTTTCTTCTACTAATGTGGTAACCGGATGTCTGCTGGGTTAAAGAAATAGTCTAGAATTTTCTTGCCTGGGTATATGATTGATAACTTACACGTACGGAAATACTTGACGTACAGGAATAGAATTCCAAAAGTTAACCGAATAGGATTTTTCCATCATGATTCGGTTACCATAAATATCAACCTACAAATCTACCTGCTAACCTGTAGTACATACCGATTCAGGCCATACTCAAGTACAAAGAGTCTTGCAAAGTAATAAAATGTTCCGGCCAGAAATACATTCAGCTCTAATGTGCATGCGATTCTGTCTATTTTACTTTGCATTACGTGACTCATACCTTTAGCTTTTTTTTTTTTTTGACACTGTAATCCGCTCTTTATTCATAAGATAAAAACAAGTTACAAGTTACGAACGAACAGACCTTACAGAACTGAAAAGATAGGATAAACCTATGCAAAAAACCAGCGTCTATCCTCCTCCTTCGACACCACCAAAGCGAACGCCAAAGGGACGGAAGACAGATCACCACAACACCCGAGCTCGACGCGGCTCCATCGCTGATCAGCAGCTTTTCGGACCTCCAAAGTAGTTTGCCGGAGGCAAAACCATTGTCGTTGAAAGAATCAGACCGAGGCAACATGTCCTCGGACACGCGATCGAACTCCAGAACTGGTACCCCCCTACGACTACAACATCGGGGGAGGAAATCAGAACTGCCGGCCTCCATCCACAAACCCAGCATAGGATACACCATCTTCTGTCTGTCACATACGCAGACAAACGTCTGCACGTACTCCTGGACAACACATCCTCCCTGCTCCACCATGACGTCGGAGCCAACGCCATAGTAACGGGGACAGAGCAGGAGGATGAACACACCTGATGGGATCACCGCCTCCACCTCGACGACACCATCCAAGAAACTGAAAGCCGCCGATCCGAGGAATCGGCAAACACACGATGCCATCAACTCCGAGACGCCGCCATGAAGGACACCGCCGGTGTGGGAGTGGAGCTGAGGCAGATTTATTCGTCCGAGCGCCGCTCCCACCACCCCAACGGCGCTCCACGACCTGCAAAACCAAACCCTAACTACAGAGCGGAGAGACCGGATCCCCCCTCCCCACCGCCGCCGGAGCAGGCGGAGGGAGAGGGGACCAGCACGGCCGATGGAGATCGGGTGAAAAAGGCGGCGCCTCCCTGATCGCCTCTGGCGGCTAGGTCAGGGAGCGAAGGAAAGGCAGAGGCCACTCATACCTTTAGCTTGATACCTGAGTTTTGCTAGGACTTATCCCTTTCAGCATAGCTGCAACAAAATATTCCTAAATGTAGCTAGAACTTATCCTAGGTCCATGCAAAATACCTGCGGAAATTCTTAGACAAATTATCAACAAACTAGCTTGATCATCGATAAAATTAATTTGGCCCATAAATACTAATAGCCAAATTATGACTTCAACACTGGCCCACGCCGGGGATAGGTGTACTCGGTACACCCGACTGGGAAGCTAGCTTTCGAACTTGCCAGCCCGGCCGTCACGTGTCATGAAGACCTTGCAGGCGCGAGACTGAGTGCGAGTCGTAGTACTGTCGAGCGGACGCATACATCGCTGGAGAAGCAAGTATATCAAGCAGCGGCCAACACTTGTATTTTAGTCAAAATACATCGTGATATAAGGGCATTTTCAGCGACCCACTTCGAATATCTTATGTATTCGAATATGTCCGTTTGGGCCGGCCACAACCACGTTTTTATCCATTTTGCGCCTCTATCCGTTTAGGTCGATGGCTGCCCCCGCTATTTTACTCTTTGCATTCCATAGATTGAAGTACTAATAAATACATATAAAAAAAGGGAATTAAAATGACATAAAGGTTCATAAAATAAAGCCACATTCCTAGCTACAGGACACGATCTACTCATCGCCATCGTCGTCCCTGGTAAGGTCGACAAGGGTGGTGCAGGTCATCGGTACGGCCAAGAGACCATGGGCAGCGCTGGCAAATTGGGAGCCGCGGATGGTATGGTAGACACCCATTGTCCCAAGCACGACAAAGGGAACTGGTCCGATGGCGCATACCACGTGTTATGTGGCGGAGGCGGGGAAGCAGGCCACGCATTGTGTGGTTGTGGCGGTGAAACATGCCACCTATTGTGCGGTGGCGGTGACACAGGCACAGGCAGCGCAAATGGTGCCCTAGGTGCGACTGCCAAACCGCATAGCCCTAGGGAACCAGTGGCTGCTCCAGCTACAGCGCAGGCAACTGCCTAGGTGTTGTCGGAGGTGTGGCGTGCCATCGCGCAAGTGCCGACTCCCGCGGTTAAATGGAGAATCTCTCCCACCAGCCCATTTCATCGAGATCGGATTGCTCCATGGCGAGCTTTATGGCCTCCTCCTCGGAGAGCCCCGGTGAGTGGTAGGCGAGGACGATGTCCTCTTCATCTTCCACCTTTACCATGGGCAATGGCCGGGCCGGAGGAGGTCGCATGTGTTCTACGGTGACCACGTCTGGTTCCCTATGTTAGGATGTAGTCGAACTCATCATCGCTGACGAAGCCGGTGTGGGCCGTGTGGCGCCACGCGTACCACTCTACCGCCCATATTTGTCCCACATGTCGAAGTCTAGGGCGAACATGTGCTCCGGCTACGGCGCAGGCAATTGCCTAGGTGTTGTTGGAGGTGTGGTGTGCTGTCGCGCAAGTGTCGACTCCCGGAGTTGAATGGAGAATCCCTCCCACCAGCCCATTTCCTCGAGATCGCACTGCTCCATGGCAAGCTTCATGGCCTCCTCCTCGGAGAGCCCTCGCGAGTGGTAGACGAGGACGATTTCATCTTCATCTTCCACCTTTAGTGTGGGCAACAACGGGGCCAGACGAGGATGCGCGTGTTCTACCTTGACCACGCCTGGCTCCCTGGCTGTAGTCGAACTCATCATCGCTGAGGAAGCCGATGCGGCGCCATGTGTCCCACTCTACCGCCCTGATTCGACCCACATGTCGGAGTCTAGGGAGAATGTGGAGTCCTCACTGTGGTGACCCAGCATACCACTGCATGTGTAGTATGCAAGTCGTTGACATAACACCAATGAAACACCATCTCACTAGTATTACATCGATCAGAGTGGTACAACAGAAACATCGCAGATCCAAGGTAGGTGCATAGGATTACAAATTTCATCATACAGAAGATCTTCAGAACCTCCTCAACAGGTAGAGGTTTAATCCTGGCGACTACAATTGAGAGATAATACAATGAAGACTAAGCTGGAGCTACACTAATGCAGTTGGATTGCTACAGAACTATTCTAGCTACTTTGGTTCTAGGATTAGGGAATTGGGCCCCTTCTATTCCTATTCTAGTTTTCCACCAAGCTTGGCATAGTCGTTGACTCCATTGATAGTTCTGACGTTGATATAAGGATTCATCTTCATCTTCAGTGTCTCGAGGTTTCCTCTTGTGTTGCCTCCAATCTAAGCAAGGGTTACGAGGGAGTGGGGTGAGTAACGAGCGTTACCCAGCAAGTTCATATAAGGAATAAGGTGTTTTATGCACTATCTACAGCCTTAGACCCAAGAGTCATTTGGCAATGCAAGTTTTCGTAAACATTTCTTCAAGAGGTTGCTTTTATTCAGAAGAACTATGTCCGTCAGCCTTCACAGGTTGATTAGAGCTTCGATGGGCTCCTTTCCTGCCGTGTTCGCAGCTCCTTCCCGGAACAGGGAGTATCCAGATACTTTCTTACACTCTGCAGAGGTGGTCACTTGTACCCATAAGAGATCAACGCTTTGCTGCACATCCGAGTCATGAGCTCGTCCACACTTCCTTTGTATGGGGCCCAGCCGTTGATCCGAGCCAATCACTGTTCCTTCCCGCGACCTTGGATACCCACCCTTTTGCGGCTCCAACTTCGGTTCGCTACCCTCGCCGATCTACACTTTGGTAGTTGCCGACCTCGGCATACTTGTCCTTTCTGACAATGAGTTACCCCCACCGGTTTGGTTACGCACTTTGAGTAACACCGGCCTCGGCACTCTACCCCCATCGTTGCCGCAATCCATCATAGACCACCAGAATCGTGGAATCATTAGGGGGATTCCACCCATCCCGAAGCTCCGCGCAGGGAGACAACTGCTCTGAAACGACGCGTCCGTTGATATGCAAGAGGGAAAAGATACAGCTGACTCTTCCATCCCATTCCAGACCCTATGGTTGACCGTATTTTATGGCACAAGAATCACTGGCAATATTGGTTATTAATCCTAGGTGAACTTTCCAGTTACAGTGGGACCTCCACCATACTCTTACCATGGTCCCACTGCCCACCTTCCTAGGTCGACAACCACCATGGTTGCTAACCACTAGTCATATTCATTCAAGAAAAGCAGAACCTTTGCTTTTATATGCAATCATAATAATAATACCACCGGTATATTTACAAGTACTTTGTTAAAGATAAACAAGAGATATGAGCAAGAGTGAACTTGCCTTTCTGACTGCAAGATTATGCGAGTCAAGGTCTTCGATACGATACAAATCCCAATTCTGAAATAGCAATCATCATCCGGTAAGGATGATATTAGCAATCTGCAGCATGATATGCATAGTATATGATATGCATCGCTTTAAGCGTAACCTAACCACAATGATTTGTTATCTTTGAATTAGGTGATTTCTCTATGATGTGTTGCACTTTTAAGTTCAATTGCACATACAAGGTTGTTAAGGGTTTTAGGTTAACTCACTAGCATTTATAAGTGAAGAATAAAACTTGAAGGAAGATTACTAATTTTAGAGTTGCCATCATTCCTTGCTCACAAGAGAATGGCTAGTTAATGGTGAAGATAGGGAAGTAACAGTTTTAAGTTGCATCAATGATTAGCAATCAATTAGTTGATCACAAGCAAGCAATGTTGAAGGAATTCATATCATTATAACAATACCCAAGTAGTTACGGGATTGACAACAATCTTAATTTATCTAGGCACTTGTCATCAGAAAGCATATGGTGTGATGAAATGCTTATTTGATATGTTCTTAAAAGAATAACTTTTGAAGAACATATTATTTAAAGAGTAAGTATTACTTGAACTTATTTTAAGTGATCATAAAAATTGGTTTAGGAACTTCTCATGATTAGTCATAACTATAAAGGTAACAACCATTGAATAATAGGTTGTAAATGGAAGGCATATTTTATTATCAGTAATGACTTAATATTTTTAATCATTATTAGTTAAAAACAGTAAGGGAAATAAATTTTAGGGTTTTATGTTTTAGTAACTCAAAATTTATGAGTTAATGTTCAAACAACAAAAAGAGAATTATATGATGGTTCTTTAACTTAAGAAGCAATTGAATATTAGATTTACTAGTTGTATTATTTGCATGTTATCAAGTAAAAAAACTTTTGTTGCATTTGTTTTATTCTATAAATGATTTTGCCTAATTTATAATAAAACAATTAATTGGGCAGTGGCCCAAGTAGACCTGGCCGAATTGGCCCATAAGGCCGGCCCAATCAGCCTCGTCTGGCTGGGGTCCAAACCCTCTGGCTCGGTCCGACCGAGACCATCTCTCTCACCCTCGAGTTCCTCTGCTCACCCTCTCTCGCTCCTGACCATTCGCCATGTCGCCTCTACCGCCGCCTGCCGACTCTGGCGAGTCCCGGCCATCCCGGCTGTCGCCGTTGGTCATAGAGGAACCAGCGTTCGCAGATCTATCAACGCCACCGCTTCGATTCGCCCGGCACTTCCACGGGTGGCTGCGCCGAACCCCCCTGCAACTAGGGTGCTGGCCTAATGCCGCCGCTGTTCTCCGGCGCTGCTCCATTCGGTCGGCGGAGGCTGCTGGTGCGGTGCCCGCCACTCCAAACTCGACGCCGGCGGGACGGTGCTCCAGATGCAACCCTGGCGTCACTTATCCCCTCTGCTCCATGGTAGCACTGTGAGCTTCCTCTACTCTCTCCCCTCTCACTCTGTGTATGTGCGATGCATGTATCCAGTGCTACTGCTAGGAATACACCTAACTTGGCCATGATGCGGTGTTAATTTCCTTACTGTGCTACTGTTAGCTTCTCTCTAAGATTCAGTTAAGATACTTGACTGAGTTTAGATTCAGTTTAACAGTGTATTTGTTACTGTTATGGGTTCTAGAATGGCTATGGTGCTCTGATGGGTTCTTACCATGCTGTAGCTAATTTCATGCAAGAAACCAGTCTAAATAGGGTGACTGTTATTGCTTGTTCAAGGATAAAATTCAGTTATGTTGCTTAACTGAACTATGGTTTTGGTGACAACCATTTATCTGTTGCTCTTGTAAACTGGCCACTTGGATGATGCTATATATGAGACTTAGTGACATGTTTCACTAAATTACTGAATGACATGAACTAAAGAAATTAGTTCAGTGATGATTTAGTGAAGGTTTTTGTTATATCTAGATCAGAGGCTGATAATCAAGTGGCTGCTACTATACTATAATGTAGCTACTGTGGTGGCTTGGTTGCAGTTGTGTGCAAAGAGAAATATTGCCTAAACAGTACATTTTGGTAAGAGCAGATATGTACTAGGCTGCTTGGTATAGCCAGTGATGCAAAGGCTGAGGCAAAATATTGGATAAGAACAGATACTTAAATGTGGCTTTTTATTTCTCTGTGATGAATTTGCATAGCATCACTATGCAAGACTGAGAGAAATCCATCTCTCTACCACCTAGGTGAAAATCTAGTGGAAGGGTAGTTTGCTGTGATGATTTTGTCTACTGCTTTTACTTCCCAGAGATATTTATGTTACTTACTAAGAACAGATATTAGATGGTTGTGGCCTTGCTTGACAATATGTACTGTGGTGCTTCACTCAGAGTGTGCACAATGGATTTAAGATGGAGTTGAGATGGCTACCATAATCTGGTTCTAGTGGTGCCTTTGGTTGTGGTGGTGTGTATGAAATAATCATTGGCTTACTAATATACTGATAAGAACATATATTTACTTGATTGCTGATCATGTCTATGATGCAGAGTCTGAGGCACAGATTGATAATAAGAACAGATACTTGCTTTGATTCTATTTTTCTACTCTGTGATGAACTTAGCATAGCACTTCTATGCTATACTGAGAGTATCCCTGCTACCCCCTTTATTTAATTTGTTTGTTGATAAGAATAGAAACTACTACTTGTTCTCTTGGTTTGTTCACCTGATTGCTGGAATGTTTTGGGAGAGGAAGCTGGTGCTGGATCCTTTTATCTGGTGTTCTGCTTCTAACTTGTGCACCTGGCAGCCCTTCTCCTCCTTGCTTGGCAGCCATAGTTCACCTGGCAGCTCTACTCCTTCCTTGCTATCTGACTTGCTTCTTCTTGCTCTTGATCTGCTTCTTAGATGCCACTAAGCAACCATTCTGGCTTGCTTCACCTTGTTTAGCCGCCTGCTTCTTTGGGCTCAGATCTTGAGCCCCAACATGTAACCATCATGGCCGTGGTCCCCTACTGGGAGTATGGGATAATATCCTTGTCTGTTTTATTAAAGCTGCTGGTTGATTGCCTAAGATGAGTAAGGTGCAGTGCGGCTGACTGTTGTGGTCATGTGTTTATACTACTATGCTACTGCTGAGGTTGTGACACCTCCTGCCATGCATGTACTGACAGTGCTGCTTGCAGGTGGTCAAATTGGGTTTCCCTTACCTCTTGAGCAAGCTACGGCTGTTGATGATTATCCTTTGGTTGGTCTTTATTTTTGGTACTTCCAACTCTATTACTCATATATGGTTTCCTAATAATTACTTGTTGGTTAAACTATATATGTGAATAGTGAACTAAATTGCTGCTGGTGGAAATATAATTAAGTCCTCGACCTAATTATACATGAGCTTAATTATTTATTATTAGTAGGTGATACGTCTCAAACGTATCTATAATTTTTGATGCTACATGCTTGTTTTTACACCATTTGCCTTGTGTTTCGTTACACTTCGTGGCACTTTTATGTGATTTCCAGAACTAACCTATTGACAAGATGCCACAGTGCCAGTTCCCTGTTTTCTGCTGTTTTTGTGTTTCAGAAAAGCTACACGGGAAATATTCTCGGAATTGGACGAAACAAGTTCCAGAAGTCTTATTTTCCCCGGAAGCTTCACGAAGACCGAAAGAGAGACGGAGGGGGGCGAGAGGCCGCCCTCACACGTAGGCGGCGCGGCCTAGCCCCTGGCCGCGCCCACCTAGTGTGAGGAGCCCCTGGCTGCCCCCTGACGGCGCCCCTTCGCCTATATAAAGCCTCGGGACGGAAAACCCTAGGAGAGTCGGCGAAATTTCCAGAACAGTTCCGTAGCTCCGCTGCCGCCATTGACGAATTTCGGGGGATAGAAGTCTCTGTTCCGGCACCCTGCCGGGATGGGGAAGTGCCATCGGAGCCATCTCCATTGGTCTCCATCGCCGTCTCCGCCGTCTCCATTGACCTCACCGCCATCTCCATCAACCTTGTTGTCTCCTATGATGAGGAGGGAGTAGTTCACCCCCGGGGCTGAGGGCTCTACCGGTAGCTATGTGGTTCATCTCTCTCTCCCATGACGTGATCTTTATGTGATCGTGAGCTTTGTATCATGTTGAATAAGTAGATGTTACTCTTCTTCATTATGTGTACTCTAGTGTGTTATTAAAGTAATCTATTCCTCCTGCCATGGTGTAACGGTGACAGTGCGTGCATCATGGTGGTACTTGGTCTAGGCTACGATTGTGATCTTTTATGGATTATGAGAATAATTATCACTATGACAGTATTGAAGTGATCTATTCCTCCTTTCATGGTGTAATGTTGACAGTGTGTGCACCGTGTTAGTACTTGGTCTAAGTTGCAATAATATCTATCTTGAGTTGTGATTTGATTTGGATATCTCTATGAGTGGTGTTTGTCAAGTACTTGATGAACTTTGAGGAGTGCTTCGTAGCCCTACGCAATGATTAGTGTTATTCAATAGGAGAGTAATTCAGAGTACCATAGTGAAGAGAAGTTATTTATTTGTTCAATTATGTTATATTTGTTGGGAGTGTGTCCACTAGTGAAAGTATGATCCCTAGGCCTTGTTTCCAAGCTTTGCACACCGTTTACTTGCTGTTTTGTTACTTGTTTGCTTGCTGCCATTTTTATTCCAGATTGTATTTACTACTTATAATCATCCATACCACTTGTATTTCACTATCTCTTCGCCGAACTAGTGCACCTATACATCTGACAAGTGTATTGGGTGTGTTGGGGACACAAGAGACTTTCTGTATCGTAATTGCAGGGTTGCTTGAGAGGGATAGCTTTGACCTCTTCCTCCCTGAGTTCGATAAACCTTGGGTGATCCACTTAAGGGAAACTTGCCGCTGCTCTACAAACCTCTGCACTTGGAGGCCCAACACTGTCTACAAGAACAGACGCGTGCGTAGACATCAAGCTCTTTTCTGGCGCCGTTGCCGGGGAGGTAAGGTAAAAGGTACTCGCATCCTCCTGTGTGAGTGCTCAGAGTTATTTCCTTTAGATTCTGCAATTATATCTTTTTGTTTCTTATTTTTATTTTCACTAGTTAGGCTTAATGGAAAATAAAGAGTTCTTTAGTCTTTTTTCTGAGTTCAGATTTGAAGAGAAAATTGAAAAACCTTTGGAGCTCATTTCGCATAGCAATGTTATTAGTACGAATGCTTTGAATCCCGTTATTGCTAATGCTATGGAAAAGTCTAAGCTTGGGGAAGCTGGTTTTGTTAAGCATGATATTTTTAGTTCCCCAGCTTTAGTGGAGAAAGTTTGCTCTGATGATATTTTATCTCCCATATGCGATGTTTCTAATGATGCTTGTGCTCCTCATCCTTTTGAAATACCTATGAAGATGTTGAACGTGCTATGAATAACTGCTATTTAGGAGATGGAACTGTCCATCCGGGTGATCACTTGCTTTTTATACATGAATTATGCGAGTTGTTCAGGTGTGCAGGTATTTCACCAAGCCAGGTCAAGAGGAAGCTATTCTCTTTATCATTGAAAGGCAGAGCTGAGGAGTGGTATCAACTGCTTCAAGATGGTCCATCTATTGCATGGGAGGAAATTGTGCCTCTCGTTTATTCCAAGTTTTACCCTCCAACTAAAATTCATAAAGATCGTAATCGGATATATAACTTTTGGCCTCATGATGGAGAAAGCATTGCCCAAGCATGGGGAAGATTGAAGTTACTAATGCACAAATGTCCTATTCATGATCTTCCCCGTAATATTGTTATTAATAATTTTTATGCAAGGCTTTCAGGATATTACAAGGATTATCTAGATGCATGCTTTGATGGGTCTTTCACAAGCAAGGATGTTGACACCAAGTGGGATCTGCTTGAAACAATTCAAAACAATATTGAAGGTTGGGATAGCGACAAAGGTAAAGGATCAGGTATGAATTACGAGTTTGATTGCATTAAGTCTTTTGCTGAAACTGCTAATTTTCAAGAGCTTAGTGCTAAATATGGTCTTGATCCTCAAATTATGGTTGATTGCTTTAAAGCCTTTGCTTCCCATATGAATGTTCCTAAAGGAAATGGGGACGTGTATCATGAACCTTTTAAGGACACTTGCATAGAAAGTGATATTGTTATTGATCATTGCAATAAATATGCTCAAACTTCTAAAAGTACTACTTATAAGCATGTTAATTTTTGTGGAATACATAGACCTTGTGAACAGAGTTACAACAAGGAAGATTATTGCATCACCCACGCAAATGAAGAAACCAGTATGTGGCTCAAGGATCTAGATGTGCTTGGTGAAAGGGTTTGTGAGCTTTATCCTTTTCTTTGTGAATTTTGTGGTGAAAAGGGTCACTTTAATTTTCAATGCCCAATTAATCGAACGAGTACCGCAGATTTGTATTGTGATGATAAGATTACTTTTAATCAGTATGATGAGCTTACTTTGTTTTTGAATTGTGAAGATATATCTAGAAAGATTTCTTTGGTTGATATGAGAGATGCTGATATTAATAGTACCCTTCGTGGTTGTTGTCTCTATTGTGCTAAAGATTGCCTCACAAATACTTACTTGCAAGATCTTATAAAACATGATGTTTTGCCAAGCTATGACAGGACTAATAGATGTTTTGACCTTATTAATAGAGAGGAGGAATCCTCCAAAGTTTCTTCTGTTGTTTCTGTCAGCAAATCAGATTATGTGGAGAAGATACCTTTCCCTCCTAAAGAATATGTGGAAAAGATGCCCTTCAAGTCTCTCCCTCCTAAAGGAGAGAGTAAGAAGAGTATGAAGAAGAATAAGAAGAAGAGGAGTAAAAGGCGAGAGAACATGGTATCTTCCCCTAAGCATTATGATCCTGCTATAGATTATGATAATTCTGATTGGGATAATGTTCCCATGCCTGTTACCTATGTTAGTGACCATGATTGGGAAAAGCACTCTACTTTTGATATTGAAAATCTTTTTGGTACCAATTCTAAGGTTAATAATTGTTGTACCATTAGTACTATCCATGTTCCTTCTTATGATGATATGTTTGATGAGTATGCTTTGCGAAATAGTTGCTCTCTAATTTGTGATGATACTAAACCTCTAGTTTATGATGGTTATGATGATGGGTATAATATTTTCAGTTTACCTACTTTTGAGGAGAAAATTAGTTATGATTACAATATGCCTCCTGTTTTTGATGATTATGGTGATGAGAATAATTATTCTATTGAATCTGCTCCTACTACGATTGTTTATGTGGGGAGTATTAATTCTTTTATGCATGTGGCTCATGATAGGGATGTTTTATGTGAAAGTTATATTGTTAGTTCTATTCATGATGCTACTGAAAGTTATTATGAGAGAGGGAAACATGGTTTGATGGTTCTCAACAATATTAAGTTTCCCATCTTTATGTTGCAAATCTTGAAGTGGCACTTGTTTTATCTATCCATGCTTGCTACTATGTGCCTCGTTGATTTATTTTCTTACAAGATTTCTATCCATAGGAAGTGGTTTAGATTTAAATGTGTTTCATATTTTCTTTTTGATGCTCTCTTTTGCTTTAAGTTCCTATATGGCGCCTTTGCCTCAAGCTCTTATATGGCGCCCACATGAGCATCTTTGCAAATTACTGCGCCTAGCTCAAAGGCGTTAAAGAAAAGCACTCTTGGGAGATAACCCATTGTTTTATTTTCAGTACTTTTTTCTTTTATTTGAGTCTTGGAAGTCATTACTACTGTAATGACCGCTTCTTATCCTTTATATTTCATTGTTGTGCCAAGAGAAGCCTCTAATTTGAGTGAGGTAAGATTTGGGGATGTTGCTGTCCTGAAACAGTTTTTCGGTGCTGCACCGTAAAAATTCGTGAAAATTATCTGTATATCTTTTGGACCTGCGATATCTTGTGCATATGCCCCAGGTTATATCCAAACTTTCATTAGTTGAACACTTTTTTATTTGAGGAACAAAAAATCCTCTAAAAATTCGACCTTTGTAAGCTGTTCTGTTTTGACAGATTTCTGCCAATATTTGTGTTTGCCGCTCGATCGCTTTCCTTTTTAGTTCTTTTGATCACGGAACTTTTGGGGAAGTTGCTACAGTAGTATATGCTTAATATGTGGTGGTTTTGGGTTGAAACCTGAAGCAAAAAGGGTTGATTATATGTTATGCTTACACTAAAGTTGCTAATAGATTTGTGTTTAGTTTTGTATGAAGGAAGTTTTCAAGTGTAGGGATCGGAGAGTGATGAGATGAGATGAAGAATGGACAAAAGCTCAAGCTTGGGGATGCCCATGCATCACCCCAAGAAATATCCAAGAAGTACAAGCATCAAAGCTTGGGGATGCCCCCGAGGCCCCCCTTCTTCATCGGCAAAAATCAGGTCACCTTTCAAGACACTATATTTTTATTGCTTTATGCACTATTTGTTTTTCTTGGAGCGTCAGTTGTTTTAGTTTTCTTAGTTAGTTTAGTTTTGTTTGCTGCAATAAATGGTTAGATCACATCATGTTTCTTTTGGAGGAGATGAATTTGTTTTTCATTGCCAAGAACACTCTAGTTTTCACTCTTTTCGTTTAACGAGTGTTCTCTTTTTCTGCTACTGCGTTTAGCCTTTGTTTTTCGCCTTGATTTTTGTTCAGATCTTGTTATATATTTTCATCAAGGTGTATTTTTGCCTCTGATCTTTATTGGTTTTCATCGAAAGAGGTGTTTATAATTTTTTTTGAATGGTGTTGGAAAATAGAAAAAGCTTTATGCAAAAAAGTGGTACAAGAAGGAGCTTGTGTAGACTGCGGCTTAGGCTTTTTCATGTCATGCTTGATGTCTTTTTGATAGTATGCTTAGTGGTTTTTCTGTAGCATGACTTGTCTCAAATGACTGAGATTGCTTAATGAGCCTTTGAAAAAATCATGCGTTGTTTATATTATTTGGAAGCATTAATTTGGTTTTCTCCTTTGATGCTTTATTTGGGTTGACTTGGCGCATGCTTACACCATGTTGACTACAAAAATAAGTCACCTATAGCCTCTATGATCATTTAGTTTTTGACTTTTGATGCCATCTTATGCTTCTTTTAATGTTGCTTTGTCGCTTTGCATGATTATGGCCGTTATTGCTCTCTTAGTTGGTCGCTCCCAGTCTTTTGCTAGCCCTCACCTTGTACTGAGTATGAGCTCTACTCGTGCATCCAACTTCCAAAAACCAAGTTTGCCATTGTGTCCACTAAAATTCCTATGCATGATATTTGCAAGCCATTCCAAGTAAATTTTCATGTGCTACCTTTCAAAAACCTTCAAAACACTTCTCATTTTGTGACACTGTTTTCAGCTCATGGGGACGTAGTGGTCGGATTTGCTATCTTCCATATTGCTTATTCCAAAAAGGAACAAAAAGAGAAAAAAAGAAAGAAAAAAGGCACTCCTCCATGGTATGTGAATGTTGGTGGGCACCCGATGGAATCGGTTAGCCATGGTTTGTGAAAGGAAAAAAGGTGGGGAGGAGTGCCAAACTTTATAAAACAGCACAAAAGTGTCAATCTCTCTCAAAAACTTGGTTCATTTTTGTATGGAGGATAGTAAGAACCCCATTATCAGTCGTTGACAAAAGCAACCACCTCTCAAAACCAATTTTTATCTCTCTGTTTTACAAATGAAAAGCTCTAGCACATGTTTAATCACTGCTTCCCTCTGCGAAGGGCCTTTCTTTTACTTTTATGTCGAGTCACCACCTTCTACCTTTATGCACCATCTAAGAGGGCATAGTTGTCATTCTGAGTATAATGTGCATTGTCCCAAAGTTTTCATTGATTGATTAATGATCATGGTTTCACTTGTTCTTAAATTATTTGTACCTAGTCGCCCTCTTAAACTTGAAGGTGTCCTATGCATTTATGTTTTGCTCTCCATGAAGGACAAGCTGAAAATCATTTACTATGTTTTTCCATATGATTTGAACACACGTTTGACTTTCATTGTTTCATTATTCATGATCTTTTGTTTGTGTTCTTTTTCATGTTATAACATGGTTGCCAAGTTTCTATCATCAAGATTATGTCTTTCATGCCCATCTTTTAAGTTCTTTGATCTCAGCACTCAATGCTTTACCTATATGATCAAGATTGTGTAGGTGCATGTCACCTCAAAAATTATTTCTTTTGTTATCACTTACCTACTCGAGGACGAGCAGGAGTTAAGCTTGGGGATGATGATACGTCTCAAACGTATCTATAATTTTTGATGCTCCATGCTTGTTTTTACACCATTTGCCTTGTGTTTCGTTACACTTCGTGGCACTTTTATGCGATTTCTAGAACTAACCTATTGACAAGATGCCACAGTGCCAGTTCCCTGTTTTCTGCTGTTTTTGTATTTCAGAAAAGCTACACAGGAAATATTCTCGGAATTGGACGAAACAAGTTCCAGAAGTCTTATTTTTCCTGGAAGCTTCCCGAAGACCGAAAGAGAGCCGGAGGGGGGCCAGAGACCGCCCTAACATGTAGGGGGCGCGGCCCAGCCCCTGGCCGCGCCCACCTGGTGTGAGGAGCCCCTGGCTGCCCTGTGACGACGCCCCTTCGCCTATATAAAGCCTCGGGACGGAAAACCCTAGGAGAGTCGGCGAAATTTCCAGAACAGTTCCGTAGCTCCGCTGCCACCGTCGACGAATTTCGGGGGACATAAGTCTCCGTTCTGGCACCCTGCCGGGATGGGGAAGTGCCCCCGGAGCCATCTCCATCGCCGTCTCCACCGTCTCCATTGACCTCACCGCCATCTCCATCAACCTTGTTGTCTCCTATGATGAGGAGGGAGTAGTTCACCCCCGGGGCTGAGGGCTCTACCGGTAGCTATGTGGTTCATCTCTCTCTCCCATGATGTGACCTTTATGTGATCGTGAGCTTTGTATCATGTTGAATAATTAGATGTTACTCTTCTTCATTATGTGTACTCTAGTGTGTTATTAAAGTAATCTATTCCTCCTGCCATGGTGTAACGGTGACAGTGCGTGCATCATGGTGGTACTTGGTCTAGGCTACGATTGTGATCTTTTATGGATTATGAGAATAATTATCACTATGATAGTATTGAAGTGATCTATTCCTCCTTTCATGGTGTAATGTTGACAGTGTGTGCACCGTGTTAGTACTTGGTCTAAGTTGCAATAATATCTATCTTGAGTTGTGATTTGATTTGGATATCTCTATGAGTGGTGTTTGTCAAGTACTTGATGAACTTCGAGGAGTGCTTCGTAGCCCTACGCAATGATTAGTGTTATTCAATAGGAGAGTAATTCAGAGTACCATAGTGAAGAGAAGTTATTTATTTGTTCAATTATATTATATTTGTTGGGAGTGTGTCCACTAGTGAAAGTATGATCCCTAGGCCTTGTTTCCAAGCTTTGCACACCGTTTACTTGCTGTTTTGTTACTTGTGTGCTTGCTGCCATTTTTATTCCAGATTGTATTTACTACTTATAATCATCCATACCACTTGTATTTCACTATCTCTTTGCCGAACTAGTGCACCTATACATCTGACAAGTGTATTGGGTGTGTTGGGGACACAAGAGACTTTCTGTATCGTATTTGCAGGTTTGCTTGAGAGGGATAGCTTTGACATCTTCCTCCCTGAGTTCGATAAACCTTGGGTGATCCACTTAAGGGAAACTTGCTGCTGCTCTACAAACCTCTACACTTGGAGGCCCAACACTGTCTATAAGAACAGATGCGTACGTAGACATCAGTAGGCTAATGCTTCATCTTGACCATCTAATGTCAATGGTGA
Source organism: Dactylis glomerata (assembly GCA_007115705.1). NCBI lineage: Eukaryota > Viridiplantae > Streptophyta > Magnoliopsida > Poales > Poaceae > Dactylis > Dactylis glomerata. Next base: position 1,131,635 of record QXEO01000155.1, on the reverse strand, counting down.
ATCCTTAAATCTGGAAACATGTGGGCTTGCCAAGGACCCTAGCTAGATTAGAGGGAGAAGAAAACACTGTTGCCTTGTTGCCTAAAGATAAATAGGATCATTGTGGTTGCCTTGTCCCTCTTCTGATATGGATCAATCAGTGTTGCCTCTAGTCCCTGTTGCCTTCTTGATAATTGTTGCCTCTTGATCCAAGTGTGTGGTCAGTGTTGACCCAATTATGCTCAAGTGATCCTTATGTTGCCAAAATAAGATTTACTCCCTCTAATCACCATTTGGGGATCAAGACTAGTTCTTGATTCCCTGTTAGCTAGTTTCCAACACTAACAATGTCTCACCAAAGGTGAAGACAAACATTTTAACATTAACACACGCCATTTCTTTTGTCTTTGTTGTTTTGTTTTGCAGGAAAAGAAGATAAGAAGATGGAGAAGATTAGTTTAGGATTTTCCTTTTCTTTTTTAATCTTTTATTTCAAGTTTGTAATTTTTATTTCATTCTTGTAACTTCTCTCACTATTTGAGATTTGTAATATAACAAACTCATTTATAATAAAGAACATTATTCTTTATTCAATGTTGCACTTTACTTTATTCATTTAAATTTTAATATCCTTATTTGTGATTTGAATTCCCAGTCAATTATATTTGAATTATTCTCTTTCAATTTTGAATTACGAATTCAAATTGTTTCCCCTCAATTTAAGAAAATCAACAAAGGTCATGTCGAAATTTATCGCACCCATGTCGATGACTAACTCAATTCCCATTGACACAAGCGAAACCTCGATCACTTTGACAGTTTTAATTAAAAGCATGAAAATTCTTCGGATTTTCTGATGCATGAATGCAATGCACACTTCTGTGTTCTCTCTATTTCTAGCCTCACATCCTGGGATGTTACAGACTCTCCCCCTTAAAATCAACTTTGTCCTCAAAGTTCGAACTCTCTGACGTTTGGGCTGAGCTTATCCTTGACATCCCCTAGTTCGCAACTCCTCCTCCAATTGATTGGATATAGAGGATATCCCTTTGTTCAGAGTACCCCTTGAATCCTCTTTGTCTGACTCTGAACAGTTGTCACTTGAATCAATCCTAGGCTGTCTTCGGACACTCTTGAAGAATCTAATAGTCTTCAACTCCATAGTTTACTTAGTATTACCAGCCTTTTTGGCGAGGTCTCCATAGTAGGGTATCAACCTTCTACTTCAGGCCTAGCTATGGTTTATAAAATAAGGTTTCACGGAGATCATAATGACACTTAAGAGGTCCATTAAGGCATAGGCATACCTAAAGATTTAGTTCAAAGGAATGGATTAGACTCATTTAGCCTATCCAACATAGGGTTTTGGATCACCTTCATAAACTTGATCTTGGCCCTCTATGCTCGAAAAGTTACTAACTGTGGTTCATACTAGTGGTGGTTCATGGTCCACAATCGTTTAACTTCTTCACTGCCCTCCCAATGGAGCTACAGTGAATCTTAGGAAAGTGTACTTCCAACATACTTCATCCAACTTCCAACACCTTTGGTTTCTGAAATACTCCTCCATCCAGGTTTTCTGCTTAATCCAACTAATTTGGTCTATGATGCCTGGTAAATGACCAGCCCGTTGGGAACCCCAAGAGGAAGGTATGATGAATATAGCAGCAAGATTTTCCCTCAGTAAGAAACCAAGGTTTATCGGTCAGGAGAGGAGCAGACAAACGACTGAAGGTGATGCCTGCTAGCTTGCGACAGCTCCGGACAATTTATAGGGCGCCTCATCCAAGCTTTGCTTTGCTAGCTGCAATGCAGAACCTGCACACAACACAACCAAATACTTTGTTCCCAACTTACGATGAGGTTGTCAATCTCACCGGTTTGCTTGAAACAAAGGGTATGAGCGTATCGAGTGGAAAGTGATAATAATATGCGAGTAAAGTAAACAATGCGAGTAAAGTAAACAAGTGATAGCAATATAAAGGAAATAGGACCGGGGTCCACAGTTCACTAGCGATGTCTCTCCATAAGATAAAATAACACAAGCTGGGTAAACAAATTACAGTTGGGCAATTGATAGAATAAAGACAATGTGCATATGATGAGAGGATCACTATGAGATTTACTCTGGGCATTACAACAAGATACATACACCGCCATCCAACTGCATCTATGACTAATAATCCACTTGTGGCGAATCAATCCGAGAACTCCACAAGTATTAAGTTGCGAACAACAGATAATTGCATTAAGCAAAGTGTGTAATGTAAACAAAGCATATGCCCTCGTGCATATGAATGTTGTTTTCCCCCTAGTAGCAACAGCACATCTACAACCTTAGAGGTTTCTGTCACTCACCCAGATTAAATAGAGGCATGAACCCACTATCGAGCATAAATACCCCCTCTTGGAGTCACTAGCAACTACTCGGCCAAGATAGCTACTAACAACGGAGAGCATGCAAGATCATAAACAACATAGAGATAACATAAGATAAATTTCAGTATATCAACTCAAGCATAACACCAATATTCATCGGATCCCAACAAACCAAACATGTAGAATTACATAACGGTGATCTCAATCATGTAGGGCAGCTCATGAGATCTAAACATGAAGCACATGGTGGAGAAGACAACCATCTAGCTACTGCTATGGACCCATAGTCCAAGGTAGACTACTCACTCATCGCTCCGGAGGTAAGCATGGTGATGAAGAAGACCTCCGGTGGCGATTCCCCTCTCCAGCAGGGTGCCAGGAAGAGCTTCTGGACCCTCTCGATCTTCGGGTCGACGGCGGCGGCGGATCATGATGTGTTCTAGAAAACTGATCGGGTACTTAGGTTTTTCCTGTCTAGGGGTCTTTATAGGCGAAGGGGCATCGTCAGAAGTGGACCGAGGCGGTCTCACACATAGGGGGCGCGGCCCAGCCCCTGGCCGCGCCGCCCTGGTGTGAGGGCCCCTCGTGGCCCCACTCCGTCTCCTCTTCGGTTCTCTGGAAGCTTCGGTGAAATTCTGGGCGACTGGCTTTGGTTTCGTCCAATTCCGAGAATATTTCATGTGTAACTTTTCTGAAACACAAAAACAGCAGAAAACAGGGAACTGGCACTGTGGCGACTTGTTAGTAGGTTAGTTCCGGAAAGTGCATAAAAGTGCCACGAAGTGTAACGAAACACTAAGCAAATGGTGTAAAAACAAGCATGGAGCATCAAAAATTATGGATATGTTAGAGACGTATCAGCATCCCCAAGCTTAACTCCTGCTCGTCCTCGAGTAGGTAAGTGATAACAAAAGAAATAATTTTTGAGGTGGCATGCACCTACACAATCTTGATCATATATAAGCGTTGTGCGCTGGGACCAAAAGAACTTAAACATGGGCATGAAAGACATAGTCTTGATAGAATAAACTTAGCAACCATGTTATAACATGAAAATGAACACAAACAAAAGATCATGAAAATGAAACAATGAAAGTCAAACGTGTGTTCAAATCATAAGGAAAAACATACAAATGGTTTTCAGCTTGTCCTTCATGGAGAGCAAAACATAAATGCATAGGACACCTTCAATTTTAAGAGGGCGACTAGATACAAATAATTTGAGAACAAGTGAAACCAACAATATGAATCAATCAATGAAAACTTTGGGACAATGCACATTATACTAAGAATGACAACTATGCTCTCTTAATGGTGCATAAAGATAGAAGGTGGTGACTCAACATAAAAGTAAAAGAAAGGCCCTTCGCGGAGGGAAGCAGTGATTGCAAGTTTTATAAACCTTCAAAAATTATAGTACTTACCGGCTTTGAGCTCTCATTGCCCCCATCATAAGCATCTTGAATGGTTAAAGTTAATGCGAGAACACTCATGCTGCATATGCTTGACAAATCATAAGTTGAAAACCTCGTGTCCCGTGAATACGAGTACCCAAACCTCATGCTACTTTACTTAGAGTCCCAAGCAAGGCTCTTGTCATTGTAAGTATATACGTATCATCGAGAACCGCCAATGGGGTACCTCCGTGCCCGATGACATGGAACAAGCCCACATCAAAATGACAGGACAAGCAGACAATGAACACCTCGACATCTCTTTTATTTACCATTTGTATAGCTTTTTATTTTGAGATGCGTCGTCGAATGTCCACTATAGGCATGCTGCAAATTTCCACCATGAATTATGCATGGCTTAGATTGGCGGCCCAGGCATTTCTCTAACACATATACAAACTCCATGATCACGCAAGATTCCCAATTCATTTCACACTGCGAGTATCAATAAACAAAAGATCACGATATCAACTCAAATAAGAAGTGCAATGTTGAAAGCTTACCCCATGACGGCATGGATGGGCTAATCTCCAACTTACAACTTGCAAGCATAACAACTCAACATAAGAGACCACAATGTCAAATTTTTAAGAATGAGAAAAATAAAGTGTGCCTTCCGGTTCGTGAGAGCTTTACTGACCAATTTTTGCATAACACTGGTAAGAGTTTAATTTGAAGAGTAGATAAAAGCAAGTCAAATGTACTTTGGAATAGCAAATTGCTAATAGGTATGTATGGTGGACACTTTGGCAAACTTGGTTTTTAGGAGTTGGATGCACGAGTAGAGCTCATACTTAGTACAAGGCGAGGGCTAGCAAAAGACTGGGAGCGACCAACTAAGAGAGCAATAACGGCCATAATCATGCAAAGCGACAAAGCGACATTAAAAGAAGCATAAGATGGCATCAAAAGTCAAAAACTAAATGATCATAGAGGCTATTGGCGACTCTGTAAGAGTCTGACATGTGTGAGCATGCGCCAAGTCAACCCAAATAAAGCATCAAGGAGAAAACCAAAATAATGCTTTGAAACGATAAAAACAACGCATGATTTTTTCAAAGGCTCATTAAGCAATCTCAGTTATTTGAGATAAGTCATGCTACAGCAAAACCACTAAGCATACTATCAAAAAGACATCAAGCACGACATGCAAAAGCCTAAGCCGCAGTCTACACAAGCTCCTTCTTGTACCACTTTTTTGCATAAAGCTTTTTCTCTTTTCCAACACCATTCAAACTTTTTTATAAACACCTCTTTTGATGAAAACCAATAAAGATCAGAGGCAAAAATAAACCTTGATGAAAAGATATAACAAGATCTGAACACATATCAAGGCGAAAATCGAAAGCTAAACGCAGTTCTAGAAAAAGAGAACACTCGTTGAAATTGTAAGAATGAAAAACGGAGTGTTCTTGGCAAATGAAAAGCAAGGCAACTTCTCCAAAGGAATTTGTTGGGGTCCAACCATTTATTACAGAAAACAAAACTAAATTAAACTAAGAACTAAAAATAACTGACGCTCCAAGAAAAACGCATAATGCATGAAGCAATAAAAATATAGTGTCTTGAAAGGTGACCTGATTTTTGCCGATGAAGAAGGGGTGCCTCAGGGGCATCCCCAAGCTTTGACGCTTGTACTTCTTGGATATTTCTTGGGGTGATGCATGGGAATCCCTGAGCTTGAGATTTTGTCCGTTCTTCAACTCATATCATCACTCTCCGATCCCTACACTTGAAAACTTCCTTCATACAAAACTAAACACAAATCTATTAGCAACATTGGTGTAAGCATAACATAGAATCAACCCTTTTTGCTTCAGGTTTCAACCTAAAACCACCACATATAAAGTATATACTACTGTAGCAACTTCCCCAGAAGTTCCGTGATCAAAAGAACTCAAAAAGAAAGCGATAAAGCGGCAAACACAAATATTGGCAGAAATCTGTCAAAATAGAACAGCTGACAAAGGTCAAATTTTTAGAGGGCTTTCTATTGCTCAAATCAAAAAGTGTTCAACTAATGAAAGTTTGGATATAACCTGGGGCATATGCACAAGAAATCGCAGGTCCAAACAATATACAGAGAATTTTCACTAATCTTTATGGTGCAGCACCGAAAACTATTTCAGGACAGCAACATCCCCAAATCTTACCTCACTCAAATTAGAGGCTTCTCTTGGCACAAAAACGAAATAAAAAGGATAAGGAGAGGTCATTACAGTAGTAATAACTTCCAAGACTCAAATAAAAGAAAAAGAACTGAAAGTAAAAACATTGGGTTATCTCCCAAGAGTGCTTTTCTTTAACGCCTTTGAGCTAGGTGCAGAAAATTGCGAATCAAGTAACATCAAGTGATGAAGCATCAAGCTCATAATTTGCTCTAAGAATAGAGTCAAACACTAATTTCTTTCTCTTTCTAGGGAAGTGTTCCATACCTTTCTTGAGTGGAAATTGATACTTGATGGTGCCTTCCCTCATATCAATGATGGCACCTACAGTTCGAAGAAAAGGTCTTCCCAAAATAATAGGACATGAAGCATTGCATTCAACATCCATGACAAGAAAATCAACGGGAACAAGGTTATTGTTAACCACAATAAGAACATCATTAATTCTTCCCAAAGGTTTCTTCTTAGCAACGTCAGCAATAGGAACATCATAATAACACTTTTCAAGCTGTGGTAAATCAAGCATATCATAAATCTTTCTAGGCATAATAGAAATACTAGCACCTATATCACATAAAGCATGGCAATCAAAATCATTAACATGCATATCAATGATGGGTTCCCAACCATCTTCTAACTTCTTGGGAACAGAAGCTTTTTGCTTCAACTTTTCATCCCTAATTTTCATAAGAGCATTGGTAATATGCTTAGTAAAAGCAACATTTAAAGAACTAGCATTGGGAGTCAAAGCAAGCTTTTGCAAGAACAAAATAACTTCAGATATATTGCAGCCATGAACATCAAAATCATTAAAGGAAATAGAGCTATCATCTCCTACACTCCGAAAAATTTGAGCACTCTTTTGAGAAAAAGTTTTAGCAGTTTTAGGCTTTTTAACACAAGGAGTAGGAGTTTTCTCTACACCAATCAAAGTAAGAGGATTGCTAGCATTAGGAGCGACATCATTAGAGGTAGTAATGGTACATACCTTCATCTCTCTAGCCATCTCATCTTCTCTTTCCCACCTGGCATGCAATTCTGCTAGCATCCTAACATTTTCATCAATTCTAACTTGGATAGCATTAGCAGTAGCAAAAACATTGTTCTCTTTCACATCATTAGGCAACACTTTTAATTTAAGAAGTTCAACATCATGAGCAAGGCTATCAACTTTAGAAGCAAGAATATCAATTTTGCCTAACTTTTCCTCAATAGACTTGTTAAAAGCATTTTGCTTACCGATGAAGTCCTTGAGCATTACCTCAAGCTCGGAGGGCGTGGCCCTAGTTTTGTTGGAGGAATTACCATAAGAGTTACCATAACCATTACCATTTGTAGAAGGATACGGCCTATAATTGTTACTAGCAAAATTGTTCCTATAAGCATTGTTGTTGAAATTATTATTTCTAATGAAGTTTACATCAACATGCTCTTCTTGAGCAACCAAAGAGGCCAAAGGAATATTATTAGGATCTACATGAGTCCTATCATTAGAAAGCATAAGCATAATAGCATCAATCTTATCACTCAAGGAAGAGGTTTCCTCAACAGAATTTACCTTCTTACCTTGTGGAGCTCTCTTGGTGTGCCATTCAGAGTAATTTATCATCATATTGTCGAGAAGCATTGTTGCGGTGCCCAAGGTAAGGGACATAAAAGTGCCTCCAGCAACTGAATCAAGTAGGTTCCTCGAAAAAAAAATCAGTCCTGCATAAAAAGTTTGAACAATCATCCAAGTAGTCAGTCCATGAGTGGGACAATTCTTTATCATAGATTTCATTCTTTCCCAAGCTTGAGCAACATGTTCATTATCAAACTGACTAAACTTCATAATATTGCTACGCAAAGCTATAATCTTAGCAGGAGGATAGTATCTACCAATAAAAGCACCCTTACACTTAGCCCATGAATCAATACTATTTTTAGGCAAAGACAGCAACCAATCTTTAGCTTTTCCTCTCAAAGAAAAAGGAAACAACTTAAGCTTAATAATATCACTTTCAACATCCTTATACTTTTGCATCTCACATAGCTCAACAAAATTGCTCTTTCATAACAAGGTTCAACAAAGCAGGCTTAATCTCATAAAAATTTGCAGCAGGAGCAGGTGGCGCAATAGGAGTGCAGATAAAATCACTATTGTTCGTGCTAGTAAAGTCACACAACTTGGTGTTTTTAGGAGTAGCCATTCTAGCAAACTAAAAGCAGACAAGTAAAAACAACTATCAAGGATTCTATTTTTTTTGGGTTTTTGATAAAACGATGCAAGTAAAAATAAAGTAAAGCAAAACAATAAACAAAGTAAATGATGTGCGTGCGAAAAACTCCCCTCGCAGAAGTCTTCTTCTTCCTCCCCGGCAACGGCGCCAGAAAATATTGCTTGATGCCTGGTAAATGACCAGCCCGTTGGGAACCCCAAGAGGAAGGTATGATGAATATAGCAGCAAGATTTTCCCTCAGTAAGAAACCAAGGTTTATCGTTCAGGAGAGGAGCAAACAAACGACTGAAGGTGATGCCTGCTAGCTTGCGACAGCTCCGGACAATTTATAGGGCGCCTCGTCCAAGCTTTGCTTTGCTAGCTGCAACGCGGAACCTGCACACAACACAACCAAATACTTTGTTCCCAACTTACGATGAGGTTTTCAATCTCACCGGTTTCTTGAAACAAAGGGTATGAGCGTATCGAGTGGAAAGTGATAATAATATGCGAGTAAAGTAAACAATGCGAGTAAAGTAAACAGGTGATAGCAATATAAAGGAAATAGGACCGGGGTCCACAGTTCACTAGCGGTGTCTCTCCATAAGATAAAATAATACAAGCTGGGTAAACAAATTACAGTTGGGCAATTGATAGAATAAAGACAACGTGCATATGATGAGAGGATCACTATGAGATTTACTCTGGGCATTACAACAAGATACATAGACCGCCATCCAACTGCATCTATGACTAATAATCCACTTGTGGCGAATCAATCCGAGAACTCCACAAGTATTAAGTTGCGAACAACAGATAATTGCATTAAGCAAAGTGTGTAATGTAAACAAAGCATATGCCCTCGAGCATATGAATGTTGCTTTCCCCCTAGTAGCAACAGCACATCTACAACCTTAGAGGTTTCTGTCACTCCCCCAGATTAAATAGAGGCATGAACCCACTATCAAGCATAAATACCCCCTCTTGGAGTCACTAGCAACTACTCGGCCAAGATAGCTACTAACAATGGAGAGCATACAAGATCATAAACAACATAGAGATAACATAAGATAAATTTCAGTACATCAACTCAAGCATAACACCAATATTCATCGGATCCTAACAAACCAAACATGTAGAATTACATAACGGTGATCTCAATCATGTAGGGCAGCTCATGAGATCTAAACATGAAGCACATGGTGGAGAACACAACCATCTAGCTACTGCTATGGACCCATAGTCCAAGGTAGACTACTCACTCATCGCTCCGGAGGCAAGCATGGCGATGAAGAAGACCTCTGGTGGCGATTCCCCTCTCCGGCAGGGTGCCGGGAAGAGCTTCTGGACCCTCCCGATCTTCGGGTCGACGGTGGCGGTGGATTGCGATGTGTTCTGGAAAACTGATCGGGTACTTAGGTTTTTCCCGTCTGGGGGTCTTTATAGGCGAAGGGGCATCGTTAGAAGTGGACCGAGGCGGTCTCACACATAGGGGGCGCGGCCCAGCCCTTGGCCGCACCGCCCTGGTGTGAGGGCCCCTCGTGGCCCCACTCCGTCTCCTCTTCGGTTCTCTGGAAGCTTCGGTGAAATTCTGGGCGACTGGCTTTGGTTTCGTCCAATTCCGAGAATATTTCCTGTGTAACTTTTTTGAAACACAAAATAGCAGAAAACAGGGAACTGGCACTGTGGCGACTTGTTAGTAGGTTAGTTCCGGAAAGTGCATAAAAGTGCCACGAAGTGTAACGAAACACTAAGCAAATGGTGTAAAAACAAGCATGGAGCATCAAAAATTATGGATACGTTGGAGACGTATCAGTCTAATTCTTCCAACTTTTGGTGTACTCTCCCCCTTAGGCTTTCCTAATGTTCTCTCAAAGAAATCTGCGGTGCACCCACACAATTGTGGATATCCGGTATGAATTCTTTGATTATGGGTTTAGGTAGGGCTTCTATTCCACCTTGGAGGTATGAACTTACCCAAAAGTTCTAAAAGTTGATGAGAATTGGGTTTTCCCATCGTTACCTACCCTAATTCGGACGGTAGGGTGTATACAAAGCCACGGGAGAAATCCGGCAGAGTTTCTCTTGTACCGGAGGACATCCACGATAGGCAGTTGTATATAATGAACAAGATATGAACTAATGGGGATATAAACGAACAAATGGCTTCAATGGATCATTGTTAACATGTAAGTCTATGAAAATTTCACAAGTCTTGGTCCGTAGACAAAGACTACAACTCGAAGATAAGAAAAGATACTACTAACGTCTTAACCACCAATCTACAATTCAAGATTTTGGGACTAGGGATCAAAGTTATACAGAAATGTTATGTGTCTTAGTCACGCTAGCAACAAGGGTTACTGGGGTTACCACTCCCAGGCTGAGTAAAGCAGCAGGCAATACCAGAATGGATCATCGGTACTACAACACCTCAATCGACCCGTGATGTACTAAGCATAACCAATGCTGTATAACAACGAGCTCGAGTACCTCCAACTCAACTGTAGATAACCTAGTTAGTGGTTCTACTCCATGATGTGGTGTTAGGATCTAGTATATACGAACTTAGAGTTCCACTAAATTCCAATACTTCATACTTCTACCACCCCCTGATACTTCCATGAATGGGTCTTACTACTTTTCTCCAACTTTTGCCCCCAACTGTGGTATCTCTTAATCAATTTTTCTTCTTCTAGGGTTTGTATTGCAAGAAATACACCATCTACAGGTGTCTTCTCATACATTCCCTTCTTGTTTGGCTTCCTTCTTGTCATGAATCTTCCTCTTTGTCTTGACTGTCTTAGGAATTCGTCTATCCCTCACACAATTCCCTTAGCCCTCTAGATCAATACCATGAAGTAAGAACTGGATAATGCAACATGCACTTGCATATCAGAGTTAAACTTCATGTATGGATCTAGTCAATCAATAGAAATCCAAGAAAAATCCAAATGTGTGCTGGCAACATACCTCATCATAAGCCTGTTGAGTAAAACATCTCTATAATTTAGGCTTAGATGTGTACTTTATAGCACCAAGTAATATAGGTTTATATCGCGCTATATTGCACATAGTGGTGGACTACTACTCTTTGTCTCAATATTTACTCTAATTGCTCAATTGCAATCAAATAAATTTGAACAAATGGGTTTGGGAGTCTTTATGACTGATCTAAATGTGTCTTCCCATTATTCTATAGCTTACCTTCCGTTCTAGTGAAGACTATCCTCACATGATCTCTCGAAACTTCTAGCATAGCTGCTCTAAACACCTACTTCGCTAAGTATGGTTCACACAACTCCATGATGTTCATGGGGTTCTCCGTTGTGCTTTGATCAATCTACCCCAACTAGGGCTACAGTTCTTTCATATTTAGCCTAGTTACCATAGTTTGGAACACTTCATTAACACTTCTTCTTGTTGAACATCTTCCTCCTCAGCAAGGAATTGCTGGTTTACTATAGTGCTCTACCCTGGCATGTAAGGATTCTCAAGTGAATCTAACATGCTCCAAGCTTTTACACTGTGGTTACTACTTACTTGTATGTGGCATCCTTGAGTATCCACATACATGACTTAACAGGGGTCCTACTACCTCATATAGCTTCACTTCATCACTTAACATCATCCTACTACAGTTTCGGATGACTCAAGTTTAACACGACGGCCTTGGTATACTTCTTCCAATAGGATAGTTCCCATTCTGGTTGTATCCTCTCTTTGGACTACCATGTATTGTATACCAATTGTAATCTACTTCCATCCTTTGTGTAAGGTTATAATAATGTCATAACTACTTGGTATGGAACAAGATATCTAGCTTCACTTAAGAAGACAGGTAAGAATTTGACTCAACTGTGTCAGGAGTATCCTTTTATTGAATATCCATCCCAAGTCATAAGAAGAATTAGTTCAGATAAGATGGCTTCCTATAGTCACTACCAAACCTACAGGTCTCCTATTAAAGGGTTTTAATCCTAGGGTCAAAGCGTTTGCTCTGATACCAACTGTGGTGACCCAGCATACCACTGCATGTGTAGTATGCAAGTCGTTGACATAACACCAATGAAACACCGTCTCACTAGTTTTACATCGATCAGAGTGGTACAACAGAAACATCACAGGTCCAAGGTAGGTGCATAGGACTACAAATTTCATCATACAGAAGATCTTCAGAACCTCCTCAACAGGTAGAGGTTTAATCCTGGCGACTACAATTGAGAGATAATACAATGAAGACTAAGCTAGAGCTACACTAATGCAGTTGGCTTGCTACAGAACTATTCTAGCTACTTTGGTTCTAGGATTAGGGAATTGGGTCCCTTCTATTCCTATTCTAGTTTTCCACCAAGCTTGGCATAGTCGTTGACTCCATTGATAGTTCTGACATTGATATAAGGCTTCATCTTCATCTTCAGTGTCTCGAGGTTTCCTCCTGTGCTGCCTCCAATCTAAGCAAGGGTTACGAGGGAGTGGGGTAAGTAACGAGCGTTACCCAGCAAGTTCATATAAGGAATAAGGTGTTTTATGCACTATCTACAGCCTTAGACCCAAGAGTCGTTTGGCAATGCAAGTTTTCGTAAACATTTCTTCAAGAGGTTGCTTTTATTCAGAAGAACTATGTCCGTCAGCCTTCACAGGTTGATTAGAGCTTCGATGGGTGATGTCTACACACGCTTCTGTTCTTGTAGACAGTGTTGGGCCTCCAAGTGCAGATGTTTGTAGAGCAGCAGCAAGTTTCCCTTAAGTGGATCACCCAAGGTTTCTCGAACTCAGGGAGGAAGAGGTCAAAGGTATCCCTCTCAAGCAACCCTGCAATTACGATACAGAAAGTCTCTTGTGTCCCCAACACACCCAATACACTTGTCAGATGTATAGGTGCACTAGTTCGGCGAAGAGATAGTGAAATACAAGTAGTAGTGATGATTATAAGTAGCAAACGTGATGTGAAATAAATATCGCTGCGAGCAAACAAGTAACAAAACAGGAAGTAAACGGTGTGCAAGGCTTGGAAACAAGGCCTAGGGATCATACTTTCACTAGTGGACACACTCCCAACAATATAACATGATTGAACAAATAAACAACTTCTCTCCACTATGGTACTCTGAATTACTCTCCTATTGAATAACACTAATCATTGTGTAGTGGCTACAGAAGCACCCCTTAAAGTTCATCAAGTACTTGACAAACACCACTCATAGAGATATCCAAATCAAAGCATAACTCAAGATAGATATCATTGCAACTTAGACCAAGTACTAACACGGTGCACACACTGTCAACATTACACCATGAAAGGAGGAATAGATCACTCAATACTATCACAGCAATAATTATTCTCATAATCCACAAGAGATCACAATCATAGCCTAAACCAAGTACCACCATGATGCACGCACTGTCACCGTTACACCATGGCAGGAGGAATAGATTACTTTAATAACACCACTAGAGTACACATAATATCTGAATAATAACATCTACTTGTTCAACATGATACAAAGCTCACGATCACATAAAGATCACATCATGGGAGAGAGAGGTGAACCACATAGCTACCGGTAGAGCCCTTAGCCCCGGGGATGAACTACTCCCTCCTCATCATAGGAGACAGCAAGGTTGATGGAGATGGCGGTGAGGTCGATGGAGACGGCGGAGACGGCGATGGAGACCGATGGAGATGGCTCCGGGGGCACTTCCCCGTCCCGGCAGGATGCCGGAACAGAGACTTCTGTCCCCCGAAATTCGTCGGTGGCGGCGGTGGAACTGCGGAACTCTTTCTGGAAAATTGCCGACTCCTTTAGGGTTTTCTGTCCCAAGGCTTTATATAGGCGAAGGGGCGTCGTCAGAGGGGGAGCCAGGCGCCCTCACACGGGGCTCGCGCGGCCAGGGGCCTGGCCGCGCTACCCCTGTGTGTGGGGCCCTGGTGGCCCCACTCTTTCTCTCCTTCGGATCTCTGGAAGCTTCCGGGTAAAATAAGATTTCAGGAACTTGTTTCGTCCAATTCCGAGAATATTTCCTGTGTATCACTTCTGATACACAAAAATAGCAGAAAACAGGGAACTGGCACTGTGGCAACTTGTTAATAGGTTAGTTCCGAAAAATGCATTAAAGTGCCACGAAGTGTAACGAAACACAAGGCAAATGGTGTAAAAACAAGCATGGAGCATCAAAAATTATAGATACGTTGGAGACGTATCAATTGGCTCCTTTCCTGCCGTGTTCGCAGCTCCTTCCCGGAACAGGGAGTATCCAGATACTTTCTTACACTCTGCAGAGGTGGTCACTTGTACCCATAAGAGATCAACGCTTTGCTGCACATCCGAGTCATGAGCTCGTCGACACTTCCTTTGTATGGGGCCCAGCCGTTGATCCGAGCTAATCACTGTTCCTTCCCGTGACCTTGCATACCCACCCTTTTGCGGCTCCAACTTCGGTTCGCTACCCTCGCCAGTCTACACTTTGGTAGTTACCGACCTCGGCATACTTGTCCTTTCTGACAATGAGTTACCCCCACCGGTTTGGTTACGCACTTTGGGTAACACCGGCCTCGGCACTCTACCCCCATCATTGCCGCAATTCATCATAGACCGCCAGAATCGTGGAATCATTAGGGGGATTCCACCCATCCCGAAGCTCCGCGCAGGGAGACAACTGCTCCAAAACGGCGCGTCTGTTGATATGCAAGAGGGAAAAGATACAGCTGACTCTTCCGTCCCATTCCAGACCCTATGGTTGACCATATTTTACGGCACAAGAATCACTGGCGACGTTGGTTATTAATCCTAGGTGAACTTTCCAGTTACAGTGGGACCTCCACCATACTCTTACCATGGTCCCACTACCCACCTTCCTAGGTCGACAACCACCATGGTTGCTAACCACTAGTCATATTCATTCAAGAAAAGCAGAACCTTTGCTTTTATATGCAATCATAATAATAATACCAACGGTATATTTGCAAGTACTTTGTTAAAGATAAACAAGAGATATGAGCAAGAGTGAACTTGCCTTTCTGACTGCAAGATTATGCGAGTCACGGTCTTCGATACGATAGAAATCCCAATTCTAAAATAGCAATCATCATCCGGTAGGGATGATGTTAGAAATCTGCAGCATGATATGCATAGTATATGATATGCATCGCTTTAAGCGTAACCTAACCCCGATGATTTGTTATCTTTGAATTAGGTGATTTCTCTATGATGTGTTGCACTTTTAAGTTCAATTGCACATACAAGGTTGTTAAGGGTTTTAGGTTAACTCACTAGCATTTATAAGTGAAGAATAAAACTTGAAGGAAGATTACTAATTTTAGGGTTGCCATCATTCCTTGCTCACAAGAGAATGGCTAGTTAATGGTGAAGACAGGGAAGTAACAGTTTTAAGTTGCATCAATGATTAGCAATCAATTAGTTGATCACGAGCAAGCAATGTTGAAGGAATTCGTATCATTATAACAATACCCAAGTAGTTATGGGATTGACATAAATCTTAATCTATCTAGGCACTTGTCATCAGAAAGCATATGGTGTGATGAAATGCTTATTCGATATGTTCTTAAAAGAATAACTTTTGAAGAACATATTATTTAAAGAGTAAGTACTATTTGAACTTATTTTAAGTGATCATAGAAATTGGTTTAGGAACTTCTCATGATTAGTCATAACTATAAAGGTAACAACCATTCAATAATAGGTTGTAAATGGAAGGCCTATTTTATTATTAGTAATGACTTAATATTTTTAATCATTATTACTTAAAAATAGTAAGGGAAATAACTTTTAGAGTTTTATGTTTTAGAAACTCAAAATTTAAGAGTTAATGTTCAAACAACAAAAAGAGAATTATATGATGGTTCTTTAACTTAAGAAGCAATTGAATATTAGATTTACTAGTTGTATTATTTGCATGTTATCAAGTAAAAATACTTTGGTTGCATTTGTTTTATTCTATAAATGATTTTGCCTAATTTATAATAAAACGATTAATTGGGCAGTGGCCCAAGTAGACCTGGCCGAATTGGTCCATAAGACCGGCCCATAAGGCCTCGTCTGGCTGGGGTCCAAACCCTCCGGCTCGGTCCGACCGAGGGTCAGACCGACTGAGACCATCGCTCTCACCCTCGAGTTCCTCTGCTCACCCTCTCTCGCTCCCGACCATTCCCCATGTCGCCTCCACCGCCGCCTGCCGACTCCGGCGAGTCCCGGCCATCCCGGCCACCGCCGTTGGTCATAGAGGAACCGGCATTCGCGGATCTATCAACGCCACCGCTTCGATTCGCCCGGCACTTCCACGGGTGGCTGCGTCGAACCCTCCTGCAACTAGAGTTCTGGCCTAATGCTGCCGCTGTTCTCCGGCGCTGCTCCATTCGGTCGGCGGAGGCTGCTGGTGCGGTGCCCGCCACTCCAAACTCGACGCCGGCGGGACGGTGCTGCAGACGCAACCCCGGCGTCACTTATCCCCTCTGCTCCATGGTAGCACTGTGAGCTTCCTCTACTCTCTCCCCTCTCACTCTGTGTATGTGCGATGCGTGTATCCAGTGCTACTGCTAGGAATACACCTAACTTGGCCATGATGCAATGTTAATTTCCTTACTGTGCTTCTGTTAGCTTCTCTCTAAGATTCAGTTAAGATACTTGACTGAGTTTAGATTCAGTTTAACAGTGTATCTGTTACTGTTATGGGTTCTAGAATGGCTATGGTGCTCTGATGGGTTCTTACCATGCTGTAGCTAATTTCATGCACGAAACCAGTCTAAATAGGGTGACTGTTATTGCTTGTTCAAGGATAAAATTCAGTTATGTTGCTTAACTGAACTATGGTTTTGGTGACAACCATTTATCTGTTGATCTTGCAAACTGGCCACTTGGATGATGCTATATATGAGACTTAGTGACATGTTTCACTAAATTACTGAATGACATGAACTAAAGAAATTAGTTCAGTGATGATGTAGTGAAGGTTTTTGTTATATCTAGATCAGAGACTGGTAATCAAGTGGCTGCTACTATACTATAATGTAGCTACTGTGGTGGCTTGGTTGCAGTTGTGTGCAAAGAGAAATATTGCCTAAACAGTACATTTTGGTAAGAGCAGATATTTACTAGGCTGCTTGGTATAGCCAGTGATGCAAAGGCTGAGGCAAAATATTGGATAAGAACAGATACTTAAATGTGGCTTTTTATTTCTCTGTGATGAATTTGCATAGCATCACTATGCAAGACTGAGAGAAATCCATCTCTCTACCACCTAGGTGAAAATCTAGTGGAAGGGTAGTTTGTTGTGACGATTTTGTCTACTCCTTTTACTTCCCAGAGATGTTTATGTTACTTACTAAGAACAGATATTAGATGGTTGTGGCCTTTGCTTGACAATATGTACTGTGGTGCCTCACTCAGAGTGTGCACAATGGATTTAAGATGGAGTTGAGATGGCTACCATAATCTGGTTCTAGTGGTGCCTTTGGTTGTGGTGGTGTGTATGAAATAATCATTGGCTTACTAATATATTGATAAGAACATATATTTACTTGATTGCTGATCATGTCTATGATGCGGAGTCTGAGGCATAGATTGATAATAAGAACAGATGCTTGCTTTGATTCTATTTTTCTACTCTGTGATGAACTTAGCATATCACTTCTATGCTATACTGAGAGTATCCCTGCTACCCCCCCTTTATTTAATTTGTTTGTTGATAAGAACAGAAACTACTACTTGTTCTCTTGGTTTGTTCACCTGATTGCTGGAATGTTTTGGGAGAGGAAGCTAGTGCTGGATCCTTTTATCTGGTGTTCTGCTTCTAACTTGTGCACCTAGCAGCCCTTCTCCTCCTTGCTTGGCATCCATAGTTCACCTGGCAGCTCTGCTCCTTCCTTGCTATCTGACTTGCTTCTTCTTTCTCTTGATCTGCTTCTTAGACGCCACTAAGCAACCATTCTGGCTTGCTTCACCTTGTTTAGCCACCTGCTTCTTTGGGCTTGGATCTTGAGCCCCAAGATGTAACCATCATGGCCGTGGTCCTCTACTGGGAGTATGGGATAATATCCTTGTCTATTTTATTAAAGCTGCTGCTTGATTGCCTAAGATGAGTAAGGTGCAGTGCGGCTGACTGTTGTGGTCATGTTTTTATACTACTATGCTACTGCTGAGGTTGTGACACCTCCTGCCATGCATGTAGTGACAGTGCTGCTTGCAGGTGGTCAAATTGGGTTTCCCTTACCTCTTGAGCAAACTATGGTTGTTGATGATTATCCTTTGGTTGGTCTTTATTTTTGGTACTGCCAACTCTATTACTCATATATGGTTTCCTAATAATTACTTGTTGGTTAAACTAGATATGTGAACAGTGAACTAAATTGCTGCTGGTGGAAATATAATTAAGTCCTCGACTTAATTATACATGAGCTTAATTATTTATTATTAGTAGGCTAATGCTTCATCTAGACCATCTAATGTCAATGGTGAATCCTTAAATCTGGAAACATGTGGGCTTGCCAAGGACCCTAGCTAGATTAGAGGGAGAAGAAAACACTGTTGCCTTGTTGCCTAAAGATAAATAGGATCATTGTGGTTGCCTTGTCCCTCTTCTGATATGGATCAATCAGTGTTGCCTCTAGTCCCTGTTGCCTTCTTGATAATTGTTGCCTCTTGATCCAAGTGTGTGGTCAGTGTTGACCCAATTATGCTCAAGTGATCCTTATGTTGCCAAAATAAGATTTACTCCCTCTAATCACCATTTGGGGATCAAGACTAGTTCTTGATTCCCTGTTAGCTAGTTTCCAACACTAACAATGTCTCACCAAAGGTGAAGACAAACATTTTAACATTAACACACACCATTTCTTTTGTCTTTGTTGTTTTGTTTTGCAGGAAAAGAAGATAAGAAGATGGAGAAGATTAGTTTAGGATTTTCCTTTTCTTTTTTAATCTTTTATTTCAAGTTTGTAATTTTTATTTCATTCTTGTAACTTATCTCACTATTTGAGATTTGTAATATAACAAACTCATTTATAATAAAGAACATTATTCTTTATTCAATGTTGCACTTTACTTTATTCATTTAAATTTTAATATCCTTATTTGTGATTTGAATTCCCAGTCAATTATATTTGAATTATTCTCTTTCAATTTTGAATTACGAATTCAAATTGTTTCCCCTCAATTTAAGAAAATCAACAAAGGTCATGTCGAAATTTATCGCACCCATGTCGATGACTAACTCAATTCCCATTAACACAAGCGAAACCTCGATCACTTTGACAGTTTTAATTAAAAGCGCGAAAATTCTTCGAATTTTCTGATGCATGAATGCAAAGCACACTTCTGTGTTCTCTCTATTTCAGCCTCACATCCTGGGATGTTACACTCACGCAGATCGGGCGGTAGGATCAGGCACCGACGCCTAAGCTCCTCTTGCCGTGTCCTCCCTTCGCGCGACACCGGCGGACCAGTACTTTCCTCGCGTTGACGTGCCAGCCGTCAGGGAGATGGATGTCGTCCCACCCCGCGGACTCGTTGTTCTTGTAGAGAAGCTGGGCCACCCACACGGGGACGTAGAAGCAGTTGCGCTCCTTCATGTTGGACTTGGAGGAGCTCTCCTCATCGTCGTTCTTGTCCTTTTTGAAGGGGAAGGACTTGCCCATCACACCGGCATGGTGGTGTCGGTGGTCTAGGAGGCAAGAAACTATGGAGATAGAAATGTGTGAGGTCTATGGCGAGATCAAGGTTGTCTGCGTGCTTAAAAAGGCAAGGGACGATGCCACAATCATTGCCCGACGCGGCAGTCCACGTGTGGGTGCCATTGATGGAGGCGCAGACGATGTCGTACGCAGGGAGACGAAGCAAGCCATTGATGGTGGCGCAGAGGGGAAGCGGGCGGTCAGCGGCCGCATAGAAAGATGAAGCGTCCGCACAGAAAGAAGAAGCGGCCACAGTCACTAATGGACGGCCCCAGAACTGCAAGGAAGGACATGCGCGCGGACATGTTAACAGAATTCACCGTTTAAATTTGAGCAACAAATGAATCGCCGCAGATAACTCGGTCTATTTCCGTTAATCCGTTGGGATGGTCGTGAATGTCCTACTATCTGTTCGGATACAAAAGAACACCCGTAGTCCGTTTATGTTGATCCGTTAACATAAATATTTTTAATCACAAAAATGCTCTGAAAAGCGCTCGCCAGATAAAAGATTACCCAAATATTTGAACCTGACACTGGGAACATTTGAACCTGACACTGCGAACTAAAATAGTTCGACGGCCGTGGGAGTCTGTATCGTCGAAAGGCTCTAGATAAACATATATCAGCGTTGCATCAGTTCACTAAAAAAAGGATTACAAATAACAAACATGGGTTGCACGTGCTTGTAAGTTGTAACGACGCATGCATCATCCATGTGATTGGTGTGCGCTATCTCGTATACTCCATTTCAGCTCTGTTCCGCTGTGCCCCAACACAGTATTTTTCGAACCAAGAACAGGTATGCAGTA
The DNA here is from genome assembly GCA_007115705.1 of Dactylis glomerata. NCBI lineage: Eukaryota > Viridiplantae > Streptophyta > Magnoliopsida > Poales > Poaceae > Dactylis > Dactylis glomerata. Next base: position 1,110,956 of record QXEO01000155.1, on the reverse strand, counting down.
TTTCTTAGCGGGGAACATTTGACCTGAACTAAATCGAGCGCAAACTTCACTTTGTTAGTTTAGGCTTTTTACAATGTATTGGCTCTTAGCACGTTATTATACATTGATGTTTATTCTAAAAGATAACCACTACAATGTAGTATTGTAACTTAAGATTGTATCTAAATATAATGATTTTAGCCTTATGTATGCATGTGATTAAACTAGCAATACTTTTTGTATATGACTTTGTGTAAAGGTTATAGCTTAGCTAAGATACAATATCACTTTCTTTTATTAATTAATAGAGTGTCACATCATCACTTTACCTATAATACTGTACTAAAAAACTTACATTGTGAAAGACCTTAATTCAACTGTACATGTACATTCTTGGTGGTGGTCTAACTCTAACTTCTACTACCAGTAGTTGTTCGGTGCAGTCGATCGTCATCTCTGACGATAGATCCTCCTACTTTTCCATCCTCATACCAAACCGAGCTAGCTAGGCACACGTGACTAGATGCATCAACCCGAGCGTCTCCGGGGCATCGAACTCCTCAACAAGCCGCCGCCGTGGGCGTGTGAACGCGCGCGGCCGCACGACGAAACGGACAATGAAATGAATGAATATACTTCCTCCCTAGCTAGTTGCCCATCATGTCATCCCCTCCCCTGTTTCTAGATCGAGACCGACCCCGACGCAACGGACAACGAGAGAAGACTAATCCAACAGAGAGATCGAGATGCACGTACGCCCGCCCGCCCGGCCTTGACCGATTTAGGACGACGACAGCTACGTGCACTGAACACCAGCGATTCGTTAATTACCTGGCACGAGTCGTCGGTCTTATGTGTGCGCTGCGCACGGTTGGGTGGCTGGACAAGCACGAGACCGACTCCAACTCTTTGCAAGTGGGCGGCGCCGGCGACGGCGACGGCGACGGCGACGAATCGCCAGTCCACTAGTCCAGCGTCTACGTAGTTCGAGTTGCGTGGTCTTCAGTCTCCTGTAAATCTTGTAAACGTAAGCCGCCGGGACGGTACCGAACTGAGTGGGAAATGCATTGACAGCCAAACAATTCAACGATCACAACGAAATTAAACCACTATCCTTCTTGAATTCGGAAAGTTGACCAATGATCAACTCCAATAGTTTATCCCTCTTTTTTTTTTGTCAATACGTCTTGCATGGAAAACCACATGGATCTCACGGGTTGGCTTATAGGAGTATGAAACATAGGAATGTAAATATGTAAACATCTGAAACTCCAGATGGTGGATAAGTTCTATGAAGCCATTTATTTTTGAACATTTGAAAACAACATTTTGAAGATTTAAATCATCTATAAAAAATCCTATATGTAGAGATGATGTACTTTACCAACATGTAAAATTTTAAGGGTTTGTCTATGTGTCAGTCGTCTGAGAAATAGTTATTTCTCAGTCACTCAGAAAAGTGTAACCGTAGTTTAAAGAAAAGTGCAACCGCAACGAGTTGCACTTTTCTAACAGAAAAGTGCAACTGATGCGTATTTTTTAGGGTGACTGAGAAATAACAATTTCTCAGTCGCCTGTTACTTAGCAAATCCGAAATTTTAACACGAAATAACCTACATCCAGGGCTACAAAAAAAGTCAAATATTATGTCATTTTGAGAGGTTTAAAATTTTGCATTGTTCACTACTTTAAATTTGAGATTATGTCATTTTTGTATAACATCGAATATAAATTATTTTGATTAGAGATTTTACATTTAGTAAAGCATAACATTGTCTACATCAAGGTATTTTTCCCAAAAAAATAATTCTTCAAGATGTTGATTTTAATTTTTTAAGAAGGCCTCTTTGGAGCCCGGGCTCCGTTTATGCACGCCCATGTAAACATATAATACAATAGTACAAACAGTCATTTTGATGCATCATGGAAAAAACACATTAAAAGTGACTTGATCGTACACCATTGAGTCTAATAAAGATGGTATAGTGGACAAATTCTTATTAAATCCATAGGAATCGAATACACTTAAATTTAAGCAACATTATTTTGTTGGTCGGAATAATCCAATCCTAAGGACTGGAGTTGTACAAAATTCTAATAAAATTCTTACAATCAAAAGATGCATGGCCTTAAATTGTAATACACGTACTCTCTCTGTCCTAAAATATGTTGCGTATAATTTTTTGAAAAAGTCAAATTTTATAAACTTTAACTAAGTACATAATAAAAGATATCGACATCCGCAATACCAACTATGTATAATATGAAAGTATATTTCATAATAATTCTAAAAATATTAATTTAAAATTATAAATTTTATTAAATATTTAATAAAGTTTGACTTTGACCAAAAACTATAGGCAACATAAATTAGGATGGAGGGAGTGGGCTTTAAAAAAAATTGAAGTATGCCAGTAGAGTGACCTAGTTAGTGGGTGAATTCTGATCAATGCGCCCTCACCTGATCAAGTATGAAGTATGCCGTTACCGTTAACCACTTAGCAGATATTTGAGACGAACCGTTGACTCGTAGTCTGTAAAGTCAAAGTTAGTGGAGCACCACGGCACGAGATGAGAAGCAGCTTATGAGTCAAACCTCTGCTCGATAACTAGTTAACGGTAGCCCGGCGACCAAAGAAAATGAAAAGAAGGGTAAAGCTTCCCTTTACTTTGGCTGGTGCGCAAGCGCGACCGACGTAACGCACCTCGACCGGCCGTCGCACAAGTCACCGCCGTCCACGGCGGTCGAACTCACACGCTCGCGCGCAATCGCGAGGATCATTGTCACATCGTGCGCTGAAAGCCTGAAATGTTGTGTGAATACTCGACTTTTCTGTTCACGGGAGAGTATTCGGCCAAATCAATTTAAGTTTTTGAGTTGTACTCCCGCCGATCGAAAGAATGTGCAGGTAATTCTATCCTAACTTCCTATAAAATTTAAACTAGTCACCAATAATTGTTTCCAGTTGCAAGCTCCGGCTGTTCACGGGAGAGCACAGATGTCTCGCGACCGCGACCGTCGCCTGGTAAGTGCCCCGCCGCCGCCGTGCTGATCTGACTGCTCCGGCCACCTCCGGTCCAGTTGCAGCCAGATCCGGGATCCCCTTCGCGTGCTCTCTCTTCCAGCCCTGCAGTCCGGCACCTCCGCCTGCGCGGTCGGGGCTGCCGTGCTCCATCTCCGCGCCAAGCTCCGCTGCAAGCTCCGGCTCCTCAGTGTCCATCTCCCCGGCAAGCTCCGCTGCAACCTGCGGCTCCTCAGTGCCCCGTCTCGAGCCGCGTCGTCATGAGCTCTTCCTCATCCCCCGCTCGTTCGTCGCGTTTGCCCCCAGCAGGGAGATTCCGCAAGGAGAATGGCGGCGTGGTCGTCTCGCGCACGACCGTCTCATCTGCGACGGCGAACGCTCCAGGCCCAACGCTCAGCGCTGCTCCTGCCGGTGTCGCCTCAGGTCTGCTGCCGCCGTCCACGGCCTCGATGCCAGCAGGGCCTATGTCTGCACCTGTCAGGCTTTCTCCCGGCGGCGGGGTCAAACTTGCTCGTCCTCACGCACCTCCGCCGCCGACCATTCTGCAGAAGGCGTTCATGGCTCCTTCTAGTCCAGCTGCAGCTGTGCTTGTTGCAGCTCTCGCTGACGACGTGGGCATCTGTGGAGAGCCTGCTACCACGGAAGTTTCCGTCCTTGCTGATGCAGCGCTGCCTCCTTCGACTCTGCTTTGGGCTTCTCTGAGCTCTGACGAGGACGACCTCGATGAGTTGGCTCCACGGACGCCGTTGGCCTCTGCCAAAGGCGCTCTTGCTGCTTTCGACACTGATGGTGTGTGCCATGATGAGAAGGCACCAGCGGAACCCTGCGGCGGCCTCTCTGCCACGGCTGCCACTATAGGAGATGAGGAAGGCTGGAAGCAGGTCGGTCGGGGAGGTCGTCGTGGCTGTGGTGCTCCTCCTGAGCCATCGGCTTTGCTTTGGAAGGAAGGTCTCGAGCGTAGTCTTGCCTTCAAGCGTTGGGCTTGAGGGAGGTGCTTCCGCTGCCTTGAGCGTGGCCACCAGGTCATCTTGTCGTGAGCCCTTTAGATGCATCTGTTGTCGTCGTCCAGGTCATCGGGAGCGTTTTTGTCAGACTCTCTCCGGACCTACGTGCTCGCTCTCCAGACGCTCGTGCTCCTTGTCAGCGGAGCTGCTCTCCGCCCGCTCAGCCTCGGCAACCCTCCGCATCACGAAGTTGGGCCGAGGTTGTGCGCCACTGATGTCTACGCACGCGTCTGTTCTTGTAGACAGTGTTAGGCCTCCAAGTGCAGAGGTTTGTAGAATAGCAGCAAGTTTCCCTTAAGTGGATCACCCAAGGTTTATCGAACTCAGCGAGGAAGAGGTCAAAGTTATCCCTCTCAAGCAACCCTGCAATTACGATACAGAAAGTCTCTTGTGTCCCCAACACACTCAATACACTTGTCAGATGTATAGGTGCACTAGTTCGGCGAAGAGATAGTGAAATACAAGTGGTATAGATGATTATAAGTAGTAAATGTAATATGGAATAAAAATGGCAGCAAGCAAACAAGTAACAAAACAGCAAGTAAACGGTGTGCAAAGCTTGAAAACAAGGCCTAGGGATCATACTTTCACTAGTGGACACACTCCCAACAAATATAACATAATTGAACCAATAGATAACTTCTCTTCACTATGGTACTCTGAATTACTCTCCTATTGAATAACACTAATCATTGTGTAGGGCTACGAAGCACTCCTCAAAGTTCATCAAGTACTTGACAAACACCACTCATAGAGATATCCAAATCAAATCACAACTCAAGATAGATATTATTGCAACTTAGACCAAGTACTAACACGGTGCACACACTGTCAACATTACACCATGAAAGGAGGAATAGATCACTTCAATACTATCATAGTGATAATTATTCTCATAATCCATAAAAGATCACAATCGTAGCCTAGACCAAGTACCACCATGATGTACGCACTGTCACCATTACACCATGGCAGGAGGAATAGATTACTTTAATAACACACTAGAGTACACATAATGAAGAATAGTAACATCTACTTACTCAACATGATACAAAGCTCACGATCACATAAAGATCACATCATGGGAGAGAGAGGTGAACCACATAGCTACCGGTAGAGTCCTCAGCCCCGGGGATAAACTACTTCCTCCTCATCATAGGAGACAGCAAGGTTGATGGAGATGACGGTGAGGTCGATGGAGACGGCGAAGACGGCGATGGAGACCGATGGAGATGGCTCCGGGGGCACTTCCCCGTCCCGGCAGGGTGCCGGAACAGAGACTTCTGTCCCCCGAAATTTGTCTTCGACGGCGGCGACGCTGCGGAACTGTTCTGGGAAAAACGCCGACTCCCCTAGGATTTTCCGTCCCGAGGCTTTATATAGGCGAAGGGGCGTCGTCAGGGGGCTGCCAGGGGCTCCTCACACATAGGGGGCGCGGCCAGGGCCTGGGCCGCGCCGCCCTGGTGTGAGGGCAGGCCCTGGCCCCCCTCCGACTCTCGTTTGGTCTTCGTCCTTCGTCCGGGAAAAATAAGACTTCTGGAACTTGTTTCGTTCAATTCCGAGAATATTTCCTGTGTAGCTTTTCTGAAACACAAAAACAGCAAAAAACGGGGAACTGGCACTGTGGCATCTTGTCAATAGGTTAGTTCCGGAAATCGCATAAAAACACCACGAAGTGTAACGAAACACAAGGCAAATGGTGTAAAAACATGCATGGAGCATAAAAAATTATAGATACGTTTGAGACGTATCAGCATCCCCAAGCTTAACTCCTGCTCGTCCTCGAGTAGGTAAGTGATAACAAAAGAAATAATTTTTGAGGTGACATGCACCTACACAATCTTGATCATATATGTAAGCATTTGTGAGCGGAGATCATAAGAACTTAAAACATGGGCATGAAAGATATAATCTTGACAATAAAGACTTAGCAACCATGTTATAAACATGAAAATAAACACAAACAAAAGATCATAAAAATGAAACAATGAAAGTCAAACGTGTGTTCAAACCATAAGGAAAAAAACATACAAATGGTTTTCAGCTTGTCCTTCATAGAGAGCAAAACATAAATGCATAGGACACCTTCAAGTTTAAGAGGGCGACTAGATACAAATAATTTGAGAACAAGTGAAACCAACAATATGAATCAATCAATGAAAACTTTGGGACAATGCACATTATACTAAGAATGACAACTATGCTCTCTTAATGGTGCATAAAGATATAAGGTGGCGACTCAACATAAAAGTAAAAGAAAGGCCCTTCGCAGAGGGAAGCAGTGATTGCAAGTTTTATAACCTTCAAAAATTATGGTACTTACCGGCTTTGAGCTCTCATTGTCCCCATCATAAGCATCTTGAATGGTTAGAGTTAATGCGAGAACAATTATGATGCATATGCTTGACAAATCATAAGTTGAAAACCTTGTGTCCCGTGAATACGAGTACCCAAACCTCATGCTACTGAACTTAGAGTCCCAAGCAAGGCTCCTGTCATTGTAAGTATATATGTATCATCGAGAACCGCCAACGGGGTACCTCCGTGCACGATAACATGGAACAAGCCCACATCAAAATGACAGGACAAGCAGACAATGAACACCTCGACATCTCTTTTATTTACCAATTGTATAGCTTTTTATTTTGAGATGCGTCGTCGAATGTCCACTATGGGTATGCTGCAAATTTCCACCATGAATTATGCATGGCTTAGATTGGCGGCACAGGCGTTTCCCTAACACATATACAAACTCCATGATCCCCGCAAGATTCACAATTCATTTCACACCGCGGGTATCCATAAACAAAAGATCACGATATCAACTCAAAAGAGAAGTGCAATGTTGAAAGCTTGCCCCATGACTGCATGGCTGGGCTAGTCTCCAACTTACAACTTGTAAGCATAACAACTCAACATAAGAGACCACAATGTCAAATTTTTAAGAACAGGAAAAAGTAAAGTGTGCCTTCCGGTTCGTGAGAGCTTTACTGACCAATTTTCGCATAACACTGGTAAGAGTTTAATTTGAAGAGAAGATAAAAGCAAGTCAAATTTACTTGGAATAGCAAATTGCTAGTATGTATGTATGGTGGACACTTTGGCAAACTTGGTTTTTAGGAGATGGATGCACGAGTAGAGCTCATACTCAGTACTAGGCGAGGGCTAGCAAAAGACTGGGAGCGACCAACTAAGAGAGCAATAACGGCCATAATCATGCAAAGTGACAAAGTGACATTAAAAGAAGCATAAGATGGCATCAAAAGTCAAAAACTAAATGATCATAGAGGCTATTGGCGACTTTGTAAGAGTCTAACATGTGTGAGCATGCGCCAAGTCAACCCAAATAAAGCATCAAGGAGAAAACCAAAATAATGCTTCCAAATAATTAAAACAACGCATGATTTTTCAAAGGCTCATTAAGCAATCTCAGTTATTTGAGACAAGTCATGCTATAGCAAAACCACTAAGCATACTATCAAAAAGACATCAAGCACGACATGCAAAAGCCTAAGCCGCAGTCTACACAAGCTCCTTTTTGTATCACTTTTTTGCATGAAACTTTTTCTCTTTTCCAACACCATTCAAACCCTTTTTGAGGAAAACTAACATAGACCAGAGGTCCAAATACACCTTGATGCAAAGATAAAACAAGATCTGAACAAAAATCAAGGCGAAAAACGAAAGCTAAATGCGGTAGCAGAAAAAGAGAACACTCGTTGAAACGATAGGAGTGAAAAACGGAGTGTTCTTGGCAAATGAAAAGCGAGTTCATCTCCTCCAAAAGAAACATGATATGATCTAACCATTTATTCCAGCAAACAAAGTAAAAGAAAACTAAAAACAAAAACAACTGACGCTCCAAAAAAACGCATAGTGCATGAAGCAATAAAAATATAGTGTCTTGAAAGGTGACCTGATTTTTGTCGATGAAGAAGGGGGTGCCTCGGGGGCATCCCCAAGCTTTGACGCTTGTACTTCTTGGATATTTCTTGAGGTGACATGGGCATCCCCAAGCATGAGCTTTTGTCCATTCTTCATCTCATCTCATCATTCTCCAATCCCTACACTTGAAAACTTCCTTCATACAAAACTAAACACAAATCTATTAGCAACATTAGTGTAAGCATAGCAATGAATCAACCCTTTTTGCTTCAGGTTTCAACACAAAACCACAACATATAAAGCATATACTACTGTAGAAACTTCCCCAAAAGTTTCGTGATCAAAAGAACTAAAAAAGAAAGCGATAAAGCGGCAAACACAAATATTTGCAGAAATCTGTCAAAACAGAACAGCTGACAAAGGTCGAATTTTTAGAGGGTTTTATGTTGCTCAAATCAAAAAGTGTTCAACTAATTAAAGTTTGGATATAACCTGGGGCATATGCACAAGAAATCGCAGGTCCAAAAGATATACAGATAATTTTAACGAATTTTTACGGTGCAGCACCGAAAACAGTTTCAGGACAGCAACATCCCCAAATCTTACCTCACTCAAATTAGAGGCTTCTCTTGGCACAAAAACGAAATAAAAAGGATAAGAAGAGGTAATTACAGTAGTAATAACTTCTAAGACTCAAATAAAAGAAAAAGTACTGAAAAATAAATAATGAGTTATCTCCCAAGAGTGCTTTTCTTTAACGCCTTTGAGCTAGGCGCAGTAATTTGCAAAGATGCTCATGTGGCCGCCATATAAGAGCTTGAGGCAAGGCGCCATATAGGAACTTAAAGCAATAGAGAGCATCAACAAGCAAATATGAAAGACATTTAAATCTGAACCACTTCCTATGAAAAATAGTCTTGTAAAGAGACAAGTCATGAAAGCGCAAAGCAAAAAGCATAGGAAGGCAAAACAAGTACAACTTCAAGAATTGCAACATAAAGAGGGGAAACTCAATATTGTTGAGATCCATCAAACCATGTTTCCCTCTCTCATAATAACTTTCAGTAGCATCATAAATAAAATTAACAATATAACTATCACATAAAGCTTCCCTATCATGAGCCACATGCATAAAAGAATTAATACTCCCCACATGAACAATAGTAGTAGGAGGAGATTCAACATAATAATTATTCTCATCACCATAATCATCAAAAACAGGAGGCATATTGTAATCATAACTATTTTTCTCCTCAATAGTAGGTGAACTGAAAATATTATACCCATCATCATAACCATCATAAACTAGAGGTTTAGTATCATAACAAGCTAGAGAGCAACTATTTCGCAAAGCATATTCATCAAACATATCATCATAAGAAGGACCATGGATAGTACTAATGGTACAACAATTATTAACCTTAGAATTGGTACCAAAAAGATTTTCAAGATCAAAAGTAGAGTGCTTTTCCCAATCATGATCACTAACATAGGTAATAGGCATAGGAACATCATCCCAATCAGAATTATCATAATCTATAGCTGGATCATAACGCTTAGGGAAAAATACCGTGTCCTCTCGCCTCTTACTCCTCTTATTCTTCTTCTTCTTCTTCATACTCTTCTTACTCTCTCCTTTAGGAGGGAGAGACTTGAAGGGCATCTTCTCCACATATTCTTTAGGAGGGAAAGTCATCTTCTCCACATAATCTGGTTTGCTGACAGAAACAACAGAAGAAACTTTGGAGGATTCATCCTCTCTATTAATAATATCGAAACATCTGTTAGTCTTGTCATAGCTTGGCAAAACATCATGTTTTATAAGATCTTGTAAGTAAGTATTTGCGAGGCAATCTTTAGCACAATAGAGACGACAACCACGAAGGGTGCTATTAATATCAACATCATCCATGTCTACCAAAGCAATCTTTCTAGATATCTCTTCACAATTCAAAAACAAAGTAAGCTCATCATACTGATTGAAAGTAATCTTATCATCACAATACAAATCTGCGGTACTCGTTCGATTAATTGGGCATTGAAAATTAAAGTGCCCCTTTTCACCGCAAAATTCACAAAGAAAAGGATAAAGCTCACAAACCCTTTCACCAAGCACATCTAGATCCTTGAGCCACATACTGGTTTCTTCATTTGCGTGGGTGATGCAATAATCTTCCTTGTTGTAACTCTGTTCACAAGGTCTATGTATTCCACAAAAATTAACATGCTTATAAGAAATAGTACTTTTAGAAGTTTGAGCATGTTTATTGCAATCATCAACAACAATATCACTTTCTATGCAAGTGTCCTTAAAAGGTTCATGATACACATCCCCATTTCCTTTAGGAACATTCATATGGGAAGCAAAGGCTTTAAAGCAATCAACCATAATTTGAGGATCAAGACCATACTTAGCACTAAGATCTTGAAAATCAGCAGTTTCAGCGAAAGACTTAATGCAATCAAACTCGTAATTCATACCTGATCCTTTACCTTTGTCGCTATCTCAACCTTCAATATTGCTTTGAATTGTTTCAAGCAGATCCCACTTGGTGTCAACATCCTTGCTTGTGAAAGATCCATCAAAGCATGCATCTAGATAGTCCTTGTAATATCCTGAAAGCCTTGCATAAAAATTATTAATAACAATATTACGGGGAAGATCATGAATAGAACATTTGTGCATTAGTAACTTCAATCTTCCCCACGCTTGGGCAATGCTTTCTCCCTCGTGCGGATGAAAATTATAAATGTAATTCCTATCTTTATAAACCTGACTAGAAGGATAGAATTTAGAATAAAAGAGAGGTACAATTTCCTCCCACTCAATAGATCGACCATCCTTCAGTGTTTTATACCATTCCTCAGCTCTGCCTTTTAGTGATAAAGAGAATAGCTTCTTCTTAACTTGGTTCATTGAAATACCTGCACACTGGAACAACTCGCATAATTCATGTATAAAAAGCAAATGATCACCAGGATGGACAGTTCCATCTCCTAAATAGCAGTTATTCATAACACGTTCAACAACCTTCATAGGTATTTCAAAAGGATGAGGAGCACAAGCATCATTAGAAACATCACATATGGGAGATAAAATATCATCAGAGCAAACTTTCTCCACTAAAGTTGGGGGACTAAAAATATCATGCTTAACAAAACCAGCTTCCCCAAGCTTAGACTTTTCCATAGCATTAGCAATAACGGGATTCAAAGCATTCGTACTAATAACATTGCTATGCGAAATAAGCTCCAAAGGTTTTTCAATTTTCTCTTTAAATCTAAACTCAGAAAAAAGACTAAAGAACTCTTTATTTTCCATTAAGCCTAACTAGTGAAAATAAAAACAAGAAACAAAAAGATATAATTGCAGAATCTAAAGGAAATAACTCCGAGCACTCACACAGGAGGATGCGAGTACCTTTTACCTTACCTCCCCGGCAATGGCGCCAGAAAAGAGCTTGATGTCTATGCACGCGTCTGTTCTTGTAGACAGTGTTGGGCCTGAAGGAAATATGCCCTAGAGGCAATAATAATATTGTTATTATCATATTTCTTGTTCATGATAATGTTTATATTCCATGCTAGAATTGTATTAAGCGGAAACTTTAATACTTGTGTGGTTTATGAACAACGGCGTGTCCCTAGTACGCCTCTATGGACTAGCTCATTGATTAATGATGGTTAAAGTTTCCTAACAATAGACATGAGTTGTCAATTAATAATGAGATCATATCATTAGGAGAATGATATGATAGACAGACCCAAATAAAGCAGAGCAATTAGATCGTGTCATTGTGTTCATCTTTGTGAAGCTTTTTCCTATGCCAAGTATTGTATTCCTTAGACCATGCGATAATGCAACTTCCTAGTACCAGAAGAGAGCTTTAAGGTCATCAAACGTTATCCTATGAAAGGGTGATCATAAAGGTGTCTCTCAGGTAATCAGAAAGTACTTGTTGGGTTGCATGTATCGAGATGGAATTTGTCCCTCCCGAGTCGGAGAGATATACTTCGGGCCCACTTGGTAATCGATATCAACACCGCTTGCAAGCATATGGTTAAGGAGTTAATCACAAAGTGATATTGGATTACATAACGAGTAAAGTACTTGCTGTGAACGAGATTGAACTAGGTATGCCGATACCGACGATCGAATCTCGGGCAAGTAAAATATCGCGAGACGAAGGGAATATATATACGGGATTAATTGAATCCTGGCATCGTGGTTCATCCGATATGATCATCGATGAATATGTGGGAGTCAATATGGGTTTCCAGATCCCGCTATTGATTATTGATAGAAGATCATGTCTGCATATTCTCGAACCCGTAGGGTCACACACTTAACGAGCATTGACGCTAGGATAGAATGGATAATTGGTTATTGAGTTTTCCGTTCAGAGTCTCGGATGAGATCCCGGACATCACGAGAGGTTCCGGAATGGTCCGGAGAATAAGATTCATATAATGGAAAGCAGTTTTTTGGGTTTCGGAAAAGTTCTGGACTTTTTCGGTAGAGTACCGGAATGTTCTAGAAAGTTCCGGAGGGCTCCATGGTGGGGCCCACATGCCCCAAAGGGTCCACATGGACCAAAGGGTGATGCCTACATGGGCCTGGTCGTCCATGCCCACTTGTCCTATGAGATCAAGGGCAAAACCCTAAGGTTTTCTTATGGGCCAAGGCAAAGGAAACTTAGGGGGGCAAGTTTTCTCCCTGGGGCCACCGGCTTGAATTGGAGGCTAAGGAAGCCCCCTTGGCCGCCCCCCTTGACCTATTTAAAGGGGAGGGGAGGGCTGGGGCGTGCTCACCTAAAAAAACCCTAGCCACCGGCCCAACTGCTGCCCTCCAATCTCTCTCTCTCACGACTGCACGTAGGCGAAGCCCGGCTGCAGAAACTCTCCACCATAAGCACCACGCCGTCGTGCTGCAGATCCAATCTATCTCTCCACCATACTTGCTGGACTAAGGAAGGAGGAGACATCGTTGCACCGTACGTGTGCATCTCTCGGAGGCACCGCCACTTGCGGCGTAGGATCGGATCGGATCGCGGGGAGGAGACAGCTACTACGACTACATCATCCACATTATGTTGAACGTTTCCGCTGTGCGATTTCTTCAAAGGTATGAAGATCTCATCTACCTCTCTCGTTGATTACATCTCCTAGATTAGATCTTGGCTTTCTTGTTCGCTTCCGTAGGAAATTTTTTGATTTACTATGCTGCGAAACCCTTCAGTGGTATCAGAGCTAGATCTATGCGTAGATGTGTTTCACGAGTAGAACGCAACATGCTTGTTGCGGGCGTTGATGTTTTCTGTTGCAAACCTCTATGTTGTGTATTTCTTATGGCGTGGCATAGTGAGATCGAAGCGGTCTAGGCCAACTTTACGTGACCTCGTTCGCGAGACCGGCTCCGCACTTGACGTGTGGCTTGTTCCACGCATGCGGCTAGTGGATGCCAGTTTCTCTCACTATAGTAGTCATGAGATTTACAACGGATGTTAGCAACCATAATATCACCGTTGTGGCTTTTCGTAGGTAAGAATCGTTCTTAACTTGTTACTCCCATAAGCCACGTAAAACATGCAACAACAAAGTAGAGGCGTCTAACTTGTTTTTGTAGGGAGTGTTTTGTGATATGGTATGGCCACAAGATGTGATGTGATATATGTGATGTATGCAATGATCATGTTTTGTAATATTTCACGACTTGCATGTCGATGAGTTCACAACCGGCAGGAGCCATATGGTTGTCTTTATAATTGTGTATGACCTGCGTGTCAACTTCTTATACACCATGTAATAGCTTTACTTTATCGCTAAGTAGTTAGCAATAGTTGTAGTTGCTATTCGTGGTGGAGGCAATCATGGTGGAGTGATGGAGATCATGCCGGCGCGCACAAGATGGAGATCATTGCGCGGAGATTGGCTATACCATGTCACATAAAATTATATGCATGTGATGTTTATCCTTTTATGTATCTTATTATGCTTTGATCGCGACTGTAGCATTATAAGATGATTCCTCACTTAAAGATCAAGATAAAATTGTGTTCGCCCCTCGTATGCGCCGTTGCGAAAGTTCGTCGTGTTCAAGCATCTCGTGATGATCGGGTGTTATAAACTCTACGTTCACATACAACGGGTGCAAGCCAGTATTTGCACATGCGGAGATACTTGGGTTTGACTTGACGAGTCTAGCATGTACAGACATGGCCTCGGAACACACGGACCGAAAGGTCAAGCATGAGTCATATGAATGATATGATCAACATGTTGATGTTCACCATTAAAGCTACATCATTCACGTGATGATCGGTCTCGGTGTAGTGAATTTGGATCATGCTTCACTAAACAACTTTGAGGGATGTTGAATTTAGTGGGAGTTCATTAGTAATTTGATTAACTTGAACTAATTATCATGAACTAAATCTTGATGTGTTTGCAAAAGTCGTTGTAGTTTTTGGCACCGTTTCCCACCGGCACTTAGCTTAATTGAGTTAAAAGAACTATAGAATTCTGGATAATCCTTTTTGGACTAGTGTCGTTTAGTTAAAATGTCAAGTTCAAAGATTAAGTCCTATTGCAGTTTTAGCAAACCTCACTTGCTCCATACGATTTAATAAGTTGTATTAATCTAAGAGCAATGATTCAAGTTTAGCATCTAATATCATGTTTGCCTCCATGAGAAATTGATCTTCAAAATTGTTTGAGAATCAAAGTGATCTTGGAGCTGAAAGAATTGTTTCAGAAACTAACAAGAAGTGAAAGATATTTGATATCTAAAACTTTGATTATTTGCAAAATGATTAAGTATAATTTAGTAAAAGAACATATGCTCATATTGTATGAATATATGCAAAGAATGAAGACGCTGGGCGTCCCGATCACCCAAAAGTTTGGGAAACTAATATTATACTTGCATTTGTCCTTAAGAGCTATAGTAGTTTCATCATGAAAGATGTCATGATAGGACGAATGAAAAGGTATCGGCTAAATTGTTTTGCTATACCAAAAGAATACTAAAGAATGGAATCGGGAAGAATACCAATCATATGATGATGGCGATCCACTTCAAAGTGCAAAATCCAAGGCTATTAGTATTTGACTAACATCCTTTGGACTATGTGTCAAATGATTGATGCCACTATTGATGTTGATAGATTCTTCTAAAAGGAGAGGAAACGCTAAATAGGATCTGCAAAAGTATTTGGTAGAAAAGGAAAAGACTGGAAATGTCCAGCACAGGTATATAAATGATATACATGTTATAGATGTATTCTTTGCTAGTACATAATGTAATTCTTGGGTATTGGATACTAGATTGTTGGTATGAAATGTCATACAAAGCAATAATACAAGAACTACGATGGCCTAAGTAACTAGCAAAAGAATGTGGTAACAATGCGCATCGAGAAACAAATAAATGTGTTATTGTGTTTTTCATCGGCATAAAACCTAGCCTTCTAGATTTGTTAAGAACTTAATAATTGTTATTTTGTTCTGGTATTATGAGAGCAATGGTTGTTCAAATTATTACCATCTTCCATAATCGATGGTTAGATTATTATTATCTTGTTGGTGAAATAGACATTTATAACACTGATGCTAAAGGTCGCAAGACAAAATGAATTTCACTTATATATGACACCGCCGTTTAAGTCATATTGGAAACAAAACATGAAAGAAATTCTATATTGATAGATTTTCGAGTCAATTGATTTTGACATGATTGACGCTTGTGAGACTTTTCCTAAAGATGATTAAACTCTGTTCATGGGCCATGGACAGAACAAGCGACTAACTAAATGGAGATCGTACATGTTGATGTATGTAGTCCATGGTGTGAAGTTGATCATGGTGTATTTTCTATTTCATCAATGACTCGAATAGATGTATGGTATATCTAATCGATAAGATAGAAGTATGAAACAATTGAAATTGTTCAATTTATGAAGTAGAAATTATTGTAACAAGAAAAATTCAAGTTTTTATGATTGGATCATAAAGAAGAATATTTGAGTTACAAGTTTAGCAAGCATCTAAGAGTTAGAGGAATTGTTCCACAAACTTGCATCGTGATAAACACCATAAGAGTATGGAGTTTTCGATGGATGTAATCAAACCTTGTTTGACATGGTTAGATCAATGATGAAATAAAACTACCAATATAATTTGTGGATTATGCTTTAGAGACTACCGCTTTTCATTGAATAGAGCACCATCATAATCCGCTGAAATGACACCGTGCAAGTTATAGTCGTCTTTTCTTAAATTTTGGTATGCACAGCATATGTAAAATGTTTACAACCAAAATCGGATTAGTAAGTCTTTGTAGGGTTATCCCAAAGAATGTCGATGGGTGTTTCTTCTGCCATAAACCCAATTAAAAGTGATTGTCATTGAAAGAAGTGAACTTCTTATGAACGAGTTTTTCGCGAAAGGTTTAAGTGGGAGGAAGATAGAACTTGATGAGGTTATTGAATCTGAGCAAGATGATCAGAGTAGCGCAACACCAGAAAATGTTCTGGAAGCGGCAACTGTATTCATAGCTCACGCGTCTATAATATGTTGTAGTCACGGCATCAAAGTTCCTATTTAACCAAGTTGGTCGTAATCAAATAGCAAGATTTGAGGACGAGATATTATTAGATAATAGTAACCAACAATATACAAAGAAGCGGTGATGGGCCCTGACTTCGTCATATGAATTATTCTAGCAACAATTACATATTGAGATATGATAGTTGAATAAACAAAACAACATTCCTCTACCGGAATTCACACCAAGGATGTGTACCTGACACGACCCAATGGGTTTTGTTGATTCAAAGGTTGCTAGATATGTATGCAAACTTCTATGGTAGAAGTAAGCATAGCGAAGTTGAAATCTTCAATGATGAAAATGTTAAAGTGTTAATTTCATTAAGATATTTGAAGATGCTTGTATTACAAGAAAGTAAGTGGGAGTGCTCAGACATATTTCTAATACTTTATGTGGACGACATATCGTTTATTAGAAATAATGTGTTTTTCTTGATATTGTTAAGTTTTCATTAAAATTAGTTTTTGATGAAAGACTTAGGTAAAACCAGAATATTAAGCATCAATGTCTATGCAGATAGATTGAGGCACTAATATAGTTTTGCCAGAGTACATAGATGAAATATTGAATTTGTTCAATATGGAAACAATAAGAACGGTTCTTGTTGCATGGAAGAGGTTGGAGCAAGAATCAATTGTTTTGACACTTGATGAGTGAAACCGCAAGAATGATTTTATCAATCTTGTATACCATGATATGTAGATCCAGATATGTCCGATGCTCTAAAAGATTACGAGCAATCATATGACGATCGTTGGACAATAGTAAGAATATTCTTATGTACTTTTGAAGAACTAAGAATATATTCTGTATGCAAAAGTGACAAATATTTCATTGCAATGTGTTACATTGGCTTTGTCACATATACAGGTAAAATTTTATCTCAATTTTAAGCTATTTGTTTTGAGTTAGAGGGTGGCACAATAAGATGGAAGAAAGTTCCATGATGACTTGGATGAGTTCCAATGTTAACATTGTGGCGGACACTGCAACGAGGCCTAAGTATATAATCGCTTTAGAAGCGGCATAAAAGATGCAAAGTAGATAGTGATAATCCAACTTATTTGTGGCACTATTGTCTAGGTCATATTGGCATAAAACGCATGAAGAAACTCCATTCTGATGGACTTTTGGAGTCTCTTGATTTTGAATCATTTGACACGTGCAAGCCATGCCTCATGGGCAAGATGATCAAAACCCCGTCCTCCGGAATAATGGAGCGAGCAACGGACTTATTGGAAATCATACATACCGATGTGTGCGGACCCATGAGTATTTCGACGTGCGGTGGATATCGCTATTTTCTCATTTTTCTGATGACTTAAGTAGATATGGGTATGTCTATTTAATGAAACATAAATCTGAAATGTTTGAAAAGTTCAAAGAATTTCAGAACGAAGTGGAAAACCATCGTAACAGGAAAATTAAATTTCTGCGATCTGATCGTGGAGGTTTAGTTCCAAGTGTGCTAGTACTATATAGTTCTATTGTATGACAATAGTGACAACATAGTTTTAGCAAAGAAACGAAGGTTTTATCAGAAGACCAAGTTTATACGATGCCATCTCATACAAGATGAGTAATGCGTGCTAACGCAAAAGAATATGCAAATACAAACGGACCTGAAAGTGTCAGACCCCTAGATAAGGTTTACCACGTGCAACGCATATGAATAACACCGGAATGCCATAGGTGTTAAAGGCGCAAGTATGACTAGATTATTGACTCTAGTGCAAGTGGGAGACTGAAGGAAATATGCCCTAGAGGCAATAATAATATTGTTATTATCATATTTCTTGTTCATGATAATGTTTATATTCCATGCTAGAATTGTATTAAGCGGAAACTTTAATACTTGTGTGGTTTATGAACAACGCTGTGTCCCTAGTACGCCTCTATGGACTAGCTCATTGATTAATGATGGTTAAAGTTTCCTAACCATAGACATGAGTTGTCAATTAATAATGAGATCATATCATTAGGAGAATGATATGATAGACAGACCCAAATAAAGCAGAGCAATTAGATCGTGTCATTGTGTTCATCTTTGCGAAGCTTTTTCCTATGCCAAGTATTGTATTCCTTAGACCATGAGATAATGCAACTTCCTAGTACCAGAAGAGAGCTTTGAGGTCATCAAACGTTATCCTATGAAAGGGTGATCATAAAGGTGTCTGTCAGGTAATCAGAAAGTACTTGTTGGGTTGCATGTATCGAGATGGAATTTGTCCCTCCCGAGTCGGAGAGATATACTTCGGGCCCACTCGGTAATCGATATCAACACCGCTTGCAAGCATATGGTTAAGGAGTTAATCACAAAGTGATATTGGATTACAGAACGAGTAAAGTACTTGCTGTGAACGAGATTGAACTAGGTATGCCGATACCGACGATCGAATCTCGGGCAAGTAAAATATCGCGAGACGAAGGGAATATATATACGGGATTAATTGAATCCTGGCATCGTGGTTCATCCGATATGATCATCGATGAATATGTGGGAGTCAATATGGGTTTCCAGATCCCGCTATTGATTATTGATAGAAGATCATGTCTGCATATTCTCGAACCCGTAGGGTCACACACTTAACGTGCATTGATGCTAGGATAGAATGGATAATTGGTTATTGAGTTTTCCGTTCAGAGTCTCGGATGAGATCCCGGACATCACGAGAGGTTCCGGAATGGTCCGGAGAATAAGATTCATATAATGGAAAGCAGTTTTTTGGGTTTCGGAAAAGTTCTGGACTTTTTCGGTAGAGTACCGGAATGTTCTAGAAAGTTCCGGAGGGCTCCATGGTGGGGCCCACATGCCCCAAAGGGTCCACATGGACCAAAGGGTGATGCCTACATGGGCATGGTCGTCCATGCCCACTTGTCCTATGAGATCAAGGGCAAAACCCTAGCCACCGGCCCAACTGCTGCCCTCCAATCTCTCTCTCTCACGACTGCACGTAGGCGAAGCCCGGCTGCAGAAACTCTCCACCATAAGCACCACGCCGTCGTGCTGCAGATCCAATCTATCTCTCCACCATACTTGCTGGACTAAGGAAGGAGGAGACGTCGTTGCACCGTACGTGTGCATCTCTCGGAGGCGCCGCCACTTGCGGCGTAGGATCGGATCGGATCGCGGGGAGGAGACAGCTAGTACAACTACATCATCCACGTTCTGTTGAACGTTTCCGCTGTGCGATTTCTTCAAGGGTATGAAGATCTCATCTACCTCTCTCGTTGATTACATCTCCTAGATTAGATCTTGGCTTTCTTGTTCGCTTCCGTAGGAATTTTTTGATTTACTATGCTGCGAAACCCTTCAGGGCCTCCAAGTGCAGAGGTTTGTAGAACAGCAGCAAGTTTCCCTTAAGTGGATCACCCAAGGTTTATCGAACTCAGGGAGGAAGAGGTCAAAGCTATCCCTCTCAAGCAACCCTGCAATTACGATACAGAAAGTCTCTTGTGTCCCCAACACACCCAATACACTTGTCAGATGTATAGGTGCACTAGTTCGGCGAAGAGATAGTGAAATACAAGTGGTATAGATGATTATAAGTAGTAAATGTAATATGGAATAAAAATGGCAGCAAGCAAACAAGTAACAAAACAACAAGTAAACGACGTGCAAAGCTTGGAAACAAGGCCTAGGGATCATACTTTCACTAGTGGACACACTCCCAACAAATATAACATAATTGAACCAATAGATAACTTCTCTTCACTATGGTACTCTGAATTACTCTCCTATTGAATAACACTAATCATTGCGTAGGGCTACGAAGCACTCCTCAAAGTTCATCAAGTACTTGACAAACACCACTCATAGAGATATCCAAATCAAATCACAACTCAAGATAGATATTATTGCAACTTAGACCAAGTACTAACACGGTGCACACACTGTCAACATTACACCATGAAAGGAGGAATAGATCACTTCAATACTATCATAGTGATAATTATTCTCATAATCCATAAAAGATCACAATCGTAGCCTAGACCAAGTACCACCATGATGCACGCACTGTCACCATTACACCATGGCAGGAGGAATAGATTACTTTAATAACACACTAGAGTACACATAATGAAGAAGAGTAACATCTACTTACTCAACATGATACAAAGCTCACGATCACATAAAGATCACATCATGGGAGAGAGAGGTGAACCACATAGCTACCGGTAGAGCCCTCAGCCCCGGGGATGAACTACTCCCTCCTCATCATAGGAGACAGCAAGGTTGATGGAGATGGCGGTGAGGTCAATGGAGACGGCGAAGACGGCGATGGAGACCGATGGAGATGGCTCCGGGGGCACTGATGTGTGGTGAATGACCAGCCCGTTGGGAACCCCAAGAGGAAGGTGTGATGAGTATAGCAGCTGGTTTTCCCTCAGTTAAGAAACCAAGGTTTATCGTTCTTGGAGAGGAGAGACAAACGACTGAAGGTGATGCTTGCTAGTTTGCGACAGCTTCGAACAATTTATATATGGCGCCTCATCCAAGCTTTGCTTGCTAGCTGCAACGCGGAACCTGCACACACACAGCCAAGTACGATGAGGTTGTCAATCTCACCGGTTTGCTTGAAACAAAGGTTATGAGTGTATCGAGTGGAAAACAGTAAAAGTATGCGAGTAAAGTAAACAGTGCGAGTAAAGTAAACAGGTGATAGCAATATGATGGAAATAGGACCGGGATCCACAGTTCACTAGTGGTGTCTCTCCATAAGATAAATAACACATGCTGGGTAAACAAATTACAGTTGGGCAATTGATAGAATAAAGATAAACGTGATATGTCAAGAAGATCACTATGAGATTTACTCTGGGCATTACAACAAAATACATAGACCGCCATCCAACTGCATCTATGACTAATAATCCACTTGTGGCGAATCAATCCGAGAACTCCACAAGTATTAAGTTGCGAACAACAGATAATTGCATTAAGCAAAGTGTGTAATGTAAACAAAGCATATGCCCTTGAGCATATGAATGTTGTTTTCTCCCTAATAGCAACAGCACATCTACAACCTTAGAGGTTTCTGTCACTCCCCCAGGTTAAATAGAGGCATGAACCCACTATCGAGCATAAATACCCCCTCTTGGAGTCACTAGCAACTACTCGGCCAAGATAGCTACTAACAACGGAGAGCATGCAAGATCATAAACAACATAGAGATAACATAAGATAATATTCAGTACAGCAACTCAATCATAAACACCAATATTCATCGGATCCCAACAAACCAAACATGTAGAATTACATAACGGTGATCTCAATCATGTAGGGCAGCTCATGAGATCTAAACATGAGCACATGGTGGAGGAGACAACCATCTAGCTACTGCTATGGACCCATAGTCCAAGGTAGACTACTCACTCATCGCTCTGGAGGCAAGCATGGCGATGAAGAAGACCTCCGGTGGCGATTCCCCTCTCCGGCAGGGTGCCGGGAAGAGCTTCTGGACCCTCCCGATCTTCGGGTCGACGGCGGTGGCGGATCGCGATGTGTTCTGGAAAAGTGATCGGGTACTTAGGTTTTTTCCGTCGGGGGGTCTTTATAGGCGAAGGGGCGATGTCAGAAGTGGGGCCAGGGGCCCTCACGCCATGGCGGCGCGGCCAAGCCCCTGGCCGCGCGAGCCACGTGTGAGGGGGCCTGGTGGCCCCTCTCCTACTCTCCTTCGGATGACTGGAAGCTTCCGGGTAAAATAAGACTTCAGGAACTTGTTTCGTCCCATTCCGAGAATATTTCCTGTGTATCACTCTGAAACACAAAAACAGCAGAAAACAGGAAACTGGCACTGTGGCAACTCGTTAATAGGTTAGTTCTGGAAATGCATAAAAGTGTCATGAAGTGTAACGAAACAGTAGGCAAATGGTGTAAAAACAAGCATGGAGCATCAAAAATTATAGATACGTTGGAGACGTATCAGGCACTTCCCCGTCCCGGCAGGGTGCCGGAACAGAGACTTCTGTCCCCCGAAATTTGTCTTCGACGGCGGCGACGCTGCGGAACTGTTCTGGAAAAAACGCCGACTCCCCTAGGGTTTTACGTCCCGAGGCTTTATATAGGCGAAGGGGCGTCGTCAGGGGGCTGCCAGGGGCTCCTCAGACATAGGGGGCGCGGCCAGGGCCTGGGCCGCGCCGCCCTAGTGTGAGGGCAGGCCCTGGGCCCCCTCCGACTCTCGTTTGGTCTTCGTCCTTCGTCCGGGAAAAATAAGACTTCTGGAACTTGTTTCGTTCAATTCCAAGAATATTTCCTGTGTAGCATTTCTGAAACACAAAAACAGCAGAAAATAGGGAACTGGCACTGTGGCATCTTGTCAATTGGTTAGTTCCGGAAATCGCATAAAAACGCCACGAAGTGTAACGAAACACAAGGCAAATGGTGTAAAAACAAGCATGGAGCATAAAAAATTATAGATACGTTTGAGACGTATCAGCATCCCCAAGCTTAACTCCTGCTCGTCCTCGAGTAGGTAAGTGATAATAAAAGAAATAATTTTTGAGGTGACATGCACCTACACAATCTTGATCATATATGTAAGCATTTGTGAGCTGGGATCATAAGAACTTAAAACATGGGCATGAAAGATATAATCTTGACAATAAAGACTTAGCAACCATGTTATAAACATAAAAATGAACACAAACAAAAGATCATAAAAATGAAACAATGAAAGTCAAACGTGTGTTCAAACCATAAGGAAAAAAACATACAAATGGTTTTCAGCTTGTCCTTCATAGAGAGCAAAAAATAAATGCATAGGACACCTTCAAGTTTAAGAGGGCGATTAGATACAAATAATTTGAGAACTAATGAAACCAACAATATGAATCAATCAATGAAAACTTTGGGACAATGCACATTATACTAAGAATGACAACTATGCTCTCTTAATGGTGCATAAAGATAGAAGGTGGCGACTCAACATAAAAGTAAAAGAAAGGCCCTTCGCAGAGGGAAGTAGTGATTGCAAGTTTTATAACCTTAAAAAATTATGGTACTTACCGGCTTTGAGCTCTCATTGTCCCCATCATAAGCATCTTGAATGGTTAGAGTTAATGCGAGAACAATTATTATGCATATGCTTGACAAATCATAAGTTGAAAACCTCGTGTCCCGTGAATATGAGTACCCAAACCTCATGCTACTCAACTTAGAGTCCCAAGCAAGGCTCTTGTCATTGTAAGTATATATGTATCATCGAGAACCGCCAACGGGGTACCTCTGTGCCCGATGACATGGAACAAGCCCACATCAAAATGACAGGACAAGCAGACAATGAACACCTCGACATCTCTTTTATTTACCAATTGTATAGCTTTTTATTTTGAGATGCGTCGTCGAATGTCCACTATGGGTATGCTGCAAATTTCCACCATGAATTATGCATGGCTTAGATTGGCGGCACAGGCATTTCCCTAACACATATACAAACTCCATGATCCCCGCAAGATTCCCAATTCATTTCACACCGCGGGCATCCATAAACAAAAGATCACGATATCAACTCAAAAGAGAAGTGCAATGTTGAAAGCTTGCCCCATGACTGCATGGCTGGGCTAGTCTCCAACTTACAACTTGTAAGCATAACAACTCAACATAAGAGACCACAATGTCAAATTTTTAAGAACAGGAAAAAGTAAAGTGTGCCTTCCGGTTCGTGAGAGCTTTACTGACCAATTTTCGCATAACACTGGTAAGATTTTAATTTGAAGAGAAGATAAAAGCAAGTCAAATTTACTTGGAATAGCAAATTGCTAGTATGTATGTATGGTGGACACTTTGGCAAACTTGGTTTTTAGGAGTTGGATGCACGAGTAGAGCTCATACTCAGTACTAGGCGAGGGCTAGCAAAAGACTGGGAGCGACCAACTAAGAGAGCAATAACGGCCATAATCATGCAAAGTGACAAAGTGACATTAAAAGAAGCATAAGATGGCATCAAAAGTCAAAAACTAAATGATCATAGAGGCTATTGGCGACTTTGTAAGAGTCTAACATGTGTGAGCATGCGCCAAGTCAACCCAAATAAAGCATCAAGGAGAAAACCAAAATAATGCTTCCAAATAATTAAAACAACGCATGATTTTTCAAAGGCTCATTAAGCAATCTCAGTTATTTGAGACAAGTCATGCTATAGCAAAACCACTAAGCATACTATCAAAAAGACATCAAGCACGACATGCAAAAGCCTAAGCCGCAGTCTACACAAGCTCCTTTTTGTACCACTTTTTTGCATGAAACCTTTTCTCTTTTCCAACACCATTCAAACCCTTTTTGAGGAAAACCAACATAGACCAGAGGTCCAAATACACCTTGATGCAAAGATAAAACAAGATCTGAACAAAAATCAAGGCGAAAAACGAAAGCTAAACGCGATAGCAGAAAAAGAGAACACTCATTGAAACGATAGGAGTGAAAAACGGAGTGTTCTTGGCAAATGAAAAGCGAGTTCATCTCCTCCAAAAGAAACATGATATGATCTAACCATTTATTGCAGCAAACAAAGTAAAAGAAAACTAAAAACAAGGCCTAGGGATCATACTTTCACTAGTGGACACACTCCCAACAAATATAACATAATTGAACCAATAGATAACTTCTCTTCACTATAGTACTCTGAATTACTCTCCTATTGAATAACACTAATCATTGCGTAGGGCTACGAAGCACTCCTCAAAGTTCATCAAGTACTTGACAAACACCACTCATAGAGATATCCAAATCAAATCACAACTCAAGATAGATATTATTGCAACTTAGACCAAGTACTAACACGGTGCACACACTGTCAACATTATACCATGAAAGGAGGAATAGATCACTTCAATACTATCATAGTGATAATTATTCTCATAATCCATAAAAGATCACAATCGTAGCCTAGACCAAGTACCACCATGATGCACGCACTGTCACCATTACACCATGGCAGGAGGAATAGATTACTTTAATAACACACTAGAATACACATAATGAAGAAGAGTAACATCTACTTATTCAACATGATACAAAGCTCACGATCACATAAAGATTACATCATAGGAGAGAGAGGTGAACGACATAGCTACCGGTAGAGCCCTCAGCCCCGGGGATGAACGACATAGCAGGGTGCCGGAACAGAAACTTTTGTCCCCCGAAATTTGTCTTCGATGGCGGCGACGCTGCGGAACTATTCTGGGAAAAACGCCGACTCCCCTAGGGTTTTCCGTCCCGAGGCTTTATATAGGTGAAGGGGCATCGTCAGGGGGCTGCCAGGGGCTCCTCACACATAGGGGGCGCGGCCAGGGCCTGGGCCGCGCCGCCCTGGTGTGAGGGAAGGCCCTGGCCCCCCTCTGACTCTCGTTTGGTCCTCGTCCTTCGTCCGGGAAAAATAAGACTTCTAGAACTTGTTTCATTCAATTCCGAGAATATTTCCTGTGTAGCTTTTCTGAAACACAAAAACAGCAGAAAACAGGGAACTGGCACTGTGGCATCTTGTCAATAGGTTAGTTCCGGAAATCGCATAAAAACGCCACGAAGTGTAACGAAACACAAGGCATATGGTGTAAAAACAAGCATGGAGCATCAAAAATTATAGATACGTTTGAGACGTATCAGCCACTCGCCGTTGCATGAAGTGGTGCCGCCAAGACTCTCTCCCAGGTGTTGCGAGGAGTTCCGCGTCGACACCAGTTTGGACTCTCTCTTTCAGTCTCAGGTTGCCTTGATGCGCATGGAGCTCCTTCAGTTGATTGACGTCCGTGTCGAGGAGGCGTCTCGCCCCCTTCGTGAAGAGGTGGCAACACTCAAGTTGTTGTTGGCGCGTGATACGTCTCCAACGTATCCATAATTTTTGATGCTCCATGCTTGTTTTTACACCATTTGTTTAGTGTTTCGTTACACTTCATGACATTTTTATGCATTTTCCGGAACTAACCTATTAACGAGATGCCACAGTGCCAGTTCCCTGTTTTCTGCTGTTTTTGTGTTTCAGAAAAGTTACATAGGAAATATTCTCGGAATTGGACAAAACAAAAGCCAGACGTCCAGATATTTCACGGAGCTTCCAGAACACCGAAGAGGAGACGGAGTGGGGCCATAGGGCACCCACACCACAGGGTGGCACGGCCTAGGGCTGGCCCGCGCCCCCTGGTGGTGAGCCCCACTAGGGCCACTTCTGACGCCGCCCCTTCGCCTGTAAAGACCCCCTGACAGGAAAAACCTAAATACCCGATCACTTTTCCAGAACACATCGCGATCCGCCGCCGCCGTCGACCCAAAGATCGGGAGGGTCCAGAAGCTCTTCCCAGCACCCTGCCAGAGAGGGGAATCGCCACCGGAGGTCTTCTTCATCGCCATGCTTGCCTCCGACGTGATGAGTGAGTAGTCTACCTTGGACTATGGGTCCATAGCAGTAGCTAGATGGTTGTCTTCTCCACCATGTGCTTCATATTTAGATCTCGTGAGCTGCCTTACATGATCGAGATCACCGTTATGTAATTCTACATGTTGTGTTTGTTGGGATCCGATGAATATTGGTGTTATGATTGAGTTGATGTACTGAATTTTATCTTATGTTATCTCCATGTTGTTTATGATCTTGCATGCTCTCCGTTGTTAGTAGCTATCTTGGCCGAGTAGTTGCTAGTGACTCCAAGAGGGGGTATTTATGCTCGATAGTGGGTTCATGCCTCTATTTAATCTAGGGGAGTGACAGAAACCTCTAAGGTTGTAGATGTGCTGTTGCTACTAGGGGGGAAACAACATTCATATGCTCGAGGGCATATGCTTTGTTTACATTACACACTTTGTTTAATGCAATTATCTGTTGTTCGCAACTTAATACTTGTGGAGTTCTCGGATTGATTCGCCACAAGTGGATTATTAGTCATAGATGCAGTTGGATGGCGGTCTATGTATCTTGTTGTAATGCCCAGAGTAAATCTCATAGTGATCCTCTCGACATGCACGTTGTCTTTATTCTACCAATTGTCCAACTGTAATTTATTTACCCAGCATGTGTTATTTTATCTTATGGAGAGACACCGCTAGTGAACTGTGGACCCCGGTCCTATTTCCTTTATATTGCTATCACCTGTTTACTTTACTCGCATATTATCATCATTTTCCACTTGATACGCTCATACCCTTTGTTTCAAGCAAACCGGTGAGATTGACAACCTCATCGTAAGTTGGGAACAAAGTATTTTGTTGTTCTATGTGCAGGTTCCACGTTGCTACTGGTTGAAGACGCGCTAACAAGTTATCGTTAACGGCGCCCTTGTTAGAGCATCACGCAACTAGCGGGCATCACCTTCAGTCGTAATTCATCCTCCTACTGGATTGATAACCTTGGTTTCATAACTGAGGGAAAACTTGCTGCAATATTCATCAAAACCTTCTCTTGGGATTTTCCAACTGGCCGGTCATCTACTACATATGCTCACGTCAACTTGGCTCCAGAAGTTTTCTGTCGCTGTTGCCGTGTATTAAAGAAGAAGCTTTCACACCATCATCACCGCGCCATCAACAAGTTTTCTGGCGCCGTTGCCGGGGAGGAAAGAAGACTTCTGCAAGGGGAGTTTCAAACGCACATCCTTTACTTTGTTTTAAGTTTTGCTTTACTTTATTTTTAATTGCATCGTTTTATCAAAAACACAAAAAAATTAGAATCCTTTGTAGTTGTTTTTACTTGTCTGATTTTAGTTTTGCTAGAATGGCTACTCCTGAGAACACCAAGTTGTGTGACTTTACTAGCACGAATAATAGTGATTTTATCTGCACTCCTATTGCGCCACCTGCTCCTGCTGCAAATTTTTATGAGATTATGCCTGCTTTGTTGAACCTTGTTATGAAAGAGCAATTTTCTGGTGCTAGTACTGATGATGCTGCAGCTCATCTCAACAATTTTGTTGAGCTATGTGAGATGCAGAAATATAAGGATGTTGAAAGTGATATTATTAAGCTTAAGTTGTTTCCTTTTTCTTTGAGAGGAAAAGCTAAGGATTGGTTGCTGTCTTTGCCTAAAAATAGTATTGATTCATGGGCTAAGTGTAAGGATACTTTTATTGGTAGATACTATCCTCCTGCTAAGATTATAGCTTTGCGTAGCAATATTATGAAGTTTAGTCAGTTTTATAATGAACATGTTGCTCAAGCTTGGGAATGAATGAAATCTATGATAAAGAATTGTCCCACTCATGGACTGACTACTTGGATGATTGTTCAAACTTTTTATGCAGGACTGAATTTTATTCGAGGAACCTACTTGATTCAGCTGCTGGAGGCACTTTATGTCCCTTACCTTGGGCGCCGCAATGAAGCTTCTCGACAATATGATGGTAAATTACTCTGAATGGCACACCGAGAGAGCTCCACAAGGTAAGAAGGTAAATTCTGTTGAGGAAACCTCTTCCTTGAGTGATAATATTGATGCTATTATGCTTATGCTTTCTAATGATAGGACTCATGTAGATCCTAATAATGTTACTTTGGCCTCTTTGGTTGCTCAAGAAAAGCATGTTGATGTAAACTTCATTAGAAATAATAATTTTAACAACAATGCTTATAGGAATAATTTTGCTAGTAACAATTATAGGTCGTATCCTTCTACCAATGGTAATGGTTATGGTAACTCTTATGGTAATTCCTCCAACAACACTAGGGCCGCGCCCTCCGAGCTTGAGGTAATGCTCAAGGACTTCATCGGTAAGCAAAATGCTTTTAACAAGTCTGTTGAGGAAAAGTTAGGCAAAATTGATATTCTTGCTTCTAAAGTTGATAGCCTTGCTCATGATGTTGAACTCCTGAAATTAAAAGTGTTGCCTAATGAGGTGAAAGAGAACAATATTTTTGCTACTGCTAATGCTATCCAAGTTAGAATTGATGAAAATGTTAGGATGCTAGCAGAATTGCATGCCAAGTAGGAAAGAGAAGATGAGATGGCTAGAAAGATGAAGGTATGTACCATTACTACCTCTAATGATGTTATTCCTAATGCTAGAAATCCTCTTACTTTGATTGGTGTAGAGAAAACTCCCACTCCTTGTGTTAAAAATCCCAAAACTACTAAAACTTTTTCTCAAAAGAGTGCTGAAATTTTTCGGAGTGTAGAAGATGATAGCTCTATTTCCTTTAATGATTTTGATGTTTATGGCTGCAATATATCTGAAGTTTTTTTGTTCTTGCAAAAGCTTGCTTTGACTCCCAATGCTAGTTTTTTAAATATTGCTTTTATTAAGCATATTACCAATGCTCTTATGAAAATTAGGGATGAAAAGTTGAAGCAAAAAGCCTCTATTCCCAAGAAATTAGAAGATGGTTGGGAACCCATCATTGATATGCATGTTAATGGTTTTGATTGCCATGCTTTATGTGATCTACGTGCTAGTATTTCTATTATGCCTAGAAAGATTTATGACATGCTTGATTTACCACCGCTTGAAAAGTGTTATTATGATGTTCCTATTGCTGATGTTGCTAAGAAGAAACCTTTGGGAAGGATTAATGATGTTCTTATTATGGTTAACAATAACCTTGTTTCCATTGATTTTCTTGTCATGGATGTTGAATGCAATGCTTCATGTCCTATTATTTTGGGAAGACCCTTTCTTCGAACTGTAGGTGCCATTATTGATATGAGGGAAGGCACCATCAAATATCAATTTCCACTCAAGAAAGGTATGGAACACTTCCCTAGAAAGAGAAATAAATTGATTTTTGACTCTATTCTTAGATCAAATTATGAGCTTGATGCTTCATCGCTTGATATTACTAGATTCGCATTTTCTGCGCCTAGCTCAAAGGCGTTAAAGAAAGGCACTCTTAGGAGATAACCCAATGTTTTTACATTCAGTTCTTTTTCTTTTATTTGAGTCTTGGAAGTTATTACTACTGTAATAACCTCTCCTTATCCTTTTTATTTCGTTTTTGTTCCAAGAGAAGCCTCTAATTTGAGCGAGGGAAGATTTGGGGATGTTGCTGTCCTGAAACAGTTTTTGGTGCTGCACCGTAAAAATTCGTGAAAATTCTCTGTATATATTTTGGACCTGAGATTTCTTGTGCATATGCCCCAGGTTATATCCAAACTTTCATTAGTTTAACACTTTTTGATTTGAGCAACACAATACCCTCTAAAAATTCGACCTTTGTCAGCTGTTCTGTTTTGACTGATTTCTGCCAATATTTGTGTTGACCGCTTTATCGATTTCTTTTTGAGTTCTTTTGATCACGGAACTTTTGGGGAAGTTGCTACAGTAGTATTTGCTTTATATGTGGTGGTTTTGAGTTGAAACCTGAAGCAAAAAGGGTTGATTCAATGTTATGCTTACACTAATGTTGCTAATAGATTTGTGTTTAGTTTTGTATGAAGAAAGTTTTCTAGTGTAGGGATTGGAGAATGATGAGATGAGTTGAAGAATGGATAAAAGCTCAAGCTTGGGGATGCCTATGTCACCCCAAGAAATATCCAAGAAGTACAAGTGTCAAAGCTTGGGGATGCCCCCGAGGCACCCCTTCTCCATCGGCAAAAATCATGTCACCTTTCAACACACTATATTTTTATTGGTTCATGCATTATATGTTTTTCTTGGAGCGTCAGTTGTTTTTAGTTTTCAGTTTAGTTTTGTTTTGTTTGCTGCAATAAATGTTTGGACCCCAACAAATTCCTTTTGGAGAAGGTGCCTTGCTTTTCCTTTGCCAAGAACACTCCGTTTTTCATTCTTATAATTTCAACGAGTGTTCTCTTTTTCTAGAACTGCGTTTAGATTTTGATTTTCGCCTTGATTTGTGTTCAAATCTTATTATATCTTTTCATCAAGGTGTATTTTGTCCTCTGGTCCATGTTGGTTTTCATCAAAAGAGTTGGTTATAAAAAGTTTGAATGGTGTTAGAAAAGAGAAAAAGCTTTATGCAAAAAAAAGTGGTACAAGAAGGAGCTTGTGTAGACTGCGGCCTAGGCTTTTGCATGTCGTGCTTGATGTATTTTTGATAGTATGCTTAGTGGTTTTGCTGTAGCATGACTTGTCTCAAATAACTGAGATTGCTTAATGAGCCTTTGAAAAAATCATGCGTTATTTTAATTATTTAGAGGCATTATTTTCGTTTTCTCCTTTGATGCTTTATTTGGGTTGACTTGGCGCATGCTCACACATGTTTGACTCATACAAAGTCGCCATTGCCTCTATGATCATTTAGTTTTTGACTTTTGATGCCATCTTATGCTGCTTTTAATGTCGCTTTGTCGCTCTGCATGATTATGGCCGTTATTGCTCTCTTAGTTGGTCACTCCCAGTCTTTTGCTAGCCCTTATTTTGTACTGAGTATGAGCTCTACTCGTACATCCAACTCCTAAAAACCAAGTTGTTCCAAAGTGTCCACCATAAATACCTATTAGCAATTTGCTATTCCAAAGTACATTTGACTTTATCCTTCAAATTAAACTCTTTTTGGTGTTATGCGAAAATTGGTCAGTAAAGCTCTCACGAACCGGATGGCACACTTTACTTTTCTCGCTTTAAAATTTTGACATTGTGGTGTCTTATGTTGAGTTGTTATGCTTGCAAGTTGTAAGTTGGGAATTAGCCCAGCCATGCCGTCATGGGGCAAGCTTTCAACATTACACTATCTTTTATTTGAGTTGATATCGTGATTTTTTATTTATGGATACTCGCGGTGTGAAATGAATTGGGAATCTTGCGGGATCATGGAGTTTGTATACGTGTTAGAGAAACGTCTGGGTTGCTAATCTAAGCTATGCATAATTCATGGTGGAAATTTACAGCATGCCCATAGTGAACATTCGACGACGCATCTTGCAATAAAAAGCTATACCAATGGTAAATAAAAGAGATGCCGAGGTGTTCATTGTCTGTTTGTCCTATCATTTTGATGTGGGCTTGTTCCATGTCATCGGGCACAGAGGTACCTCGTTGGCGGTTCTCGATGATACGTGTATACTTACAATGACAAGAGCTTGCTTGGGACTCTAAGTAAAGTAGCATGAGGTTTGGGTATTCGTACTTCACGGGACATGAGGTTTTTAACTTATGATTTGTCAAGCATATGCAGCATAAGTGTATTCGCATTAACTTTAACTATTCAAGATGCTTATGATGGGGGCAATGAGAGCTCAAAGCCGGTAAGTACCATAATTTTTGAAGGTTTATAAAACTTGCGATCACTGCTTCCCTCCACGAAGGGCCTTTTATTTACTTTTTATGTTGAGTCACCACCTTCTACCTCTATGCACCGTCTAAGAGAGCATAGTTATCATTCTGAGTATAATGTGCATTGTCCCAAAGTTTTTATTGATTGATTCATATTGTTGGTTTCACTTGTTCTTAAATTATTTGTATCTAGTTGCCCTCTTAAACTTGAAGGTGTCATATGCATTTATGTTTTGCTCTCTCATGAAGGACAAGCTGAAAACCATTTGTATATTTTTCCTTATAATTTGAACACACGTTTGACTTTTATTGTTTTATTTTCATGATCTTTCATTTGTGTTCATTTTCATGTTATAACATGGTTGCTAAGTTTCTTCTATCAAGATTATATCTTTCATGCCCATGTTTTAAGTTCTTTTGATCCCAGCACACAACGCTTACATATATGATCAAGATTGTGTAGGTGCATGTCACCTCAAAAATTATTTATTTTGTTATCACTTACCTACTCGAGGACGAGCAGGAGTTAAGCTTGGGAATGCTGATACGTCTCCAATGTATCCGTAATTTTTGATGCTCTATGCTTGTTTTTACACCATTCGTTACACTTCGTGGCATTTTTATGCATTTTCCGGAACTAACCTATTAACGAGATGCCACAGTGCCAGTTCCCTATTTTCTGCTGTTTTTGGTATTCAGAAAAGTTACACAGGAAATATTCTCGGAATTGGACGAAACAAAAGCCAGACGTCCAGATATTTCACGGAGCTTCCAGAACACCGAAGAGGAGACGGAGTGGGGCCACAGGGCGCCCACACCACAGGGCGGCGCGGCCTAGGGCTGGCCCGCGCCCCCTGGTGGTGAGCCCCACCAGGGCCACTTCTGACGGCGCCCCTTCGCCTATAAAGACCCCCCGACGGGGAAAACCTAAATACCTGATCACTTTTCCAGAACACATCGTGATCCGCCACCGCCGTCGACCCGAAGATCGGGAGGGTCCAGAAGCTCTTCCCGGCACCCTGCCAGAGAGGGGAACCGCTACCCAGGGGCGGATCCACCCTTAGCTACCCGGGTGCACAGGACACCGGTTAGCAAAAAAATTCTTTGTAATTTTTTGTAATCTGGCATTTTTTCACCATGTATGCACCCCGTAAAATTATGTTTTATCTGTTTGGGACCCCTGTGTGCACCCTGGTTTCAAATACTCTAGCTCCGCCACTGCCGCTACCAGAGGTCTTTTTTATCGCCATGCTTGCCTCCGGCATGATGAGTGAGTAGTCTACCTTGGACTATGGGTCTATAGCAGTAGCTAGATGGTTGTCTTCTCCACCTTGTGCTTCATGTTTAGATCTCGTGAGCTGCCTTACATGATCGAGATCACCGTTATGTAATTCTACATGTTGTGTTTGTTGGGATCCGATGAATATTGGTGTTATGATTGAGTTGATGTACTGAATTTTATCTTATGTTATCTCTATGTTGTTTATGATCTTGCATGCTCTCCGTTGTTAGTAGCTATTGATACGTCCATTTTCCATCACTATTTTGTATCATAATTTACTGTTATTCATTGATATATTTCATATTTAGATATTATACTTATGTTATTTCCTTTATTTTCACATGTTTGATGATCTTTGGAGGACTTGCTGCCGGAGTCAGGATTCTGCTGAAAAAAGGACCATCATGGGACCATATTTTGAAGATCTGGAAAATTCCAGAAAAATACCAGGAAATTATATTTTCCCAGAAGACTCAAGAAGCCAGAAGGAGGAGTCGAGAGGAGCCAGGTGGGGCCCTCACGCCAGGGTGGCGCGGCCTGCCCCCTGGCCGCGCCAGCCCTGTGTGAGGCCGCCATGGCCCACTTCTGGGCTCGCCCCTGCGTGTACTTCATCGTCCCGGAAAACCTAAGTCAAGGGGGGTCTCAGAGTTAGACACCGCCGCCTCTGCGGAGCGGAAAACACCAGAGAGAGAAAAGCTCTCCGGCAGGGAGAAATCTGTCGGGGAAATTCCTTCCCAGAGAGGGGAGATCGTCACCATCATCATCACCATCGCACCGGACTTCATCGGGGTCATCATCATCATCTCCATCACCAGCACCTTCATCTCCACCATCACCACGCCATCCCGCTGTAACATCTTGAGTTGGATCTTGTTATATTCATAGGGGAAACTTTCCCGGTGTTGATTACTCTTGTAGTTGATGCTATTGAGTGGAACCGTTGAATTAAGGTTTATGTTCAGATTGTTATTTACCATTATTTCACCTCTAATCATGATCCATATGATGTCTTGTGAGTAGTTCGTTTAGTTCTTAAGGACATGGGAGAAGTCAAGATGTTAGTAGTGAATTATTGTTGAGAAATATTTAATGGTTTGATATTGTTGTGGTGCTATTTCGCTAGTGGTGTCATGTGAACGTCGACTACATGATACTTCACCATTTATGGGCCTAGTGAGATCCATTTTGTATTTGGCTACCGATTGTGGGGTTGCTGGAGTGACAAAAACCTAAACCTCCGTTGGGAAACCATTGCACCAGGGAGCGTAGGATCTTAGAGTTTAAGGCTGTGGTTAGATTTATCTTAATTACTTTCTTGTATTTGCGGATGCTTGCAAGGGGTATAATCACAAGTGTGTATTTATGCTAGTAAGGGTAGTGCGCTAGCACAGGTTCACCCCCATAACACCTATCAAACCAATAAAGACTATTGGCTTTATGAAGCGAAAGCTCTTGACAGAAACTCCCGTGTGTCCTCGAGAACGTTTGGTTATTATAAGTACACAACCGGCTTGTCCTTTGCTGAAGAAAGGATTGGGCCACTTGCTGCAATTGTTACTACTGTCTTTTATTTACTCGCATTTTATTTACTCGTATTACCAAATACCCCTGAAAACCTGTTTGCTAGTATTTACAGTGATTCCTTGATAAAAACCGCTCATCAACACCTTCTGCTCCTCGTTGGGTTCGACACTCTTATTTATCGAAAGTACTACGATACACCCCCTATACTTGTGGGTCATCAAGACTATTTTCTGGCGCCGTTGCCGGGGAGCTTAGCGCTATTGAAGAGTGGAATTGGTAAAGAAAACCGTCGCTGTGAGTATTGTTTTTATTTTGTCTTTTATTTTTATTTTACTCTGCTATGGAGAACTCTCCATTTGGTTTCCTATTTGGAAACACATCTACTACTACTGCTGCACATGTGGATGAACCACCACCACCGCCTGCTGAAATTGATCCTTTTAAAATACCTATGAAAATTGTTGGGCGTATTATGGATAACTGCTATTCAGGTGATAGAACTGTCCATCCGGGTGATCACTTATTATTTATACATGAATTATGCGAGTTGTTCAGATGTGCAGGTATTTCACCAAGCCAGGTCAAGAAGAAACTATTCTCTTTATCATTGAAAGGCAGAGCTGAAGAGTGGTATCGACTACTCTAAGATGGTCCATCTATGGCATGGGAGGATATTGTGCCTCTCTTTTATTCCAAGTTTTATCCTCCAAGTGAAATTCATAAAGACCGTAACCGGATATATAATTTTTGGCCTCATTCACGAAGTTACTAATGCTCAAATGCCCCATTCATGAGCTCCCTAATAATATTGTTATTGATAATTTTTATACGCGGCTTACTCTTCCTGATAAGGATTATTTGGATGCTTCTTGCTTTGGATCATTCACTCATATGAAAGAAGATGCTAAGTGGAAACTTCTTGACCGTATACAAGAGAATGCTGAAGGATGGGAAAACGACAAAGGTAGGAAGTCAGGTATAAACTATGATTATGAATGCATTAAATCTTTTATGGGAAGTGATGACTTTCATAGTGTCAGCACTGCTTATGGTCTTGATTCTCAATTACTTGCTAATTGTCTTAAGGCCTTTGCCTCTTATCTTGATGTTCCAAAGAAAGATTGGAACAAATATCATGCGCCTTATAAAGACTCTATTAGTCATATACCTGCTGCAGCTACTGAAGTTTGCACTGTTGATAGCATTGTGCCTGAACCTTATTTTGAGAAGACACCTTTCCCTGCTAAGGTAAAGAAGTATTCAACTTTGGTAAGTGTGTCTAATAAAAGTACTAAGAAAGCTGCAGAACCTGATGAGCAAATTACTATTAAGTCTCCTGTAGCTATATTGAAGGATCTTGTTACTAAAGATGTAGGGGATGAATATATTCTTTTTTGTGAAGATGCTTCTAACATTCTCTCACATCCTAAAAAGCATAGGAAAACAAGTGTTCCTGTTATTTCTGTCAGGATTGGAGATCATTGCTATTATGGTTTATGTGATATTGGTGCTAGTGCAAGTGCTATTCCTTTAGAGCTTTACAAAGAAATTATGCATGAGATTGGCGCTTGTGAACTTGAAGATGTTGATGTGGTTGTTCAGCTTGCTAATAGAGAGACTGTTTGGCCTCTTGGTATTGTTCGAGATGTGGAAGTTCTTTGCGGTAAGACTAAATACCCTACTGATTTTCTAGTACTTGGTAAGGAGGCTAGTAAAACTTGTCCTATTATTTTTGGTAGACCGTTTTTGAACACCTGTGGCACCATGATAGATTGTAAGAAGGAGAATTTTTTTACTAAGTTTAATGGAGAGTCTTATGAGTTTAATTTTTCCAAGTTTGCTAAGACTTCTTATGAAAATGACACGCCTAATGAAAATTTTCGAGTTGAACATCTTGCTTCTATTGTGCTTGCTCCTAATAATGCCTTGCAGCAATTCATGGAAGATCATGAAAGTGATGTTTTCAGCAAGGAAAGAGAAGAGATTGACGATATTCTTCTTCGTCAACCACCATTAATCAAGCATAATCTACCCGTGGAGGATCTTGGTACCACTTTGCCGCCTAAGGAAGATCCTGTTTTCGAATTAAAGCCTTTGCCTGATAATCTTAAATATGCTTATATAGATGATAAGAAAATATATCCTGTTATTATTAGCTCTAAACTTTCAGGAAAGGAAGAAGAAAGATTACTGGAGATATTGAGGAAACACCGAGGAGCTATGGGATATACTCTTGATGATTTAAAAGGGATTTCTCCCACTTTATGTCAGCATGCCATTAATATGGAGAAAGACGCGAAGCCAGTCGTGGAGCATCAACGCCGCCTGATACGTCTCAAACGTATCTATAATTTTTGATGCTCCATGCTTGTTTTTACACCATTTGCATATTGTTTCGTTACACTTCGTGGCACTTTTATGCATTTTCCGGAACTAACCTATTAACAAGTTGCCACAGTGCCAGTTTCCTATTTTCTGCTGTTTTTGTGTTTCAGAGTGATACACAGGAAATATTCTCGGAATTGGACGAAACAAGTTCCTAAAGTCTTATTTTTCCCGGAAGCTTCCAGAGATCCGAAGGAGAGACGGAGAGGGGCCACCAGGGCCCCACACACAGGGCCGGCGCGGCCAGGCCCCTGGCCGCGCCACCCCTGTGTGAGGGAGCCTGGCTCCACCTCTGACATCGCCCCTTCGCCTATAAAGACCCCCCGACGGAAAAAACCTAAGTACCCGATCAGATTTCCAGAACACATCGCGATCCGCCGCCGCCGTCGACCCGAAGATCGGGAGGGTCCAGAAGCTCTTCCCGGCACCCTGCCGGAGAGGGGAATCGCCACCGGAGGTCTTCTTCATCGCCATGCTTGCCTCCGGAGCGATGAGTGAGTAGTCTACCTTGGACTATGGGTCCATAGCAGTAGCTAGATGGTTGTCTTCTCCACCATGTGCTTCATGTTTAGATCTCATGAGCTGCCCTACATGATTGAGATCACCGTTATGTAATTCTATGATGTTGGTTTGTTGGGATCCGATGAATATTGGTGTTTATGATTAAGTTGCTGTACTGAATTATATCTTTTGTTATCTCTATGTTGTTTATGATCTTGCATGCTCTCCGTTGTTAGTAGCTATCTTGGCCGAGTAGTTGCTAGTGACTCCAAGAGGGGGTATTTATGCTCGATAGTGGGTTCATGCCTCTATTTCACCTGGGGGAGCGACAGAAACCTCTAAGGTGGTAGATGTGCTGTTGCTACTAGGGAGAAAACAACATTCATATGCTCAAGGGCATATGCTTTGTTTACATTACACACTTTGCTTAATGCAATTATCTGTTGTTCGCAACTTAATACTTTTGGGGTGTTCGGATTGATATCCCCGAGGGTGGATTATTAGTCATAGATGCAGTTGGATGGCGGTCTATGTATTTTGTTGTAATGCCCAGAGTAAATCTCATACTGATCTTCTTGACATATCACGTTTATCTTTATTCTATCAATTGCCCAACTGTAATTTGTTTACCCAGCATGTTATTTTATCTATGGAGAGACACCACTAGTGAACTGTGGACCCCGGTCCTATTTTAATCATATTGCTATCACCTGTTTACTTTTCCCGCACTGTTGACTTTACTCGCATATTATTACTATTTTCCACTCGATACACTCATAACCTTTGTTTCAAGCAAACCGGTGAGATTGACAACCTCATCGCAAGTTGGGAGCAAAGTATTTGTTTGTGTGTGTGCAGGTTCCGCATCACCTTCAGTCGTTTGTCTCTCCTCTCCTGACCGATATTAAACCTTGGTTTCTTAACTGAGGGAAAACTAGCTGCTATACACATCATACCTTCCTCTTGGGGTTCCCAACGGGCTGGTCATTCACCACGCACAAGGACTGTCTGCTTCCACGTCAATCACACGCTAGCAGCTCTTTTTCTGGCGCCGTTGCCGGGGAGGAAAGAAGACTTCTGCGAGGGGAGTTTTCGCACACACATTCTTTACTTTGTTATTGTTTTGCTTTACTTTATTTATTTTACCTGCATTGCTTTTTATCAAAAACCCAAAAAAAATTAGAATCCTTGGTAGTTGTTTTTACTTATCTGCTTTTAGTTTTGTTACAATGAGTAATCCTGAAGTAGAAGTTCGTAGTTTCAAGCAACAAGGGGGAGAAAGTTTAAAAGATGCTTGGTACCGTATTAACAATGCTCATCATAGGTGTACCAAAAAGCACTCCACCACGATCCTCCTTAGAAATTTTTATGTTGGTATATCTAGCTAGAATAGGTATGTTCTTGATACTCTTACAGGAGGTAATTTTCTGGGTACTCCCGCTGGAGAAGCATGCACTATAATTGAAAGTTTAGTGGGAATACCACCTATTCATGTTGCCAAAACTGAGACCACCTTGGATGAGGTGGTAGAAAAGCTCAGCTCTTTAGAGAAAATTTTGCCAAGTATCCTAGAAAATGCTAGCCGCGTTAGTGAATTAGTAGAAAACATTGGTAAGGGAATTACCATTTTAGAGGCTAGCACTACTCATGACAATCAAAACTTGAGGATAGGTAAACTAGAGGAGTCCATGGAAACTCTTAGCTTAATCTTCTCTTCTCTTAAATTTAAGAAGGAGAAAGTTTTTGTTGGAAAAGAGCAAAAATTTATGTATGTTCCCAAGGTTTCTGCGCTTAAATCTCAACATGTTCTTAAAATTGGTAAGACACTTAGTTCCACTAAGGGTGACTTGCAGGTTGGATCATCTACGGGAACTTTCAAAGAGCCTACTGAGGTAACTAGCACTTCATCGCTTGATATTACTTGATTCGCAATTTTCTGCGCCTAGCTCAAAGGCATTAAAGAAAAGCACTCTTGGGAGATAACCCAATGTTTTCTTTTCAGTACTTTTTCTTTTTATTTGAGTCTTGGAAGTCATTACTACTGTAATGACCGCTCCTTATCTTGTTTATTTCGTTTTTGTGCCAAGAGAAGCCTCTAATTTGAGCGAGGTAAAGATTTGGGGATGTTGCTGTCCTGAAACTGTTTTCGGTGCTGCACCGTAAAAATTCGTATAAATTCTCTGTTTATCTTTTGGACCTGAGATTTCTTGTGCATATGCCCCAGGTTATATCCAAACTTTTCTTAGTTGAACACTTTTTGATTTGAGCAACAGAAAACCTTTCAAAAATTCGTCCTTTGTCAGCTGTTCTGTTTTGACAGATTTCTGCCAATATTTGTTTTTGCCACTTTATCGCTTTCTTTTGAGTTCTTTTTTATCATGGAACTCTTGTGGAAGTTGCTACAGTATTATATACTTTATATGTGGTGGTTTTGAGTTGAGACCTGAAGCTAAAAGAGGTTGAATATATTTTATGCTTACACTAATGTTGCTAATAGAATTGTGTTTAGTTTTGTATGAAGGAAGTTTTCAAGTGTAGGGATTGGAGAATGATGAGATGAGTTGAAGAATGGACAAAAGCTCAAGCTTGGGGATGCCCATGCATCACCCCAAGAAATATCCAAGAAGTACAAGCGTCAAAGCTTGGGGATGCCCCCGAGGCACCCCTTCTTCATCGGCAAAAATCAGGTCACCTTTCAAAACACTATATTTTTATTGCTTCATGCACTATGTGTTTTTCTTGGAGCGTCAGTTGTTTTAGTTTTCTTAGTTGGTTTAGTTTGTTTGTTTGCTGCAATAAATGGTTGGACCCCAACAAATTTCCTTTGGAGGAGATGTACTCGTTTTCATTTGCAAGGAACGCTCTAGTTTTCACTCTTATTAAAAATCGAGCGTTCTACTTTTTCTGCTACTGCTTTTGGTTTTCGTTTTCTCCTTGATTTGCGTTCAGATCTTGTCATATCTTTTCATCAAGGTGTATTTTTGCCTCTGATCTTTATTTGTTTTCATCAAAAGAGGTGTTTATAAAAATTTCAAATGGTGTTGGAAAAGAGAAAAAGCTTTGTGCAAAATAGTGGTACAAGAAGGAGCTTGTGTAGACTGCGGCTTAGGCTTTTTCATGTCATGCTTGATGTCTTTTTGATAGTATGCTTAGTGGTTTTGCTGTAGCATGACTTGTCTCAAATAACTGAGATTGCTTAATGAGCCTTTGAAAAAATCATGCGTTGTTTTTATTGTATGGAAGCATTATTTTGGTTTTCTCCTTGATGCTTTATTTGGGTTGACTTGGCGCATGCTCACACATGTTAGACTCTTACAAAGTCGCCAATAGCCTTCATGATCATTTAGTTTTTGACTTTTGATGCCATCGTATGCTTCTTTTAATGTCGCTTTGTCGCTTTGCATGATTATGGCCATTATTGCTCTCTTAGTTGGTCGCTCCCAGTCTTTTGCTAGCTCTCGCCTTGTACTGAGTATGAGCTCTACTCGTGCATCCAACTCCTAAAAGCCAAAGTTTTTTCAAAGTGTCCACCATACATACCTACTAGCAATTTGCTATTCCAAGTAAATTTGACTTGCTTTTATATTCTCTTCAAATTAAACTCTTACCAGTGTTATGCGAAATTCGGTCAGTAAAGCTCTCACGAACCGGAAGGCACACTTTACTTTTTCCTGTTCTTAAAAATTTGACATTGTGGTCTTTTATGTTGAGTTGTTATGCTTGCAAGTTGTAAGTTGGATTCTAGCCCAGCCATGCTGTCATGGGCAAGCTTTCAACATTGCACTTCTATTTGAGTTGATATCGTGATCTTTTTTTATGGATGCCCGCGGTGTGAAATGAATTGGGAATCTTGTGAGGATCATGGAGTTTTTATATGTGTTAGGGAAACGCCGGGCCACCAATCTAAGCCATGCATAATTCATGGTGGAAATTTGCAGCATACCCATGGTGAACATTTGACGATGCATCTCACAATAAAAAGCTAAACAATATAGCAAATAAAAGAGATGTCGAGGTGTTCATTGTCTGCTTGTCCTGTCATTTTGGTGTGGGCTTGTTCCATGTCATCGGGCACGGAGGTACCCCATTGGCGGTTCTCAATGATATGCATATACTTACAATGACAAGAGCCTTGCTTGGGACTCTAAGTAAAGTAGCATGAGGTTTGGGTACTCGTATTCACAGGGCACGAGGTTTTCAACTTATGATTTGTCAAGCATATGCATCATAATTGTTCTCGCATTAACTTTAACCATTCAAGATGCTTATGATGGGGGCAATGAGAGCTCAAAGCCGGTAAGTACCATAATTTTTGAAGGTTATAAAACTTGCAATCACTGCTTCCCTCTGCGAAGGGCCTTTCTTCTACTTTTATGTTGAGTCACCACCTTCTTTCTTTATGCACCATTAAGAGAGCATAGTTATCATTCTTAGTGTGATATGCATTGTCCCAAAGTTCATTGATTGATTCATGATGATTGGTTTCACTTGTTCTTAAATTACTTGTATCTAGTCGCCCTCTTAAACTTGAAGGTGTCCTATGCATTTATGTTTTGCTCTCTTTAAAGGACAAGCTGAAAACCATTTGTATGTTTTTCCTTACGATTTGAACACACGTTTGACTTTCATTATTTCATTATCATAATCTTTTGTTTGTGTTCATTTGCATGTTTACAACATGGTTGCTAAGTTTCTTATTGTCATGATTATATCTTTCATGCCCATGTTTTAAGTTCTATTGATCCCAGCTCACCAAATGCTTACATATATGATCAAGATTGTGTAGGTGCATGTCACCTCAAAAATTATTCTTTGTTATCACTTACCTACTCGAGGACGAGCAGGAGTTAAGCTTGGGGATGCTTGATACGTCTCAAACGTATCTATAATTTTTGATGCTCCATGCTTGTTTTTACACCATTTGCATATTGTTTCGTTACACTTCGTGGCACTTTTATGCATTTTCCGGAACTAACCTATTAACAAGTTGCCACAGTGCCAGTTTCCTGTTTTCTGTTGTTTTTGTGTTTCAGAGTGATACACAGGAAATATTCTCGGAATTGGACGAAACAAGTTCCTGAAGTCTTATTTTTCCCGGAAGCTTCCAGAGATCCGAAGGAGAGACGGAGAGGGGCCACCAGGGCCCCACACACAGGGCCGGCACGGCCAGGCCCCTGGCCGCGCCACCCCTGTGTGAGGGAGCCTGGCTCCACCTCTGACATCGCCCCTTCGCCTATAAAGACCCCCCGACGGAAAAAACCTAAGTACCCGATCAGATTTCCAGAACACATCGCGATCCGCCGCCGCCGTCGACCCGAAGATCGGGAGGGTCCAGAAGCTCTTCCCGGCACCCTGCCGGAGAGGGGAATCGCCACCAGAGGTCTTCTTCATCGCCATGCTTGCCTCCGGAGCGATGAGTGAGTAGTCTACCTTGGACTATGGGTCCATAGCAGT
This sequence comes from Dactylis glomerata, assembly GCA_007115705.1. Classification (NCBI taxonomy): domain Eukaryota; kingdom Viridiplantae; phylum Streptophyta; class Magnoliopsida; order Poales; family Poaceae; genus Dactylis; species Dactylis glomerata. The sequence continues at coordinate 1,067,159 of QXEO01000155.1, read as the reverse complement.
AGCTAGATGGTTGTCTTCTCCACCATGTGCTTCATGTTTAGATCTCATGAGCTGCCCTACATGATTGAGATCACCGTTATGTAATTCTATGATGTTGGTTTGTTGGGATCCGATGAATATTGGTGTTTATGATTAAGTTGCTGTACTGAATTATATCTTTTGTTATCTCTATGTTGTTTATGATCTTGCATGCTCTCCGTTGTTAGTAGCTATCTTGGCCGAGTAGTTGCTAGTGACTCCAAGAGGGGGTATTTATGCTCGATAGTGGGTTCATGCCTCTATTTCACCTGGGGGAGTGACAGAAACCTCTAAGGTGGTAGATGTGCTGTTGCTACTAGGGAGAAAACAACATTCATATGCTCAAGGGCATATGCTTTGTTTACATTACACACTTTGCTTAATGCAATTATCTGTTGTTCGCAACTTAATACTTTTGGGGTGTTCGGATTGATATCCCCGAGGGTGGATTATTAGTCATAGATGCAGTTAGATGGCGGTCTATGTATTTTGTTGTAATGCCCAGAGTAAATCTCATAGTGATCTTCTTAACATATCTCGTTTATCTTTATTCTATCAATTGCCCAACTGTAATTTGTTTACCCAGCATGTTATTTTATCTATGGAGAGACACCACTAGTGAACTGTGGACCCCGGTCCTATTTTAATCATATTGCTATCACCTGTTTACTTTTCCCGCACTGTTTACTTTACTCGCATATTATTACTGTTTTCCACTCGATACACTCATAACCTTTGTTTCAAGCAAACCGGTGAGATTGACAACCTCATCGCAAGTTGGGAGCAAAGTATTTGTTTGTGTGTGTGCAGGTTCCGCATCACCTTCAGTCGTTTGTCTCTCCTCTCCTGACCGATATTAAACCTTGGTTTCTTAACTGAGGGAAAACTAGCTGCTATACACATCATACCTTCCTCTTGGGGTTCCCAACGGGCTGGTCATTCACCACGCACAAGGACTGTCTGCTTCCACGTCAATCACACGCTAGCACCGCCTAATTCCCAAGATGAAGGATGTGGTAAGAAATGAGGTATTAAAACTCCTTGATGCTGGTATTATTTATCCTATTGCTGATAGTAGATGGGTTAGTCCTGTCCATTGTGTTCCTAAGAAAGGAGGTATGACTGTTGTGCCTAATGAGAATAACGAGCTTGTTCCTCAAAGGGTAGTAGTTGGTTATAGAATGTGCATTGATTATAGGAAGGTAAACAAAGTTACTAAGAAAGATCATTACCCTTTACCGTTTATAGATCAAATGTTAGAAAGGTTGTCTAAGAAGACTCATTTTTGTTTCCTTGATGGTTATTCTGTTTTTTCTCAAATTGCTGTTAAGAAGGATGATCAAGAGAAAACCACTTTTACTTGTCCTTATGGAACGTATGCTTATAGACGTATGCCGTTTGGTTTATGCAATGCTCCTGCTACTTTTCAAAGATGCATGTCTGCTATTTTTCATGGCCTTTGTGAAGAAATTGTGGAGGTCTTCATGGACGATTTCTCCGTCTATGGAAGTTCTTTTGATAATTGTTTGCACAACCTTGATAAAGTTTTGCAGAGGTGCGAAGAAACTAACCTTGTTCTTAATTGGGAGAAATGCCACTTTATGGTGAATGAAGGAATTGTCCTTGGACATAAAATTTCTGAAAGAGGTATTGAAGTTGACAGAGCAAAGGTGGAGGCAATTGAGAAAATGCCCTGTCCCAGAGATGTTAAAGGTATTCGTAGTATTCTTGGTCATGCTGGTTTCTATAGGAGGTTTATTAAAGGTTTCTCTAAGATTTCAAAGCCTCTTACTAATCTTCTTCAAAAAGATGTACCATTTGTCTTTGATGATGATTGTAAGGAAGCTTTTGAAACTCTTAAGAAGGCTTTAACTACTGCTCCTATTGTTCAACCACCTGATTGGAATTTACCTTTTGAAATTATGTGTGATGCTAGTGATTTTGCTGTTGGTGCTGTTCTTGGACAGCGCGTAGATAATAAGTTGAATGTTATTCATTATGCTAGCAAGACTCTTGATGCTGCTCATAAGAATTATGCTACTACTGAGAAAGAGTTTCTTGCTATTGTTTTTTGCATGTGATAAGTTTAGATCTTACATTGTTGATTCTAAAGTTACTATTCATACTGATCACGCTGCTATTAGATATCTTATGACTAAGAAGGATGCTAAGCCTAGGCTTATTAGATGGGTGTTGCTTTTACAAGAGTTTGATTTGCATATCGTAGATAGGAAAGGTGCTGAAAATCCTGTGGCTGACAATTTGTCTAGATTGGAAAACATTTCTTTTGATCCTATTCCTGTTAACGATAGTTTTCCAAATGAATAGTTGGCTGCAATAAATGTAACTTCGCGAGACCTTCCTTGGTATGCTGATTATGCTAACTTTATTGTTTCCAAGTATTTGCCTCCAACCTTTACAGCTCAGCAAAGAAGAAAATTCTTATATGATTTGAGGCATTACTTTTGGGATGACCCACACTTATATAAAGAAGGAGTTGATGGTATTATGCGAAGATGCGTACCGGAATATGAGCAACAAGAGATATTAAGAAAATGCCATAGCAGCGCTTATGGAGGGCATCATGCTGGAGATAGAACCGCGCAGAAGGTTCTACAATCAGGTTTTTATTGGCCAACCCTGTTTAAAGATGCCATAAGGTATGTTTTATCTTGTGATGAATGTCAAAGAGTTGGTAATATTTCTAGACGCAATGAAATGCCTATGAGTTACACTCTTGTTATTGAACCGTTTGATTGTTGGGGATTTGACTTTATGGGTCCTTTTCCTCCTTCAAAAGGCTATACCCATATACTTGTTGCTGTTGATTATGTTACTAAATGGGTAGAAGCCATACCTACAAAGAGTGCCGATGGTGAGACCTCGTTAAAAATGCTTAAGGATGTTATTTTTCCTAGGTTTGGTGTGCCTAGATATCTTATGACTGACGGAGGTTCTCATTTTATTCACGGTAGTTTTAGAAAAACTCTTGCTAAATATGATGTCAATCATAGAATTGCTTCTGCTTATCATCCCCAAACTAGTGGGCAGGTAGAGCTTTCAAATAGGGAGATTAAGTCTATCTTGCAGAAGACTGTCAATAGATCTAGGAAAAACTGGGCTAGTAAGTTAAACGATGCTTTATGGGCTTATAGAACTGCTTATAAGAACCCCATGGGTATGTCTCCTTATAAGATGGTTTACGGAAAAGCGTGTCACTTGCCCTTAGAATTAGAACACAAAGCTTTTTGGGCAGTGAGAGAGCTTAATAGAGATTTTAAACTAGCTGGTAAGAAAAGGTTATTAGATTTGAGTTCTCTAGATGAGTGGAGAAACGAAGCGTATGAGAATGCCAGGATTTTTAAAGAAAAAGTCAAGCAATGGCATGATAAGAGAATTCTTAAGAGAGAGTTTCATGTTGGTGAGAAAGTTCTATTGTATAGGTCTCGTCTCAGATTTTTTGCATGAAAATTACTTTCAAAATGGGAAGGACCATATGTTATTGTGGAAGTGTACCGCTCAAGTGCTATTAAGATTGCTTCATTGAAAGATGACTCCACACAAGTGGTGAATGGGCAACGACTCAAACATTATATTTCTAGAGATTCTTATAATGAAGATGTTGATGTTATTGAAACAGTTTCTCCGGAAGAATTCATCCAAGACCAATTGCAGGTACCTGCAGAGTTCATTTTCGAATAGGTAACAGTTCTAGTCAGAGAAGTTTCGCGAAAAGCTCTTCCTTTAATATTTTTTTGCTGTTTTTACTAAATATTAAAAATCACGAGACGAAAACGGGCAGGAAAAAGAGTCCGTGTGTCTCTCACACACAGGTGGCGCGGGTCCACCCCTGGCCGCGCCACCCAGGTGTGAGAGCACCTCGGAACTCGTTTCCATCCCAGTTTCCTCCTGTGATTTCGTTTCGATGTATAATTTTCGCCTATTTAACCCTCCGGAGTCCCCGAGGTCTGTATATCGTTTTCTCGTCGTGTTTTGTTTTGAGCTGTTCTGTCAGGAGTTGATCTTAAGCTTGGGGGAACCATGGCCTCTTCAAGCGATGACAAGGAGAAGACATCTCCGGAAGATGACACCAAAGACTTCTGGCTGCAAGAAGAGGTTGAAAGTGAAGACGAGGAGGAAGATCAAAGTTCAAGGCCAAACACCATGGCTGCCAGCATAGGGGTGGTGACAGATCATGACAAGTTCAAGAAGAGTGCTCGCATAAGGACCGGAGGGGGTGTGCTGCGTCACACCCTAGCTCCACGGACATCTCCGTCAAGCCAAAATCCTTTCCATACTCTAATTCATGAACGTCAGTTTCAAAAGGTGCCCAAATCATGATTACCCTCTGGCTGGGATATAGATCGTTCTAACAATGCAGGGATAGAAAGCTCCAAGAGTGAAGAAGGATGGGGACATAATTCCAAGAGCTGGGATTCTCTTGCTGATAGGTTCATGAACCGTGTTGAGCACAATTCTGAGATGATTCGTAACCTCGAGTACAAGATTGATGATCTGAAAGATTTGATTGAGAAGCTTATTAAAGATTATCCACCGCCACCGCCAAAGGAGTAATTCGTCATCGGTATAGGCATCCCCTTGGCTTGTTTCAAGCTTGGGGGAGTGCCGTGGTATCACATCATTACCTTTTGCTCATTTACTTTTCAAGTAGAGTCATATCATGAATAGAGAAGTTATCTTATAGAATAGTTTGTAGTTTGGAAGTATCCTCCTTAGTTGGTTATCTATGTATCCCTTGGTGTGAGTTGCGGTAATGAAATATTAATGAGAAGTTTTATCGTTTACTTTCCGCGCACTTTATGTTAGTTTGCAATCTCTCTTGTATGGTTAGTCTTGTTGATTGGTATTGGTATCACTTTGGGAGCATGAGTAAATTTAGTTGGTTTTGGCAAACCTAGCTTGGTCAGTAGCAACTTTACCTTGAGGTTTGAGTAGAAAAGAATAAAGAAGTGCTTGTAGTTACATCACTTCAGTTTTCCCTTATGTTTGGCTTATAAGCATTGTTATTCTCAAAGTCAAAATCATTGTACCTTCAAGGGAGTTTGCATGATTGTTCTTATTATATGTATGTTTGTTTGTTTCATGCAACTCTTATGCTTGCTACCTAGCCTTGCTAGCCAAAAACCTGTACTGAGAGGAAATACTTCTCGTGCATCCAAATCCCAAAGCCAAGTCATTTCCAAAGAGTCCACTATAAATTCCTATGCATGGTATTTCAAGCCATTCCAAGTAAATTTTCATGTGCTACCTTTCAAAAACCTTCAAACACTTCTAATTTTGTGCCACTGTTTTTAGCTCATGAGGACGTAGTGGATGGGTTTGTTATCTTCCATAGTAAATTAAGTACCCCTCGACTAGGCAGCTTCATCTGCTCGTCATTAATTTTGCAAGGGAGCTGGTCAGACCATTATAATCTCAAAAAGAAAAGAAAAGAAAAAGAAGCACTCCTCCATGGTATGTGAAAGTTGGTTGGCACCCGATGGAATTGGCTAGCCATGGTTTGAGAAAGGAAAAAGGTGGGGAGGAGTGCAAAGCTATAAAAGAGCACCAAAGTGCCAATTAATCAAACATCTCGGAACCGCTCTCACTTGTTTAGTATGGAAGATATCAAGAACTCCGTTGCTAGTCGTTGACAAAAACAACCACCTCTCAAAATAACTTTTTACCTCTGTTTTACAAATGAAAAGCTCTAGCACATGTTTAATCCCTGCTTCCCTCTGCGAAGGGCCTATCTTTTACTTTTATGTTGAGTCAACCTATTTCCCTCTGTCTCAAGCAAGCATTTGAGTTGTTATGTTTCACTCATCCATATGTTGATCCGTTTAATCATGTTTACTATCTTCCTTGTTTTGTATAATGCTTTTGTCTGAAGGAATATATCTTTGAAAGCTTTCTATGGATGCAAAAGTTTACCTTGTTGAGCATATGGTCTTTGCTATATTAGCTCTGTTTTAAAAGGCTCCATTTAAAAGAAAGAATAGCTTGTTCATCATTCTTTGACCAAGAACTAGGGTTTGCCATTGCCAATTATAGTTTACCTTGTGCATCTTTACATGTGATTCCCTTTTACCCATTGCAAGTCTATATCTTATAAAGGGAAGTTGCTGTCTATTATAATTTGTGCCTAGGTGAATGTGATGCTTCTTGTCCGTATTTTGATTATCGACACTTCACTCCATAAACCTGTGGTCATGTTTACTGAGTTTAGTTTTCGCTTGGGGACAAGCGAGGTCTAAGCTTGGGGGGGTTGATACATCCATTTTGCATCACTATTTTGTATCATAATTTACTGTTATTCATTGATATATTTCATATTTAGATATGATACTTATGTTATTTCCTTTGTTTTCACATGTTTGATGATCTTTGGAGGACTTGCTGCCGGAGTCAGGATTCTGCTGGAAAAAGGACCATCATGGGACCATATTTTGAAGATCTGGAAAATTCCAGAAAAATACCTGGAAATTATATTTTCCCAGAAGACTCAAGAAGCCAGAAGGAGGAGTCGAGAGGAGCCAGGTGGGGCCCTCACGCCAGGGTGGCGCGGCCTGCCCCCTAGCTGCGCCAGCCCTGTGTGAGGCCGCCCTGGCCCACTTCTGGGCTCGCCCCTGTGCGTACTTCATCATCCCAGAAAACCTAAGTCAAGGGGGGGCTCAGAGTTAGACACCGCCGCCTCTGTGGGGCGGAAAACACCAGAGAGAGAAAAGCTCTCCGGCAGGGAGAAATCTGCCGGGGAAATTCCTTCCCGGAGAGGGGAGATCGTCGCCATCATCATCACCATCGCACCGGACTTCATCGGGGTCATCATCATCATCATCTCCATCACCAGCACCTTCATCTCCACCATCACCACGCCATCCCGCTGTAACATCTTGAGTTGGATCTTGTTATATTCATAGGGGAAACTTTCCCGGTGTTGATTACTCTTGTAGTTGATGCTATTGAGTGGAACCGTTGAATTAAGGTTTATGTTTAGATTGTTATTTACCATTATTTCACCTCTGATCATAATCCATATGATGTCTTGTGAGTAGTTCGTTTAGTTCTTGAGGACATGGGAGAAGTCAAGATGTTAGTAGTGAATTATTGTTGAGAAATATTTAATGGTTTGATATTGTTGTGGTGCTATTTCGCTAGTGGTGTCATGTGAACGTCGACTACATGATACTTCACCATTTATGGGCCTAGTGAGATGCATTGTGTATTTGGCTACCGATTGTGGGGTTGCTGGAGTGACAGAAACCTAAACCTCCGTTGGGAAACCATTGCACCAGGGAGCGTATGATCTTAGAGTTTAAGGCTGTGGTTAGATTTATCTTAATTACTTTCTTGTATTTGCGGATGCTTGCAAGGGGTATAATCGCAAGTGTGTATTTATCCTAGTAAGGGTAGTGCGCTAGCACAGGTTCACCCCCATAACACCTATCAAACCAATAAAGACTATTGGCTTTATGAAGCGAAAGCTCTTGACAGAAACTCCCGTGTGTCCTCGAGAACGTTTGGTTATTATAAGTACACAATCGGCTTGTCCTTTGCTGAAGAAAGGATTGGGCCACTTGGTGCAATTGTTACTACTGTCTTTTATTTACTCGCACTTTATTTACTCGTATTACCAAATACCCCTGAAAACCTGTTTGCTAGTATTTACAGTGATTCCTTGATCAAAACCGCTCATCAACACCTTCTGCTCCTCGTTGGGTTCGACACTCTTATTTATCGAAAGTACTACGATACACCCTCTATACTTGTGGGTCATTAGCTATCTTGGCCGAGTAGTTGCTAGTGACTCCAAGAGGGGGTATTTATGCTCGATAGTGGGTTCATGCCTCTATTTAATCTGGGGGAGTGACAGAAACCTCTAAGGTTGTAGATGTGCTATTGCTACTAGGGGGAAAACAACATTCATATGCTCGAGGGCATATGCTTTGTTTACATTACACACTTTGCTTAATGCAATTATCTGTTGTTCGCAACTTAATATTTGTGGAGTTCTCGGATTGATTCGCCACAGGTGGATTATTAGTCATAGATGCAGTTGGATGGCGGTCTATGTATCTTGTTGTAATGCCCAGAGTAAATCTCATAGTGATCCTCTCGACATGCACGTTGTCTTTATTCTATCAATTGCCCAACTGTAATTTGTTTACCCAGCATGTGTTATTTTATCTTATGGAGAGACACCGCTAGTGAACTGTGAACCCCGGTCCTATTTCCTTTATATTGCTATCACATGTTTACTTTACTCGCATATTATCATCACTTTCCACTCGATACGCTCATACCCTTTGTTTGAAGCAAACCGGTGAGATTGACAACCTCATCGTAAGTTGGAAACAAAATATTTGGTTGTGTTGTGTGCAGGTTTCACGTTGCTACTGGTTGAAGATGCTCTAACAAGTTCTCGTTAACGGCGCCCTTGTTAGAGCATCACGCAACTAGCGGGCATCACCTTCAGTCGTAATTCATCCTACTACTGGATTGATAACCTTGGTTTCATAACTGAGGGAAAACTTGCTGCTATATTTATCAAAACCTTCTCTTGGGGTTTTCCAACTGGCCGGTCATCTACTACATATTCCCACGTCAACTTGGCTCCAGAAGTTTTCTGTCGCCGTTACCGTGTATTAAAGAAGAAGCTTTCACACCATCATCACCGCGCCATCAGCGCGCGCTGGCGATTCTGTGGAGCCGACAGAGGAATGTACTTCTGGTGGCCTTGGGGTCGCCCCCAAGCGGGCCTCGATTCCGCTTGAATCCACTTTGCAGAATTCGTCTGTGGTTGAGGAAGACCATCTCTACGGTTGTATCTCTCCTCGTGGCAGTCCCTGCCCGTCGCCGCAGCCTAAGGTGTCGCCTACCTTTGAGAGCGAGGGCATTGATGGAATCTCGGCTCCAGTGCTGCAGATCACACCAGAGCTTCACGAGTTGTGTGGGGAATCTTCTGTGGTGCTTCCGTTGGATCTAGTATCTTTTGAGGCCTTGGTTCCCTCGCCACCGCTCTTGCCCGCCTCTATGGTTAGTGGAGGAGTGTTAGCGCATAGCTCTGAGGCACTTTTTGCTAAAGAGCTTTGCGGCTTGCTTGCCAGTTTGGAGGCGGCTAGCCCTGGATATGGCAAGGACATTGCATGTGTCTTGGCCGGAAAGGCTTCAGAGGAGATAATCAAAAAGGTGGAGAACTCTCCGAGAAAGGTATCTATCTGGGGCAAAAGAAGGAAGAAGGGCGTAGCAAGGAAAACTTCGGCAGTTTCTTGAGTGATGAACCCTCTATGGTCGTCCGCTATGTGGATATTCTTTGCGTCGTGGTGTCCCAGATGTCTTCAGTTCACACGGTTGTAGGTTGTGAGTAGTTGTTGGTTCGAAGGTTGCATGCTTTCATGTTGTTTTCTTGTGGTTGTGTTGTAACGGTTTTCGCTCGGTTTTCCGTTAATTAACTGAGCAATTCTCTTCTCCTTAATAAATTGATAGGGGCAAAGCTTTTGCCCCCGTTAAAAAAAAAGTTTCCAGTTCGAAGAAATATATGATTTCTTCACTTGTACTTAGAGCATCTCCAAACAGTCGCGTGAAACGGCACACTATCGAAATTTAACCGCCAAATAGTGAGCTCGAATCCTCTCGCACGGAGGCGCCAACCGGGAAAAGAATATTTTCCCCCGCGCGCTATTGCGCTATCCTGCATCCAAATATTGACGCACCGTCTCGCGCGCGCACTATAAAGGCGATGAAGCGCGTTCTCCAACCGTCAAGAAATTTCCCACCGCTTCCACTTTGCCACACGCCAACGCCTCTGCTCTCCTTCTCCGCGCGCCAGCGCTTCTCCTTGTCGCCGAGATGCTGTCGTGCCGCCGCGGGTCATCCGGCTTCCACGGCGTTTGGGCGTCCCAATGGCACCTACTACGTCGAGCTCCGCCCCGACGGCTTCTGCCTCACTCTCGGCACGTACGACGTGCCAGAGCTGGCGGCGCATGCGTACGACACGGCCGCGTGGCGTTTCCGGCGCCCGCGGCGCAACCTCAACTTCCAGGATGTGGAGTCTGTTGAGGAGGCAGAGTTCCTCGCGCCACCTTCATGCCTCCTCGACGATGAGGATCGTCACCGCCACCGCCAGGCACAACGCTGGCTTGCCATTGCCGAGCGCGACGAGGAGCTGATGCGCCAGTGGAGGGCTCAGTACCCGAGCCATGACATCGACAAGGAGGTGTTCTTCAACGAGCAGAGGTCACGCCGGAGGAGGGACCGACGCCGCCGTCGGGAGATCGACAACCCCAACACGATGTGGGCGAAGATGATCTGAGGTGGGACGATGTCTGAACTGCGACCACCTCGGACGACGAGTAGAACTAGCAGTTATATATTTTCCGTATATTTGTTAGATCTTCTAAATTAATCTATCTAGTACAAAATGTGTTTCTGGCGCTGTAAAACAACGCTTCCGCTGTGGGCATTTTTCAAGTGGGTCGCACCCGCTGCGAAATAGAGCCTCTGGCGGAAGAGATTTCGGCGTAGCTAGCGCGTATTAACCGTTTGCAGCGCGCGGCTATCACCTTATGCAACGCTGAAATATTGTCTCCGTTAGTGATGCTCTTAGACATAGTAGTAGTAGTCTCTTTTTTCGAGGGAAACTAAAATTTACAATCAGTTGCATTCGCATCTTATATTGTATGTTAAAATTTTAAATTTTCAACAAAAATAAGATAAATCATGGACATAGATTGTAGTGTTTCTCGTGCATGTGTAATTTTTCATTCGAAAATATGACAGCTTCTAACCTGTAGAAAAAAAGACAAATGATGTGTAAATAGAACATGGCACTGTATTATTCATTTACATTCTTCATTTTTTTAGAGGTCACATATACTTCCTCTGTCTCAGTTTCTAAGTCTTGCATGTATACCTAGGTCGTTATTTTGACAAATATAATTTAAATTTTACAACATAAAAATTATACCATTAAAAAGTACAATGTTTGAACTTTTCAATGATATGTATTTTATAGTATATAAGTTGTATTAGGTTGGTCAAAATAGGAACTGGGAGGGAGTAGTAGTACAGTGATCTGGAGTATTCTCTTGGAGAAAAATCGTGCGAGCCGCTGTTGCGCATGCGCACGTCCACCCGTGCACCAGCTGGTTTAGATAAGCCCGACTGCCACGTCGCGCTCGCACGTGGGTTTTGACTGACGGGGACCCCACGCCTGCGCGGGTCAAGGTCCATCGCCGACCGCGCCACTTGCGCCCAGACTTTTTCGTTCCGCGACGACGCCAGCGTCAAGTCCCGGGCCCGCCGCGACGTGACTTTGCCTTCCTGCCAGCCTTTTATCGGGCCTCGTGCTCGCTTCCCGCCTTCTTTTACCAGCATGTGGGGCCCGTTGGCCAGTCTGTCGGCGCGTCTCGGGCGCCGCGAACGGGCGAAGCGGCCACGGGTGTCACGTGGTAGCCGCAGCTAGGCGTTCAGACGCCCGGTGCAGTGCTTCCGCCATCCGGCGCGCGGGCCAGTGCATCTGGGTCTGTGCATGCATGCACCGGGTTTTACTGTATGGTCACGCGACTAGGCGAGGACGAGCGATGTCTCGAAATTTACTAGCTGGCTAGTTACCGGCATAATTTAGTACTACTACTATTTACCATATGAATGAAACTGGGTGAACTGACCATCTAGCACTCTCTGGCAAGACAAATGACTTGCAGTAGTAGTAGGTCTACGGGTACTTACGCTGTTTCTCATGCATTTTCCATTATTCTTCGAGTTAACTGGGCGAAACTGGCCCGTAAATCCAGGTCTTTCACGAGAAAAAAGATTGAAAACCAGACGTAAAAGTCTTCGGGCACTTAATTCTTGTTCCTATTTCCATTATTCTTTCTCCGTCATTTTCAAGATCCCTTCAACTTGCAAGTAGATGAGTAGATCCCTGGCAATAAAAGTCCGGATGCTGCCTCCATTTTCCAGCCGTCCCTTGACCGCACTGCCCAAACAGCAACCAGTTGACAGTGTCGCGCACGACTATCCGTCGACCGACCGACAGACTCGGCGTCGAAGGCAAGCCAACGAGATTAAAAGAGAATCCAAGTAAACGACTCGACCGCATGCAGGTGCGGTACAACCTCTCCTCGCAAGATTGAATCAACCAACATGGAGCGGCGCCGCATCGCGAAGTGTCGGAGCTTCGCGTCCAAGCCAAAGTTTTCTTCCTCGCATTAACTAACTTCATGAGTGTAGTGTACTAGTACTAGCAAAGTGTTCCACGGTGGGTCCGAAGATGTCATGGGCAAACTTTGTGCGCGAAACGGTGGGTTCAAGCCGCATGCACGAGCCGAAATGGATTGCGGCGCCACACGGGTTCACATGTGCGCGAAACTGTGCCCCGCCCGACAGGGCTACGATTATCTTATTGCTCCGAATAAAGTTAGTGTATGTTGGATGTTTCTGACTAAGCTGGACCTTCGTGTTAATCCTGCTTAATCATTCGTGCGCCATTACAGGTTCCTACACTGGCATGACTTAGCCACGTAGTAGGTCCGAGTGTTCTTCCTCCTCTGTTCATTTCAGCAGCTCAGTCTCCCCGTTCTCTCCTGATTTCCTCGTTTCTTGTCAATATATATACCGAGTCGGTCGTCTCAAGAACAAAAATATACCGAGTCTATCTACGACTAACCCAAGACCCAGGCTGCCTCCATCAGTAAACACGTCCTCTTCATCACCAGATCAACTGTACTTAAGGAAATTCCTGAACAGATGTACTGGAAGCGAAGCAAGCGCCGACGCCGCCGGTCAAGAAAAGGGGCACCGATCATAAATTAATCCGGCATCATCCGTCGTAAACAACGTCGTTTCATCTAGACATGACATTGACTCGTGTGGCGAGGCCGGTCTTCTTCCCGAAAGGCAGGCACGTTTGGTCAGATTTTTGGCAGGACGACAGCGAACGAATACAAGAAAAATAGCTCGCCAGAAAAGAAAATGCAGCTAGCAGAATCAGAAAAAAGACCAGCTGTATATCCAAGGTTTGCGAGGAAGAATAGGGGAAATATTTCTTATGAACAGGACGGCCAAGGAATCATTCTAGTAGTCTACTTCGTAGAACAAGAGTGATAAATAAATGGTTAACCTAATCGAGCTGCTAAAGTTTTTCCTACTAACAAGGCTCCAACAGAGTAGAGTCAAGCAATCTTTGGTGTCCCCCTCTTTCTACTACCTTCCCCTAATTTAATCATTCTTCTCCCGTGTATCTTGTGGCGCATTTCCTTGATCACATCATGCATCTTCAGCGGGCCGATCTAAACAGATAGGTTTTATTTGAATACATCCACACGAATACGAATTTGTAAAAAGGTTATCAAATGGCATGAGAGCAATAACGGACCGACGAATTCCTGTCCCATATGTGGGCGTAAAATGCAGTCAGGCGGACAATCATGATGGTTGGTTGTCCGCGCTTATCCGCGCCTTATCCGCATGTCAGTGAACCACAAAAAAGCCACTGCGGTGTTACATAAAAAGTTACCGGTGACCATCTTCTACACTATGCTACCTCTACTCGTTGTCGCTGCACAGCTGTCCTTGGCCTACAGTCGCCTACATGAGGGCGTCGCCTCAGCCGGCGTCGATGGCGTTCGCGCTCTCGCAGTCAGTCTGGCGGGCGCGGTGGGCCTAGCGGCGAGCCAGACACGGGCGATGGCGGCGCTCGCTCGCGAGCTCGTGGATCTTGCGGGCGTGCCTCGCTGCAGCCATGTCCTTCTCCCAGCGAGCCCGATCCCTGGCCATCTCCTCCCTCGCCACTGCCTCTGCTATCTTCTCCACCGGCGCCGTCTCCTGAGCCTCCGCCGCAACCGCAGCCTCCTCCGCCATGCGCGCCGCCTTCTCCTCCTCCTCCTCCTCAGTAGCCACGCGCGTCACCTCCCTCGCCACATTGGCGAGCACCACGAGCATGGTCGGAAGAGCCTCCCGCTCTGTCGCCATGAACTGGTGCGTGACGTGATCGCAGTGCACGGTCTTGAACGAGGCGAGCAACACCACCGTCGTCGGCACGGCCGCGTCACCGTCGGAGGAGTCACCGCAGAGGGCCTTGATGTCATCGCTCGCGCCGTCCTCCACCTCCTTGGGATGCTCCTGGGGCATGACCATGCCCACCACGTAGGGCTCAGCCATGGCCGCCTCGTCAGCCGGGCCATGAGGTCGACGGCGGCGCGGTACGACCTCCTGAAGGGGCCGGCCGTTGATTCGACCATGGTGACATCGACAAACTACGCCTGCAACAAGGCCACCGCCTGGTGCACCGCATCCTCCGCCACCTCCAGCACCTCATTCTCTTGCTACGACGCGACCGCCGCCATGAACACCCACGCTTTCTCCTCCGCCTGCCTCGACCCAACCATGGTGCGCGGGAGGGAGTTGATGACCTGACCACGATATCCTCCACCGCATAGCCCACTTGTTGTTGTAGGTGGGATCCATGCTTGCCTGCAGTGGGAGGAGTTTGCTTATGACCGGCGGAAAAGAGGGTTTTTTTGTGCCAATGGCGGGTGCACGCCGTCTCGATTTATAGCCCCCGTCACACTAGCGCCAAAATGTTTGGTCGCACGGGAGTCATCGGCAGAAAATATTGGCCCACATATGCGGCCAAAATCTATCGACAAACTGTAACGCGCGTCGAAATTTTACGCCAAGCTCATTGTCCGAACATACATATACAAGCAAGATGAACAATAAATGCGTCGGCCCATCAAATCGCTCCGGACCCGATGGAGATATTCTTAGGCTAGCCATAGTGGTAGTATCTTAGATAGTAGTATTATGCAATCTAGGACCACAAAAATAATAATGTAACAGGTAATTAAGGAGGAGAGATGATTAGAGTATCATAGGTAAATACTATATCATAGCGCCTATTACAAGAAAAATCAATGTTAAATACATCTTGTATACAAGTTTACATTGAGATTCTAAAAAACAATAAATATAATAAAAATATAATACTACTTTATAATACCACTCACTATAAAGACAGTATCATACACTAGCATCATATACATGATAATAAATACTCTAGGCTGTGACCAGCCTTAATCGCCACACTCTCCGACCCAGCAAAGACACAGCCGACATCCACCGCGCCCCGTCTCCCACCCACCCGTTGAAAGGATCTGGCAAAAAATCAAAAGGAAACGTCGCCGTGAAGTCGTCAGCGATCCCCAATCTTTCTCCGGCTCTATCTGGCGCGCGTGCACGAACACTCCGGTCTCCTTCCTCCTTCTCGCCCCGTCCGCATGCTCGAATTCCACAAGCTTTCTTTATTCCTCCATGACCAAGAAGAGGACAAGCGTGTGAGTTGCGATCTGATGCGGGCCTCGCCGCCCTCTTCTTCTTTCTCCCTACGACCCCGAGACCTTCCTTCCTAGCTAGCGACTCCATTATTAGACCACTAGTTCACGTGCCACTCTATATAACGAACTCCTCCCGTGCCATTCTCCTCTCACTTGAAAATAGTGCTCCTCCTCCTCCCTCCTCCACTCTTCCGATTGACTCCAAGAACAGCCTACCAAATCATTAGCCAAAGCGTCGAAAACAATGGATCCATGGATCGGAAGCCAGCCTTCCCTCAGCCTTGACCTGCACGTCGGCCTGCCGCCGATGGGCCACCACCACCGCTACCAGGCGGCGGCGCCCATGGTCGCGCTAGCCAAGCCCAAGCTCCTCGTCGAGGAGACCTTTCTCCCACCCAAGAAGGACCCCGAGGTCGCGGTCCTCGAGTCCGAGCTGCAGCGGGTGAGCGAGGAGAACCGGCGCCTGGGCGAGATGCTCAGGGAGGTGGCCGCCAAGTATGACGCCCTGCACGGCCAGTTCGCCGAACTGGTCGCCTCCCAGGCCAACGCCGCCGGCAACAGCAACAACCACAGCCACCCGTCCTCCGCGTCCGAGGGCGGGTCCGTGTCCCCGTCGAGGAAGCGCAAGAGCGAGGAGAGCCTCGCGCCGCAAGAGCACCAGCACCACCACGCTTTCTCGGCGGCAGGGGCAGCGGCGGACCAGGCGGAGTGCACCTCCGGCGAGCCGTGCAAGCGCATCCGGGAGGAGTGCAAGCCGGTGGTCTCCAAGCGGTACGTGCACGCCGACCCCGCCGACCTCAGCCTGGTGGTGAAGGACGGCTACCAGTGGCGCAAGTACGGCCAGAAGGTCACCAAGGACAACCCCTGCCCCAGGGCATACTTCCGGTGCTCCTTCGCGCCGGGCTGCCCCGTCAAGAAGAAGGTGCAGCGGAGCGCGGAGGACAAGACGCTGCTCGTGGCCACCTACGAGGGCGAGCACAACCACAGCCAGCCGCCCCCGGCGCAGCCGCAGCAGCAGCACGACGGCGCCAAGAACGCCGCCAAGCCGCCCCACGCGCCGGCGCCGGTGTCTCACCATCCGCAGCAGCAGCAGCCGAAGCAGGAAGCGGTGGCCGTCGTCAGCGGCGAGACGGCCGCGGCGGCGTCGGAGCTGATGCGGCGGAACCTAGCGGAGCAGATGGCGATGACGCTGACGAGGGACCCCAGCTTCAAGGCGGCGCTCGTCTCCGCGCTCTCCGGCCGGATCCTCGAGCTGTCGCCCACCGGGGACGTCAACTAACTAATCCCCACGCTCTTCAGGCCAGCGGCATCACACATTTCAGAACACCTAGGGCCTGCCGATTATCTCGGCATTGCTGCCTCTGCTCTCCCTGCATTCTTGCAGAAAAAGGAGCAAGAGATGCAGGACGCTTTGACCGATGACGAAGACCGATCAATTGCAGCAAAGCTGGGGACCCGGTCGGCGTGCAAGGGAGGCTGATGATCAAATCTTTGCTGTAGCATGTTCTCCGTAGGATACAGGCAGATGTAGTACGAGAAACTGTACAATCTTTATTTTTTATTATTGTAGGGAAATGTTTTGTTCTTAGAATGAATGAGCTCGATTCAGTGAAAACAATTCATCAAAATTGCTCCATCGAGATTGAATTCAGTTCAGGCAAACCACACCCTCTGCAGTCTTCCTGCCACAGCATGGGCCGCTCATATCCAGAAAGCGTCAGACGTAGGCGGAGTAGCTGTAGACTGTGCTGGACCAAGTTTCCCGCCAAAAATACGCCGAGAAGACGAGAGCTGCTCGGTGGTGTCCCACGTGCGGCGCCGACTGGGTAGATGCGGTAACTACGGTCGCCGGGGGAGGCAGGGAAGCTGGGTGGAAACGGGAACCGGGGCGGCGGCCGGGTGGGCCCATGGATGGCTGGCGCCTCATCACTGGGTAGTCAAACACGTGGGGCGACGGCCCTCCTCGACGGCGCTGCCGTCGCAATGACGCGCCTCCGTTCTCCTCGAAGCTTAATTTCGACTACTAGTGTTGTTTTCGTTGTCTACGAGAAAGATAATGGGTTTCTTTTTTACGGGTTTTGCTAGTTCTCAAATCTCAATCTATCAGGAGAGGATTAGCTTGGAGCTGATTTTATGGCGATTTGTATGTTAGTATGTGAGTTGTAATTGGATCTCAACTGAGTTTTTTTTCTCAACTTTTTTTTTTTTGAAAATGGGCTTTATATTACTTAAAAGTTAAGTATTACACCCGGCCTCTGCATAGCGATGATGCACACAACCGACTCAAACAAGGTTCAAACAGTTCTAAAAAGGAAATAAGTAGACGAATTACATATCAGAATGAGAAATTATAAAACGCCTAATCTGGTGGAGGGTCAATCCGCAGATTATACTGCCATCCATGATGCGAGAAAAGGTCCCTCACCGTATCCTCTAGGCGCGTGCACACCTTCGAAAAGAGGTCGTGGTCCTCCGATCGGTGTAGCTGTGACCATAGTAGAAGAGTGCCCGTACATCTGTAGATAACCTGCAAGAGAGAAGATGATTTATTATCAAAGACTTTGTCATTTCTACATAGCCATAGCGACCAAATTAGTGCCATCGCTCCCACCCTAAGAAGAATTCTATAATTGTTATCGATACCATGTACCCAATTCCCAAAGACATTGGCAATACTAGTTAGTGGATACAAGCCTGAAGCCGCTTGGATGACTGATCATATAGAACGTGCAAAGTTGCATTGGAAAAACAAATGTTTTATTACCTCATCATGAGAACAGAAAACACATGTTTTACTTCCATGCCAATTCCGCTTAATAAGATTATCTTTGGTAAGAATAACCCCTCGGCGAAGATACCATGCAAATATTTTGTTTTTAAGTGGGATCTTCATCTTCAAGATTTTCTTATTATCTAGAACTGGTAAGTCTGATGAAATGAGCGCATTGTACATAGAAGCCACCGAGAACTTTCCATTCTCATGTAGATTCCATTGAAATTCATCTTTCCCATCTGTTAATTGGACAGAAGCCAAGCGTTGAAGCAAGTTCTCCCACGAAACAAGTCTAGGACCATATAAATTCCTCCTGAACATCACATTTGGAGGATTAGACTCCAAAACATGGGCAATTGTATCACCCTTATGACGCACAATATCATATAATGCCGGATACTGTTCTCGGAGTGTAGTGGTACCAAGCCACTTATCTCCCCAAAAACGTACCTCAGATCCATCCTTAATCGAAAATTTTCCATGACCGAAAAAGTGTTTTTTCGTTGCCATGAGTCCGGCCCAAAAGTGTGAATCACCAGGTTTCCATAAAACCTGTGATAAAGCTTTCAAGCCGACATATTTTCGTCTAAGAAGCGTTTGCCAAACCCCGTCCTCAGTTAATAATCTGAAGAGCCATTTCCCAAGAAGGGCCATATTCTTGACCTCAAGATCCTGAATACCTAGTCCCCCTTGATCTTTTGGGCGGCAAACGATACTCCACTTAGCCAGTCTATATTTTTTCTTTTCACTATCGCCCTGCCAAAAGAATCTTGAACGGAAGAAATCCAACCTTTTCAAGACTCCTTTTGGGAGAAGGAAGAAAGATAACATATACAGTACCATGTTTGACAGGACTGAATTTATGAGAACCAATCTTCCTCCTATGGACAATAGTTTACCCTTCCAACTACTTAAACGCAATTGTAACCTTTCCTCAACAATTTTCCATTCAGCATTTGTTAATCTCCGAAAATGAATCGGAATCCCCAAATATCTAATTGGAAACTCGCCCTGGTTGCATCCAAATAACTCCGCATACAACTGGGCCTGATCTTGATCCTCGCCAAAACAATATAATTCACTTTTATGGAAGTTGATTTTTAGACCGGATAGCTGCTCAAAAACTGAATGTGTCAACTTCAGATTTTTAGCCTTTTCCAAGTCATGTTCCATAAAAAGAATAGTATCATCGGCATATTGAAGGATTGAAAGACGTCCATCAACAAGATGAGGAATCACACCTTCAAATTGACCATCAATCTTTGCGCGCTCAATCATAATGGCTAACATATCAGCCACAATGTTAAATAACATGGGTGATAATGGGTCACCTTGTCTTAGCCCTTTTTTTGTCCGGAAGTAGTGGCCCGTGTCATCATTGACCTTAATTGCCACACTACCTCCAGACACAAAGCTATGTATGAGAGCGCGCCACTCGTTAGAAAAACCTTTCATTCTCAAAGTTTGTTGTAGGAAAGACCATTTAACTTTGTCATAAGCTTTTTCAAAATCTATTTTTAAAATAACCCCATTCAGCTTTTTACTATGTAGTTCGTGGACTGTTTCATGCAGGATGGCCACTCCATCGAGTATATTCCTTCCTTGCATGAAAGTTGTCTGAGAGGGACGAACAACATGGTCAGCCACCGTGTTTAGCCTGATCGTAGCAACTTTGGTGAAAATTTTAAAACTAACATTAAGAAGGCATATTGTTGGATCCTTTCTGCTTTCTTAATCTTAAGTAATAAAATTATCTCACCAAAATTGAGATGAAACAAATCAAGTTGTCCAGCATGTAAGAATGTGAACAACTCGAGAAGGTCAGACTTGATAATTTCCCAAAAGTTTTGATAAAATTCAGCTGGGAAGCCATCCGGACCCGGGGCTTTGTTGTGTTCCATTTGGAAAACAGCCTTCTTAACTTCGTCCTCTGAGTAGAGTGCAGTTAAGAAGTTGTTTTCTTCAACGGAAACCTGGGGTATATCATCCATTATGGACTCATCCATACTAAAGTTACCTTCATCAGGAGAACCGAACAGACCCTTATAATAGTTTGTAATGTATAACTTTAGATTTTCGTGTCCCTCAATAGTCCCTTCATCTTGGATAAGAGAATGGATAAGTTTCTTTCAGTGTCTGCCATTAGCTACACTATGAAAGTATCTTGTATTCGCATCTCCTTCCAAAATAAATTGACTCTTGGACCGCTGATACCATTTGATTTCCTCCTCACGAAGTAGCTTAGCTATTTCCGCATTAGATTGATTTTTAAGTTCAATCTCCTGCGGCAATAATGGCCGGACTTCAGCGATCCCCTCGAGGTTATCTATGATACTTGAAAGTCGAACTTTTTCTTTTTTTAAAATCCCTGTCGTATGTCTTGCCCAACCGCCAAGGTGTTTCCGAACAGATCGGATTTTATTGTTCCACCTTTCAATTGGGGACCGACCTACAACTGGGTGCTCCCAAACAGACTTGACCATATCATAAAAACCATCCCTGTGAAGCCATCCGAGTTCAAAGTTGAACCGGCGAATACAAGGTGGTCTTACAGAACCGGTAGTCATGAGAATAGGAGCATGATCCGACAGAGCCTCAATTTGTTCCAAAGCTCGTACTGAGACCATTGGGAATTTGTCTTCCCAATCTGAATCCATCATTACCCTATCGAGCTTTTCGTATGTGGGATCTGGAAGATTATTTGCCCAAGTGAATTGTCTGCCAACCATTGAAACCTCCCTTAAATCCAAGCTGTCTATGACAACATTGAATAAGAACGGCCAATGATCGTCAAACCGGCCTTTACTCTTCTCAAATGGGAATCTTAGCAAATTGAAGTCCCCCCCCAATAAGAATGGGGTATGGGTTATCTTTTGCTAAGTTTACCATTTCACGAAGAAAGTCAGCACGACACACCAGGCGTTTTTTTAGCACGGGTCCACCACGAGCGAGAGTTACGCTAGGGCGATCGAGAGGTGATCGCGAGTAGGCTAGGGTTTCTCCTCAGGGGTTGGTTGTCTTCGCCGATCCCGGTGGATTGCGACGGCGTAGTCCATTGGTGGTTGGCTCTGGGATTGGCTCTCGGCGTTGGTTCGCGAAGGAGGTACGGATTCTCTGATTCCCCGATTCACCTGCCTTCTTCGGCATGTCTCGCAAGGCAACGTCCGGTTCGCAGGAGGTTTTGATCTCGCCGACGAAAGGAGATGAGGAGGTTTCGGCTGGGCTATCGGCTATCCTGGGAGATCTGGTGCTGTCGGAGAAGGAGGCGACGGGTCTCGTCGTCAAATCAAGGGAGCCTGCGCAGATCCCGAAACCTAAGTGGGTTGCAGTGGGAAAAGCTTTTACGCCAAGAAAGGTGCTGATCTCGGTGCTCGAGCGCACGATGCATAGGGCTTGGGGGCTGCATGGTGAAGCCCAGTTTAAGGATATTGGGGAGAACAAGTTTGTGGTTCGCTTCAGTTCTGAGGGTGACTGGAAGCAGGCGGTGGAGAACGGACCCTGGCAATTCGACTTTCATCCTCTGTTGCTGCAGGAACATGATGGATCAATTAGGCCGTCGGACATGGTCTTCAACAAGATGGAGGTTTGGGTTAGGGTTCTTGACTTGCCTTTGGACATGATGAATAGGGTGTATGGTGAGTTGATTGGTAACTGGATTGGTGAATACCGATCGGTTGATGTGGAGGAAGATGGTATGGCGTGGGGAGAGGAACTCCGAATCAGAGTGGCTATCCGGGTGGATCAGCCACTTCTGTGTGGCGTTCGCATCCGTGAGTCAGAAGAATAGGAGGTTGGACACTGGTTCGACCTGAAGTATGAAAAAATACCTCATTTTTGTTTCGATTGTGGGCTACTGATTCACCCGGATGGCAAATGTCTAGCTGAAAAGCAAGAGTTGAAGCAGTGGGGAGAATGGCTGAGATGTTCCCCGGGCAAAAAGAAGAAACCAGTTCCTGCTCAGAGGCCAACCGTTTCATCGGGGAGTTTCTCAAGCCGCTCAGGAGATGGTGATTCAGGAAATTTAAATGGAGGTGGAGCTCGGGTCCATGATCTGCCTCCTCGTAGAAGTCTGTTTTGTGATTATACTATTTCGGGGTCCTCTCGCACTGGCGAGGTTGACCGCCGTAATGGAAGGGAGGAGGTCAGAAGCCCTGTCAAGAACCACTGGGTTCAAGACAATGGTGGGGGCAGGCCGTCAGAGGAGAGGGTTTTACCATCGAAAACCAAGCGAGGCACTTATGTAAGGAAGGGAAGAAATGTATCTGGTGGTAGCAGCTCTGCACCCCCTGCACCTAGTAGCCCGAAATCTCGTAAAAGAGGCACAAAACAAGTCTGGAGGGTAAAGGAGGGGCAGGGTGTGATGTCTACGCACGCGTCTGTTCTTGTAGACAGTGTTGGGCCTCCAAGTGCAGAGGTTTGTAGAACAGCAACAAGTTTCTCTTAAGTGGATCACCCAAGGTTTATCAAACTCAGGGAGGAAGAGGTCAAAGCTATCCCTCTCAAGCAACCCTGCAATTACGATACAGAAAGTCTCTTGTGTCCCCAACACACCCAATACACTTGTAAGATGTATAGGTGCACTAGTTCGGCGAAGAGATAGTGAAACACAAGTGGTATAGATGATTATAAGTAGCAAATGTGGTCTGAAATAAATATCGCTGCGAGCAAACATGTAACAAAACAGCAAGTAAACGGTGTGCAATGCTTGGAAACAAGGCCTAGGGATCATACTTTCACTAGTGGACACACTCCAAACAAATATAACATGATTGAACAAATAAACAACTTCTCTTCACTATGGTACTCTGAATTACTCTCCTATTGAATAACACTAATCATTGCGTAGTGGCTATAGAAGCACCCCTTAAAGTTCATCAAGTACTTGACAAACACCACTCATAGATATATCCAACTCAAATCACAACTCAAGATAGATATTATTGCAACTTAGACCAAGTACTAACACGGTGTACACACTGTCAACATTACACCATGAAAGGAGGAATAGATCACTTCAATACTATCATAGTGATAATTATTCTCATAACCCATAAAAGATCACAATCGTAGCCTAGACCAAGTACCACCATGCTGCACGCATTGTCACCGTTACACCATGGCAGGAGGAATAGATTACTTTAATAACACCACTAGAGTACACATAATATCTGAATAATAACATCTACTTGTTCAACATGATACAAAGCTCACGATCACATAAAGATCACATCATGGGAGAGAGAGGTGAACCACATAGCTACCGGTAGAGCCCTTAGCCCCGGGGATGAACTACTCCCTCCTCATCATAGGAGACATCAAGGTTGATGGAGATGGCGGTGAGGTCGATGGAGACGGCGGAGACGGCGATGGAGACCGATGGAGATGGCTCCGGGGGCACTTCCCTGTCCCGGCAGGGTGCCGGAACAGAGACTTCTGTCCCCCGAAATTTGTCGACGGCGGCGGCGGAGCTGCGGAACTGTTCTGGAAATTTTGTCGACTCCCTTAGGGTTTTTCATCCCGAGGCTTTATATAGGCGAAGGGGCGATGTCAGGAGTGGGGCCAGGGGCCCTCACGCCATGGCGGCGTGGCCAGGCCCCTGGCCACGCGAGCCACGTGTGAGGGGGCCTGGTGGCCCCTCTCCTACTCTCCTTCGGATCTCTGGAAGCTTCCGGATAAAATAAGACTTCAGGAACTTGTTTCGTCCAATTCCGAGAATATTTCCTGTGTATCACTTCTGAAACACAAAAACAGCAGAAAACAGGGAACTGGCACTGTGGCATCTTGTCAATAGGTTAGTTCTGGAAAGCGCATAAAAATGCCACGAAGTGTAACAAAACATAAGGCAAATGGTGTAAAAACAAGCATAAAGCATCAAAAATTATAGATACGTTTGAGACGTATCAGCATCCCCAAGCTTAACTCCTGCTCGTCCTCGAGTAGGTAAGTGATAACAAAAGAATAATTTTTGAGGTGACATGCACCTACACAATCTTGATCATATATGTAAGCATTTGTGAGCTGGGATCATAAGAACTTAAAACATGGGCATGAAAGATATAATCTTGACAATATAAACTTAGCAACCATGTTATAACATGAAAAAGAACACAAACAAAAGATCATGAATAATGAAACAATGAAAGTCAAACGTGTGTTCAAATCATAAGGAAAAACATACAAATGGTTTTCAGCTTGTCCTTCATGGAGAGCAAAACATAAATGCATAGGACACCTTCAAGTTTAAGAGGGTGACTAGATACAAATAATTTAGGAACAAGTGAAACTAACAATATGAATCAATCAATGAAAACTTTGGGACAATGCACATTATACTAAGAATGACAACTATGCTCTCTTAATGGTGCATAAAGAAAGAAGGTGGTGACTCAACATAAAAGTAAAAGAAAGGCCCTTCGCGGAGGGCATCCCCAAGCTTTGACGCTTGTACTTCTTGGATATTTCTTGGGGTGATGCATGGGCATCTGCAAGCATGAGCTTTTGTCCATTCTTCAACTCATCTCATCATTCTCCAATCCCTACACTTGAAAACTTCCTTCATACAAAACTAAACACAAATCTATTAGCAACATTAGTGTAGCATAACATATAATCAACCTCTTTTTGCTTCAGGTTTCAACTCAAAACTACCACATATAAAGCAAATACTACTGTAGCAACTTCCCCAAAAGTTCCATGATCAAAAGAACTCAAAAGAAAGCGATAAAGTGGCAAACACAAATATTAGCAGAAATCTGTCAAAACAGAACAGCTGACAAAGGTCGAAGTTTTGAGGGGTTTTCTGTTGCTCAAATCAAAAAGTATTCAACTAACGAAAGTTTGGATATAACCTGGGACATATGCACAAGAAATCTCAGGTCCAAAATATATACAGAGAATTTATACGAATTTTTACGGTACAGCACCGAAAATAGTTTCAGGACAGCAACATCCCCAAATCTTACCTCACTCAAATTAGAGGCTTCTCTTGGCACAAAAACGAAATAAAAAGGATAAGGAGCGGTTATTACAGTAGTAATAACTTCCAAGACTCAAATAAAAGAAAAAGTACTGAAAATAAACAATGGGTTATCTCCCAAGAGTGCTTTTCTTTAACGCCTTTGAGCTAGGCGCAGTAATTTGCAAAGATGCTCATGTGGGCGCCATATAAGAGCTTGAGGCAAAGGCGCCATATAGGAACTTAAAGCAATAGAGAGCATCAAAAAGCAAATGTGAAAGACATTTATATCTGAACCACTTCCTACGCATAGGAATCTTGTAAGAAAATAAATCAACGAGGCACACAGTAGCAAGCATGGATAGATAAAACAAGTGCCACTTCAAGATTTGCAACATAAAGAGTGGAAACTTAATATTGTTGAGATCCATCAAACCATGTTTCCCTCTCTCATAATAACTTTCAGTAGCATCATGAATATAATTAATAATATAACTATCACATAAAGGATCTCTATCATGAGCCACATGCATAAAAGAATTAATACTCACCACAGGAACAATAGTAGTAGGAGTAGATTCAACAGAATAATTATTCTCATCACCATAATCATCATAAATAGGAGGCATATTGTAATCATAACTAATTTTATCCTCAATAGTAGGTGAACTGAAAATATTATACTCATCATCATAGCCATCATAAACTAGAGGTTTAGTATCATCACAAGCTAAAGAACAACTATTTCGCAAAGCATATTCTTCAAACATATCATCATAAGAAGGAACATCACATATGGGAGATAAAATATTATCAGAACAAACCTTCTCCGCTAAAGCTGGGGGACTAAAAATATCATACTTAACAAAACCAGCTTCCCCAAGCTTAGACTTTTCTATAGCATTAGCATTAACAGTATTCAAAGCATTCGTACTAATAATATTGCTATGCGAAATAAGCTCCAAAGGATTTTCAATTTTCTCTTCAAATCTAAAATCAGGAAAAAGACTAAAGAACTCTTTGTTTTCCATTAAGCCTAACCAATGAAAATAAAAACAAGAAACAAAAAGATATAATTGCAGAATCTAAAGGAAATAACTCCGAGCACTCACACAGGAGGATGCGAGTACCTTTTACCTTACCTCCCCGGCAACGGCGCCAGAAAAGAGCTTGATGTCTACGCACGCGTCTGTTCTTGTAGACAGTGTTGGGCCTCCAAGTGCAGAGGTTTGTAGAACAGCAGCAAGTTTCCCTTAAGTGGATCACCCAAGGTTTATCGAACTCAGGGAGGAAGAGGTCAAAGCTATCCCTGTCAAGCAACCCTGCAATTACGATACAGAAAGTCTCTTGTGTCCCCAACACACCCAATACACTTGTAAGATGTATAGGTGCACTAGTTCGGTGAAGAGATAGTGAAACACAAGTGGTATAGATGATTATAAGTAGCAAATGTGGTCTGAAATAAATATCGCTGCGAGCAAACATGTAACAAAACAGTAAGTAAACGGTGTGCAATGCTTGGAAACAAGGTCTAGGGATCATACTTTCACTAGTGGACACACTCCCAACAAATATAACATGATTGAACAAATAAACAACTTCTCTTCACTATGGTACTCTGAATTACTCTCCTATTGAATAACACTAATCATTGCGTAGTGGCTACAGAAGCACCCCTTAAAGTTCATCAAGTACTGGACAAACACCACTCATAGATATATCCAAATTAAATCACAACTCAAGATAGATATTATTGCAACTTAGACCAAGTACTAACACGGTGCACACACTGTCAACATTACACCATGAAAGGAGGAATAGATCACTTCAATACTATCATAGTGATAATTATTCTCATAACCCATAAAAGATCACAATCGTAGCCTAGACCAAGTACCACCATGATGCACGCACTGTCACCGTTACACCATGGCAGGAGGAATAGATTACTTTAATAACACCACTAGAGTACACATAATATCTGAATAATAACATCTACTTGTTCAACATGATACAAAGCTCACGATCACATAAAGATCACATCATGGGAGAGAGAGGTGAACCACATAGCTACCGGTAGAGCCCTTAGCCCCGGGGATGAACTACTCCCTCCTCATCATAGGAGACAGCAAGGTTGATGGAGATGGCGGTGAGGTCGATGGAGACGGCGGAGACGGCGATGGAGACCGATGGAGATGGCTCCGGGGGCACTTCCCCCTCCCGGCAGGGTGCCGGATCAGAGACTTCTGTCCCCCGAAATTTGTCGACGGCGGCGGCGGAGCTGCGGAACTGTTCTAGAAATTTTGTCGACTCCCTTAGGGTTTTCCGTCCTGAGGCTTTATATAGGCGAAGGGGCGATGTCAGGAGTGGGGCCAGGGGCCCTCACGCCATGGCGGCGCGGCCAGGCCCCTGGCCGCGCGAGCCACGTGTGAGGGGGCCTGGTGGCCCCTCTCCTACTCTCCTTCGGATCTCTGGAAGCTTCCGGGTAAAATAAGTCTTCAGGAACTTGTTTCGTCCAATTCCAAGAATATTTCCTGTGTATCACTTCTGAAACACAAAAACAGCAGAAAACAGGGAACTGGCACTGTGGCATCTTGTCAATAGGTTAGTTCCGGAAATCGCATAAAAATGCCACGAAGTGTAACAAAACATAAGGCAAATGGTGTAAAAACAAGCATGGAGCATCAAAAATTATAGATACGTTTGAGACGTATCAGGGTGCATCCTCTAGTAATGCAGAGAAGGATGGGAAACGACAGCGTACATCATCCGTTTTTGATCGCCTGAGGAAAATAATGAGGAGGCGGGGTTTGTTGGCGACTCGGTTTTTGACAGAATTGGTGAACACACTTTGACATCGGCGGACCCTGTTCTACAGGGCCGCCGGAGACAATGAATCTCCTGGCCCTTAACACCCGAGGTTTGGGATTGGCCTCGGCTATGGGCGAGCTACGAGACCTTATCAGGTCCTACAACCCCGGGGTGGTCTATCTATGTGAAACAAAGCAAAAAAAAAGAAGACGATGGATAGGCTGCAATGGAGTCTTGGCTTCAGGCATGGCATTTGTGTAGAGGGAAGAGGTAAAGGAGGAGGGCTGGCTCTATGGTAGCGGGATGGTGTGGAGGTCTCGGTTAGGCTGTGGTGCCAGTATTTTAGTGATGCAAAGATCACGTCTGAAACTGGCACTTGGAGATTCACTGGAATCTATGGGGAGCTGAGAGGAAAAAGGTGGGAGGCTTTGCGGTTCTTGAGAGCTCAGGACGATCTGCCTTGGCTTTGCGCGGGAGATTTTAATGAAATTCTTTGTCAAAACGAGCAGCTTGGACAAAATGAAAGAAACGAGGGGCAAATGGCCCGTTTTAGCGATTGTATGACGGAATGCCGTCTGACGGATCTCGGCTTCAGTGGCTACCCGTATACATGGGATAACAAACGTGACGGAAGTGCCAACATGCAAGCAAGGCTTGATAGAGCGGTGGGTGATGAGAAGTTTTTGCAAATTTTTGCGAATACTCGGGTGGAGCATGTCATAACTGAAGAATCCGACCACCTGGCTCTTTTCATCAAGGTTCAAGCTAAGGTGACCACTGGGTCACAGCTTCGAAGCAGGGGTTTTATGTTTGAGGAGATGTGTATGAGGCATGAATCCTATAACGAATCAGTCTTAAAGTTCTGGGACAATGCCAATTCTCAAGTTTCTGGGATTCAAGGCTTGTGGAAGCGCCTGAAAGATGTGACGAGGAGCTTATAGAGATGGAGCTTTACCACCTTCGGCTCGGTTCACCGTGAGATCAAATGGCTGAAAGCTAGTTTAGCAGAAGCTAAGATTCAAGCTTTGGTGTCAAATTCAAACGCTGAAATTCATGAGCTTGAGAATCAGCTCCATGAGCTTTATGAACGAGAGGAAGTTATGTTCAAGCAGCGTTCCAGACAAGAGTGGCTTAAGGCGGGTGATCGCAACACCAGATTTTTTCAGAACCGGGCGTCTCACCGGAGACGCAAGAATATAGTTAAATTTCTCCGTCGGGCTGACGGATCTCGGTGTGATACGGATGATGGCATGAGGACTCTGGCGCAGGAGTTTTATCAAAACCTATATACTTCTGAAGGTGCCTCAAATATGGAGAGCATTTTGGATAGAATCATGACTTTTGTCTCTCCTGCTATGAATGAGATGGTCACTGGAGCGATCTCTGATGAAGAAATAGAGAAGGCGTTGTTTCAGATGGGGGCGACGAAAGCCCCTGGGCCCGATGGTTTGCCAACACTTTTTTTACCAGAAACACTGGTCTATGCTTAAGGGGGAGGTCTGTGAGGTGGTTCGTGAGTTTTTGGCGGGAGGGGACAGCCCCAGCGATTTTAATGATACCGTTCTGGTTCTCATACCGAAAGTGAATTCACCAGAACTTCTGTCTCAATTCCGCCCGATTAGCTTGTGTAACGTTTTGTACAAGTTGGCCTCAAAGGTGATCGCCAACAAACTAAAAGTGATCCTCCCAATTCTTATTTCGGAAGAACAGAGCACGTTTGTCCCTAGAAGACTGATCACAGACAATGTCTTTGTTGCTTACGAGTGCACCCATGCTATTAGAACTCGCAAGAGGAAAGTCCCTTTGTGTGCGTTCAAAATTGACATGATGAAAGCTTATGACAGGGTTGAGTGGATCTTTTTAGAGAAGATGTTGCTAAAACTAGGCTTTGCCCAGCGGTGGGTACAGATGGTGATGAGGTGCATAACCTCGGTCAGTTTTTCAGTTAAGCTCAATGGAGGGCGGTCTGAATCCTTTCTGCCTTCCCATGGACTGAGACAGGGAGACCCAATTAGCCCCTATCTTTTTCTCTTTTGTGTAGAGGGCTTTTTGGCTTTGTTGAAGCAGACACAAATTCAGAAGGAAATAAGGGGAGTGAATTTTGGAGCGGGGGGGGGGGGGGGGGGGCGCATGTCACTCACCTCTTGTTTGCGGATGACAGCATCGTGTTCTTGGAGGCATCTAGTGAAAGCCTGCTTGCTCTCAGGAGGATTCTACATGATTATGAGATCAGCTCGGGCCAGCGGGTGAATCTTCAGAAATCCTCAATCTTCTTTGGACCTGGGTGTGGTGAAGATCAGCGAGAACATTTGAAAGGTGTAATTGGTATTGCTTCTGAGGCTTTGACTGAACGCTACCTGGGAGTGCCCACGGTAGTTGGACGCTCGAAGGATGGCTGTTTCCAATATTTGACGGAGAGGTCTTGGGGCAAGGTGAAGGGCTTGAAAGCGCAGGGCCTGTCAAAAGCCGGGAAAGAGACTCTTGTTAAGTCTGTTCTCCAGGCAGTACCAGGGTATGCGATGAGCTGTTTCCAGCTAACCAAGAAACAATGTCAGAAGCAAAGCTCAGTCTCTGCGAATTTCTGGTGGGGAGACAAAGATGGACAGCGGAAGGTTCACTGGATCGGGTGGGATCGGATGTGCAAGAACAAAAAGCAAGGAGGCATGGGTTTTAGAGACTATGAGTCTTTTTATCAAGCTTTCTTAGCAAAAAAAAAGGATGGAGGATGCTATCTGACCCGGACTCGTTATGTGCTCGTGTGTTGAAAGCTCCTTACTTCAAGAATTCAGACTTTCTGAGTGCTTCTTGCCCAAAACGAGCGTCTTCGACATGGCGCGATATCATATATGGGAGGAAACTATTGGAGAGAGGACTGATTTGGCGGATTGGTAATGAAGAATCGGTTGGTATTTGGGATGCCAATTGGATTCCAAGATCTTATGTTCAGCGTCCACTGGGATGCTTGGTGGAGGACAAGCCAAAGTTAGTTAAAGAACTCCTAATGCCTGACGGGTCAGGGTGGGATGTTCCGAAACTACAACACACCTTGAGTGAGTCGGATGTGGCAGATATTCTACGGATTCCTTTGGGAGATCAGACAGCTGCAGATATTCCAGCGTGGAATAATACAAAATCGGGACAGTTTACTGTCCGGTCTGCTTATCATCTGGCGGTTCAATATAAGAGGCTTAGCAAGGGCACTGTGGGTATGCCGCAGTCGTTTGAAGAGCATAGAGGATGGCTTGCAATTTGGGACGCTCCGGTTCAACATAAGATTAGGATCCACCTGTGGAGATTATTGGAAAATGGTCTGGCGGTAGGCACTAAACTTTCTCGAAGGAGAATAAAAGAAGGCGTCGTTTGCCTTGCATGCGGCAGAACTGAAGACCTAGTGCACCGCTTCTAGACCTGCCCTCACTCAATCGCTACCTGGTCGATCCTAAAAAATTTAACGGGCTTCCAATGCCCTTGCCCTCCCAAGCAGCTGCGTTGTCACACAGCTCAAGGGTTGGCTTCTGGATTGGATGGGTAAGGCTTCGGGTGATGACCTTGCCTGGTTTGCGGCAATGGTGTATGGTCTGTGGCTATCTCGGAACGATGCTAGGGAATCAAGGGTGATGGAAGACCCAAGAACCCTGGCGTCAAGGACGGTAGCTTTGCTAGATGAATGGCGAAGTCTGCAAACCAATGGGAGTGCGGGTTCAGTTAGAGTGGTGGAGCACTAGCGGCCAGCAGACACCGGCTGGTTTAAGATAAATGTCGATGGGGCTTTCCAAACTGCTGATGGCAACGGTGGAGGTGGTGTGGTTATCCGTAATCACCATGGCGATTTCCTGCATGGGTCTTGCCATTTTTTCCCTAGGTTGCTGACGCGGAGTGCTCGGAGATCCTCTCTTGTCGTCAAGGTCTGCAGCAGGCGAAGGAAGCTGGGCTTCAAAAGATTGTCCTGGAGACTGACAGTGCCGGGGTAGCTACAAAGCTAGGAAGGCGGGACCTAGACCGTTCTCTGAATGGGGCATTGGTGGAGGACGTCAAGACTCTTCTGAAAAGCTTCAGGCTCTCTTCTGTGCGATCGGTTCGTCGTACTGCTAACGAAGTTGCGCATGTTTTGGCTAAGTTCGGCTGCAAGAATAAGCTCTGTAATTCGTGGTCTATTTTAGCTCCGAGTTGTATTGGGAACCAACTTGTTGTGGACATGTCATTTGATTAATAAAGTGCAGCCTTAAATCTAAAAAAAACGAAGAAAGTCAGCCTTGAACTCTTCCTGGGCTGCACCATAGACAACAACAAGACTCCATGTGAAATTATCAAGCTTATTCCGGATATGGAGTTTAACATGAAAATCACCATCCGAAGAAGCCAAAACTTCCATAGTATCTGTCTTGATGCCTACCAAGATGCCACCAGATCGTCCCCGAGGCGGTCGAGAATGCCACACAAAGTTTGCACCGCCTGAAAGACGGTCAAGAAAGCTTTGTGTGAAATCTCATCTACCCGTTTCCGAAATGGCAAGAAAATCTAAATTATGTTCCCGAATAGAATCAGCAAAAAACAAATGTTTAGCCAAGTAACCTAGACCTCTGCTATTTGAAAATATGCCATTCATCGGGAAACAATAGCTGAAGGAGAAACTTTTGCCCGTTTCCTAGGCATTTTACCCTTCTTGCCAGAACACGATCTAGATTTCTGGCCAGATGCTTTAAGTTCATATAATGAACTTAGTCTAGCCTCATCAAAGATCACATCCGACACCTCTCCAATCAACTGAGAGAGAAGCTAGCCATCAGTAGAATCAGTCGCTTCCTCATCGTCAATATAAGTGGTGTTAGAAAATGCCGAAACCTTAGGAGTAACCGTGAGACGGTCAACCTCCATACGTCTCAAGACATTAGAAGAAACAATAATGTCCTTTTCACAACTACCAATTTTAACTCCTATATTACCTAACTTGGAATATCAAGTGTTGAAAAAGACAGGAAAGACTTTGCTTTAGAAGGTGTAACCATACCAGGGTAGTCGAGGTTGAGCTCAGCCTTCCTGCGCATAGCCCAAATCATGGAGTCCTCATCAGTCACCGATGCCCCATCCGCTAAAGTCCCAAACCTCCCGCTACGCCTCGGCGGCGTGACAAAGTCATTTGCCGCCACGACAGGCACACCGGTAGGAGAAGGTGGCGGTGTAGAACGCAGAGCAGCTGGCGAAGAATCCACCAAAGGTAGTATCGGAGGAGTCTGTGGCGATGAAGCAACTCCTCCAACACTGCCTCCATGGAAGGACGGAGACACCTCGTGGTCGATGTCGAGCTCCTTCCCGTCCACAACACCACGGGCTGCCTGAGACACTAATGGGCTTGCAGCAGCCGGCGGCCCATCATCAGCCGCACCCGAGGGTGCGCCTGAGAGGCTGGCAGCCAGCTCTGCTCCTCCGTTCGACCCAACAGCAGCCGCACCGGCTTGACTCCCGATGAGAAGTGGAGGCGGGCCATCTTGCTCCAGAGAGGCGGCCGTGCGGGGATGGGACAGCCCAACCCTGATCATGGTTCAGCCTGCATGCAGTGGCGGCTGCACCCATCTAGGACACGAACGGCCCAACAGATTCAGCCGTCCATCACCAGTGCCAATGAAAACCTGCTGCATTGGCGCCTTACCAGTACCGCCTCCAGACACAGTAGAACGGCCTCCATCGACATCCATGTTCGTCACCTGAGAACTAGAGGAACCATTAATACCAGTCACCGGTCCATCACCACTTGAACCATTTGGGTCTTCATCCTCAAGACCGTCAGCCTTGCCTCTCCAGAAGAAAGGCGAGTAATTGCTGTCTGGCTGAAAGCCAGCCTTCTGCTTACGGCAACAGAAATCATACCCATGCAGCTTAAGAGTAACAGTAACATCCACATAATGGCCTTTCTCATCTTGGTGTTTGTTCAGAGTATCAGGACTCATCATTGCCACAAGAATACGAACTACATTCTGACTATACAACGTGGGAAGATCAACATCAATGGTAGTGCCAAGCAAAGAACCAATCGCCCAAAGACCGTGAAAATGCCGAAGAAAATGAGGCACACCCTCCACATGGACCCACAACTGAGGAAGATCAAACTTGGGTTGAATATCCTGGATTTCCCACTTGCTAATTTTAAATTGAGCATCATAGTCTGGGACGCCCATCTGGATACCATTAACCTTGTCGAGATCCTGAATGGAAGGAAAGTTAACCAAGAATGATGCTGCATCATGATATAATGCCTCCCACATCCATTGCAAATTAAGAGGGCAAATTCTTGCCATTACAGCCTCAATCGCAGTCGACGGAACGACAACTCCAGTAATAGTCACTTTTGCAACCGGTGCATTCTTAGGCTTGAGATGCCCCTTAAAAACACTGCTAGGCAGCTGCAAAAAGATGTTTTCCTCAGTACCATTACCTGTAACAAAAGCAGATGGCCTTGGAAGCTTCAGAGTGGGACAACGGACCGTAGGATGAGCTGCATTATTACAAACCAGGCAGTAATGTTGAGCTGTGCAGTCCTTAGCAGCATGCGTATCTACTGCACACTTCCAGCATTTGCCAGACTTCTTGGCCTTCACCGGCTCCACAGCTGATGTCAAATCCTGAGCGTTCCCAACAGAGACTTGAGGAATCAAAGCAGGGATACCCATCTGGGCTGACGGCTCTGACAAAGGAGGACTGTGACGACCTCAAATTTGATACAAATTTGAAGTGCCCGTTATGCATTCCACCGCAATCCCAGAACCATTGTTGCGATATACATAACGTAGTTGGTAACCAGTTCCATAGACATTACAATACGAAGGTTCAAATACAATGGTCATAAAGACCAAGTTCATATTACAACACAATATAGCAGCGGAAATAACGTCTTTGGGTCCATGCCTTCACCCTACAGGCAATGGCGACTCATGGAGACGAGCTTAGTTCTGGTACTCTTCTTCATATCCTTCCTCCTGGTATTCTTCCCCATAGTCTGGCCAAGTTGATAGCCAGGGACACAGCCATGAGTACATTGGATGCACTCGCAAACCATCTTATAAATGAAATGATAAAGTAGGTATGCGAGTTTGGTATAGTGGACTAAGCACTAAGTTTATTTGCAAAAGCTAGTTTTATTTCCCAAGAATGTTCATTGGTAGAAAAGAAGTTTAGTTCTCTAAGTTTAATCTAAAGAGGAACTTCAAGTGTGTCAACATCACTCAAGTCAAGTCAATTCAATTCAGATCCTTCACCAATCTCACCATTGTTATTTTTATCTTTGACAAAAGTCAAGTAGAGCTTGCCAACTGTCCATAACCGCGGACTCAGCTATTCGAATAGTTTAAAAACCTCTGCAGAGGGGTACACTTTACCCACAAGATTCGATACATCTGCCGGGAGAAATCCACGGATCATCATACACAAGTATGCGGGGTTCAGATAATCAAACAAACTCTTTCACTTGCTCACCCTAGTATAGGATCCTTCCCTAGAGCCCAGGGTACGGAATCCCCGCTCCGGCACCTCTAGTTCTGGCCATCCCGGAGTGCCGGGTTAGTGGAATCCACTTGGTTCAGAAGTAACCGCTCACGGTGTCCTTCCATAAAGATTTGTTACAAGGCCTCCCATACTAAGGTAAACAAGCTACGAACTAAGCCCCTTCCCATATAGGGGTAATGTGGTCGTACGGTATGGTTGGCTCCCATAGTACATCACTTGTTGTCATTGAGAAATACATTTCATAGTTCTTAGTCAAGATTTATTTCTTTCATAAAACCATTACGTAGGAGCAATCTCCAATTCAAGTTTCAAGTTCAAGTCACCACTTTTCAAATGGGGTTCCTCCAGAGATAGCACCAATTTTTATTAGCGACTAAGCAACTACATTGAGTGATGATACTACTAAATAGAGTTGGATAAACTCAGCTTGATGCTCTTGCTAATCAAGACATCAATACACTTCTATCATTCTACTCTAGCAATTCAATCATGCAATTTACTTAAAACAAGTGGGATGCAATATTAAAACTAGGCATTGGGAGTATGAGTCAAAAGATGGCTTGCCTTGGTTGGCAAAGTGTCTGGGGTATTCTTCTTCTTCTTGATAATGATCCCCTCCAATATCCTCCTCGGCAATACTAGCGTCTAATAACGAATAAACACAAAGCACACAATCACTACACAATGCTAACAACACACCAAGCACACATCTTTGTTTGCTAACAATAGCATTCATGTTGCATTTTATGGTGTTGGATTGTAAGTTTTTCTTCTAAGTTTTCTTCAAGTGTGCAAGTTAGATTCTCTACTAAGTGTCATATGTTGTTCACTTTCTAAGCATTGGTATTGGTTTAGGGGTACTAATACTAGTTCAAGTGGGGAGAGATTAACTAAGTGAATTGGTAAAGAGGGCAAATTAATTCTAAGTGTGGATAGGAATCAATCATTTTATGTTACTAACTAGAGTTGGGTTAGGGTCTAATTGATAACCCTAACAGGGTTTAAAGTTGATTTGGGTTGGCTAACAGTAAGGGGGGTCATTGGTGAGTTCACAATTTAAATTTCATGATTTTAGGAGGCTTAAACAATTTTCTAGAAATATTCTATGGTTAATAAAGCTAGGGTCACACTATTCATATCTCATTTTATTCCTAAATCAAATTGAATTCTAATTAGTCCTACAGTGTAGAGTATTTTTCAAGTTTTCCAACGCATATTCATTTGCTAAAAATGGACTTGTAAATCTCTTGGAATTTTAGTTTGAAAATCATATCTGAATCATATTTGAATTAATTCGAAAACGAGCGGGAAATAAAGAAAACAAAACGGACCGGATTCGAAACCAACTGGGCTGATTTCGAACGAAACCCGAACGGGCCGGCCCATACCGCTTCGCTCCGGGCGGGAAGGAATAAAAACTAAACCTGACAGGTGGAGCCCACTGGTCAGGTCACTTAACTCTCCCGAAACGGTATGCTACCGCTGGATCGAGATCGAACGGCTCTGGTGGATCGTGTTCGTCGGAGACGGAGGTGCTCACCGGCGTTCCAGGGACGACTGTTCGACGGCGAGGGCGTGACGAAGAGGATGGAGAACTCGACGGCGACGTGCGGGATCGGCTGCGGCGATGCTCCTCCGCCGATTCCCAGCGGCGGCTTATTCCCAGGTGGTCGAACGCGGCGGCGCTCTCCACGTCCAGTACCTCGCCAGCGGGGCTGGCGACGGCGAGCTAGAGCAAGCGGGGCTAAACGAGCGTGTCTGGGAGGTAGCTGGGGACGGGGCGAGTCTCTCCGTTTGATCGGCGGGGGTATTTATAGGGCGGAGCGACGAGGGCGAGGGTGTCCAGAAGCTCGCCGGCTCGGGGGCCCTGGCAACGTTCGAAGGTTGTACCAGGCACGGCGGCCTCGGGGGCGTGCTGGGAGGGTGCTGGCTCAGCTGCGGGAGGCTGTGGGTCGGCTCTGGCGCATCCAGGGCGGTCGGCATCGTGCAGGAAGAAGAAGGTCTGGGAGGGGGCCCTGGGCGCATTTCTCTCCGTCCCTCCTCTTCTCACGGCTCGGGTCGGGGCAGGGGGCGCTGGAGTCGACCGAGGCATCGTCCAGGAGCATGGCGACAGGGATGGAGCGAGCAAGAACAGTGATCTTCACAGTGAATCAAGATTTGCTCGATTTCATCTGCCAGGTGCTCGACGAAATGTTCGCAAGAAGTTTAAATTCGAATTTTTGAAATTTTCCACTTTGGGTGATCAACATATTGGCCAAGGTTTCCAGTCATATTTTTGTTACAGAGAAAGGTTGAGTTTTGCAGAAATCTTATATGCATTTTTGAGTATAGTCACTGTTTCAGATTCAAACTTTGGTTGAAGTTTGAGTGATGTTCTGATTTGAATTTTGAGTAGCCACTTCTTGGTTGAGTTTGTAAGTGACTTGGTGAAGCTCAACTAGCTGTCCAAACACTGAGGTGAGTTGTAGATTTCTTAATCCAAGGGATCAAAGTAGGGTAGTCAAACAGATTTCCTAGATCATCTTATTCTTCTCTTTTTCTTTGATATTTTGATTTCTGGTTTCTTTGGTTCCTAATATTCTTCTCAATTGATTCTGTTGGTTCACTTAGAATTAACTAACCAATGCACAACCAAAAATAACACTCATGAAATAATAGAATACATATAGTAGAAAATACATGTATGCATGAAATAATGGGTAAAAAGTTTTATCTGGGTCCCAAAATTTGGTACTTTATTTAATAAGAAGTGGATTACAATTTCTGAGTTGTTACAATCTTCCCCCTTAAAAAGAATCTCGTCCC
The DNA here is from genome assembly GCA_007115705.1 of Dactylis glomerata. Classification (NCBI taxonomy): domain Eukaryota; kingdom Viridiplantae; phylum Streptophyta; class Magnoliopsida; order Poales; family Poaceae; genus Dactylis; species Dactylis glomerata. The sequence continues at coordinate 1,028,962 of QXEO01000155.1, read as the reverse complement.
CGAGATTCACTAATTAAGAACTGGAAAGATTGGGAAACTCTTTCTGAAGGTAATCTTCTCGTTCCCAAGTGGCTTCATCTTCGGTGTGATTACTCCACTGAACTTTCAGAAATTTGATGCTTCAGGTTCGAGTGGTTCTATAGGCTTCCTCGAGGATACGGATAGGCATTTCACGATAGGTCAAATCCTTGTTGATGTCCACAGAACGGTGATCAATATTCTTGAAGATTTCGGGCTTCTCCGGAACTTCCAGACATTTCTGAAGCAAAGACACGTGAAAGACATCGTGTACTTCAGACAACTCAGGGGGCATTTCCAATTGATAAGACACTTCTCCTTTACGGTCTAGTATCTTGAAGGGTCCAATATATCTGGGTGCAAGCTTTCCTTTTACTTGGAATCTTTGCATTCCCTTGAGAGGTGACACTCTGAGATAAACAAAATCTCCAATCTGGAAGGTCAGTTCTCTACGTCTCTTGTCGGCATAACTCTTCTGTCTTGACTGGGCTGCCTTGAGGTAGTCACGAATCATGCGAACTTTCTCCTCGGCTTCTTGCAGAATGTCAGGTCCAAATATCTGACTATCTCCGGTTTCTGACCAATTCAAAGGGGTACGGCACTTTCTTCCATACAAAGCTTCAAATGGGGCCATTTGCAAACTGGCTTGATAACTGTTGTTGTAGGAAAACTCCGCGAAAGGCAGACAATCTTCCCACTTAGCCCGATAGGCTAGGACACAGGCTCTCAACATATCTTCAATTATTTGATTCACTCTTTCAGTCTGTCCATCAGTCTGAGGGTGGTAAGCGGTGCTGAAGGCTAATTTGGTGCCCAAGGCTTGATGTAAGCTTCTCCAAAATCTTGAGGTGAATTGGGTTCCTCGATCGAAAACTATGGTTTTAGGGACTCCGTGCAAACTAACAATTCTGGATAGATACAGATCTGCTAGCTGTCCCGAGCGATAAGTGGTCTTGACAGGAATAAAATGGGCAACTTTGGTCAGTCTATCCACAATGACCCAAATAGAGTCATTGCCACGGCTAGACCTTGGAAATCCAGTGATGAAATCCATTCCAACAGATTCCCACTTCCATTCCGGAACTTGCAAAGGTTGCAACAGTCCAGCAGGACGTTGATGTTCAGCCTTGACTCTTTGACAAATATCACACTTGGAGATGAACGATGCAATCTCACGCTTCATTCCATGCCACCAAAATTGTTCCTTCAAATCTTGATACATCTTAGTTCCACCGGGGTGGATGGAGTAAGGTGTCTCATGAGCTTCCTTCATAATCATTTCCTTCAATTCTGAATCAGCAGGCACGCAAATACGTCCTTTATACCAAAGAACTCCTTGATCATCTTCTTCAAATCCTGGCACCTTGCCGGAACTAATTCTGCGCTTGATTCCGTCAATACTCTCATTTCCCTTCTGGGCTTCTTTGATTTGGCTCATCAAGGTGGGTTGAAACTCAAGGTTGGCTAGGAATCCTCGACTGACTAGTTCTAATCCAAACCTTTCAAACTCTTGGTGGCAACATGGGTTGCTCCTCTTTGATCGCCATATTCAATGAGCATGGCTTCCTACTCAACGCATCGGCCACCACATTGGCCTTACCGGGGTGATAATGAATTTCCAGATCATAATCCTTGATCAACTCTATCCATCTTCTTTGCCTCATGTTCAACTCCTTCTGAGTGAAAATATACTTCAAACTCTTGTGATCAGTGTAGATCTCGCAACGGTTGCCCATCAGATAGTGCCTCCAGGTCTTCAAAGCTAGAACCACGGCTGCTAACTCTAGATCATGGGTTGGATAATTTTCTTCATGAGGTTGAAGCTGCCGAGAGAGGTAAGCTATGACCTTGCCTTCTTGCATCAATACACAACCAAGTCCAAGTTTAGAAGCGTCGCAATAGACATCAAAGTTTTTGGTGATATCGGGCATTGTTAGGACGGGGGCGGTCACTAGTCGCTTCTTGAGCTCTTGAAAACTCTCTTCACACTTAGGGGTCCATTCAAACTTCTTGTCTTTCTTCAACAGTTGGGTCATTGGCCGGGCAATGCTTGAAAACCCTTCAACAAACTTGCGGTAATATCCTGCTAATCCGAGAAAACCTCTAACTTCGGTTTGAGTGGTAGGAGCTTCCCATTCCATGACTGATTTGATCTTCTTAGGGTCCACGGATATTCCTCCCGCTGATAATACATGGCCTAAGAATCCAACTTCCTTCAACCAGAACTCACATTTACTGAACTTGGCATACAGCTGATGCTCTCTTAAGGTTTCTAAGATTAATCTCAAATGGGTTGCATGCTCCTCTTCAGACTTGGAGTAGATAAGAATGTCATCAATAAAGACAACCACAAACTTATCCAGGAACTCCATAAAAACCTTATTCATGAGGTTCATGAAATAAGCAGGGGCATTGGTTAATCCAAATGACATTACGGTGTACTCATACAATCCGTATCGGGTAGTGAAGGCTGTTTTGGGGATATCCGTTGCACGGATTTTTAATTGGTGGTATCCAGTTCTAAGATCTATCTTCGAGAAGACTCTAGCTCCAGTCAATTGGTCAAACAAATCTTCAATCTTTGGGAGAGGATACTTGTTCTTGATGGTCACATCGTTTAGCTTGCGGTAATCAGTGCACAGTCGGCTAGAACCGTCACTTTTATCCACAAACAGAACGGGTGATCTCCAAGCAGAAGAACTTGGCTGAATCAATCCTTTACTCAAAAGGTCATCCAATTGCTTCTTCAACTCTACTAGTTCAGTTGGGTTCATACGATAGGGTCGTTGGGCTATAGATCCAGTTCCGGGGATGAGCTCAATGATAAACTCGATATCCCGATCCGATGGCATTCCGGGTAGCTCATCGGGAAAAACATCCGGGTATTCACAGACGATGGGAACTTCCTTTATGGTTGGTCCTGAGATACTCTTATGACATCGGGTGGTTTGGGGTGGTTTTACGGATACATGCTTGACTATAATTCCAGTGCTACTCTTCATGGTGATGGTCTTCTTGGCACAATCTATTACTCCTTGATGGGAAGACATCCAATTCATACCAAGAACTACTTCCAAACCTTTGGTTCCCAACACTATCAAATTGGCTAAGAAAGCTATTCCATGAATTTCTATGGGCACTGCCAAGCAGGTACAACTGGCTTTGGTTACTGACCCGGGAATTTGCACATACATGACATCTTTCAAGGGTGTGGGTTGAAGTCCACTTTTATCAACGAATAATTGGGTAACAAATGAGTGTGAAGCTCCAGAATCAAACAGAACTCTTGCAAGAACTGAGTTAACAGGGAACATACCAAGCACAACGTCGGTTGCTTCCTGAGCTTCTTCAACATTCATGTGATTCAGACGGCCTCGAGAGTGAGGCTGGTTCCTTGGTGGATAGTTCTTGCCATTTCCCATACGGCGCTGCTGCTGAGCAGGAGCAGTGGTCTTGGATGCATCATTCAGCTTCTTGGGGCACTCATTGGAGTAGTGCCCTTTGAGTCCGCACTCATAACAGGTAACTCCAGACTTGTCACCAGGCTTGGGTAACACCGGGGCGCCATTTGGCCTCGGAGTATTGGTGTTGAAGTTGTTGCCACTAGGTCTTGGAGGTGCACGGTTGAAGTTGTTGCCGGGTGGACGGTTGGGATAGTTGGGACGTGGAACAGGTGCAGACGGCCTCATAGGTCTTGGGGCGAAACCCATAGGTGCATTTCCCCTTGGCTTCTGCGAGTTGCTCGAGTTGCCTTGATACATCATACGGCGCTTGCGGTTCTCTGCAGCTTGCTTGAGTTTGCCTTCCATCTGAATGGCAGAGTCAACCAATGACTCCAGGTCGGCAAAGTGAATGCTGACCAAGACACATTGCATCTCATCATGAAGTCCATCCAGAAACCTTTCTTGCTTCTTCTCGGTGGTGTCGGTGTCATCTGGGGCATACCTAGACAAGGTAAGGAACTTGTCACGGTAATCCACCACAGATAGGGAACCTTGCTTTAGATTTCTGAACTCATCTCTCATCCTTTTAACCAATCCCAAAGGAACATGGGCCTTGCTAAACTTGCTCTTGAACTCCTCCCAAGGCATCACATACCCTGGGGCTTGCATTGCACGGGTGCTATCCCACCAAGCTCTTGCGGCTCCCGCAAGGTAGTGGGTGGTGTACAAGACCTTCTCATTTTCACCAACTTCGGCGACTGCCAAATTGTTCTCCATGGTGCGAAGCCAGTCATCCGCATCTAAGGGCTCTTCAGACTTAGTGAATGTAGGTGGGTTGGTGTTTTGAAAATTCCTTAACTTGGATCGGTGATCACCATTGCCATTGTTTTCTCCTTCACCATTGCCATTGCCATTGCCATTGTTGTGGTTCATTGCCATCTGGGTTATCTGCTGAAGAGTGGCCAAGTTAGCTTGGCGCTCAGCTCGGGCTGCTTCCCGGTCTTCCATGATCAACCTTAGCAGTTCGGCCATTTCCGGGTTCGGGGGTGGGGGTGCTCGCGGCATCTGAAGATAAGGTGTGTAAGACAAGAGGGAAAAGCTAATTTGCTAAGATTTAAAGGTAACATGGATGATGCAATTTTGTCTTACTAAGGCCTTAAGAGCCAAATTCATATTTCATTCAACACTCAACAAACATCTCATACATACGAGTTCACACATTACAAATGGTTTACATCAAACCATTGCGACTCGTCTACTAGAGAGGGGGATACAACTCACACCTACACGAAGTGACTCAAGGTGAACTCATAACTAGATAACACGTGGATCTCTGATCTAAACAGCGGGCTCCTCGGGGTCTTCCTCCTCATCACTCACAATGAATCCATTATGCCCACCATCTTCCGGATCATCAAGGTCCTCCATGAAGTCATCCTCATCACTAATGAGGGCATTATCCTCCTTGCGGAGATCAATGCCTTCCTCCTCACCAAGGTGATCCTCAAGACTTTCAATGTACTCGATCAGCTCAGCCACATTGGCCTCCAACTCCTCAATGTCCTGATCCTTCTCATCGCGCTGGCGACGAAGGCTCTTGCGCTCTTTCGCAAGTATCCTGATAGTGCTCCTCGCCTCCACCAGTGCGAAGTGCTCAAGGTTGGCCTTGGTACGGGCACGATCGGCCTCCTGCTGAGCGGAGTACAGCAAGAAGTCCATGTGATCGATGTAGGTACTCGGCTCATTTTGCCCGGGCATGTTTGCGGGACGCCCGTCCGCATCATGCCGAGCAAAGTTCCTAAAGTGCTCTCCCTGAACCTCCTCAACATGCAGTCCGCACAAGCGGGCGTGCATCTCCTGCATCGCTCGGACCAAACCATCGGCCCAAGTGTTCTCCACAAGCTCGAACTTGATCCTTGGAGAACCCAAATTCCCCTTCTTGCCACGGCAACTGGCCCTGATAAGCCACCGTAGCTCTCCATCTGGGTGCTCATTGAGCACGGCTCCCTTGAACTCCGGATACAAACGATCCAGGAACAAGGTCAGGGTGGTGAGGTCGTGCTCGAAACAAAGGCTGCCACCATGGCCCAACTGGTAGTGCTCAACGAATACCGGGGCCATCTACAAAATTTTAGATTAGCTTAAGTTAGTGATCAACTCAAGTGTGCAAAATTTTAAGTAGGCAAAAACTGAAGTATGTATAAAACTTTGCAAATAGAGAGGAAAGACTAAGCAATTTTTGCAACCATTACTTATATCTTTGCTTTTATCAAGTTTTCATTTAACGCCCATTCTAACTAAGGTCTCCTAAGGTCAGCCTAGGCTCTGATACCAACTTGTGACGACCTCAAATTTGATACAAATTTGAAGTGCCCGTTATGCATTCCACCGCAATCCCAGAACCATTGTTGCGATATACATAACGTAGTTGGTAACCAGTTCCATAGACATTACAATACGAAGGTTCAAATACAATGGTCATAAAGACCAAGTTCATATTACAACACAATATAGCAGCGGAAATAACGTCTTTGGGTCCATGCCTTCACCCTACAGGCAATGGCGACTCATGGAGACGAGCTTAGTTCTGGTACTCTTCTTCATATCCTTCCTCCTGGTATTCTTCCCCATAGTCTGGCCAAGTTGATAGCCAGGGACACAGCCATGAGTACATTGGATGCACTCGCAAACCATCTTATAAATGAAATGATAAAGTAGGTATGCGAGTTTGGTATAGTGGACTAAGCACTAAGTTTATTTGCAAAAGCTAGTTTTATTTCCCAAGAATGTTCATTGGTAGAAAAGAAGTTTAGTTCTCTAAGTTTAATCTAAAGAGGAACTTCAAGTGTGTCAACATCACTCAAGTCAAGTCAATTCAATTCAGATCCTTCACCAATCTCACCATTGTTATTTTTATCTTTGACAAAAGTCAAGTAGAGCTTGCCAACTGTCCATAACCGCGGACTCAGCTATTCGAATAGTTTAAAAACCTCTGCAGAGGGGTACACTTTACCCACAAGATTCGATACATCTGCCGGGAGAAATCCACGGATCGTCATACACAAGTATGCGGGGTTCAGATAATCAAACAAACTCTTTCACTTGCTCACCCTAGTATAGGATCCTTCCCTAGAGCCCGGGGTACGGAATCCCCGCTCCGGCACCTCTAGTTCTGGCCATCCCGGAGTGCCGGGTTAGTGGAATCCACTTGGTTCAGAAGTAACCGCTCACGGTGTCCTTCCATAAAGATTTGTTACAAGGCCTCCCATACTAAGGTAAACAAGCTACGGACTAAGCCCCTTCCCATATAGGGGTAATGTGGTCGTACGGTATGGTTGGCTCCCATAGTACATCACTTGTTGTCATTGAGAAATACATTTCATAGTTCTTAGTCAAGATTTATTTCTTTCATAAAACCATTACGTAGGAGCAATCTCCAATTCAAGTTTCAAGTTTCAAGTTCAAGTCACCACTTTTCAAATGGGGTTCCTCCAGAGATAGCACCAATTTTTATTAGCGACTAAGCAACTACATTGAGTGATGATACTACTAAATAGAGTTGGATAAACTCAGCTTGATGCTCTTGCTAATCAAGACATCAATACACTTCTATCATTCTACTCTAGCAATTCAATCATGCAATTTACTTAAAACAAGTGGGATGCAATATTAAAACTAGGCATTGGGAGTATGAATCAAAAGATGGCTTGCCTTGGTTGGCAAAGTGTCCGGGGTATTCTTCTTCTTATTGATAATAATCCCCTCCAATATCCTCCTCGGCAATACTAGCGTCTAATAACGAATAAACACAAAGCACACAATCACTACACAATGCTAACAACACACCAAGCACACATCTTTGTTTGCTAACAATAGCATTCATGTTGCATTTTATGGTGTTGGATTGTAAGTTTTTCTTCTAAGTTTTCTTCAAGTGTGCAAGTTAGATTCTCTACTAAGTGTCATATGTTGTTCACTTTCTAAGCATTGGTATTGGTTTAGGGGTACTAATACTAGTTCAAGTGGGGAGGGATTAACTAAGTGAATTGGTAAAGAGGGCAAATTAATTCTAAGTGTGCAATAGGAATCTATCATTTTATGTTACTAACTAGAGTTGGGTTAGGGTCTAATTGATAACCCTAATAGGGTTTAAAGTTGATTTGAGTTGGCTAACAGTAAGGGGGGTCATTGGTGAGTTCACAATTTAAATTTCATGATTTTAGGAGGCTTAAACAATTTTCTAGAAATATTCTATGGTTAATAAAGCTAGGGTCACACTATTCATATCTCATTTTATTCCTAAATCAAATTGAATTCTAATTAGTCCTACAGTGTAGAGTATTTTTCAAGCTTTCCAACGCATATTCATTTGCTAAAAATGGACTTGTAAATCTCTTGGAATTTTAGTTTGAAAATCATATCTGAATCATATTTGAATTAATTCGAAAACGAGCGGGAAATAAAGAAAACAAAACGGACCGGATTCGAAACCAACTGGGCTGATTTCGAATGAAACCCGAACGGGCCGGCCCATACCGCTTCGCTCCGGGCGGGAAGGAATAAAAACTAAACCTGACAGGTGGAGCCCACCGGTCAGGTCACTTAACTCTCCCGAAACGGTATGCTACCGTTGGATCGAGATCGAACGGCTCTGGTGCATCGTGTTCGTCGGAGACGGAGGTGCTCACCGGCGTTGCAGGGACGACTGTTCGACGGCGAGGGCGTGACGGAGAGGATGCAGAACTCGACGGCGACGTGCGGGATCGGCTGCGGCGATGCTCCTCCGCCGATTCCCAGCGGCGGCTTGTTCCCAGGTGGTCGAACGCGGCGGCGCTCTCCATGTCCAGTACCTCGCCGGCGGGGCTGGCGACGACGAGCTAGAGCAAGCGGGGCTAAACGAGCGTGTCTGGGAGGTAGCTGGGGACGGGGCGAGTCTCTCCGTTTGATCGGCGGGGGTATTTATAGGGCGGAGCAACGAGGGCGAGGGTGTCCAGAAGCTCGCCGGCTCGGGGGCCCTGGCAACGTTCGAAGGTTGTACCGGGCACAGTGGCCTCGGGGGCGTGCTGGGAGGGTGCTGGCTCAGCTGCGGGAGGCTGTGGGTCGGCTCTGGCGCATCCAGGGCGGTCGGCATCGTGCAGGAAGAAGAAGGTCTGGGAGGGGGCCCTGGGCGCATTTCTCTCCGTCCCTCCTCTTCTCACGGCTCGGGTCGGGGCAGGGGGCGCTGGAGTCGACCGAGGCATCGTCCAGGAGCATGGCGACAGGGATGGAGCGAGCAAGAACAGTGATCTTCACAGTGAATCAAGATTTGCTCGATTTCATCTGCCAGGTGCTCGACGAAATGTTCGCAAGAAGTTTAAATTCGAATTTTTGAAATTTTCCACTTTGGGTGATCAACATATTGGCCAAAGTTTCCAGTCATATTTTTGTTACAGAGAAAGGTTGAGTTTTGCAGAAATCTTATATGCATTTTTGAGTATAGTCACTGTTTTAGATTCAAACTTTGGTTGAAGTTTGAGTGATGTTCTGATTTGAATTTTGAGTAGCCACTTCTTGGTTGAGTTTGTAAGTGACTTGGTGAAGCTCAACTAGCTGTCCAAACACTGAGGTGAGTTGTAGATTTCTTAATCCAAGGGATCAAAGTAGGGTAGTCAAACAGATTTCCTAGATCATCTTATTCTTCTCTTTTTCTTTGATATTTTGATTTCTGGTTTCTTTGGTTCCAAATATTCTTCTCAATTGATTCTGTTGGTTCACTTAGAATTAACTAACCAATGCACAACCAAAAATAACACTCATGAAATAATAGAATACATATAGTAGAAAATACATGTATGCATGAAATAATGGGTAAAAAGTTTTATCTGGGTCCCAAAATTTGGTACTTTATTTAATAAGAAGTGGATTACAATTTCTGAGTTGTTACAAGGACCCGATGTCCCGATACTAGGCATGGGCAAAGAAACCTGAGCAGAAGCATTATTCATCGACTGGACCGGCAGCTGTGGAGGAGCTAGGGCTGGCTACTGATTTTGGGCTTGCTTCTTCTTCTTCTTCTTCCGCTTAGGGCGGGCAACCCCGGTCGCCCCCGGCTGCGTCGGCGTGACAATCGGAGGTTGCATCTGAGGCAGAACCGAAGGACCTTGCACGAACTGAGTACCCTGTTGAACGTACTGCTAAAAAGGCAACGCCTGAAACTGCTGGAATGGCGGAGCAAACTGTGCATAAGGCATCTGTTGAGGAGGAAAGAAAGCCGGCATACCCAACTGCCCTGCCGGCGGCTGCAGCGGCATGGAGCCTAGAGGAGCGCTCGCCGAGCCAGCTTGTTCGACGCCCATCCCCGAAGGACCTCCGAGCTGCAAGCCGGGGGCGGGACGTGATGGCTAGTTGATGAAGGAGATTATTCTTCTTCGTCCCCCAGCAACAGTCCTTGTGTGTGGTGAATGACCAGCCCGTTGGGAACCCCAAGAGGAAGGTATGATGAGTATAGCAGCTGGTTTTCCCTCACTTAAGAAACCAAGGTTTAATATCGGTCAGGAGAGGAGAGACAAACGACTGAAGGTGATGCTTGCTAGTTTGCGATAGCTGCGGACAATTTATATATGGCGCCTCGTCCAATCTTTGCTTGCTAGCTGCAACGTGGAACCTGCACACACACAAACAAATACTTTGCTCCCAACTTACGATGAGGTTGTCAATCTCACCGGTTTGCTTGAAACAAAGGTTATGAGTGTATCGAGTGGAAAACAGTAAAAGTATGCGAGTAAAGTAAACAGTGTGAGAAAGTAAACACGTGATAGCAATATGATGGAAATAGGACCGGGATCCACAGTTCACTAGTGGTGTCTCTCCATAGATAAAATAACACATGCTGGGTAAACAAATTACAGTTGGGCAATTGATAGAATAAAGATAAACGTGATATGTCAAGAAGATCACTATGAGATTTACTCTGGGCATTACAACAAAATACATAGACCGCCATCCAACTGCATCTATGACTAATAATCCACTCCCGGGGATATCAATCCGAACACCCCAGTAGTATTAAGTTGCGAACAACAGATAATTGCATTAAGCAAAGTGTGTAATGTAAACAAAGCATATGCCCTTGAGCATATGAATGTTGTTTTCTCCCTAGTAGCAACATCACATCTACCACCTTAGAGGTTTCTGTCACTCCCCCAGGTGAAATAGAGACATGAACCCACTATCGAGCATAAATACCCCCTCTTGGAGTCACTAGCAACTACTCGGCCAAGATAGCTACTAACAACGGAGAGCATGCAAGATCATAAACAACATAGAGATAACAACAGATAATATTCAGTACATCAACTCAATCATAAACACCAATATTCATCGGATCCCAACAAACCAAACATGTAGAATTACATAACGGTGATCTCAATCATGTAGGGCAGCTCATGAGATCTAAACATGAAGCACATGGTGGAGAAGACAACCATCTAGCTACTGCTATGGACCCATAGTCCAAGGTAGACTACTCACTCATCGCTCCAGAGGCAAGCATGGCGATGAAGAAGACCTTCGGTGGCGATTCCCCTCTCCGGCAGGGTGCCGGGAAGAGCTTCTGGACCCTCCTGATCTTCGGGTCGACGGCGGCGGCGGATCGCGATGTGTTCTGGAAAACTGATCGGGTCCTTAGGTTTTTTCCGTCGGGGGGTCTTTATAGGCGAAGGGGCGATGTCAGAGGAGGAGCCAGGTGCCCTCACGCGGGGCCCGCGTGGCCAGGGGGCTGGCCGCGCCACCCCTGCGTGTGGGGCCCTGGTGGCCCCCCTCCTACTCTCCTTCAGATCTCTAGAAGCTTCCGGGTAAAATAAGACTTCAGGAACTTGTTTCGTCCAATTCCGAGAATATTTCCTGTGTATCACTTCTGAAACACAAAAACAGCAGAAAACAGGGAACTGGCACTATGGCAACTCGTTAATAGGTTAGTTCCGGAAAATGCATAAAAGTGCCACGAAGTGTAACGAAACAATAGGCAAATGGTGTAAAAACAAGCATGGAGCATCAAAAATTATAGATACGTTGGAGACGTATCAAGCATCCCCAAGCTTAACTCCTGCTCGTCCTCGAGTAGGTAAGTGATAACAAAAGAATAATTTTTGAGGTGACATGCACCTACACAATCTTGATCATATATGTAAGCATTTGTGAGCTGGGATCATAAGAACTTAAAACATGGGCATGAAGATATAATCATGACAATAAGAACTTAGCAACCATGTTGTTAAGATGCAAATGAACACAAACAAAAGATCATGACAATGAAACAATGAAAGTCAAACGTGTGTTCAAATCATAAGGAAAAACATACAAATGGTTTTCAGCTTGTCCTTCAAAGAGAGCAAAACATAAATGCATAGGACACCTTCAAGTTTAAGAGGGCGACTAGATACAAATAATTTAAGAACAAGTGAAACCAATCATCATGAATCAATCAATGAACTTTGGGACAATGCATATCACACTAAGAATGACGACTATGCTCTCTTAATGGTGCATAAAGAAAGAAGGTGGTGACTTAACATAAAAGTAAAAGAAAGGCCCTTCGCAGAGGGAAGCAGTGATTGCAAGTTTTATAACCTTTAAAAATTATGGTACTTACCGGCTTTGAGCTCTTATTGCCCCCATCATAAGCATCTTGAATGGTTAAAGTTAATGCGAGAACAATTATGATGCATATGCTTGACAAATCATAAGTTGAAAACCTCGTGCCCCGTGAATACGAGTACCCAAATCTCATGCTACTTTACTTAGAGTCCCAAGCAAGGCTCTTGTCATTGTAAGTATATGCATATCATTGAGAACCGCCAATGGGGTACCTCCGTGCCCGATGACATGGAACAAGCCCACACCAAAATGACAGGACAAGCAGACAATGAACACCTCGACATCTCTTTTATTTGCCTTTTGTTTAGCTTTTTATTGTGAGATGCGTCGTCGTATGTTCACCATGGGTATGCTACAAATTTCCACCATGAATTATGCATGGCTTAGATTGGCGGCCCGGCGTTTCCCTAACACATATACAAACTCCATGATCCCTACAAGATTCCCAATTCATTTCACACCGCGGGCATCCATAAACAAAAGATCACGATATCAACTCAAATAAGAAGTGCAATGTTGAAAGTTTGCCCCATGACAGCATGGATGGGCTAGAATCCAACTTACAACTTGCAAGCATAACAACTCAACATAAGAGACCACAATGTCAAATTTTTAATAACAGGAAAAAGTAAAGTGTGCCTTCCGGTTCGTGAGAGCTTTACTGACCGAATTTCGCATAACACTGGTAAGAGTTTAATTTGAAGAGTAAATAAAAGCAAGTCAAATTTAGTTGGAATAGCAAATTGCTAGTAGGTATGTATGGTGGACACTTTGGAAAACTTTGGCTTTTAGGAGTTTGATGCACGAGTAGAGCTCATACTCAGTACAAGGCGAGGGCTAGCAAAAGACTGGGAGCGACCAACTAAGAGAGCAATAATGGCCATAATCATGCAAAGCGACAAAGCGGCATTAAAAGAAGCATAAGATGGCATCAAAAGTCAAAAACTAAATGATCATAGAGGCTATTGGTGACTTTGTATGAGTCTAACATGTGTGAGCATGCGCCAAGTCAACCCAAATAAAGCATCAAGGAGAAAACCAAAATAATGCTTCCATACAATAAAAACAACGCATGATTTTTTCAAAGGCTCATTAAGCAATCTCAGTTATTTGAGACAAGTCATGCTACAGAAAAACCACTAAGCATACTATCAAAAAGACATCAAGCATGACATCAAAAAGTCTAAGCCGCAGTCTACACAAGCTCCTTCTTGTACCACTATTTTGCACAAAGCTTTTTCTCTTTTCCAACACCATTTGAAATTTTTAAAGACACCTCTTTTGATGAAAACCAATAAAGATCAGAGGCAAAAATACACCTTGATGAAAAGATATGACAAGGTCTGAACGCAAATCAAGGCGAAAACGAAAACCAAAAGCAGTAGCAGAAAAAGAAGAACGCTCGATTTTTAATAAGAATGAAAACGAGACCGTTCTTTGCAAATGAAAACGAGTACATCTCCTCCAAAGGAAATTTGTTGGGGTCCAACCATTTATTGCAGCAAACAAACAAACTAAACTAACTAAGGAAACTAAAACAACTGACGCTCCAAGAAAAACACATAGTGCATGAAGCAATAAAAATATAGTGTCTTGAAAGGTGACCTAATTTTTGCCGATGAAGAAGGGGTGCCTCGGGGGCATCCCCAAGCTTTGACGCTTGTACTTCTTGGATATTTCTTGGGGTGATGCATGGGAATCCCCAAGCTTGAGCTTTTGTCCATTCTTCAACTCATCTCATCATTCTCCAGTCCCTACACTTAAAAACTTCCTTCATACAAAACTAAACACAATTCTATTAGCAACATTAGTGTAAGCATAACATATAATCAACCTCTTTTTTGCTTCAGGTTTCAACTCAAAACCACCACATATATAGCAAATACTACTGTAGCAACCTCCCCAAAAGTTCTGTGATCAAAAGAACTCAAAAGAAAGCGATAAAGTGGCAAACACAAATATTGGCAGAAATCTGTCAAAACTGAACAGCTGACAAAGGTCGAATTTTTGAGGGATTTTCTGTTGCTCAAATCAAAAAGTGTTCAACTAACAAAAGTTTGGATATAACCTGGGGCATATGCACAAAAAATCGCAGGTCCAAAAGATAAACAGAGAATTTATACGAATTTTTACGGTGCAGCACCGAAAACAGTTTCAGGACAGCAACATCCCCAAATCTTTACCTCGCTCAAATTAGAGGCTTCTCTTGGCACAAAAACGAAATAAACAAGATAAGGAGCGGTCATTACAGTAGTAATGACTTCCAAGACTCAAATAAAAGAAAAAGTACTGAAAAGAAAACATTGGGTTATCTCCCAAGAGTGATTTTCTTTAACGCCTTTGAGCTAGGCGCAGAAAATTGCGAATCAAGTATTTTCAGAAGAAGCATTAAGATCAACAGCAGAGGTCTTGTCAATAAGGCATTGTATTTCATCCACATAAGTTTTAGAAGACCCTTTATGATCATGCTTTGGTACACTATTTTCATCAAAAAGATTTTCAGGACAGATCCAGTCAAAATTATTTTCGAAAGCTTCACACAATCCCAAAAGCTTGCAAGGTATAGGTATCTCGGCCCCGTCATCATTTGTACTAATAACCGTTATAGGTGAACCGAGTTTATTAAAACGTTTAAGAACTTTCCTAGCTTCAACAACGACATCCTTAAATTCTAGGCGCAAAGTTTCCAAGATAAAAGCTTTCTTTTCGGGATCCTCAATTTCATGAAGCTTAAGGAACATATATTGCATAAAAGGATTAAGACTAGCAAACCTAGCTTCTAACATGTCAATTAAATAAACAGAAGCAACTTCAATACTAGGAGCAAGCTCAACCCAAGACTTTTCCTCAACTTCCTCATGCATACTAATGTGATTAAAGAACTCCTCAATGTTACTTTTGCCAATAATCGAACCACTACCTACTGAGAGGTCCTCCAGAACAAACTTAGGGAACAGCATGATAAACTAAAGTATAGAAATAACAACTACCAAGGATTCTAATTTTTTTGGGTTTTTGATAAAAAGCAATGCAAGTAAAATAAATAAAGTAAAGCAAAGCAATAACAAAGTAAAGGATGTGCGTGCGAAAACTCCCCTCGCAGAAGTCTTCTACTTCCTCCCCGGCAACGGCGCCAGAAAAACAGCTGATGGCTAGTTGATGAAGGAGATTATTCTTCTTCGTCCCCCAGCAACAGTCCTTGTGCGTGGTGAATGACCAGCCCGTTGGGAACCCCAAGAGGAAGGTATGATGAGTATAGCAGCTGGTTTTCCCTCAGTTAAGAAACCAAGGTTTAATATCGGTCAGGAGAGGAGAGACAAACGACTGAAGGTGATGCTTGCTAGTTTGCGACAGCTGCGGACAATTTATATATGGCGCCTCGTCCAAGCTTTGCTTGCTAGCTGCAACGTGGAACCTGCACACACACAAACAAATACTTTGCTCCCAACTTACGATGAGGTTGTCAATCTCACCGGTTTGCTTGAAACAAAGGTTATGAGTGTATCGAGTGGAAAACAGTAAAAGTATGCGAGTAAAGTAAACAGTGCGAGAAAGTAAACACGTGATAGCAATATGATGGAAATAGGACCGGGATCCACAGTTCACTAGTGGTGTCTCTCCATAGATAAAATAACACATGCTGGGTAAACAAATTACAGTTGGGCAATTGATAGAATAAAGATAAACGTGATATGTCAAGAAGATCACTATGAGATTTACTCTGGGCATTACAACAAAATACATAGACCGCCATCCAACTGCATCTATGACTAATAATCCACTCCCGGGGATATCAATCCGAACACCCCAGTAGTATTAAGTTGCGAACAACAGATAATTGCATTAAGCAAAGTGTGTAATGTAAACAAAGCATATGCCCTTGAGCATATGAATGTTGTTTTCTCCCTAGTAGCAACAGCACATCTACCAGCTTAGAGGTTTCTGTCACTCCCCCAGGTGAAATAGAGACATGAACCCACTATCGAGCATAAATACCCCCTCTTGGAGTCACTAGCAACTACTCGGCCAAGATAGCTACTAACAACGGAGAGCATGCAAGATCATAAACAACATAGAGATAACAACAGACAATATTCAGTACAGCAACTCAATCATAAACACCAATATTCATCGGATCACAACAAACCAAACATGTAGAATTACATAACGGTGATTTCAATCATGTAGGGCAGCTCATGAGATCTAAACATGAAGCACATGGTGGAGAAGACAACCATCTAGCTACTGCTATGGACCCATAGTCCAAGGTAGACTACTCACTCATCGCTCCGGAGGCAAGCATGGCGATGAAGAAGACCTCCGGTGGCGATTCCCCTCTCCGGCAGGGTGCCGGGAAGAGCTTCTGGACCCTCCCGATCTTCGGGTCGACGGCGGCGGCGGATCGCGATGTGTTCTAGAAAACTGATCGGGTCCTTAGGTTTTTTTCCGTCGGGGGGTCTTTATAGGCGAAGGGGCGATGTCAGAGGAGGAGCCAGGCGCCCTCACGCGGGGCCCGCACGGCCAGGGGGCTGGCCGCGCCACCCCTGCATGTGGGGCCCTGGTGGCCCCCCTCCTACTCTCCTTCGGATCTCTGGAAGCTTCCGGGTAAAATAAGACTTCAGGAACTTGTTTCGTCCAATTCCGAGAATATTTCCTGTGTATCACTTCTGAAACACAAAAATAGCAGAAAACAGGAAACTGGCACTGTGGCAACTCGTTAATAGGTTAGTTCCGGAAAATGCATAAAAGTGCCACGAAGTGTAACGAAACAATAGGCAAATGGTGTAAAAACAAGCATGGAGCATCAAAAATTATAGATACGTTGGAGACTTATCAGGACGCTGCAGAGCGGGCAGCTGGGGAGGCAGGCGCACGTGCCCCGTGGAGTAGGAGCCCACGGGAGGAGGTCGTTGTGGAGGGCCAGACATGGTCGGCGTCGTGACAACCGCGGCGAAGGAGCGATCGAACACAGCCGGACGAGAACGCGACTGGTCAGATGGCCAGGACGATGGAGATGCAGAGCTTGACGGTGAGATGATGTTGGAGGAGGAAGCGCACAGCGAAGAACTCGAGCGAGGTGCAGTGGGCGCAGCGGCTGGGCGCTCGATCGGAACAGGCCTAGGGTTACGATCCCAAAGCCGGCGATAGCGCCTCCTCAGATGGTCCCACGCCTGCACCTGCACCAGATTGGTTGCATGCAGGTGGGACCCATCCGGCCCGACAGTCACGCCCACCATAGTTTGGAACCGCTCTTCGCCCACGATCATCGGCAAGACGGACGCATGTCGGCTTGACGATGCTAAACCCAGTCCGCCGGACGCCGTCGAAGGAGCCGAGGCCTCCACCGCCGCTTGGTCTAGGAACTGACCCAGCACCGGCGGAGGAGTCGTCCGTCTCCGTGGCAACGGACCCCGCCATGGCTTGACCCGAGGCCCTCGCGATAGGCGCAGACCTGACGGCGAAGAGGTCGCACCCCGGCATACGGTCCCAGACGGAGGAGAGAAGCCAGCCGGCGAGACCTCGGTTGGGTTGCACGTTCCATCCTCAGTCGCATAAACGTCGACGGACCTGCAAAACAAAGGCATAGACTCACCTGGCGAAGCGCTCGCACGACGACCTTTCTCCCAATGCCGGGACAGTGCCGTCGGATAGCCGATCTCGCGCCAGAAATCATTCACCTGTTCCGCCACGGTCTTCTTTCTCCGGTGAAGCACCGGAGTCCATCCCACCTCCACCCGCACCTCCTCATCCGGAGCCCGCATGGCAACATCTGTAGGGATGGATTCTCCCTCTGCCTCAGATCCATCAGGAGATCCTAGGCAGGAGAAACGCGATCCCGAGAAATCTCCGGCGAATGGCAAGGCGGATAGGGGGGGAGATGCAGGTGACCTTGGCGCAAGGGTAAGCCAGCGACACCGATCGAGCCCTATCGCCAGTCCCATCCGTCGCGTTCGAAATCATGAGCTAGCAAGGTCTTTTCTCAACTACAAGTGTGTTACAACAGAGAAAAGAATCTCTGCCCATCTAATCTGCCTCATGATTTGTTGTGATTGGAAGTTGCAAATGAGTTGAATTTGATTAAGAACTAAGCTAATTCTTAGCCGACTGAGAACTAGTCGCCAGCTTCTTTTTAAGTCCTTGGATACTTCTACTTCAGAGTTTCCAATATTAGACGTTTTGACATGTAATTTTTTTGGATTTTTTATGAAATAGAATAAGGAATGTCAAATAGACTCTTCCTAATTTTATGTCCAACATGATTAGGGATTGGAGGGGATTTAATAAAACTCTTAGTTTCACCAATTCACTCAAATACCACAAGATATTCTTCTATCCGAATACACTACTATAGAGTGTCTTGAATACACACAAAAATGTGTGTGGGGGATGGGGAGGGGGATTGTTAGTTGCAGATATCTTTGGAACACTTATTTCACCTCTATGATCTCACACCTTCATAGAGACAACATCATAATACATGAAAAGGATGATGAATAGAACTTCATCGCCTACTTCATAGGGATATGATCCTCATCCTTAACCTCCTGCAAAGACAACTTATCTCTGTATATCTCATAAATCGCTTCATTGTCCCCAATGTAGTCCAACCTTGGCCCACTGTAGCGAACGCCCCATCAAAGTGAAACCGAACCATGAGAATTTTGGATGGATCCATGCTGAAACAATAAATTCCTATAATGGAAGAACAATTCAAATAGTCATGTACTAATTCATCATCTAGCAACGCAATTATCATGCAAATATTGCAAATTTTGATCTTCTGATTAAACTTCCGAAACCCCAGCTTTACTGTAAAAATACACCCTACCATCGGACCACCTCTAAGAGATATAAACGAGTGCGTATGAGCTTCAGTGGAGGTGTTACATGCTCTCGGTCGTCCGTCGTACACCCACGATTATCTGCTCGTCGCCATGATCTCCGCTGCATATGGAGAAGGAAGGAGAAGTCACTGTCTAAAACTGTAACATCCCATGATATGAGGTCACAAATAGAAAGGAAACAGATGTGGGCATTGCATTCATGTATACAAAATCTGGAGAATTTACGTGCTTTTAAATAAAACTTGTCAGAGTGATTGAAGTTTCACTTGAGTTGATGGAATGAAGTAGATCATCAACTAGAGCACGATAAACTTCAACATGACCTTTATTAAAACCTTTGTTTTGGGAAGAGATAACCATAATAGTTAAAGGAGATTAAAGTGAGGTAGAACTGTAATGATAACCAATCATCTTATGATCCAATATCTATTCCTACCATAATCATCATGGTATTTCTTAAACCCCAATCATTGGAATCATATCTAGAAAAAAGGAAGTCAACATAAGTCTTATTCTGATATCTTGATCCATCCTATTCTTCTATATCCAAATATATTCAGCCCCAGAACCAGAAGAGGGGGTCCATATCTATTCATGTGTTCTTATCATCTCTTTTGTTAGAGCCTTAAGATATAACCAAGTAACTAAGAAGTGAGAGGAGTTCTCTTAGCTAAATGGATGTTCTAAGAGAATAGTTTAATAAAAGTTAACCATGAACCTTGATTAGCTAAATGGAATCCAAGCCATATGATCAAAGGGTTATATTGATCATCTCACTCACCTGTTGAGTGTGAAATACATAATTAACCAAGTAGAAACCTAAGCTATATTATCAATGGATAATAATGATCATTATCATGTCACAGGACGTGGGAAGGTGACATAGGTGAAGTTAATGGATCAAAGGTAACCAAGTTAGGATCCATAGGGTGTGTGTGGGGGATGTGTGCATTAGTTGGAGCAATCTTGTAGTTGGTTTGGGGAAGTGACAGAAATCTTTGAACTTCTATGGTTTCTACCTTTATATGGTTGCCTCACTAGGGAGAAAGAATTACCTTGCATAAACATCTAGTGACAGAAAGGATGCCTTGCTTGCAAGGATGTCTATGTGTTTTTAACATCATGTGACGGGTCTTTATGCAATACTTTGTTAAGTTTTAAAATTTACTTGCGATGGACTCCCTTGTCAAATGAGTACTAGGGAGTTGATTTTATATCAATTCTATGTTTGGACGTGATGCCCATATTTATGTTTATCAATGAAATCTTGTGCATTTGCATGCTCTTAATTTATTGTTTGTACTTTTTTACTACCATGTTTACGAGAGAGGGAGATCAGGTGAAACCATGATCCTCGGTCCAGTTTGTAATCATAAGAAGTTCTTTTGTTACTTTTACAATGATTTACTTTCAGTTCTTTAAACCCAAAAATCACCAAAAACCTTGTTACTTACTTTGTTTACTCTGCTTTTGTAAACTTCCGAGCTGTTGGTGCCTAACAGCCACCACTGTTAATTGGGGACGGAAAGCTGTTTGTTTACTGTAGTAGGTTCTTTGAAGACCGAGGAAAAGGAATCAACCTCAGGCTTCCTCGAGAGTTCAATAATTACCCCGAGTCATCTTTGTAGGGAAAACTTCTCTTGTTGCACCACTCTGCGCTTGGAGTCCCAACGAGCGGCATTTTAAAGAATAGAGTTGTTGCCATCACTTGCATTGCTAAATGACTCTTTGGTATATGGTTGTAGATAGTGCATGAAAACACCTTATTCCCTATATATGAACTTGGTAGGTAACGCTCGTTACTTACCCGTACTCTCTCAAACCTCTTGTTTAGGGTGGAGGCAACTCAAGGAGGCAGTCCCAAAGAACAGAAGATGAAGATGAAGTATTGGAAAAAGATTAGAAGCTACCATCAGAGTCAACAGGAGTCAACGCTTATGGAGGAAACCTAGAATAGGAATAGAAGGGAACCAATTCCAGGACCCTAGAAACTAAGTAGTTAGAGCAGATCTATGACAACAATAGCAAGCCAACCAGCATTAGTTATAGCTCCTGTCTAGTCTTCAATATGTTCTTTCGAGATTCTAATGAGCAGAACTAAACCTCTGTGTGTCGAGGAGGTTTTAAAATTCTTCTGTATGATAAAATTGTGATCCTATATATAGACCTACCTTGGACCTACGATATTTTTGTTGTACCACTCTGATCGATGTAGTGGAATGGTGTTTCATTGGTGTTATGTCAATGACTTGCATAGTATATATGTAGTGCTATGCTAGGTCACCACAAAAACGGGCCTAAGATAAACTGGCCAAACAAAAGACTTTTTGCCCAAGTCCAAGGGTAAGTGGCAACACACCATCTTGAGCCACAACCTTTCCATATCAGCAATTCCACCATCTGTATATGACCATGTATCACCTTAGTTTGTAACTTTGAGTTTAGTGTGCTGACGTTAGGGATTGAGAGACCAGGGTTCAGTTCCGACATTATCTACGACTTTGAAGTTTTTTCACACATTTATCTTCACTAAAACTGAACACAATTCATAAACGGGCCTGCTTTGCCTTCGAAAAAGCGGGCAGACACGATGGCTTCGCCGATCCCTCCTTGGGGGCATCGTCTTGGAATCTCGGTTCTTCTAGCTGTCTTTGTGTTGCTAAGCTGGTTTGTATCGCTGGTGTGTGTGCAGATGTCGAGGCGGTATCCTCGAGGTTGTTTTTGCATGTCATCAGGGCTGCGATACTGGATTGTTGTACGGTTGCGACTATGCCCGTAAGTGGTAACGGCCCCCAACGGCGTCCCGTGGCCCGTTAATTTTTTTTCAGTTAGCGAACGCCCACCAGATCGTGAGAATACTCTACGGAACTAAGCCACCTGCCCACTACCGCCGCCAGGACCGCTCCGATCGAGAGCTCTCCATGGCGATGGCGACGGGCGCCATGCCCGGAGGAACTTCCCCGTCGTCGCTGCTCCGTTCCCCCGCTCCCTCCCTCCGTTCCCCTGCTCCCCCTTCCGTTCCCCTGCTACCCCCTCCATTCCCCTTCTCCTCCCCTCCGTTCCCCTTTTCCGGCCGCCTTCCTCCCGTCCGGCGAGGTGTCTGGAGCTACCGTGGCGAGAGGAGGGAACGGAGGCGTGAGGGCGCTGCTGCTCGCCGTCAAGGTCACCGACCCTGCCGCCTTATCCGCCATGGAGGGCTTGATTCCCCGTCGCCATCAAGGAAGCTGCAGCACGCCGGAGATGGGACGCCAAGAAGAGAGCCAACTGGCAGACACGTCCTCCACCGCCGCTAGGTTCCCCGCATCCTCCTCCAGGACGCAGCAACATCTGGGCTCGGGCGTGCTCGCCGGGAAAAAGGTACGTGTGTGCACTATTTTCACATGTAACTGAAATAGATGTTTAGAGAAGTGATAATCTACTTTTGTAAAATTCTAGGGATCTCATAGGTGCTGCGAAATTTGAAACGTCTTAGGGTTTGATTTTCTTCATATCTTATGATAAAACTGTTGCTGGTTCAAACTATGGACTGTTTGTGCTGAACTGCTGATCCTTCCCTCCGATTCCTCGTATACACAACACACTTGAGACATTGTTTAAAGCTTTAGCTGCGTACAACTTTATCTTCAGAAATTCATAAAAAACTAGACAATCGCACATTTCAGACCTAAATGTGCACAAATATTTTGTGTGGTGTAGGCCAACTATATGTGCAGCTTATTGATCAACATACAATCAGGAATTTAATGGAAGAATTTAAATGGCGAACCATACTCGGATTTGGAAAACAGAGCACCAACATTTCCGCAGCTACTTTTCTACCGCATCTAGCAACCGAAACTAGTGTTCTAAAAGGAATCAAACCAATTAAACATTACGAGGAGGTCAACACTTGAAGAAAATCAAGCAAGGCAAACACGCTAGTACTAGGACAACACTTGAATCGATGCCGGCAGGCCGCCTCGTATCTTTGCGCTGACTTTGCTTATATTCCCTAAATGCATGTAGAATCCTCTAACTAGATTTGTGTAGTCATTTTTAGGAAAGGTGCTAATTCAGTAATATCCATTCGTACTGTCAGCTGTCACTCACTCAGTTTTATCTATGACATCGGTTAGCTTACTTGAGTGTAACTTCTAGAATGTAATAAAAACCACTTATAGGAGTTCTGAGTCTAAATTCCATTTTTTGATATCATGATCATGCAGAGTGTGCGATGGTTATGTAGGATAGGAGTGTTCAGTGACCTTCATTGAATAGAAATTTATTGTTTAAACTTGAAAGTTTCATGATAATATTCATGATTTAGTAGGTAACACTTCCAGATACATAAGTATAAAGTTCCCTATATTAAATATTTCATGTACCAACAGCAGGTATATGGGTGGCGTAGCAGCAGGTATGTGGGCTTACCAAAAGCAGGTATTTGCTGAACTGCATTATAAAGTATAAAGCTACAAGTCTGATTGCTGTGGAGGAAAGCTGCAAGTGAATCATTGTTCAATGTCGTTGTGATTAGAAATATCCCACATAAGCTTTGTATATGAGGAAACTGGACCATACGCCTGAACTTTTATTGTTCCTGCTCTGGATGATTATTGGTTGTACTGGATGCTTCTGTCACTAGCAATGTACGCAGAGTTTAAACCATTGCAGTTAGCCAGGCATTTCTGCCATTCTTGATGGAAAAGCCTGAGCTCATTCATTTCTTGAACAATAAGCCTGAAATCTCCTTGCTTGTTGCTCTAGATGATTTTTTATTGGAATGTGTGCTGTCACTAGCAACCTATCCATTGTTTGATACTTGATCGATTGTGTTACATTATGGCTCTGAGTTAGTCCGAGGGGTTCCCCTGACTGAAATTGTATTGAAATATTGTGCAGTGTTTTCAAATTGTACTGTATTTTTCTGTGTATTGAAGTGAAGGCTATACCTCTGATATGTTTGGATATTGTAATGTTTTACTCTTTTTTTCATGTATTATTTTTGTGGCCTGCTATAAATTTGGATGGGAGCTTAATCATAGTAATCATTTCTACAATTTGTTTGCATAATTAGAAGTTGGATTGCTCCAGCGCTCCATCAGCTAGTTGCACTGTTGAACGATTCATCAGCTGAGCAGCTGGCCTTCTTCCTGGCGGGATGGTAACGGGCGGGCGTCTGGCTGATTGCTGCTGAACGATACGGCAGCTGATCAGCTGGCCTTCGATCCTAGCGGGACGATAACGGGCAGGCGGACGCCCGCTCAGCCGGAGATATTATACGTATAAATACCAAATTTCCACTCGAGTAGTATCGGACACAAGCGGCGAGTGGGTGGGCAGCCGTTACTGCGCCCACTTACAGGAATGGTTGCGACCGTATCAGGTAGGTTGCGGCTCGATAGTTGGGTGGTGACCCGGTGCTATGACTTATGAGGGTGGCGAAGTCTGATGGCTAGGGCAGATGCAATTCTTGACTGATTTTGCTTGCATGTGGGGTGGCGACTCCGTATTTGGCGCAATGGTTGTGGTCTAGGAACAGATGTTTTCTGTGTAACCTGGGTTGTAATTGGTTGGTTTGCGCGGCGCTATGGCTTGCGGTTGCGTGCGTGCGAGCGGAGGATGTCGAGCAGCGACCCTAGCTAGAAGGTGGTGATGTTCGACTTGTTCTTCTAGGTAGGAGCGTCAGCTGCTTGCTACTCCTATATCAGTCACGACGTCGTCTCGTTATCTTGGGTAAAAGGTCGGCTGGTTTTCCCAGTTGTGTATAGGCTTAGCCCTTGTTGTTTGCGTGTTCGTGTAGGGCCGGGGTTAGCTCCGGTTATATGGATTTTAGCCTGATTTTCCCGTCAATTAATTGTACGGCTCTTATTTGCCCCGTTTAGAAAAAGCATAGTATATAAACTGTTCGTTTGGCTCACGCATGGGCCGCGAAACTGGGTGTACAGAAAAACAACTGGCCATGGGTTTGCAACTAGCCAAGCACAACATGCCCCAAAATGTTGTGAAAATCGAGCTGTTCTGAATACAAGATTTGTTCGTCATTACCTCTCATGTGTTACCTTACTTAGTCCATCACTTGACACTTTGTCGGCCGTGGTAATCCACCAGCAAAGCTAGGTGGGCAGGTTTCGCGAGAAGGTTCCTGCTGTTAGAAATAGGTTTAGCCTAAGTCTTAAGCTAACTAAGCAGTTACTTTTGGCCAAACGCCGTACAGGCGTCACGCCTCTTCGGGCGGACGCGACCTTGTATTACCGCCTTATTGGCACCTGTTCAGATTGTATATATACCCAAGTTCTTGATTAATAAAGCAGAGATTCATTCTCAATCCTTTACTTCAAACACGTTATCAGCACTGCCTCTACCGAGAGCGAAATTGAGAGGAAAGGAAACGGAGGAATAGAGAGCACCGACGACAGATGGCGGCCGACGCGGAACGCATCCTCGGGGCGCGGCGCCGGCCCTGAATGGCTCCACGCCCAGCGCGTGTTGCGGCCGCCCGTCCTCCCGACGACGGCAACACACGCAGACGCGGCCCTCGGCCTGTCTCCCTCCGCCGCAAGGCGAAGCCCCGACGCTGCTCTTCCCGGGTATGTCACATCGACAGCGGCCCGGCGGCGGACGCCGGTGCCATCCCCTGCTCTTCTCCTCTATAAGACGACGACTTCGCTCCACGCCCAATGGCGGAGAGCGGCCGCCCCTCCTTCTGTCGACGGTGAAAGCGCTCGCGACCTTCCGGAGCGGCTCCCTGTCGCACAGCCGCCTAAGGCAACAGCGGCGGCCAACGGCCAGCGCGACGAACCAACGGCTCGCCTAAGTCGCCGGCGAGGCGGCGGGAAGCGGCCGGCGCATCACGCGGCCGTGCCTCCGTCGCCTGGGCGACCAGGACATCCGACCACGGCGCATCCAGCAGCCTTCGGCTCGACCCTGGCGGCGCTGCAGAGCCCGCGGCCACGGCCCTCATCCTGGCTCCTGCCAGTACTGAGGCGGCTCGCAGCGCGTGCCGCGACCACCACTTCTCCTGGCCGCACGCGGCAAAGATGGAATACGTGGCGGTATGTTTCCGGCAGCAGCGATGCTCCGATTTTCCGGTGGCAATTTGCCCACGATGGGTTAAACTAGGCAAAAGTTTCCTTCAGGAACATACGGGAGAAAAGATTAGGATCTTATCTCTTCGTCTCTTTTGCATCTTAACCCTTCCACTCCCTGTTATTATGTAAATGCCTTACATTTCTGGTTCAGCCTTCAGGCATATCCGGAATTTGACTTTATCCCTCAAGCTTACTATTTTAGTACTTTAAATCTTTGCTTTAGAGCAAAGCTGGACCATTGTGTCATCCTAAATTGCATAAATAATACTTATACATCGATTTACATAGTGTAAGACTATCCCCACGAGTTAATGCAAGAGTATGTATATGTATAACTTACATTTCATACATCATTTCTCTTGAACTTGTATCATGTTATATATTTGCCTCTTGCATTTTTTAACAATAACATGCAATTTTGGCACAATAAGCTTTATTAGCAACCAAAATTATTATTATTATTCCTAAAAAATCTCATTAAAGTATATATATGAGATTAAGTTGCCAATAAAATGTGCGCTATCTCAGAATTTGTATTTATGAAACACAAGGTAATGGTCATTACCTCTCGATCGACCATTATTGTGAGGCGTATTTGTCATCTTGACAAAATATCTACCTTTCAAGTACTTTTCCATATATATTAATGTCTGAGAATAACGCAAGGTACTATGATAAGGCGTCTACTGACCCATGTCATACATGCTACGCACTACTAAGAGATGTACTCCATATGGAGATTATCTATAGTGTAAATAACTTACAACTTGAGATTTACATGCATATGGCATAAAGGCATCAGCTTAATATTACTCAAATTGTTCCTCTAGAGCATATTTGTTGTTTACCAAAATAAATTTTACTCTCATAGTAAACACAATCAATGCATGACTATTTCATGCTTATATTACATTGGTAAGATGCGGAATCTATAATTATTGGACATGGTTCTAATGTCTATCAAGACATAGTCCATTATTTCTCATATACTACTATTTCTATATTTTAGTGATAATTATATTCACCGCGAATAACCAATGTTAAAAGTATATATCCATGTTTTGGCGCAAAATAGAATATCACCCATCACTTTGGGAATAAAGTCCAAAACATTAATATAAACACCATTTGATGTCTCAACATTGAATGTCTACCCTATGATCATTAAGGAATCACCTTGATCATTAACATATGCTCGTTTAGAGCATTTTTCATAAATTTAAATTTACTAACATAGTAAATGAGTTGCATGATCATCTCATGCAGGACATGGCTATCATTCCCATCAGTGGAAATTGTTGAACTCACATTACATGAGAGAAATTGATTAAATATCGATTTTCCTATAAATCTCCATCAAGGAGATATATGATGCAAAAACACAATGGTAATAGTTTCTCAAACACTTTTGAGGACTTCTACTACATTGTGGGTTTTTTTTTCTCTCTTTCTGTTGTTTATAGAATCAACTCGAAGTTGATATTTTATGATCAGAAAAAATTTATAAAGATGTGATCAAAACCTCTAATGTACTTTACATCATTCTTTGATAATAATGCATCAACATTATTATCTTTATTTCAGGCTAAAACTATATGATATCTTCTTATAAAGAATCATCAAGTACACCCTACGGGTGATAAAATATTACCTGAAATCCATATTAGTACTCAAAGTACTAGGAATCTCGTTGGTCTCAAAGTGAACCATGAGAAATCAATGTAAAGTGGAGGTAAAATAACAAACAGAAACAAAGTGAACATTATTAAAAGGGATAAGATAACTATCAAGTTTATCAAAAATGTGTTATTGTATGAATCATCATACATATGCATTTCCAATTCCCATATCATTGGTTAGGTTATGCCACAAATTCATCAATTTATATGAGTTCATTGGGATAGTTTCGAAGCTCACTTCGATAATCATCAGAAAATAGTATGGTTACAGATTGTACTTATAATCTTTCATCAGAAAGAGAATATAAGTATTGTCTAGTAGGAGATGCACTCCTTTGCAATAATAATTTGTTTGGGAAATAAAATTCCCAAGACATTTTGATGACCTTGTTTAGTCTTATAACTATCCCATTATGTCACTTAGCCTATAATTATACTACTACATGTGGTATGTTGTCCAATAATATCATGTGCTTTAGACATGACAATTCAATGTATGAACCAACTTCATACTAATTTTGTTGCGTACAAAGTAATTTTTCAAATGTTGATAAATTTAAACATTTGGCATTATTGCCTTAGTCATCCCATCATAGGGATCATACAATTTTTTTTATCAACAATCTTGCTGGTCACAAACTTAAAAGTTGAAAAATTCTCAAATCATCAGATTTTATGTGCATCACATGTGCCATGAGAAAATTATTATTTTTAAGGCTCTCTCACCTTAAAATTAGAAATGAGCCATCCAAATTCTTGAATGTATACAAGAAGATATAGGTGGACTATTCAACCATTATATGTGTCATATAAGTACTTCATGGTATCCATAGGCGCATCCTATAGATGGCCTTATGTGGGTCTCTAATATTCATAAACTCATGATCTTACTAAATTAATTGCTCAATTATCAAATTCGAGCAAATTATCCAAAGATATGGATTAAAACCATGTGAAATCATCTTAATGATCATTTATGATTTTACTAAGTACCTCATGTACATACCCAAAAAGGTGCAACTAAACTCTTTATCAGAAGAGTAACTAATTAAAAGACCACATCAAGAAAATTTAATTATACCAACCTCTTGTTGGATATATGCGTCCTTACACGGCATAGATCTGATCAAGATCATAATAAATGCATACCATACTGCTTCCCCTTGCAGTAAGTACGTGGAAATCAAATAAGTATTTCCCATCTGCGATAATTCGGTCATATACCGATATCACCACCCCCAACGTGCATCATGGGTTCTCACATCAAATTGGGATCTATGTGAGAAATAACTAAGTATAATTATTTATCCGTCAAATACTTGACCCTAACAAGGGAGTTATTGATAGCCCTATGCGTTGATTGCATTTGCTCATTTTCGGCATTAGGGGGAGATAGTACCATAATGAATGCCGATAAATAAACTAGAAATGTCATAGACATTCAGTCCTTATATTCACGTACTTGAAAAATCTGAACACGAAGTTCAATCATAAACTTGCAACACATTGCAAATCTGCCAAATACATTTACTGAGAATAAAGATGTCACTACATCATATTATTCATGCAATCCATATGCAAGAAGAGTGGAGGTACCTAATTCATGTTGGAATTATGCCCTAGAGGCAATAATAAAGATGTTATTATTATAATTCTTGTTCATGATAATGTTTATATTCCATGCTAGAATTGTATTAAGCGGAAACTTTAATACTTGTGTGGTTTATGAACAACACTGTGTCCCTAGTACGCCTCTATGGACTAGCTCATTGATTAATGATGGTTAAGGTTTCCTAACCATAGACATGTGTTGTCAATTAATAATGAGATCATATCATTAGGAGAATGGTGTGATGGACAGACCCAAATAAAGCAGAGCAATTAGATCGTGTCATCGTGTTCATCTTTGCGAAGCTTTTCCTATGTCATGTATTGTATTCCTTAGACCATGAGATAATACAACTCCCTAGTATCGGAAGAAAGCTTTGAAGTCATCAAACGTCATCCTATGTGAGGGTGATAATAAAGGTGTCTCTCAGGTGATCAGAAAGTACTTGTTGAGTTGTATGTATCGAGATGGAATTTGTCCCTCCCAAGTCGGAGAGATATACTTCGGGCCCACTCGGTAATCGATATCAACACCGCTTGCAAGCATGTGGTTAAGGAGTTAATCACGAAGTGATATCGGATTACGGAACGAGTAAAGTACTTGTTGTGAACGAGATTGAACTAGGTATGGCGATACCGACGATCAAATCTCGGGCAAGTAAAATATCGTGTGACGAAGGGAATACATATACGGGATTAATTGAATCCTGACATCGTGGTTCATTCGATATGATCATCGATGAATATGTGGGAGTCAATATGGGTTTCCAGATCCCGCTATTGATTATTGATAGAAGATCATGTCTGCATATTCTCGAACCCGTAGGGTCACACACTTAACGTGCATCGACGCTAGGATAGAATGGATAATTGGTTTATGAGTTTTAGTTCGGAGTCTCGGATGAGATCCAGGACGTCACGAGAGGTTCCGGAATGGTCCGGAGAATAAGATTCATATAAAGGAAAGCAGTTTTTGGATTCCGGAAAGGTTTCGGAGTTTATCGGTATTGTACCGGAAGGTTCTAGAAGGTTCCGGAGTGGGACCAACGTGGGCCCACTTGACGGAGGCCTGCGTGGGCCTAAGGGGAAGTGCCCTGGCCGCCCTGGGCCAGGCGCACAAGGCCCCTAAGGCCCAGCCGGCCAGCCCAAGGGGAAACCCTAAGGGAGTCTTCAAATAAGGAAGGGGGGGAACTTGCCCCCCACTCTTCCTACTCCAAGTCGGCCAGGGTTTGGGGAGAGGCCAAGCTGGCCTTGGCCGGCCACCCCTCTATATATAGGGGGGCAAGGGCGCAGCCCTCTCTCACCTCAACCCAAACCCTAGCCGCCAACTGCTGCCCTCCCTCTCTCTCTCTCTCGCGACTGCGCGTAGGCGAAGCCCTGCCGCAGAAACTCTCCACCATAAGCACCACGCCGTCGTGCTGCCGATCCAATCTATCTCTCCACCATACTTGCTGGACCAAGGAAGGAGGAGACGTCGCTGCACCGCACGTGTGCAACTCTCGGAGGCGCCGCCACTTGCGGCGTAGGATCGGATCGGATCGCGAGGAGGAGACGGCGAGTACGACTACGTCAACCACGTTCTCTTGAACGTTTCCGCTGTGCGAATCTTCAAGGGTATGAAGATCTCATCTACCTCTCTCGTTGATTACATCTCCTAGATTAGATCTTGGCTTTCTTGTTCGTTGCGTAGGAAATTTTTGTTTTACTATGCTACGAAACCCTTCAGTGGTATCAGAGCCAGATCTATGCGTAGATGTGTTTCACGAGTAGAACGCAACATGTTTGTTGCGGGCGTTGATGTTTTCTATTGCAAACCTCTTGTTGTGTATCTCTTATGGCGCGGTATAGTGAGATCGAAGCGGTCCAGGCCAACTTTACGCGACCGCGTTCGCGAGACCGGCTCCGCACTTGACGTGTGGCTTGTTCCATACATGCGGCTGGTGGATGCCAGTTTCTCTCACTATAGTAGTCATGGGATTTACATCGGATGTTAGCAACCATAATATCACCGTTGTGGCTTTTCGTAGGTAAGAATCGTTCTTAGCTTGCTACTCCCATAAGCCACGTAAAACTTGCAACAACAAAGTAGAGGCGTCTAACTTGTTTTTGCAGG
This sequence comes from Dactylis glomerata, assembly GCA_007115705.1. Taxonomy (NCBI): domain Eukaryota; kingdom Viridiplantae; phylum Streptophyta; class Magnoliopsida; order Poales; family Poaceae; genus Dactylis; species Dactylis glomerata. The sequence continues at coordinate 997,552 of QXEO01000155.1, read as the reverse complement.
GAGTGTTTTGTGATATGGTATGGCCCAAGACATGATGTGTATGAATTGAGTTGTATGCAATGATCATGTTTTGTAATCTTTCACGACTTGCATGTCGATGAGTTCACAACCGGCTGGAGCCATATGGTTGTCTTTATAATTGTGTATGACCTGCGTGTCAACTTCTTATACGCCATGTAATAGCTTTACTTTATCGCTAAATAGTTAGCAATAGTTGTAGTTGCTATTCGTGGTGGAGGCAATCATGGTGGAGTGATGGAGATCATGCCGGCGCGCACAAGATGGAGATCATGGCGCGGAGATTGGCTATACCATGTCACATAAAATTATATGCATGTGATGTTTATCTTTTTATGTATCTTATTTTGCTTAGATCGCGACGGTAGCATTATAAGATGATTCCTCACTTAAAAGATCAAGATAAAATTGTGTTCTCCCCTCGTATGCGCCGTTGCGAAAGTTCGTCGTTTTCAAGCACCTCGTGATGATCGGGTGCTATAAACTCTACGTTCACATACAACGGGTGCAAGCCAGTTTTGCACACGCGGAAAATACTTGGGTTTGACTTGACGAGCCTAGCATGTACAGACATGGCCTCGGAACACATGAACCGAAAGGTTAAACATGAGTCATATGAATGATATGATCGACACTGAGTTGTCCACCATTGAAACCACATCTCTTCTCGTGAAGATCGGATTAGGTGTGGTGAATTTGGATCGTGTTCACTAAACAACTTGAGGGATGTTTAATTTAGTGGGAGTTCATCTAGTAATTTGATTAAGTTGAACTAGTTATCATGAACATAGTCTAAATTGTACTTGCAATGTTGTAGATCAAATGGCTAAGTCCAACTTCAACTTCAACGTGTTTGCTGAGAAAGAAAAGCTTAAGAACAATGGGTCTAACTTCACCAACTGGTTCCGCAATCTAAGAATCATACTCGCTGGCGGACAAAAAGCCTATGTACTTGACAAAGCGCTAGGTGACACCCCTGCTGCAACTGCGAAAACTGAAGAACTTGCTGACTTCAATGCTCGTAGAGATGATTGTGATGCGATTATGAGTACCATGCTGTTTTCTATGGAACCGGAACTTCAAAATCGTTTTGAGAAATACTGCGGGCCTTTTGAGATACTTGAGGAACTGAAAACGATGTTTCAGACTCAGGCCCGTTCTGAGAGATATGAGATCTCTGAGAAGTTCTTTAACTGCAAGATGGAGGAAGGGAGTTCCGTTAGTGAGCACGCCATTAAGATGTCGGGCTACACTCAACGCCTTGAGCAACTGGACTGCAAGATTCCAGAGGAGCTCAAGATTGACAGAGTTCTGCAATCACTCCCTCCTAGCTACAAAGGTTTTGTAGTTACTCATAATCAAATTGGTTCCACTGATACGATCACTGAGCTCTTCGCTAAGCTGAAAGCTGCGGAGGTGGATATCAAGAAAGACAATCATGTGTTGATGGTCAACAAGACCACTAGCTTTAAGAAAGCTAAGGGAGCAAAGGGATCTTTCAAGAAAGGCGGAGGCAAGCGCGTTGCCCCTGCTGAGAAGAAGCTCAAGTCTGGACCTAAGCCGGACACTGAGTGCTTCTATTGCAAGGTCAAGGGTCACTGGAAGCGCAACTGTCCGAAGTACTTAGCGGACAAGAAGGCTGGCACCATCAAAGGTATATTTGATATACATGTTATTGATGTCTACCTTACTAGCGCTCGTTGTAGTGCCTGGGTATATGATACTGGTTCAGTTGCTAATATTTGTAACTCGAAACAGGAGCTACGGAATAGACGGCGGCTAGCAAGAGATGAGGTGACGATGCGCGTTGGCAATGGATCAAAAGTTGATGTGATGGCCGTCGGCACGCTCTCCTTAGTTTTACCTTCGGGATTAGTTTTAAACCTTAATAAGTGTTATTATGTGCCTGCGTTGAGCATGAACATTATATCTGGATCATGTTTATTGCAAGATGGTTATTCATTTAAATCTGAGAATAATGGTTGTTCTATTTATATGAATAACATCTTTTATGGTCATGCACCTGTTGTGAATGGTTTATTTCTTCTGAATCTCGAAAGCAATGAAACACACATCCATAACATTGAGGCTAAAAGATGCAAAGTAGATAGTGATAATCCAACTTATTTGTGGCACTGCCGTCTAGGTCATATTGGTGTAAAACGCATGAAGAAACTCCATTCTGATGGACTTTTGGAGTCTCTTGATTTTGAATCATTTGACACGTGCGAACCATGCCTCATGGGCAAGATGATCAAAACCCTGTTCTCCGGAATAATGGAGCGAGCAACGGACTTATTGGAAATCATACATACCGATGTGTGCGGACCAATGAGTATTTCGACGCGCGGTGGATATCGCTATTTTCTCACTTTTACTGATGACTTAAGTAGATATGGGTATATCTATTTAATGAAACATAAATCTGAAACGTTTGAAAAGTTCAAAGAATTTCAGAACGAAGTGGAAAACCATCGTAACAGGAAAATTAAATTTCTACGATCCGATCGTGGAGGTGAGTATTTGAGTTATGATTTTCTCACGCATCTTAAAGCAAGCGGAATCGTTTCGCAACTCACGCCACCCGGAACACCACAGCGCAATGGTGTGTCTGAACGCCGGAATCGAACTCTATTAGATATGGTGCGATCAATGATGTCTCTTACAGATTTGCCGTTATCATTTTGGGGTTATGCATTAGAAACCGCTGCATTCACTTTAAATAGGGCACCATCTAAATCCATTGAGACGACACCGTATGAACTTTGGTTTGGTGCTAAACCTAAGTTGTCGTTTCTTAAAGTTTGGGGATGCGAAGCTTACGTCAAGAAGTTGATGCCGGACAAGCTCGAACCCAAAGCGGAGAAATGCGTCTTCATAGGATACCCTAAGGAAACGATTGGGTATACCTTCTACCACAGATCCGAAGGCAAAGTGTTTGTTGCAAAGAACGGATCCTTTCTTGAGAAGGAGTTTCTCTCGAAAGAAGTGAGTGGGAGGAAGGTAGAGCTAGACGAGGTTTTTGAACCTTCTCTCGAGTTGGAGAGTAGCGCAGCACCAGAAATTGTTCCGGCGCCGCCTGCATCAACAAGAGAGGAAGCTAATGATAAAGATCATGAAACTTCGAACGATGCTACTACTGAACTTCGCAGGTCAACAAGGTCACGTACCACTCCTGAATGGTATGGCAACCCTGTCTTAACCGTCTTGTTGTTAGACAACAGCGAACCTGCGAACTATGAGGAAGCAATGATGAGCCCAGACTCTGAGAAATGGCTAGAAGCCATGAAATCCGAATTGGGATCCATGAGTGAAAACCAAGTGTGGACTTTGGTAGACCCTCCTAGCGACCGTAAGGCCGTTGAGTGCAAATGGATTTTCAAGAAGAAAACGGACGCGGGTGGTAATGTTACTGTCTATAAAGCTCGGCTTGTCGCAAAAGGTTTTCGGCAAGTTCAAGGTGTTGACTACGATGAGACTTTCTCTCCCGTAGCGATGTTTAAGTCCATTCGGATTTTATTAGCAATTGCTGCATTTCATGATTATGAAATATGGCAGATGGATGTCAAGACTGCGTTCCTCAATGGCAACATTGATGAAGAGTTGTATATGATGCAGCCCGAAGGTTTTGTCGATCCTAAGGATGCTAATAAGGTGTGCAAACTTCAGCGTTCCATTTATGGACTGAAGCAAGCATCTCGGAGTTGGAACCTTCGTTTTGATCAAGTGATCAAGAGTTTTGGATTTGTTCCAAATTGCTACGAAGCTTGTATTTACAAGAAAGTGAGTGGGAGCTCGGTGACATTTTTAGTACTATATGTGGATGACATATTGATTATTGGAAATGACATCGGTATGCTTAACGATGTGAAGAGTTATTTGAATAAATGTTTTTCAATGAAAGACCTAGGGGAAGCTGCTTATATATTAGGCATCAAAATCTATAGAGATAGAGAAAGACGCCTAATAGCTTTAAGCCAAAGTACATATCTGGACAAAGTTCTGAAGAGGTTCAGAATGGATAAAGCAAAGAAAGGTTCATTGCCCATGTTGTCAGGTAAGATATTGAGCAAGGCTCAGTGTCCAGCTACGGTAAAAGATAGAGAAACTATGAGCAAAGTGCCATATGCCTCGGCCATAGGTTCTATTATGTATGCCATGCTGTGTACTAGACCGGATGTGTCCAATGCTCTTAGTTTGACGAGCAGATACCAAAGTGATCCAGGAGTGGAACACTGGACAGCCGTAAAGAACATCCTAAAGTATTTAAATAGGACTAAAGAAATGTTCTTGGTCTATGGAGGTGACGAGGAGCTCGTCGTAAAAGGTTACGTCGACGCTAGCTTCGACACCGACCCGGATGATTCTAAGTCTCAGACAGGATACGTTTATATTTTGAATGGTGGAGCTGTGAGCTGGAGAAGCTGCAAGCAAAGCGTGATCGCGGGATCTACAACAGAAGCGGAATACATGGCTGCTTCAGAAGCATCAAGTGAAGGAGTTTGGATCAGAAACTTCATCACTGAGCTTGGTGTGGTTCCAAATGCCTTGGACCCACTGGAGATATTGTGCGACAACACTGGCGCCATAGCACTGGCTAAGGAACCAAGATATCATCCAAAAACCAAGCACATCAACCGCCGTTTCCATATAATTCGAGATTATATAGCAGATGGAGATCTGAAGATTAGCAAAGTACATACGGATCTGAATGTCGCAGATCCGTTGACTAAACCTCTTCCACGAGCAAAACATGATCAGCACCTTAATGCCATGGGTGTTAGATTGTTGCCAGATGTAAACTAGATTATTGACTCTAGTGCAAGTGGGAGACTGTTGGAATTATGCCCTAGAGGCAATAATAAAGATGTTATTATTATAATTCTTGTTCATGATAATGTTTATATTCCATGCTAGAATTGTATTAAGCGGAAACTTTAATACTTGTGTGGTTTATGAACAACACTGTGTCCCTAGTACGCCTCTATGGACTAGCTCATTGATTAATGATGGTTAAGGTTTCCTAACCATAGACATGTGTTGTCAATTAATAATGAGATCATATCATTAGGAGAATGGTGTGATGGACAGACCCAAATAAAGCAGAGCAATTAGATCGTGTCATCGTGTTCATCTTTGCGAAGCTTTTCCTATGTCATGTATTGTATTCCTTAGACCATGAGATAATACAACTCCCTAGTATCGGAAGAAAGCTTTGAAGTCATCAAACGTCATCCTATGTGAGGGTGATAATAAAGGTGTCTCTCAGGTGATCAGAAAGTACTTGTTGAGTTGTATGTATCGAGATGGAATTTGTCCCTCCCAAGTCGGAGAGATATACTTCGGGCCCACTCGGTAATCGATATCAACACCGCTTGCAAGCATGTGGTTAAGGAGTTAATCACGAAGTGATATCGGATTACGGAACGAGTAAAGTACTTGCTGTGAACGAGATTGAACTAGGTATGGCGATACCGACGATCAAATCTCGGGCAAGTAAAATATCGTGTGACGAAGGGAATACATATACGGGATTAATTGAATCCTGACATCGTGGTTCATTCGATATGATCATCGATGAATATGTGGGAGTCAATATGGGTTTCCAGATCCCGCTATTGATTATTGATAGAAGATCATGTCTGCATATTCTCGAACCCGTAGGGTCACACACTTAACGTGCATCGACGCTAGGATAGAATGGATAATTGGTTTATGAGTTTTAGTTCGGAGTCTCGGATGAGATCCAGGACATCACGAGAGGTTCCGGAATGGTCCGGAGAATAAGATTCATATAAAGGAAAGCAGTTTTTGGATTCCGGAAAGGTTTCGGAGTTTATCTGTATTGTACCGGAAGGTTCTAGAAGGTTCCGGAGTGGGACCAACGTGGGCCCACTTGACGGAGGCCTGCGTGGGCCTAAGGGGAAGTGCCCTGGCCGCCCTGGGCCAGGCGCACAAGGCCCCTAAGGCCCAGCCGGCCAGCCCAAGGGGAAACCCTAAGGGAGTCTTCAAATAAGGAAGGGGGGGAAACTTGCCCCCCACTCTTCCTACTCCAAGTCGGCCAGGGTTTGGGGAGAGGCCAAGCTGGCCTTGGCCGGCCACCCCTCTATATATAGGGGGGCAAGGGCGCAGCCCTCTCTCACCTCAACCCAAACCCTAGCCGCCAACTGCTGCCCTCCCTCTCTCTCTCTCGCGACTGCGCGTAGGCGAAGCCCTGCCGCAGAAACTCTCCACCATAAGCACCACGCCGTCGTGCTGCCGATCCAATCTATCTCTCCACCATACTTGCTGGACCAAGGAAGGAGGAGACGTCGCTGCACCGCACGTGTGCAACTCTCGGAGGCGCCGCCACTTGCGGCGTAGGATCGGATCGGATCGCGAGGAGGAGACGGCGAGTACGACTACGTCAACCACGTTCTCTTGAACGTTTCCGCTGTGCGAATCTTCAAGGGTATGAAGATCTCATCTACCTCTCTCGTTGATTACATCTCCTAGATTAGATCTTGGCTTTCTTGTTCGTTGCGTAGGAAATTTTTGTTTTACTATGCTACGAAACCCTTCAATTCAAACACTCTTCCCCCACATGAGAGCAAAAGGGGGAGAAACCTTCTCACATGGATTTAAGTTCTTATATAAATCCGCGGAATAGAGGAAATTGTATCCTCAAACTGTAAATGTAATTCAACCTCAAGTTGAATAAGACAAAATGGATACTCATCATCCAAACCAACACAAATGTGCACACGATTTTAAGTGTTGGTCATCGAAACACGTTGACTCTATTGTTATGGGAAATCACGAGGAGTTAAATGATGTAAATGATATTTCCACAAATCCATTGATTCAACAGAATCATATAACATAAAGCCTACATTTGTCGACATATATTTATTCTTGAAATTGCTAAAAACCTTTAGGGCCCTGAACCAAAGTCCATGGCAGAGTGCCTCATGCACTCGTATATTGGTTCAACTAGAAGGAAGCAATTAAATAAGAATAGCACTCGCTCAACAAAAGAGAGGTATCTACCTTAGTAATACCTACTCCTCATAAGGATTTTTCCTCTGAAAGATCAATAAATTTTTGTTAATAATGAAAACAATGAGGTGGTGAAAAAGCGAGGCTTGTAGCACAAGGGTTCATGCAGAGACCCAACATCAATTATGATGCAACATACCCTCTTGGTATATGTGGATTATGTTTCGATATTACTATTATTGGCAGTTACAAATAAACTATTCATGCAGTTGATGGATCCATACACATATGGATCACTCATTTTGGATACCTATATTAAAGTCCTTTAGGGCTTAAATCCAAAAGAAAATCGCAACATGCATTTGTATAAATCTTCAATAGTCACTCTATGACTTGAACAGATAGTCGGAAAAATTATATGGTACAACCGACAAAGAGAATTCCTTCTACAAAGGGATTACTCAAATAATGATGTTTGCTTACATGTAGTCATAAACAAGATCCCTTATTGGATTATACATGACCTTTGGACATGTAGATGACTTTATCATCAAATTATATACATGAAAGGTGCTTGCAATCATCTTATGGCGGATATTTGGATTAAACCAAATACCAATCAAGTTTACAACTTGAGTATATCCCCTTTGGAATACATATTTATCAGTCTTCATGTATCCATAAAGTATGGTAGTAAATATGGATAAATCATATCAACACATATGGTCATACTATCCCTATCAAGGTACAAATAATTCATTAATCAATGATGAAGTGATATTGGGACCCATATTTCCATATCTCACAAACTACATCATATGTGACAATATTTTTGTTGTCAGATTATTAAAGTGCAAAATCCAACGAAACGTTGGATGAAGTAATATTCTTTGGTATCTTCAAGGCACTAAATATCTTGATTAATTCCTTTCTTGATTAATTCCTTTAGGAAGATCAAGGTTTGACTATCATGTGATATACATATATTGGCTATAATCATCTGATCCCAATAAATGCCATATCATGGACTGAACTCACTAGAAGATCCTTCTCAAGGATATCTTCATAATAGACTCTAAAGTCTATGCTCATTAATCATTTACTTCGAAGCATCATACAATTTATATGGCTTCACAGAATGATTAACCACATTCAAAATGATGTGGTTAGGATTCAATAGAATCACCTACCATATCTATCAAGATAATACACACTTGTATTACTCAAATGCATGTGGGTTATATAGAGAACAATATTGCAAAGAAAATTGCTAGTAAAATAGTAATTCCCAAAGCAGGCATATTGTTTTTTGCAAATATATCTTGTGAAAATCTAACAGATTTATTCACAATGTCTTTAATTACCAACTTTTGTTTCCATAACTATGTCCTGAAATTGGTATAAGACAACTTTGAGATTTGTACAATTCAGGGGGAGTAAACTCCCTAATTATAACCCGTTGATGGTCTTCAGATCATATATATTGTACTCTTTTTCCCTTGATGAGTTTTTCCTAATGATTTCTCATAGAGGTTTTTAATGAGACAATATAAAATACAAGTGTTTTGATATGCCATATTGCTTTCTCCTTATATTTTTCCCATTGGGGTTTAAAGGAGTTTTCAGTGGCACATCACATTGCACTCTTTGCAATAATCACATAAGATATATGTCATACCTCCTATTTTTTCCCATCGGGGTTTTTAGAAGGAAGTACACATGGCATATATGTTATTCTCTAAACTCACTAATGAGGTTTTCCCTTCTTTAAGGTTTTTCTCATATGAATTTCTAAGGAGATAACAATCATTATATGTTGCATCATTTTCTCCTTATTTTTCCCATAGGGTTTAAAGGAGTTTTAACAACATATTTCTATTCTCCTCATATTTTTCCCCACTGGGTTTTTGGGGGAGAATAACAAGAACACGATCAAGAACATACTCAAGGTTATCCAAGAACACTTTGAAGATTATACAAGGCATTTTCGAGAAACGGTGTTGTCCAAGGGGGAGTGTTAGAAATAGGTTTAGCCTAAGTCTTAAGCTAACTAAGCAGTTACTTTTGGCCAAACGCCGTACAGGCGTCACGCCTCTTCGGGCGGACGCGACCTTGTATTACCGCCTTATTGGCACCTGTTCAGATTGTATATATACCCAAGTTCTTGATTAATAAAGCAGAGATTCATTCTCAATCCTTTACTTCAAACACCTGCGTCGTCGTCGGACGCGTTCTGCGTACAGCGTAACAGCGACATGCAGCATGGCAGGGTGAACTCTGCTGGACCCCAACCCATACCGAGATCACTTTGACTGCGATTCCACTACGTAGTTGATACGAGCAGATACGACCGCTCTTTCGTTCCCTAGGTCTTTGCGTCACGTGATGCTGTGCTAGCCAGTCCAGGTTCGAATCTCACCACTCCCTTAATAAAATTCAACAGGGGTCCTCCCTCTGTTGACTCGTTTTAATTTCTGAGAATTGGTCATAGACCAGTTGGCAAGGGCTGCGGGTGCGCGCCTGGCCGACCCGGGTTCGAGTCCCCAGACTCCCCAATGGTGCTCATGTTGCTTCTTCTTAAAAACAATGCCCTGGGTGCTACTCCCTCCATACCAAAGCATAGGGCGTATATTGTTGGGCGCTAGGATTAAGGAGGGGTTTGACCCAAGTGTTGTGGACGAAATTAGCCCTAAGTAATCAATCGGCAGCCATGGTTATAATGTGTTTTCTAGAATTAATGCCCCCTATCACAGCCTGATATGCCTCCTCGTAATTCCTCCCATTAAATTTGGGCGTGCTGTTTAAAGATTGCATGCGTTGCGCCACCAATTGAAATATAAGTAGTATGGTATATTATTGCATTTAAAACTGCATGCAACATAAATTAGGAAAGGGTATGCTGGGCAGAACAACGAAAGTTTAGTACCTGCGCCTTATGCTGTGAGGAAATTTGTGAAAAATTTATACGCCCTATGCCTTGGTATGGAGGAAGTAGTGCCCATGGGTCTCTTCTTTGCGTCACGTGCGTGTGTAAGTATATCGGTCGTAGCTCTAGCTTGTTGGATACTCCCTCACGGCTCTGCACCATCTTTGTCTCCTTCGATCGATGCTTTGAAAACAAAGGCTGCCGCCAGCCATAGTATTTGGAAAATGCTTTAAAACAGCCGGAGGCTGGGAACGAACGCGACCTCCTCCTTCAGGGCGTGACACGCGTCTCAGCGGGGCCCACCAAGAACCTTATCCTCCCCATCGAGCTCATCCTCACCCGCACGCTCTGCGCGGTCGATGCACCTCGCGCTCCTGCTCAGTCCTACGCGGCCGCCTCCGCCGCCTCCCTGCGTCCTCAGCCGCCGCCTTCCTGCGTCCTCAGCCGCCGCCTCCCTGCGTCCTCAGCCGTCGCCCTGTCTCCCCAGCTCTTGGCGGCGCCCCGGCGTCCGCAGCCTCCGGCGACGCTCCGGCATCTGCAGCCTCCGACGATGCCCCGACGTCCGCAGCCGCTGCCGCCGCCCTGCCTCCCCAGCTCTCGGCGGCGGCCCTATCTCCCCAGCTCCCGGCGGCGCCCCTGAGTCCCCAGCCGTCGCTTGCGCCCTTCGTGGCAGTTTGCTGACTGACGATCGATGCCCTGGCTGCGGTACCAGCTACCACCGTTAGGTGAAGTTGTATTTTTGGGAGTTTTTTTTTGCTACAATACTTGTTTGAATTTGTATTATAACAAGTAATATTCTGCTACATAGGATTTTGTGGATTAGAATCATAGGAATTTTATTCTGCTACGTACTTGTGGATTTGCATCATACGAAGCATTTTTATGCTATGATCATACTCAGGTGTTGCTACAATAGCATAATTTTTTAACTTATCATGTAAGGTCTCCGGCGAGGTCTCCGGATGTGATTAGATTTTGCTACCATAGCATAACTTTTTCTGCTACAATCGCCTATTTTTTTTGCTACGAGATCTCCGGCGAGGTTTCCGACGAGTCTAGTCTGTGCTCTGGTCGAATCGTTTTTGCTACGATGAAGCAAAAACGAGGTTTTTTTTGTTTCATAGAAGCATTTGAGGGATTTAGGTGAAAACTATTTTTGCTACAATAACATAAATATTTTGCTTCGAGGGAGACATTTTTGCTCCATTGCAGCAAGCTGCGGGATTGGATGTCCAAATAGGACACGTGTTAGCACCTGGACCAGGAGGCTGGAAAGTTTCCAGCCCCCGGGGGATTGTCAGCACTCGCCATAGTATTTTTCTTTTCTGCGCGGTGGTCGTGTGCACGGCACGGCACACGTACGCGACGCGATTAGTTTAGTCGTGCACACGACTGCGAGCTTAATTAGTTTTGTGGATAAGGCGTACGGCAATCGCGTCTCATCTGTTGACTAAAGCCAAAATATATGTCATTATGTTTCGAGTGCTTAGACAACAAATCGGCACATTATGCGATGTGTACTCATGTCTTCTCAATCGCTAATGAAGAAATTTTATTTGAAGCCTAATGTGAAAAAATGTAAATTTCCGTATCACCGGATACTGCTGCAATAATCAGCCGGAAACCCTAACCCCCGCTTATTGCGGGAGACTATTGCTCCCGCCTGAAGCGGGGGAAGGGATGGGTCGGCCTAGCTAGCTAGAGCCGCTTTTGGGTTTTTTTTTAGTTTGTTCGTTTTACTCTGGTTTCTTTCTGGTTTTTCTTGTTTTGGCTCTAGTTTCTACTGGTTTCGGACGGTTTTGTGGGGTTTTATGGTTTTTGTTTGTTTTATATGATGGGTTTCATTCGGATTTGATTTTTGTTCTGATTCAAAAAAAAATTATGGTTCGAAACTTGTTTTGATTAAAAAATGGTTCAAATTCAAATTTTGTTTGGGTTTTAAAAAGTTCAATTTCCAACAAACATAAAAAAACCAAACCAATAAACTAAAAACTAGATAAAAACCATGAAACCCAAAACAGTGAAAAAACAAGGGAAAGCCGCAAAAAAAACATCAAAAAACTAAAAATAGGGCACTGTCGCGCTCCTGGCTAGCCCAAGTCGCCCCGCTCACAGGCGCGATGCATTCCAGCGCGCCCACAGGCGATAAAAAGGAATCGCCACTATAACGAAACACTGGTTTTGCGCTACCCCAATGGTTTGGTTTATGTTTAAATCTTATCTGACCAAAATGTTGTTTAGAACAAAAAAGATCTTGTTTAGTTAGCTATATATGAAAAGTCTGAACTGATTGAAAGATGCTTTTTTTTAGAAAAAAAGGGCGCATTTTATTACTTATGAGCAATTGCACCCGGCCTCTGCATAACTAAGATGCACACAGCCGTTCTGACAAGTCTCAAAAATCCAACTAAACGAAAAAAGACGAAATACATATCAAAATGAGTAAGTGTAGATCACCTAAGGAGCAGGTGGAGGTTTAATCCGAAGATTATATGGCCACCCATGTTGGTAAAAAGTATCCCTCGCCGTAGTCTTCAACTGTGTACAGGCCTCCGTAAATAGGTCGCGGTTCTCCACCCGTTGTAGAGGAGACCATAAACGGAGGATACCTATACATCTGTAGATAACCTGCAAGAGAGAACACTTTTATCATTAAAAACTTTGTCATTTCTGCATAGCCATAGCGACCATATCACGGCAAACGCTCCCACCCTGATAAGCGTCCTATACCTTAGATCAATACCATGAAGCCAATTCCCGAAGATATTAGCGACACTAGTCGGAGAATAAAGGCTTGAAGCTACTTGGATGAGTGGCCATATAAATCTGGCAAAGCGGCATTGAAAGAATAAGTGGTTGATTGTCTCATCATGATGACAAAACACGCACTGTGTACTTTCATGCCAATTACGCCTAACAAAATTATCTTTGGTTAGGATAACACCTCGACGCAAATACCAACCAAATATCTTGGTTTTTAAAGGTATTTTCATCTTCCAAATTTTCTTATTACTATTTACTGAAATATCAGACTGGATAATTGCATTGTATAGAGATCCTACAAAAAATTTCTCATTGGGATGTAGGTTCCAACAAAATTCATCAGGCCCAGTCAACAGTTGGATGGAATCCAACCGTTGAAATAGTGCATTCCAAGCCACTAATCTAGGGCCAATTAAATCACGTCTAAAAGTTAGCAATGATATCACTCTTACGACAAACTATACCATACAACGCTGGATATTGATTGAAAGAGGCTATGCAAAACATTTATTATTTTTAACAAGCCTATGATATTTTCGTATAACCTTTCTACCTTGCTTGCTGGTTCATTTTTCTTTGTCAATATTGGTCATATCGTATGTAATAAGAAACAAAATTTCACAAAATAATATTGGGTAGGAAAAAAACCGCGGCTACAATATGGGCAAACCAATCTTTTTTTAGGGAAAGGCAAACAAATAGATTTGGTGTGGTATGAGGTAAACATGGCCTTAAACAACACACACACACGGGCCCAACTTTTGAACATCGTTGGACTTGGGCTCAACACCGTATTTTGGATCTCATCGTTTTCGCCGTTCTGGCCCAACTGTAAGATGGAACCGGAAGCATTTTCCTGCATAATGTTTGTGGCCCAAGAAAAAAGGAAGACCGATAGATGGCCTGGCCTTGCATATTTCATGGCCCAACAGAAATGGCCATTCCCTCAAAACAAAAGGAAGAAAAAGGCGTGGTCGGCAGGATTCGAACCTGCGCGGGCAAAGCCCACATGATTTCTAGTCATGCCCGATAACCACTCCGGCACGACCACTTGATGAAAATTTAGTGACCCGAAGCTTACTTACCAGGATAACTGAGAAATCAATAGTAGCTATTGCAGGCAACCACTAAATTTTGTCAACTTCAGGAATCAGTCGCTCGTCCATTATTCAGACATTGTGCACGCTTCATACCACGAATTCTTAATCTTCTCGAGGCGCAGGTCCTAAACTCCTAATCAAAAGTCGTGCCACAACACTATATTATCCGTTGGCACTTGCACGCATGGTTCCATCGATCACTTGCACGCTTCTGCATGACACCCTCCTGTTCCTAACTTCCCATAGCACGCGACACGGACGAAGCTAGGACGGAAGCTTCGTCGATTCCGATGCCCAGCTAAGCCGTAATCGCCGGCTTTAAAATTTAATCACCGATGTAGGCTGCACCCTACCATATTAACACGACAGATTAGACACCAACCCTTCGACTCATGGCTCAATCAGTCTTACCTGCATGAGTTCAAAACATCCTCTAACTTACGCAAGGAAAGTTAGAGAAGCTACAATTTTCTAACTTTTATCTTTCCAATAAGTATGATTAAGGTCAAAATGACTTAAATTAATTTGCACAGTACAAATTTAGATATGAATTTAGAGTAATTACATATCAACAATATTTTGGTGTAATAAAATGTACTTTAAGCTTTTATATCTACAGTAATCACCTATAATAATTAATAACAAATGCAAAATAGGGTACTTAAGCTATAGTGGCATGACTTTACTTCCTTATTTCCCCTCACTTGTCTCTTGCATATTAGAGGAGGCGGTTCCGTCGAAAACAGGCCATAAGGAGCTAAAAGACGCTTGATTGGATCCATATACTCCCTCTGCATTGTGGCTAGCATGGGGGAGCTACGTTGGGCCAACCTAGGCTCTAGCGCGCCCAGAAATTTTACTGTAGCTCTGCCACTAGTGGTCAGCATACTCTGTAACGTAGTCCCATGCCAGGCCCAAAGAAACGCTCGAATCAGCCGTTTCCCTAGAGCTAAAAGCGATGTTGTCTGCATGTGGAGCTGCAACCATGGAGATGACGCGAGCTCCAGTGCTGCAGTGAAAAGGGGGGAGGGGGGCAGGAATATTTTGGTCACCTCCTGCCAAAACCCTAGCCTTATTTCTACCCCCTCCCGACATCACCCAAATCTAAAACCCCATTTCCCCCTTTGCGCTCTCTTCTCCGCTCGATTGGTGGTGGTCGCGGTGGTGAAGGCGAATACGACGGTGACGAAGACGATAGCAGGGCGAGAAGGACCACTTCTTTGAGGTCTTATCGTCGTCCCTCACCTCCAGTGATGATTGTAAGTTACAACAGCCTGACTTTGTCCTCCACCTCCATCTAGCGACAATAGATCTGTGACATGGATTTACATTTCTTCTTCATTGTCAGGACTATTTGCTAGATGTTGTTCTATGTCATGTTTCCCCTGATTGTTTACCTTGGTTGTAGTTAGATCATGTTGTATGTAGTTCTGAAAGGACACGAATGTCGCCAAGAGGGGGGGTGAATAGGCGATTTAAAACTTTTATGAGAGGCTTGACAAATGCGGAATAAAACTAACGTTTAATTTGCTAAGCATACAAAACCTAAATAAACTAGGTTCACCTATGTGCACCAACAACTTATGCTAAACAAGATAAGCAACTATGTGATAGCAAGATATATATAACTTTAAGCACGAAGGCTATCACAAAGTAAATTGCATAAGTAAAGGAGCTCAGGTATAGAAATAACTGAGGCACGCGGAGACAACGATGTATCCCAAAGTTCACACCCTTATGGATGCTAATCTCCGTTGGAGCAGTGTGGAGGCACAAGGCTCCCCAAATGTCATGGAGGCTCACCATAATCTCCTCGAGTCCTCCCACCAATATGGAAGACCCGATCCACTATGGGACCCTTGAGGGCGGTCACCGAACCCGCACAAAGCGTGTGGCAACTCCACAACTTAATTGGAGGCTCCCAAATCCACAAAGCCACTAAGATTGGGGCACACTCCACAACTCAATTGGAGGCTCCCAATAATCACCACGGAGGCACCATAAAGCTTGGAAAGATCTCCACAACTTAATTGGAGGTCCCCAAGAAATCCACTAAGCCGTCTAGGGTTCCAAGAACCCAAGAGGAAAAAAGCTTCTTGCTTTCACCACCGAATCTCCGAGGAGAACTCAAACCGATGCACCAAATGCAATGGCTAGAACACACGAAGTGCTCAAATCCTTCTCTCCCAAATCCCACCAAAGCAACAAATGCTATGGAGGGATATGAGAGGAAGAACAAGGAGGAAATCAACAAAGAACTCCAAGATCTAGATCCAATAGGTTCCCCTCACTTAGAGGAGAAAGTGATTGGTGGAAATGTAGATCTAGATCTCCTCTCTCTTTTCCCTTAAAAAGATGCAAGAAACATGGAGGGAATGGAGGAGGGAGGGCAAGCTTTGAAGGTCAACAATGCAGGAGAGAGAAGCCCCAAAATGTGGTTGGCTCAAGGAGGAAGAAGGGGTATTTATAGGTGGGGAAAATATGGCCGTTGGAAGCAGCCCGCCGGACAGTTCGGCCATAAGTCCGGCGCCGTCGGACTGGAGACCGGACGGTCCGGTGGTCTGCTGGAATTTTTGGCCCGACGCCAAAACACGCGCCAGTATAGCAGTTCGTTCCCACGTCGGACTGGTCCGGTCTGCCGCCGGAAGGTCCGGCTTGGAACCCGGCCTAGCCGGACCTGGGGCCGAACTGGACAACCCAAAAACCAAATAACTTTTGCAAGGAAACTCCGAATGAGATGAAACCAATTTTGTTGGAAAGCTAACAACGAGAACTTACTATGAATTTAGAGGTATGAAGCCTCTCTATATGAGGAACCAGTAAATTCTCCAAACACCGAAAACATAACAAGTTTCCATAGGAAATCCATTTTCGATGAACTAGAGCTTGTCATGAGAATAACCACAAGCTCTAGAACCTCACAAGGAGAAAAACCAAATAAGAACCAAGAAAGATGATGCCAAGTATGCAAAGGTTTGAGCTCTCTCCGAATAATATGAATAAGTTACTCACTCAAGAACCCCTCTTAATTGTACGGCTATCGATCTTAAAACCCAATCTCCCACACTATGAGACCGGTAAGAAATAAACCCTAACAAAATCATACCTTTGCCTTGCGCATTCCACTTGAGCTAGATGGTGACGATCTTGATGTTCTCAAGTTGGACTAGCTTTCTTGATTGCGCTTGCTTGGTGAAGTCTTGCGGATTGCTCCCCCATACTTCACTATTGGAGAGACACTAGTAGAAATATCTTCACATGTCCATTACCACCAAATGGACACCGAGCTTCAAGCAAATGATATATTATAGAAGCCTATCTTGAACTTGCGCTTCGACTTGATCAACATTGCACTTCATCTTCTTCTTTCATAATGATGATGTCTTGAGAATGCACATGAGAGCTCACTCCATATTATTCCTCAAGACACACTCTATATAGGCTCAACTCCCTTATGACCAATCTTCGGATCACTCCTTGAATAACACCTTGATCATCACATAATCTTCTTTATTTTCAACTTCTTACAACTTCTAATGAGCCCCTGGTACACCAACTCCCTCACCTAAGGACGCAACCTTCCATAGGTGTCAGAGACCATCATCATCGTTCTAACCTAGAGGCAAGAGGAAGATGGGCGCCCTGACAAATGATGAGCTCTAGGCCTTCAGCAACATCATTGAAGGCGTCGGGGGCGTCGCTCAAGCAATCAAGGACAATAATCCAGTTGACATGCACCTTGAACTCTACCATGGACTCTCATGGCCGCTCTCGGCCACCTCGTTGACCACAAGGCATCAAGGATGTCGCTCAAGCAATCAGGGACAACAAGCCAGTTGACATGCACCCCGACCTCTACCATGCAATCATGAGCATTGTTGACTTCTTCCAGGAGGCTATCATGGCGGCTCTCGGCCACCTCATCAACCACAAGGCCCAAGGTACCAACTATATTGGTATGACTAAGCCGCACTGGATCATGTGGCTCAGGACATACCTAGGCAATCATTACTTCTAATGGCATGCTTGTCAGTGATGGCCTAATGATGATGTGGATGATGAACTTGTGTTGATGATGTATATTTTGGTAGTAGCTAGGTGATGTCTACGCACGCTTCTGTTCTTGTAGACAGTGTTGGGCCTCCAAGTGCAGAGGTTTGTAGAACAGCAGCAAGTTTCCCTTAAGTGGATCACCCAAGGTTTATCGAACTTAGGGAGGAAGAGGTCAAAGCTATCCCTCTCAAGCAACCCTGCAATTACGATACAGAAAGTCTCTTGTGTCCCCAACACACCCAATACACTTGTCAGATGTATAGGTGCACTAGTTTGGCGAAGAGATAGTGAAATACAAGTGGTATAGATGATTATAAGTAGTAAATGCAATCTGAAATAAATATGGCAGCAAGCAAACAAGTAACAAAACAGCGAGTAAACGGTGTGCAAAGCTTGGAAACAAGGCCTAGGGATCATACTTTCACTAGTGGACACACTCCCAACAAATATAACATAATTGAACAAATAAATAACTTCTCTTCACTATGGTACTCTGAATTACTCTCCTATTGAATAACACTAATCATTGCATAGGGCTATGAAGCACTCCTCAAAGTTCGTCAAGTACTTGACAAACACCACTCATAGAGATATCCAAATCAAATCACAACTCAAGATAGATATTATTGCAACTTAGACCAAGTACTAACACGGTGCACACACTGTCAACATTACATCATGAAAGGAGGAATAGATCACTTCAATACTATCATAGTGATAATTATTCTCATAATCCATAAAAGATCACAATCGTAGCCTAGACCAAGTACCACCACGATGCACGCACTGTCACCGTTACACCATGGCAGGAGGAATAGATTACTTTAATAACACACTAGAGTACACATAATGAAGAAGAGTAACATCTACTTATTCAACATGATACAAAACTCACGATCACATAAAGATCACATCATGGGAGAGAGAGGTGAACCACATAGCTACCGGTAGAGCCCTCAACCCCGGGGATGAACTACTCCCTCCTCATCATAGGAGACAGCAAGGTTGATGGAGATGGCGGTGAGGTCGATGGAGACGGCGGAGACGGCGATGGAGACCGATGGAGATAGCTTCGGGGGCACTTCCCCATCCTGGCAGGGTGCCGGAACAGAGACTTCTGTCCCTCGAAATTCGTCGATGGCGGCGGCGGAGCTACGGAACTGTTCTGGAAATTTCGCCGACCCCCTAGGGTTTTCCGTCCCGAGGCTTTATATAGGCGAAGGGGCGTCATCAAGGGGCAGCCAGGGTCTCCTCACACCAGGTGGGCATGGCCAGGGGCTGGGCCACGCCCCCTACATGTGAGGGCAGCCTCTGGTCCCTCTCTGGCTCTCTTTCGGTCTTTGGGAAGCTTCCAGGAAAAATAAGACTTCTGGAACTTGTTTCGTCCAATTCCGAGAATATTTCCCGTGTAGCTTTTCTGAAACACAAAAACAGCAGAAAACAGGGAATTGGCACTATGGCGACTTGTTAATAGGTTAGTTCTATAAATCGCATAAAAACGCCACAAAGTGTAACGAAACACAAGGCAAATGGTGTAAAAACTAGCATGGAGCATCAAAAATTATAGATACGTTTGAGACGTATCAGCATCCCCAAGCTTAACTCCTGCTCATCCTCGAGTAGGTAAGTGATAACAAAAGAAATAATTTTTGAGGTGACATGCACCATCACAATCTTGATCATGTATGTAAGCGTTGTGTGCTGGGATCAAAAGAACTTAAAACATGGGCATGAAAGACATAATCTTGATAATAGAAACTTAGCAACCATGTTATAACATGAAAATGAACACAAACAAAAGATCATGAAAATGAAATAATGAAAGTCAAATGTGTGTTCAAATCATAAGGAAAAACATACAAATGGTTTTCAGCTTGTCCTTCATGGAGAGCAAAACATAAATGCATAGGACACCTTCAAGTTTAAGAGGGCGACTAGATACAAGTAATTTAAGAACAAGTGAAACCAACAATATGAATCAATCAATGAAAACTTTGGGACAATGCACATTATACTAAGAATGACAACTATGCTCTCTTAATGGTGCATCAAGATAGAAGGTGGTGACTCAACATAAAAGTAGAAGAAAGGCCCTTCGCAGAGGGAAGCAGTGATTAAACATGTGCTAGAACTTTTCATTTGTAAAACAAAGAGATAAAAACTGGATTTTGAGAGGTGGTTGTCTTTGTCAACGACTAGCAATGGGGTTCTTACTATCTTCCATACAAAAATGAAGCAAGTTTTTGAGAGAGAGATTGGCACTTTTGTGCTCTTTTATAAAGCTTGGCACTCCTCCCCACCTTTTTTCCTTTCTCAAACCATGGCTAACCGATTCCATCGGGTGCCCACCAACATTCACATACCATGGAGGAGTGCCTTTTTTCTTTCTTTTTTTCTCTCTTTTTTTTGGAATAAGACAATATGGAAGATAGCAAATCCGACCACTACGTCCCCATGAGCTGAAAATAGTGTCACAAAACGAGAAGTGTTTTGAAGGTTTTTTGAAAGGTAGCACATGAAAATTTACTTGGAATGGCTTGCAAATACCATGCATAGGAATTTATAGTGGACACAATTGCAAACTTGGTTTTTGGGAGTTGGATGCACGAGTAGAGCTCATACTCAGTACAAAATGAGGGATAGCAAAAGACTGGGAGCGACCAACTAAGAGAGCAATAACAGCCATAATCATGCAAACCGACAAAGCAACATTAAAAGAAGCATAAGATGGCATCAAAAGTCAAAAACTAAATGATCATAGAGGCTATAGGTGACTTATTTTTGTAGTCAACATGGTGTAAGCATGTGCAAAGTCAACCCAAATAAAGCATCAAAGGAGAAAACCAAATTAATGCTTCCAAATAATATAAACAACGCATGATTTTTTCAAAGGCTCATTAAGCAATCTCAGTCATTTGAGACAAGTCATGCTACAGCAAAAATCACTAAGCATACTATCAAAAAGACATCAAGCACGACATGCAAAAGCCTAGGCCGTAGTCTACACAAGCTCCTTTTTGTACCACTTTTTTGCATAAAGCTTTTTCTCTTTTCCAACACCATTCAAAACCTTTTTAATCCAACTCTTTTGATGAAAACCAACATAGACCAGTGGTCAAAATACACCTTGATGCAAAGATAAAAGAAGATCTAAATAAAAATCAAGGCGAAAAACAAAGGCTAAACGCAGTAGCAGAAAAAGAGAACACTCGTTGAACGATAAGAGTGAAAACTAGAGTGTTCTTGGCAATGAAAAACGAGTTCATCCCCTCCAAAAGAGACATGATGTGATCTAACCATTTATTGCAGCAAACAAAACAAAAGAAAACTGAAAGCAAAAGCAATTGACGCTCCAAGAAAAATGCATAGTGCATGAAGTAATAAAAATATAGTGTTTTGAAAGGTGACCTGATTTTTACCGATGAAGAAGGGGGTGCCTCGGGGGCATCCCCAAGCTTTGATGCTTGTACTTCTTGGATATTTCTTGGGGTGATGCATGGGCATCCCCAAGCTTGAGCTTTTGTCCATTCTTCAACTCATCTCATCATTCTCCAATCCCTACACTTGAAAACTTCCTTCATACAAAACTAAACACAAATCTATTAGCAACATTAGTGTAGCATAACATATAATCAATCTCTTTTTGCTTCAGGTTTCAACCCAAAACCACCACATATATAGCATATACTACTGTAGCAACTTTCCCAAAAGTTCCGTGATCAAAAGAACTCAAAAGAAAGCGATAAAGCGGCAAACACAAATATTGGCAGAAATCTGTCAAAATAGAACAGCTGATAAAGGTCAAAATTTTGAGGGGTTTTCTGTTGCTCAAATCAAAAAGTGTTCAACTAATGAAAGTTTGGATATAACCTGGGGCATATGCACAAGAAATCGCAGGTCCAAAAGATATACAGAGAATTTTCACGAATTTTTACGGTGCAGCACCGAAAACTGTTTCAGGACAGCAACATCCCAAAATCTTACCTCACTCAAATTAGAGGCTTCTCTTGGCACAACAACGAAAAAAAAAGGATAAGGAGCGGTTATTACAGTAGTACTTAATAACTTCCAAGACTCAAATAAAAGAAAAAGTACTAAAAATAAAACAATGGGTTATCTCCCAAGAGTGCTTTTCTTTAACGCCTTTGAGCTAGGCGCAGTAATTTGCAAAGATGCTCATGTGGGCGCCATATAAGAGCTTGAGGCAAAGGCGCCATATAGGAACTTAAAGCAATAGAGAGCATCAAAAAGCAAGTATGGAAGACATTTAAATTTAAACCACTTCCTATGCATAGGAATCTTGTAAGAAAATAAATCAACGAGGCACATAGTAGCAAGCATGGATAGATAAAACAAGTGCCACTTCAAGATTTGCAACATAAAGAGGGGAAACTTAATATTGTTGAGATCCATCAAACCATGTTTCCCTCTCTCATAATAACTTTCAGTAGCATCATGAATAGAACTAACAATATAACTATCACATAAAACATCCCTATCATGAGCCACATGCATAAAAGAATTAATACTCACCACAGGAACAATAGTAGTAGGAGCAGATTCAACAGAATAATTATTCTCATCACCATAATCATCAAAAACAGGAGGCATATTGTAATCATAACTAATTTTCTCCTCAAAAGTAGGTGAACTGAAAATATTATACTCATCATCATAACCATCATAAACTAGAGGTTTATTATCATCACAAGCTAAAGAACAACTATTTCGCAAAGCATATTCTTCAAACATATCATCATAAGAAGGAACATCACATATGGGAGATAAAATATTATCAGAACAAACTTTCTCCACTAAAGCTGGGGAACTAAAAATATCATGCTTAACAAAACCAGCTTCCCCAAGCTTAGACTTTTCTATAGCATTAGTAATAACAGTGTTCGAAACATTCATACTAACAACACTACTAGCATGCAAATTAAGCTCCAAAGGTTTTTCAATTTTCTCTTCAAACACTTCATATCTAAACTCAGGAAAAAGACTAAAGAACTCTTTATTTTCCATTAAGCCTAACTAGTGAAAATAAAAACAAGAAACAAAAAGATATAATTGCAGAATCTAAAGGAAATAACTCTGAGCACTCACACAGGAGGATGCGAGTACCTTTTACCTTACCTCCCCGGCAACGGCACCAGAAAAGAGCTTGATGTCTACGCATGCTTCTGTTCTTGTAGATAGTGTTGGGCCTCCAAGTGCAGAGGTTTGTAGAATAGCAGCAAGTTTCCCTTAAGTGGATCACCCAAGGTTTATCGAACTCAGGGAGGAAGAGGTCAAAGCTATCCCTCTCAAGCAACCCTTCAATTACGATACAGAAAGTCTCTTGTGTCCCCAACACACCCAATACACTTGTCAGATGTATAGGTGCACTAGTTCGGTGAAGAGATAGTGAAATACAAGTGGTATAGATGATTATAAGTAGTAAATGCAATCTGGAATAAATATGGCAGCAAGCAAACAAGTAACAAAACAGCGAGTAAACGGTGTGCAAAGCTTGGAAACAAGGCCTAGGGATCATACTTTCACTAGTGGACACACTCCCAACAAATATAACATAATTGAACAAATAAATAACTTCTCTTTACTATGGTACTCTGAATTACTCTCCTATTGAATAACTCTAATCATTGCGTAGGGCTACGAAGCACTCCTCAAAGTTCGTCAAGTACTTGACAAACACCACTCATAGAGATATCCAAATCAAATCACAACTCAAGATAGATATTATTGCAACTTAGACCAAGTACTAACACGGTGCACACACAGTCAACATTACACCATGAAAGGAGAAATAGATCACTTCAATACTATCATAGTGATAATTATTCTCATAATCCATAAAAGATCACAATCGTAGCCTAGACCAAGTACCACCATGATGCACGCACTGTCACCGTTACACCATGGCAGGAGGAATAGATTACTTTAATAACACACTAGAGTACACATAATGAAGAAGAGTAACATCTACTTATTCAACATGATATAAAGCTCACGATCACATAAAGATCACATCATGGGAGAGAGAGGTGAACCACATAGCTACCGGTAGAGCCCTCAGCCCCGGGGATGAACTACTCCCTTCTCATCATAGGAGACAGCAAGGTTGATGGAGATGGCGGTGAGGTCGATGGAGACGGCGGAGACGGCGATGGAGACCGATGGAGATGGCTCCGGGGGCACTTCCCCGTCCCGGCAGGGTGCCGCAACAGAGACTTATGTCCCCTAAAATTCATCGACGGCGGCGGCGGAGCTACGGAACTGTTCTGGAAATTTCGCCAACCCCCCTAGGGTTTTCCGTCCCGAGGCTTTATATAGGCGAAGGGGCATCGTCAGGGGGCAGCCAGGGTCTCCTCACACCAGGTGGGCGCGGCCAGGGGCTGGGCCACGCCCCCTACATGTGAGGGCGGCCTCTGGTCCCTCTCCGGCTCTCTTTCGGTCTTCGGGAAGCTTCCGGGAAAAATAAGACTTCTAAAACTTGTTTCGTCCAATTCCGAGAATATTTCCTGTGTAGCTTTTCTGAAACACAAAAACAGCAGAAAACAGGGAACTGGCACTGTGGCGACTTGTTAATAGGTTAGTTCTGGAAATCGCATAAAAACGCCACAAAGTGTAACGAAACACAAGGCAAATGGGGTAAAAACAAGCGTGGAGCATCAAAAATTATAGATATGTTTGAGACGTATCACTAGGTGAAGCAAAACTTCTTATGATCTATATATTTTGATGAAGTTGTATATATTAACTCCTCATGTGCGATGGTACGATGAACCCATTTTTATGTGGTGGTAGGTTAACACCATAGTGGTAGGATGAACCTCTGACCCCCTCTTTACTAATGATTACACATGCAACTCTTATTTCATGTTCTTTTCTCAAGTTGTTAGAGCATCTCCACTCACGAGCCCGACGAGGCCCCCGACACCCTTTTTTTCATCCGGACGGTGAAAAACGGCCCAGTCACGCCCCCGGTTCCTCGATTTCGCCCGGATTTGGGCCTTCATCCATCCGGCGAGCACAGGCCATCCCCGGCCTTCCGGGACGCACTTGGGGACTCCGGACGAAAGAAATGCACGCAAAACGGTGAGGAAACTCCCCGCGCATCATGTGGCCCCGACTTGTCGGCGAGAGAGGGCGGTCGTCGTCCTCATCACATCGTCTTCTGCGCATCGTCGTCTTCCCGCGCATCGTCTTTCGCGCGCTTTAAAAGCTGCCGCTGATGGACGTCTGATACGTCTCCAACGTATCTATAATTTTTGATTCTCCATGCTTGTTTTTACACCATTTGCCTACTGTTTCGTTACACTTCGTGGCACTTTTATGCATTTTCTGGAACTAACCTACTAACAAGTCGCCACAGTGCCAGTTCCCTGTTTTCTGCTGTTTTTGTGTTTCAGAAGTGCTACACAGGAAATATTCTCGGAATTGGACGAAACAAGTTCCTGAAGTTTTATTTTTCCCGGAAGCTTCCAGAGATCCGAAGAGGAGTTTGAGGGAGGCCACGAGGGCCCCACACACCAGGGCAGCGCGGCCAGGCCCCTGGCCGCGCCCCCTATGTGTGAGAGCTCCTCGGTCCACCTCTGACGATGCCCCTTCGCCTATAAAGACCCCCCGATGGAAAAAACCTAAGTACCCGATCACTTTTCCAGAACACATCGCGATCCGCCGCCGCCATCGACCCGAAGATCGGGAGGGTCTAGAAGCTCTTCTCGGCACCCTGCCGGAGAGGGGAATCGCCACCGGAGGTCTTCTTCATCGCCATGCTTGCCTCCGGAGCGATGAGTGAGTAGTCTACCTTGGACTACGGGTCCATAGCAGTAGCTAGATGGTTGTATCCTCCACCATGTGCTTCATGTTTAGATCTCATGAGCTGCCCTACATGATTGAGATCACCGTTATGTAATTCTACATGTTTGGTTTGTTGGGATCCGATGAATATTGGTGTTATGATTGAGTTGCTATACTGAAATATATCTTATGTTATCTCTATGTTGTTTATGATCTTGCATGCTCTCTGCTGTTAGTAGCTATCTTGGCCGAGTAGTTGCTAGTGACTCCAAGAGGGGGTATTTATGCTCGATAGTGGGTTCATGCCTCTATTTAACCTGGGGGAGTGACAGAAACCTCTAAGGTTGTAGATGTGTTGTTGCTACTAGGGAGAAAACAACATTCATATGCTCGAGGGTATATGCTTTGTTTACATTACACACTTTGCTTAATGCAATTATCTGTTATTCGCAACTTAATACTCTTGGGGTGTTCGGATGATATCCCTGTGAGTGGATTATTAGTCATAGATGCAGTTGGATGACGGTCTATGTATTTTGTTGTAATGCCCAGAGTAAATCGCATAGTGATATTCTTAACATATCACGTTTATCTTTATTCTATCAATTGCCCAACTGTAATTTGTTTACCCAGCATGTGTTATTTATCTTATGGAGAGACACCACTAGTGAACTATGGACCCCGGTCCTATTTCCATCATATTGCTATCACCTGTTTACTTTACTCGCGCTGTTTACTTTACTCGCATACTATTATCACTTTCCACTCGATACGCTCATACCCTTTGTTTCAAGCAAACCGGTGAGATTGACAACCTCATCGCAAGTTGAGAACAAAGTATTTGGTTGTGTTGTGTGCAGGTTCCACGTTGCTGCTCGCAAAGCAAAGCTTGGACGAGGCGCCATATATAAATTGTCTGAAGCTGTCGCGAAGCTTGCAAGCATCACCTTCAGTCGTTTGTCTCTCCTCTCCTGATCGATAAACCTTGGTTTCTAACTGAGGGAAAACCTTGCTGCTATATTCATCACACCTTCCTCTTGGGGTTCCCAACGGGCTGGCCATCAAATAGCATCAAGACATTTTCTGGCGCCGTTGCCGGGGAAGAAGTAGAAGACTTCTGCGAGGGGAGTTTTTCGCACGCACATCCTTTACTTTGTTATTGTTTTGCTTTACTTTATTTATTTTACCTGCATCGTTTTATTAAAAAACCCAAAAAAATTAGAATCCTTGGTAGTTGTTATTTCTTTACTATAGTTTATCATGTTGTTCCCTAAGTATGTTTTGGAGGACCTCTCAGTAGGTAGTAGTTCAATTATTGGGAAAGATAACATTGAGGAGTTCTTTAATCACATTAGTATGCATAAAGAAGTTGAGGAAAAGTCTTTGGTTGTGTTAGCTCCTAGTTATGAAGTTGCTTCCGCTTATTTAGTTCACATGTTAGAAGCTAGGTTTGCTAATCTTAATCCCTTTTTGCAATACATGTTCCTTAAGCTTCATGAAATTGAAGATCCTGAAAAGAAAGCTTTCAGTTTGGAAACTATGCGCTTAGAATTTAAAGATGTTGCCAATGAGGCTAGAAAAGTTTTTAAGAAATTCAATAAGCTTGGCTCACCTGTAACGGTTGTTGGCACACCCAATGATTTTAGAGTGCCAATACCTTATAAACTTTCAGGAATACATGATGTTTGGGAAAATAATTCTAGTTGGATTTGTCCTGAAAATCCTTTCGATAAAAGTAGTGTACCAAAGCGTAATCATAAAGGATCTTCAAAAACTCATTTGGACATAATTCCTTGCATTGTTGAAAAGACTCCTATTGTGGATCCCGATGCTTCTTTCATAATTACTTCATCACTTGATATTACTTGATTCGCAATTTTCTGCGCCTAGCTCAAAGGCGTTAAAGAAAGCACTCTTGGGAGATAACCCAATGTTTTATTTTCAGTACTTTTTATTTTATTTGAGTCTTGGAAGTCATTACTACTGTAATGACCGCTCCTTATCCTTTTTATTTTATTGTTGTGCCAAGAGAAGCCTCTAATTCGAGTGAGGTAAAAATTTGGAGATGTTGCTGTCCTGAAACAGTTTTCGGTGCTGCACCGTAAAAATTCGTGAAAATTCTCTGTATATATTTTGGACCTGCGATTTCTTGTGCATATGCCCCAGGTTGTATCCAAACTTTCATTAGTTGAACACTTTTTGATTTGAGCAACATAAAACCCCTCAAAAATTCGACCTTTGTCAGTTGTTCTGTTTTGACAGATTTCTGCCAATATTTGTGTTTGCCGCTTTATCGCTTTCTTTTGAGTTCTTTTGATCACGGAACTTTTGGGGAAGTTGCTACAGTAGTATATGCTATATATGTGGTGGTTTTGGGTTGAAACCTGAAGCAAAAATAGGTTGATTATATGTTATGCTACACTAATGTTGCTAATAGATTTGTGTTTAGTTTTGTATGAAGGAAGTTTTCAAGTGTAGGGATTGGAGAATGATGAGATGAGTTGAAGAATGGACAAAACCTCAAGCTTGGGGATGCCCATGCATCACCCTAAGAAATATCTAAGAAGTACAAGCGTCAAAGCTTGGGGATGCCCTCGAGGCACCCCTTCTTCATCGGCAAAAATCAGGTCACCTTTCAAGACACTATATTTTTATTGCTTCATGCACTATGTGTTTTTCTTGGAGCGTCCGTTGTTTTAGTTTTCTTAGTTAGTTTAGTTTGTTTAATGTAATAAATGGTTGGACCCCAACAAATTTCTTTTGGAGGAGTTGCCTTGCTTTTCATTTGCCAAGAACGCTCTAGTTTTCACTCTTATCAAAAACGAGTGTTCTTCTTTTTCTGCTACTGCTTTTGGTTTTCATTTTCACCTTGATTTGCATTCAGACCTTGTCATATCTTTTCATCAAGGTGTATTTTTGCCTCTGATCTTTATTGGTTTTCATCAAAAGAGGTGTCTTAAAAAATTTCAAATGGTGTCGGAAAAGAGAAAAAGCTTTATGCAAAAAAGTGGTACAAGAATGAGCTTGTGTAGACTGCGGCTTAGGCTTTTTCATGTCGTGCTTGATGTCTTTTTGATAGTATGCTTAGTGGTTTTGCTGTAGCATGACTTGTCTCAAATAACTGAGATTGCTTAATGAGCATTTGAAAAAAATCATGCGTTGTTTTTATCGTTTGGAAGCATTATTTTGGTTTTCTCCTTGATGCTTTATTTGGGTTGACTTGGCGCATGCTCACACATGTTAGACTCATACAAAGTCGCCAATAGCCTCTATGATCATTTAGTTTTTGACTTTTGATGCCATCTTATGCTTCTTTTAATGTCGCTTTGTCGCTTTGCATGATTATGGCCATTATTGCTCTCTTAGTTGGTCGCTCCCAGTCTTTTGCTAGCCCTCGCCTTGTACTGAGTATAAGCTCTAATCGTGCATCCAACTCCTAAAAACCAAGTTTGCCAAAGTGTCCACCATACATACCTACTAGCAATTTGCTATTCCAAGTAAATTTGACTTGCTTTTATTTTCTCTTCAAATTAAACTCTTACCAGTGTTATGCGAAAATTGGTCAGTAAAGCTCTCACGAACCGAAAGGCACACTTTACTTTTTCTTGTTCTTAAAAATTTGACATTGTGGTCTCTTATGTTGAGTTGTTATGCTTGCAAGTTGTAAGTTGGATACTAGCCCAACCATGCTGTCATGGGGCAAGCTTTCAACATTGCACTTCTTATTTGAGTTGATATCGTGATCTTTTGTTTATGGATGTCCGCGGTGTGAAATGAATTGGGAATCTTGTGGGGATCATGGAGTTTGTATATGTGTTAGGGAAATGCCTGGGCCGCCAATCTAAGCCATGCATAATTCATGGTGGAAATTTGCAGCATGCCCATAGTGGACATTCGACGACGCATCTCAAAATAAAAAGCTATACAAATGGTAAATAAAAGAGATGTCGAGTTGTTCATTGTCTGCTTGTCCTGTCATTTTGATGTGGGCTTGTTCCATGTCATCGGGCACGGAGGTACCCCGTTGGCGGTTCTCGATGATACATATATGCTTACAATGACAAGAGCCTTGCTTGGGACTCTAAGTTGAGTAGCATGAGGTTTGGGTACTCGTATTCACGGGACATGAGGTTTTCAACTTATGATTTGTCAAGCATATGCATCATAATTGTTCTCGCATTAAATCTAACCATTCAAGATGCTTATGATGGGGGCAATGAGAGCTCAAAGCCGGTAAGTACCATAATTTTTGAAGGTTATAAAACTTGCAATCACTGCTTCCCTCCGCGAAGGGCCTTTCTTTTACTTTTATGTTGAGTCACCACCTTCTATCTTTATGCACCATTAAGAGAGCATAGTTGTCATTCTTAGTATAATGTGCATTGTCCCAAAGTTTTCATTGATTGATTCATATTGTTGGTTTCACTTGTTCTTAAATTATTTGTATCTAGTCACCCTCTTAAACTTGAAGGTGTCCTATACATTTATGTTTTGCTCTCTATGAAGGACAAGCTGAAAACTATTTGTATGTTTTTCCTTATGATTTGAACACACGTTTAACTTTCATTGTTTCATTTTCATGATCTTTTGTTTGTGTTCATTTTCATGTTTATAACATGGTTGCTAAGTTCTTATTGTCAAGATTATATCTTTCATGCCCATGTTTTAAGTTCTTATGATCCCAGCTCACAAATGCTTACATATATGATCAAGATTGTGTAGGTGCATGTCACCTCAAAAATTATTCTTTGTTATCACTTACCTACTCGAGGACGAGCAGGAGTTAAGCTTGGGGATGCTTGATACGTCTCCAACGTATCTATAATTTTTGATGCTCCATGCTTGTTTTTACACCATTTTCCTACTGTTTCGTTACACTTCGTGGCACTTTTATGCATTTTCCGGAACTAACCTACTAACAAGTCGCCACAGTGCCAGTTCCCTGTTTTCTGCTGTTTTTGTGTTTCAGAAGTGCTACACAGGAAATATTCTCGGAATTGGACGAAACAAGTTCCTGAAGTCTTATTTTTCCCGGAAGCTTCCAGAGATCCAAAGAGGAGTTGGAGGGGGGCCACGAGGGCCCCACACACCAGGGCGGCGTGGCCAGGCCCCTGGCCGCACCCCCTATGTGTGAGAGCTCCTCGGTCCACCTCTGACGATGCCCCTTCGCCTATAAAGACCCCCCGATGGAAAAAACCTAAGTACCCGATCATTTTTCCAGAATACATCGCGATCCGCCGCTGCCATCGACCCAAAGATCGGGAGGGTCTAGAAGCTCTTCCCGGCACCCTGCCGAAGAGGGGAATCGCCACCGGAGGTCTTCTTCATCGCCATGCTTGCCTCCTGAGCGATGAGTGAGTAGTCTACCTTGGACTACGGGTCCATAGCAGTAGCTAGATGGTTGTCTCCTCCACCATGTGCTTCATGTTTAGATCTCATGAGCTGTCCTACATGATTGAGATCACCGTTATGTAATTCTACATGTTTGGTTTGTTGGGATCCGATGAATATTGGTGTTATGATTGAGTTGCTATACTGAAATATATCTTATGTTATCTCTATGTTGTTTATGATCTTGCATGCTCTCCGTTGTTAGTAGCTATCTTGGCAGAGTAGTTGCTAGTGACTCCAAGAGGGGGTATTTATGCTCGATAGTGGGTTCATGCCTCTATTTAACCTGGGGGAGTGACAGAAACCTCTAAGGTTGTAGATGTGCTGTTGCTACTAGGGAGAAAACAACATTCATATGCTCGAGGGCATATGCTTTGTTTACATTACACACTTTGCTTAATGCAATTATCTGTTGTTCGCAACTTAATACTCATGGGGTGTTCGGATGATATCCCCGTGAGTGGATTATTAGTCATAGATGCAGTTGGATGGTGGTCTATGTATTTTGTTGTAATGCCCAGAGTAAATCGCGTAGTGATCTTCTTGACATATCATGTTTATCTTTATTCTATCAATTGCCCAACTGTAATTTGTTTACCCAGCATGTGTTATTTATCTTATGGAGAGACACCACTAGTGAACTGTGGACCCCGGTCCTATTTCCATCATATTGCTATCACCTGTTTACTTTACTCGCACTGTTTACTTTACTCGCATACTATTATCACTTTCCACTCGATACGCTCATACCCATTGTTTCAAGCAAACCGGTGAGATTGACAACCTCATCGCAAGTTGGGAACAAAGTATTTGGTTGTGTTGTGTGCAGATTCCATGTTGCTGCTCGCAAAGCAAAGCTTGGACGAGGCGCCATATATAAATTGTCCGAAGCTGTCGCGAAGCTTGCAAGCATCACCTTCAGTCGTTTGTCTCTCCTCTCCTGATCGATAAACCTTGGTTTCTAACTGAGGGAAAACCTTGCTGCTATATTCATCACACCTTCCTCTTGGGGTTCCCAACGGGCTGGCCATCAAACAGCATCAACGTCCAGCCACGCGGCGAGGCGAGTTAATGCGCAGCGCCTATATATCGAGGCCTACCGCGCGTCTGGCCGGCCACATTCACCCGCTTCTCCCCGTTCCACTCTCCACCTCCTCCAGGCGAGCAATGGCGGGCTACGGAACCGCCCAACGTCGCCGCGCTTCGGCGACGCTGGACAGGGGTCCAGCCGTTGGACCCCTGGCCAGAGCAGCCAGCAGGCGCCACCGCAGGACGATGGCGGCGACTCCAGCGACGACGATGGCGGCGACTACATGCATTTCTACCGCCATTTCGGCATGTAGAACGCTTGTTTTTAGTTTAGGTTTAGGCCGAATTCAAATATATTACGAATTCGGCCTATATATGTAAAAACTCGCCCTATATATATAAATATCTCTAAATTTCACCGAACTTTGAACATTTTTCTCTAGTTGTATTTGATTTCGAATTTTACCCTGGACTCGCCGCTGGGAACATGGGCCTCTCCAGGCCGAAATTTTCATCCATTTAGCGCCGGATTTTCGGCCTGGGGAGCCCAAACGGCTGGAGATGCTCTCATGCTTGTGTGTAGTGAGATAGTTGTTTTGGTCCATGTTAGTGGTATGTAGTGTTCAGAGGGAGGCACAATATCTGTCAAGATCAAATCAGTGGTTTCTCCAACAACAACTATAGAGGGCATGGGACATTCAAAGAGGCACAACAGGAGTACCGGAACTACTTGGATGAGAAGACAATGTATGAATGTCAAGCTATGGATGTCCAAGATGTGACAATGACTGCTCAAGCTATGCATGTCTAAGGTATGGCAATGCTTGGCAGATCAGGCTAAGAGAATTCATTATCATCGTATTGTCAGGCTAGTCTTCTTCCGATCCCTCTCTTTGGCTAGCTTGTATGATGGTAACCTCAACTTAGTTTGAACTAGGTAACCACATGTAGGATTTTATGGGCAACCAAACGTCTTGCTTTTGCATCTGACAGCCATATAGTTATCACATAAAAAAAAAGGTGAAAGTTGCTCTAGAAATCAAGCTGAGAAGCTACCAAACAAAATCCAAAGCATGTTTTTTTACCCATTTCTTCGTCATTTCTTCGTGGCCATGCCGCAGGCCCCTAAGATGAAAAAAATAATCCGGTCCAGCCAATCAAATGATCAATCACGCTCGGTGTTGCGCTCCGTGGCTCGGAGACTCGGCAGCGACCAATCTCCGGGTCACCGGGATCCATCTAGATCCGCCAACAGCCCGCAGATTGGTGTGTCATGGCCGATGGCGGCAGGTCGGCAGAAAACGCAGAGCGGATCGTCCCATGCCGCTAGCTAGCCTAGCTTGCGACGGCTTCTTTGTCGCGTCCTCTGGCGGGGGGCCGTCCGGGGAACGCCATCTTGCGCCGGTGGTGGTGGTGGCCATGCCGCCAATCAGATCAGATGGGGTCTTCTCTGTCCGTCCGAGCAGAGCAGAGCAGAGTAGTCTCCGCTGGGACCTGAGATGCGGCAAGTGCATCGATCGGCGATCAATGATTGGGGGGGGGGGGGGGGGGAACGGCACAGTTGCCGGCCCGATGTGACGTGACGTAGGAGATTGGGAGGCGCCCATGTTGGATCTTGGGAGTATTATCTCTGTAGACTAGCTAGTACCAGAGTTGAGATATCTCAACGGCGACCTGAAGATGCTTACTGATAATCTCTGTGCACTTTGTTTTCCACAAAGAACTGTTTAACCGGATGAGGGTCCGCCGTGACCTGCAGTGACGGCACAATCGCGAGCTGAGTAAACAGATGTCGACAGTGGAGTCGGAATTCGGTACAGAGGAGGATTGAGGAAGAGATTTCGCTCTACTGGCTCAGGGCATGCAGTGCGGAGCGGATGCTTCCTGCTTCTCGTTGAACTGGATCCATCACTCTGAATCTCTGATGTTCTAGCCACCGTGAAGTGACAATGGAGTAGCGCCGTGTAGGCCTCGACACACGACTAGGCCACGAACAGAAGTTTGGCAAAGACGAGAGCGTCATGCCAGTGCAATTTTTGCGCGCCTAGATGAGATTTTCAGTTTTTCGTTGGATATTATCTTGGCTGGCAGGCCGACCACCCACGGTGTTGGTATAGGGAATGTTGTTTTCCGAGGGCAGTTGCCAACAGTCTTGTCCGGCAACAGGCGCGCGACGACGTGTCCCGCGTCCCCACCGTACCGGCGCCACCACCCCTGCCGCCCACGCATCGCGCCTTTTCTCCACACGCCACGCCGGCCACCCTGCTGCCCATCCTCCCTTCGTTTCATCTCCATCTCCTCCCATCCCGGACTCGTGCTCTTTTGCGCGCGCCATGGAGTCCGCGGGAGGCGGCATTGACGGGGCGGCCAAGACGAAGAAGAGGATCTCCGACTGCCTAGCCGACAGCGACGGCGGGGAGGACGCTGCGCCGCCCTCGCCGCCTTCCCCGGGCACGCTGCGGCTGCGCATCCCGATGTTCACGTGCGCGCGGCTCCGGTTCGTCAGGCTCGGCAGGAAAGGCGGCCGGGCAAGGAAGGAGGCCGTCGCCGAGAAGAGCGAGGCCGCCTCGACGGATTCCTCAGGTACGTGCCGTGGCTTCAGCGCCTGGTCTCAATTTTCATTATCGGCGTCTGTTATGAGATCGGTCGTTGAGAATTTCCCCTTTCATTGCATGTCAGCGTGCGTTCGCGTAGGGTGGAAGCAGGGGAGCAATGGCGGCGCGGCGTCGACGGAGGCCGCCGGCATGGGGCTGAGCATGCTGTTCCTCCTCGCCAAGACCTGCGTGGAGCTCAACAGGATGGCCGAGGTGCGCGCGCAGATGGAGACGCTCCTAGAGGAGATGCGGGACCTGCAGCTGGCCAGGGCGACCAAGACCAGCGCGGATAACCACGCCGCTTCTCCAGGAAGAGTTCACGACCTTCCGCCGTCGACGACGGCTGCCTCGCTGTGCCGGTGCCGGTGCCGCGCGTCGGCCGGTACTTGCGCCGGCGCCGCTTCTACGTCTTCTTCGGAATTGTCTCTTCCTCCTCGCCGTTTCCATCGGCGGAGAGACGACCCGTCCTACGCGCTGTCAGGAAACCCGCTGTTCGACCTCGACCGTGCAGCCGGTTCGACGTCCGGAATGGAGACGGCGAGGGGCGAGAGCGGGACGACGACGTCCGAAGTGGAGGACCCTATGAGCATGTCCTTGGATGTCGCCGGGGCGCAGTTCTTCGAGCTCAACAATTACAACACCGAGCAGGAAACACCGGAGGTATGCATGATTGGTTTCTCACTCCGATTTATCTAGTGAATGCGTGGTTTGTTATTGACTTTGTACGGATGAATGCAGTCGTCCTCGGACGGCGATTCGTTCATCGAGTTCGAGGGAGGATTAGGCGCCGGCGCTGGCGATAGCGCGAGACGGCGGCCAGACTCAGAGGATGAGGACGAGGAGCGCGGCAGCGACGGGGGAGTCTCGGCACTCGAGCTGGAGAGGCGGCTGCAGGAGCTGCTGCACCGGAGGAGCCGGGAGCGGATCGAGGAGCTGGAGGCGTCGCTCCGGCGCGCGGCGAGGAAGCTGATGGAGAAGGAGATGGAGGCGCAGCTGTGGAAGGACACCGCGAAGCTCGCGCTGCAGCCGCCGCCGCCGTCGCAGTGACTTTCTTGCAGTGACCAACATTTGACCGTACTACATTTTCGAATCTAGGCACATGCCGTACACACACGTGCACGATTACACGCGAAAATGGTCTGGCTGACTCCTCTTTGACATTCTACTTCGTCGTACAAGAAAACAAGGGTGATCAATATACGGGATACAGAAAATTTAATCTGAACCTTTTGCTAGTTTTCGGTTGTATATAGTTGTGTAAATCGCAGTTATCTAGTCACATCTCCACCCGTGTCCTCGACCGCAGGCTATTTTTTCATCCGGACGGCGATATTCGGTCTAGCCGCGCTCCCAGTTCCTCGTTTTTATCTGGATTTGGGCTTTCATCCATTCGGCGAGCCTAGGTTATCCCCGGCTTTTCGAGACGCGCTCGGGGACTCCGGACGAAACAAAAACGCGCGGAACGTCGAGCGGGCCCACGGTGTCGGCGACAGAAGGGTAGTTTCCCACCATTAATTTCGTTTCCCTCCAAAATGCGATGCATATACCCATTTTCCCCGCCAAAATCCCCCACAGTTGCAGCTCTAAATCTTGAATATGTAGTGGCAATTTTTTCTTAGTTCACAAAATAGGGCAGTGGATGATGGTGATATTTGAATGTTGGTCACGTTTAACAAGTGCCAAATTTGGGGAGATTTTGCAAAACCTAAAAAAGGACAGTTTCTATAAACTGTGTACAAGAGTGATGTCGCATTATTTATAAATCGGCGCAAAAGCTTTTTTTGAGAGTGATCTATTTTGTTTGAGCTATGTAATTCGGTCTAATTTGAACTAATTCCTAAAACTCTATATAAAAAGATGTACTCCCTCCATTTCAAAATATAAGTTGTTTTAGCTTTGTGAAGCAAATATATCTAGACATCTTTTAGTGCGTAGATTCACTCAAATATACACACTAAAAGGTATCTAGATACATTTGCTTCATAAACCTAAAATATCTTATATTTTAAAACGGAGGAAGTACTTCTTACTAAACATGCCACTAATTAAGGTATGTTTGTCATTGCGGTGGACCATCATAATTTTGTGTCTAATTTTGTGTTTGTTTGACCATTTTTTGCTATACTTTCAGGTCTATTTTTTAATCAAAGTCAAATTATATAAGCATTAAACATCGCATTACTCCAATGACAAACTAAGTAGGAAGCGCATGAATGCACGGTGAATTCCGGAACGGACTGCTGGAGACTCAAGCGTAAACATGTAATTTAGTGTCAAACAACCCCCACTCAGCATAACATAGGTGCACACGCATGGAGTGACTGCTAGCGATACATTAGCTCGGCAGACAAACTCTTGAATTTCAGTGAACCCTCAAAGACGCTCAAACTTTTCCAAGAAGGTCTCGCGTGAACCTATGGACTTATGGTTGCTTGGCTGTCCTGTGTAAGTCGTGCATGTAGGCATATATGTGTTTGGTTCGTATTGACATAGTCAAAGCTAGGAGATATCGAGGTTTTGTTTTGGCAAGTAAAGCTCGCAATTAGGTAATTTGGATGGTGTTATCCAAGCACCGAGTATCGATCTCTAGGCTGAAAACTCCATGTCTTAGTTTCATTACTTGTACTTGACAATGACAAACTTCTATATGCATTTTCTTGATAAAGGTGTTGGTAGGAGGTTCCTCGAACTTTTTCTAGGGGTGAAAACACATTATCTGACTTTGGGTGGCTTATCGGCGATGCCGATGCTTGTAAATTGTTTCCACAGTCCATGTGTTTTTAATGGTGATGGTTATTTGACTGCTGATGTCCGCTGGTCATTTTTGTAGTAGTTATTTTGATTGCAAATTCTTGATGTATCGACTAGTAGTTATCATGTTGTAACAAATGCGGCGTCTGATTGGTATCTTTTTCAATTTTCATGTTACCATATTTTATATATTTGGAGTTGATGATCTGAAAAAGAAAAAAAACGTTTATATTTGGAGTAGATGATCTGAAAGTGAAAAAAACGTTGGTGGATGGAATGTGGGCTATATTGAGACGAGTGTTGGGCCGTACGTCCAAATCCACTGGCCCAACTCAGTGCTCGGTTCCTCTTCCTCTCCTCAACTCCTCATCCCCTCTCTTGGCCTCCTCACTTCTTCCTTCCGATCGAAGCCAACCTACCTCCTCCCTCTGCCTCTGCTCGACCGCATCCGGCGAAACCTAGGTCCGAGGACCAGTCTTCTCAACTCCGCCGCCGCCGCTTCCTCCTCTCCGTCCTAGGTATTCACCTTTACCCCTCGACTTAGATTCTACACCTACCCTAACCCTTGGCGGCCCGATACCGATCAATCTGCTCTCCGGTACCTCCACCCGATTCCGGTCGTGCTCCCGTCCGTTCCTCGATGGGATGCCAGACGTGGGCCAGTGTAATATGATTTTCTGCGGGGACATGCGTACTGCGTACTTATGCTTGCGTGCTGCCGGTTCGTACCACAAGTACGGAAAAGGAAGCTTTTTTATGCGTTTTGTGACGAGCAACCTCTTCCGCTACTGTTGTGCTAATACTTTTGTTGAAGTATTATGGTGAATTGTTGTTCCGTAAGCATGGATACCTCATCTCTGAACTGAATCGGTTGCGTTGTGCTCCACTAGTCGACTGTGTGCATGCTGTAGAATTGTATAGAAGAGTTCCTTTTGGTACGATATACTTCGGTTAACCTAGAGATCCCAATCTAATATCATGCAGTGATTGTTTGGACTTTGTAGCCGCCTGTAGCTTTGTCCCTGAAGATTTAGTTTCATTTGCTTAAATTGATTCACTTTACTACACCATGGTGTAGTCCGTTTCCTAGTTCTGATAAGCTATTGGTTTATCAGTATCGAACGCCCTTCCTAGTCCTGAGTAGCTACTACTGTCTTATCAGCATCAGACGTCTGCAAACGTGTATCTGCAATTTGGAATTGGTTTTGTGTCTTCTTATTATCTCTAATCAACACCTGTATGAGTGGAATTCATATGTCCAGTTGTGATTATGTGTGACTGTGTGGTATTGGATCTGCTTTTGTCCATCATCTACTTATATGTTCCCATTCCTCATATTCTAGGGTGCCAAAGAGGCTAACCTTCAGGTTCGCAGATATGGTAAGTCCCTTAGCACATGATTGATCTTACTATGAACTGTATAGATCATATTACCACCAGGTGCACTGCAGACCGACAAACTCCTTAGACTTGTTCCCGACTACCTGTACATCAGCTAATTTGATAGCACTTGATTAAGATCCAAATCCTTTGTGTATTATATATGTTGATAAATTCAAAACTAGGATATTTTCTGCATTATTGTGAGTTAGTACATGCCTTCTTCATCAGTTTGCCTCTTTGCAATTTTTTTGGTAAACCAGTTTCTGTTTTCACCGTACTAGCACCTTTTGCATGAGTAGTTTCACAATAGATATGTACAGCTTCATCAATTGCTGAAAGCACATCGCATTGTCCTAAACTCGAGTAGTTTCGCAATCGATCTGTATACCTAGTACTATGAACTGTATAGATCATATTACCACCAGGTGCACTGCAGACCTACAAACTCCTTAAACTTGTTCTATCCAACTAATCTGATAGCACTTGATTAAGATCCAGATCCATTATGTATTGACCTACAAACTCCTTAAACTTGTTCTATCCAACTAATCTGATAGCACTTGATTAAGATCCAGATCCAGATCCATTATGTATTTTATATGCTGTTAATGTTCAAAACTGGGATATTTTCTACATTATTGTGAGCTAGTACATGCCTTCTTCATCAGTTTGCCTCTTTGCAGTTTATATTTGGTTAACCAGTTTCTGATTTCAACTTACTAGCACCTTTACCATGAATAGTATCGCAATAGATCTATATAGCTTAATCAATTACTGAAGCACATTGCATTGTCCTAATGCAATCGATTGTCCTGAATAGTATTTTGAAGGCTATGGTTACCGTGGAACTACTTTTGAGCAGACCTATCGCTGCTACCCTGCATCTTTCATTGACAAGGTATGTAAACCTCCTTCGGTTAAGGTGCCAAAAAAAGTGATATGTAAGTGATTTTGATGACTGATCTACTAGTATTGTTTTGACACGACAATTTAGGTGCATTTCGTACATGGAATAAACTTGCCATCTCAAGCTAGAACTTACTTAGTTTTGGTAATCAAAGATAAAATGTTGACCGCAAGCAATCTAACAAGAAGTAAAAAGGAATGCACATAGTGTGATTTTGGAGTAGCAATCCTATTGATATGGTTTTTTTCCTAGTTGAAGTCAGTGCCAATACAAACAACACCTTTTGCTTAGTAGTGATGTAGTAAACTTCATGCATGACCAGTTTCATGGATGTTCTTTGATCTTCCTGTAACTTGAATTTTATTGTGTAACTTGAATATCCTGTAACATGGTTTATAGATCCAGACAGCCAAATAAAAAAGTTTTCTGTTGGCATATTTCCATCCACCCTTGCCTCATTGATGCAGCATACAATGTTATGGTTTTCTTGAATAGCATCAACCATGAATTCATTCAAATAGCAAGAGGAATTATTACTTCTCAATATAAATATTTATTTACTGTTCCTGGCTATTCATCTGAAACATCTCTTGTACCATTTCTTGCAGCCGCAGCTTGAATCTGGTGATAAAAGTATGCTTTTTGTTCACACTAAGTTCCTTGTGTCTTTAAATTACTTTTGGCAATTGAAGTGATTATTACCTTTTCTGTTTCAGTTATCATGCCACCTTCAGCACTTGATCGTCTCGGTAAGTTAGTAACAAGAAGAAACATGCATATGCTTGATATTTACTTTGTTTCTGTGATTAATCTGGGCATGTTATCACTGTAAATTCTGATATATTTTCTGTTCTCTTCAGCATCTCTGCATATTGAATACCCTATGCTATTTGAAGTCCGTAATACAGCAGCAGAACGTACCTCACACTGTGGTGTCCTAGAGTTCATTGCAGAAGAGGGCATGATCTACATGCCATATTGGGTAGGCCTAGGTTTAGAATATTTTCACATTTAATTTTGTGTGCTATCGTGTTAATCTAACTAACTCCATGTACTCATCATCAGATGATGCAAAATCTTCTTCTGCAAGAAGGTGACATGGTGTTTATAAAAAATGCCACCCTCCCGAAGGGTACATATGTGAAGCTGCAGCCTCATACCACCGACTTCTTAGACATTACAAACCCAAAAGCAATGTTAGTATTGTTTTCATAAAGCTATTTTCGTTTCACTGTCAATTTTTTTTCCTCTCATTAAGGTATGACTAGTGTATGTCATACCTTGACTGGAGTTTCGTGGTATGAATAGTGACCTTAGAATAATACTAATTCCCTGCCTATCATTCCTGCAGATTGGAGAAAACTTTGCGGAACTACTCTTGTCTAACCACTGGTGACAGCATTATGGTGGCGTATAATAACAAGAAATACTACATTGATATAGTTGAAACAAAGCCTTCAAATGCTGTTAGCATAATTGAGACTGATTGTGAGGTTGACTTTGCCCCACCACTTGACTACGTTGAGCCTGAGCGACCAAAACCTTCTGCTCCTCCTAGTGCTGATCCTAGTGCAGGTAGCTTTCTTACTTACACTTAATTAGTACTCCTTCACTTGCAATTAACTTCTCTTGCCATTCATTAGTAAGAAAGGACATGCATATTCCTGTTGCAGAGGCCCCAGTTGAAGAAGAACCAAAGTTCACCCCCTTCACAGGTCCTGGAAGGCGCCTGGATGGGAAGGCTCCTAAAGATCTGGAAGGCTCAGCCTCTTCGCCTGCAAAGCGGCAAGCTAATGCAACCAACAGTGTGCAGCCCTCAACAGCCTCAGCCTCCACATCACAGAGCACCACGCCACGTAAAACCACAGGAAAACTTGTGTTTGGCTCAGGCGGAAACCAGTCATCAAAGCGGACAGAAAAGGTTGGTATTCCATAACATGCACCTTATGGTGCTCGTCTTGAGAATGCGATGAGTAACAGCTATATTTTCTGGGTGTTGGAAGATTAGTCATTTGAGATACATGGAACAACGCCTTCCAGCTTTGAACGCGTGCCATTTTAACATTTTGTCCATCAATGCTAGGTACCTGAAAAGGATGTGAAGGAGGACCCGAAGAAAGAAGAGCCAAAATTTTCAGCGTTCACC
Organism: Dactylis glomerata; assembly: GCA_007115705.1. NCBI lineage: Eukaryota > Viridiplantae > Streptophyta > Magnoliopsida > Poales > Poaceae > Dactylis > Dactylis glomerata. The sequence goes on along the minus strand of QXEO01000155.1, from coordinate 955,707 downwards.
GGAAAGAAGTACTCGTTGAAGGGCTGAATAGCCAGATGATGTATTTATCTGTAGTGAAGATGTCAAGCTTCATCAGGAAGAATAATTCGATCTGCTACTGTGTCTAGTTATCTCTGGTCCAATCTTTGGGTCGACTAGTGGTGTCTCTCGTCTGGATGTTGCATGCTACTTTTTTTCTATCATCGACTGTACTGATCCTTGTGTCAGCCAACTGGTTCAGTTCAACTGATGTGAGAAAAGTACTTCAATCTCTCCTCATGCCATTTGAACGAGCTTGCACGTTATTTCACTTGTCTGCTACTTTATCTGCGCCAGGATTCCAGGAAGACCTGTTCTTGTTAGCACATGCGCCTGCAGCGTGTAAGATAGCTGTAGTTTTGATCCACTGCTGCTTCCTAGGAGCGCGATTGGTGGCTCGCATGAAGGCCAACCAGGCTATGTGGAGCAGGAAGTTGCCTGATTGGACCATTAGCACCATGCCCTAGGCATATGCCTAAATCGGGCGTCTCCACGGAAGAGGAAGGAATCTTAGCAGTGATGCTCTAGCCAGAGAATGTTGCACTTGAGGGCACTTCTGCTCACCCTCCCCTTTCTAAGCCTTTCTATGTGGAGCAGAAAGCAGAAAGTGGCCTGATTGGACATAGTCCCTTCAAATCTCGTTTCCTACGCGAGTTAAAGCACCGCGAGTTAAAACACCATTAGCACAGGCCCTAGTCATACGCCTAAATCGGGCGTCTCCACGGAAGAGGAGCACCTGATGCTCTAGCCAAGGAATCTTGCACTTGAGGGCACTTGTGCTCACCCTCCCCTTTCTAAGCCTTTTATATTAGCACAATTATGGTTCATTTAAATACATGCTCTACGCGAAAAACATGCACATCGATGAGATGAATTCATTTTGACTATCAATTTCGAGTTTTATTTGGTGTAAACCTTCAATTTTGTGTTCATGTTTGAAAGTGTTTTGACCAAATTTTATCAAATTCGTCGCACACGGTATGGTGTTTAAAATTTCCTTTGAGGAGTATCTTAACCACACTGTTTCATACAACTTTTGTGTTATAATTTTTTTGTTTCAGTGATCATAGAAAAATTGGTCTGCATCTCTATACTGTAAGGGTGTATGTATATGCGTTCATCCTCTGAAATAAAGGTATTTTGTGTCCTTCTTTTTCAACCTCTAGCACAACCTCGGTATCGTCTCCAACCTCCTCTCAATCTCCATGCTTTTTTGTCTTCATGCTCGTCGCTGTCATGTAAATAATTGGAGCGCGACACGGTGCGATGGTCTCGCCGACTTCAGCCGGCCTCTGCTCGGTGCCCATACATTGTTCTTATGTGCATGCTAGGTGCCCATGCTCACCGTGTTCGGACTCGCCGTCTTCGGCGGCGAGCGCCGGCGCGGCGCGATGGACTTGCCGACTTCGGCGGCTACCGGCGGCGAGACAGTGTCGGCCCGACCTCTTCCTCGCAGCGACGAGTAGAGAAATAAGTACTGTTGTCTATTTAAGCTATGGTGCTATATGGTCAGCCCACCATATGGATAAGAGATGAGAGTACACGAGAGCCTGTACACAACCAATCAACTTAGATCTTTTTGCTCTCTGGACCCGGGCCACTAAACAAAACGCCAAAGCTGGTTTTTGATACGTATGGTGCGTTCTCAGCATGCCAACGTCTGCGTCCAGGGAGTCCGAAAAAGACTCGCGGGCTACCAATCGCGCTCTAGATGATCATGATGACCTGTAGTCACCGGAGGAATTTTATTAAAAAGGTACCCCCAAGGGCAGATTTTGTACAAGGAGAAAGAGAGGGGAAAAGGCCAATGGCCTAGGTTACACCGAGGCAAAGCAGCCAACCATCGGCATCCGCCGCCCAAGCTTGCGGGAGGCGCACACGCCAGAGTTGAGCATCTTCCCGGCACCGCTGAAGGAGGAGCGGTAGGCAGGGTCTCTGTTCCCGGAACACGACGGCGTTCCTGTGTTTCCACAGATTCCAGCAACAGAGAAGAGTGAAGGTTGAGGCGGTCTCAGCAGCCACAAGGGGAGCTCCCCTGTAGGAGTGCAGCAGGTCGACGCGGGCATCCACAGGAAAACGGCAGCCGACGGCCGCCCAGAAACTCTGGGCAAAATCGCACCCGAAGAAGATGTGGCTTGCTGTCTCAATCGGGGCCCGGCAGACGGGGCAGAACACCGCAGCCCTCTCCAGGATGGTTTTGTGCAGCAGCGCCGCACGGGTTTGCAACCGATCCCTGGACAGCAACCAGGCGAAGAATCGGACCCGGGAGGGGGCGTGGTTGTGCCAGACAAAGTCATGGAACGGGGCGTGGACGCCCCCCATGTCCGCAGCTGGTAGTAAGCCGCGGCATCGAAGCTTCCATCCTTCCGCTTACACCTTGAAAGGGAACGGACGTCGGGGGTGTCGCCCCGCAGCACCACCCCGCCGAGGAGGGCGAGCAAGGACTGGAGCTCTGTTAACTTTGTATATAAGGTTCAAAAAATAGTAAGGTTTAATACAGATTAAAGAATACTTTTGAGTAGCGACATCTGATCTAACAAAAAGAAAACATCGATTCTACATGGATTTGACGTATACATCTTGCCCGAGTCATGTGTGATATCGAAAGCAAATAACGTTGAGCTGCTGCACGGAATCACTTCTGCGATATGCGGTCGATTGTAGTAATGCACTTTGAAGGGATTGAAGCTTCTTTTGCACTTGCAACTTTGTGACAATATTACGCTGTCGCATGTAATTGTCATCGTGTTCAGTATGTTCATCTACAGAGAAGATGACATGAAGTACTAGCGCCTTCAGTTACTTGGATCCTTGCGAGCTAAAAAAAACTTTTTTAAAAGGCCCGTGTTTGCACCATTCTGAGTTTATCTGCAATAATTTTCTAGCAACCAAACAAATGCTTCGCTTTGCAAACGTTTTCTCTCACGAATTACGGGGGAGAGTTAATTATCAAAATCAAGCCAAGGGCCAGAAAAACGAAAATACAAAAGCAAGAAATCACATTGAAAAATGCTTTTAGCTCCCGGGCTACCTCGAGCCCTGTTTTTCAAACTTCAAAAGAAATTAAATTTCAAAGCTTTAAAAAATTCAAAAGAACCCATTTGCTTAGATTATGAGAAGACCGAGGAGGAGGCTATTGATGAACCTTCTGACGATGAGGTATATTACAAAAACCTGATATTTTTGGAGGCATAGAAGATTATAAGGAGAAGACCACGGTATAGTTTTTGGAGTCAAAGATGACGACGTAGAAGGAGAGACTTGGATAATTTATATTAGATCGATGAGCCGAGTGCGTAAACATTTAATAAATAAGTTACTGAGCTCCAATGGAGCCAATTAGCGGTTCCATTGATAATATGGTATGCGAGTTTAAATTTGAATTTCAAATAAACACTCATTGGACCGAGAGTGAGTTCGAATCATTTGTACTCTTTTGTAATGTAATAAAGAATAAGGACCCGCAATGTTTCTGTTATACCACTCAGAGAGATGTAATTTTGCGAAATGGTACTTATGTAAGTGTTATATCAACGATTGACATACTATACATGCAGTTGTGTGCAGGGTCACCTCAGCGGCTCCTGAATCCCGCGGTTCAGCGGCTGCGGTGGCTGCGATGGCCAAGAGGGCGGCACAACGGCCAGTAGATACTCACGCGTGTAGCCATCGGCTGCGTGTAGCCATCGGCTGCGTGTAGCCCGCGTCAACCTTGACGTTGGTGGCACCCGCGGTCCGGTTGGTGGTAGGTGGTAGCGGCCCGCTCTTCATCTCCGTGAGGTGCCGATGGTGATGGCTATGTGATATCCCACAAGTATAGGAGATCGTGTGTAGCCCTTTCGATAAGTAAGAGTGTCGAACCCAACGAGGAGCTAAAGGTAGGATAAACATTCTCTCAAGTTCTATCAACCGCTGATATAACTCTACGCACACTAAACGTTTGCATCATCTAGGAAATAAAACTAGAGCAACAATACGGGTATGAGAGATAGCTTTGCAAGATAATAAATACAAAAAATTAATTGTTAGTGCTGCAACAATAAAATATACTAAGTAACCATAAACTAACAGTACCATGAGTGTGGAAAAATGGTGGTAATAGTGGTGGCTTTGTCCAAGTTCAATTAGCTAACAAATTGGGTTCATTGTCTTCGATGCAGTTTTCTATGTGGGAGAGACTAAATATACATGCACTTCACTACTTAGAATTACAAGTACTATATGATTGGATTGTTAGCAAGCATCCGCAAATATTAACAATACATTAAGGTTTCCCCAACCATAGCCTTAAGTTAATGATCCTCTTACTCCCATACGTGCAACGTTCCGGTTCGCGTCCTCAGGTTTATGTTACTCCGGCAGAACTTTCCCCTTCCCCTTACACATACTACAAACCCTATGATGTTTAATCCATGCGCGCACAAATATAATAGACACCAAAGGACTGTACCATATCAACATACAACTCTAATGAACCAAATACATTCAACCAAGCAATCAAAAGACAAATAAACTACACAAATATGACATAGATCATAGGATTATAACTTATAGCATCGAATACCATGTTTACATAGGACGATACAGAGGTGTGTGGGAGGATGAACCACTGTATACAAGGAGAAGTTGGTGATAGAGATGGCGGTGAAGATGATGAAGGGGGCAGCGAGAGGCGCAGGGCGGCGACGGCGGCGGCGCGGGGAGCTCCTTCCCTTCCACCAACATCATGGGGGAGCGCCGCCCCTTAGCCTCCTTCCTTCATGGCTTCTTGGGAGCCCTCCCCCATGGAGATGGGATCCATGGGGGAGGCAAAAACATGGGTTTTTGCGGCTGCAATTCATGGGTGGAGGAGTCCCCCACGAGTTAGGTTTCCTCCCTTTATATAGCTTCTCGGATTTTCGTCACCCAATCTAGGGTTGCAATGGATCGGGTTTATCTCGGCCGTCCGAACTCGGAATCAGTTAAATTTTATGTCTAGAACGTTCCTCGCAAAATTTCCAACAAGTTTGTAGTTGGGGAATTTTCCGTTTGGCGCCGTCTTCGACCCGTAACGTGACCATCTTCGAAAAAAGTCCTGGGACAGATTTCTGGAAAGTCCCGATTTGACTCCAAAAAGGTTTCCTCTTCTATTCTTGGTAATTCCTACACATCAAAGTGTAAAACAAGAACATTATGCACTTTTGCAACTATTAGTAGGTTAGTCCAAATAAAGCATAAACTTTATATAAAAATAAATGTCAAAAGCATAATATTAGCATAAAGCCATAAAAAATTATAGATACTCGTATCACTATGCTCGTTGAGCGCTATGGGCTGCTTGTGGTGGCTGCAGCTGGCTTGTGGCGTGGGAGCTAGTAGCTTGGCATGAATAATGGAGGTGGTCCTAGGGTTCCTCTCGCGCCAAGACAAAGATCTGATGGATGCTTGCCCTTATTGATCTGGCCGGCGTGTCGAGTTTTGGAATGCTCCGCTGGTGAACTCCACTAGGTGCCTCATGTCTGGAGATTGCTGGATCGGATGGAATTTGGTCATGCGCACCCATGTTTTTTTCTGACCGTTTGGTTTCATAGGGAGCGCTGTGAAGCTCTGTTGTCTGTTGCCATCCTGGGACATGTCTTTTACGGTTCATGATGAAGTCAAAGACGGACAATGACATGGAAGCCGAGTTCTGAGGACTAGCAATAGTGGTTTGAGCCTTTATGGAGATGAGAAACTTGTTTGATGATTCATGACTCATAGGAGTGACATCGGCAAGTGGGAGTGACAGCAAAGGAGAAATTCGATGTCCTACATTGCAGGGTAAAAAACCAAGGTCTAGCCTTAATTGGTTGTTCCCGACAATGGCCTTATTAAATCATTGGTTTATGAGCGCAGACTTTCTCCAGGGTGAAAACCTATGATCTATGATCAGGCGATGATGACGACATGACGCTTGTGCACTGTTTCCTTCTTGAAGCCTCGTTATTGGGGAAGTTAGACATCTAGTATTGTCTTGGTGGTGTTTGTACTGCTGCTGCAAGAAATAGATCATTGTAGCATGATTTTTATTTATGTAATTCTTCTCTTTTTTGATTGTGTGTATCCACAATGCCATTAGGGAACTGCGCTCTTGCAGAGACTGGATGTAATTGGTATCTTCACGATATTAATACATACTTCTTATAAAAAAGCTATTAGAGTTACATCAATTTTGTAGAAAAATACTGATGATTTTTTATCGCTTTCATTTTGAAAAGGGAGAATTATATTAATGTTCTGACCTATCAGATCGTACTCTTCTGGTAAAAATGATATACCTCATTAACATACAATTTATTATGGACATGTCTATATCTTAGATTAGTTAGATTTAACTAAATATCACTCAAGTGTCATTATTTAAGTTTTAGTTATAACCTAGTTGCAGCTCATTGGCCATTATAAAAATTTAAAGTTCTAGATATTTTTTTCTCTACAAGTTTTACGGTGATTGGCATTTTTAGGAACCGTTGATCGAGCCAATCTAACGGTGCTAAAATTAACGGAACTGAACGGAACAAAATGAACGGAACTGAACGCTGCTACAAATCGTGGGACCGGAACTAGAAATACGTGGGACCGAAACTAAATGGACGGATCGCGGGCGCGCATGCCGTTCCTGTACCGACCATCGCGTCCCTGCCCGCCGTGCAACCTCGGGTAGCTCTCCCCGATCGATGCAGCAGCAGGTCACGTCCCCGCCCGCCGTGGACCATGTCTGCGGATTCCGACGTCGGAGCAAGCGTCGTAGATTGAAACCAACATAAAACACTGTCACCGGAGGCCTCCTGCTCCTCTGTCCGAATTGGTTACCCGTGAGGCCGTGCAGCATGTTCTTGACTTATCCGTCGTTTTTGACTTCCCCTCGAGGCCGAGCAAGCCAGCTGCCTGTGGTATACATCTCAAATAAATCGGTCATCTTCAAGCTCTAGCTTCGCGGGAGCGAGCTGATCAGGGCCGCAGGGCGTTCCTGTGAGGGAGATCGCAGCGCGCCTCCTCCATCTGCACGACGCGGGCTCTACTCGAGCTTCGTGGTAGCCGGCTGATCCGTCCCGATTCCCTCCCCAATCCGTATGTGAGCTTCTTCCTCGTCGACCCGGCGCCTCCCGGCTGGCTCTCCACCTCCCTGGCTTCCTCCTTTCTCTCCGCCGCCATGGCCAGCACAGCGAGCTGCGCCGACAATGCCCTCCCGGCGTGTAGCTAGATTCAGTACACATGCGACCGGCCGAAGCGATGGAACCTGTCCATGTTAAGCTGTACTGTCATTTGTTAAGCTCTAGTTTGGCCGAAGCGATGGATCATAAATTTCTTTCTCTTACTGGGATGTACGCAGTCACAACATCTACAATGCATCTATATTCATTACATATTACTCCTTACACTTAAACTCTAGCATTAGGGAGTAGCATAGGTGACGCATTTTGCATCAGGTTTGAGTCACCAAGAGTACACAAGGAATGCCGATTTGTACTAAGTATACATCAAGCCTGGGGGGCTGGTCTTGATTTCATCATATTTTGTTCTCTAAACGATTGAACGATGTAAGATTTTTCTGAAAAAGTGTCGATTTTGCTAGTTTCAACTGGAGCTTCCACTTCTGCTTTAACCAAATTAAGAAACGAAACCTTCAGGAATAACAGACCTGTACACAGTTATCATAGAGAAATTGCAGTAACAGGCTAACAGGACAACTACAATCCAAGTACATGTAACAGATACAATCTAACATTGCTTAGTCCAATCATGTAATTGCGTTTACAATGGGTGAGCAAACTGTCAATAGAACTGGTGTAATTTCTGTCATTTATACACTTTGACAACTACACATATGAGTGAGTATATTGGTGTTATGACAACACGCAAAGCCACAATCTCCTTTCGAGCAATTTGACTTCATGAGGCTTTCGATTGATGAGGAATATATAGCACATATCTTCTTCTGCTTATCATCCATCTGCCAAACTGACGAACTGAAACTGAAAAAGACACCGATTTATCGACCAGATCCTCTCCATGGGCGCCTCTCTCAACTGCTCTGAAACAAATATGAGAAATCAGTCAGGGAGACCAAGCTCAATGACGACACTGGCTTCAGAGGTCCACCAAAATTTTATATGTAATAAATGCTTTATAAAAGTCTATCATAAACAATATATGGAACTGTATTATTTAATCAAGCATTGGGCACTGGAATTTATGTAGCAAAAGAACTCGGTACCCAACAATCAGATGTAGACTGTCAATTCAGCCCAGGGAAATAACTGTTGACAAGCCATAAAATGATTAAAACCATAATCTGAACTTTGCATACAGAGGAAGAGTCTCTTTGGATTCAACCACTTATAAAGTCACAGTACAATTTAGCTTGTTTCTGCTGTGCAATGTAAGGAGATGGACTGGCAAAGAAGAATATAACATGTTCTGATTTCTGAATTACTCTACCTATTCTGAATAGTACTGTGCGCCATATCATGTTCAAATTCTTTGGTGCATGGTTTGTTTGATCATGTTAATCATGAACAATGCTCTGAATTACTGGACCACCAATGTTCGGCCCTTGTTACTGAACACTGGGATCTTGGCCGGGATAGCAAAATGCCTAGCATCCAGTGTTGTTTGAATGCCTAGAGCACGCGAATAAAACACAAGGATCAGACAGTGTCCGGAAAAAAGCTAGCCCAAGAAAGAGGTCATTTGACTTGCGACCAGACCATCAGCATCAACAATTAAATAAGGAACTACTGAAGGCTGAGAAAGTAAAACCTTTGTCATCAGGATCTCCAGAATATTTTCCTACCGTGTGTTTGAATGAACCGGCTTTTACTTCACTTCTCTTCCAGTCAGACTTCACCTAATGAGTCTCCCAACCATCTGAAATTTGAAACAAATAACAATATGACACAGAAAAACGCTGGACCATTAAGACGGCCAGAAATTGGCAGTAACTATTGACACTCATGGGCAGGGCGTGCCACAGCTAAGTCAAGCAAACCAGTCTTTCAAGCAGTTCAGTTGCCACTCGATCACTCTCATACTCCCCATGAACACAGGCACTAGTTCAGGTTTGACACCACTAGTTCCTGCTTCCCACCTACTGTCATCGTATAGTGCCCAAGGCACTAACTATTTCACCAGCAGACCTTAACTATATCACTCAACTCTGAACTCTCAAAATTAACTGCTTGATCAGCTCCTTCAAGAGAAGTAATATACTCTGACTACCATTGAAGCTGATGGTGGCTTACCTGTGAGTTTGTTTTCCTTCGTGCGCGCTTATGTTGGTGAATAGCTTTTTGATACAAATGAAAATAAAACTTGTGGTTGGGCGCGCCGGCGTTCGACCTGGCCGTGAAGGGCGTCCGATTATGAAGCTTTGACTTTGGTCCAGGCAATTGATTTGCAGCACTCAGTTAAAAGAAATATGAAGATGCAAAACACCACAATCTCTGCTCATTCAAAAATTAATGAATTTGAATTATCAAAGTCACAGTGACAGAGCAAACATTCGATAAGTACCTCTAAGCTTGCTCTCAATCTCTTCATTACTCATGCCATCCTTTTGCCCATCGTTCCTTGACTTGTATGTGTTCTGAACTATGATTGTTGCTGGCCATAAAATAAGATCTCCTCGATTGGCTTCAGCATCAGCATTGGACAATGTTTGGTAAGCCTTTTCGTGTACAGGATCTACGGAATAGTTCCAACCCATAAGAACACATATAGCTTTGTGTAGCCAAAGATGATCAACACGAGACTCTGCCTACCAATTTGCACAAAATGAAGCAGACGACGGCGTGGAGGCGTGGACGCGTCCGCGAAGATGCATGAAGCAGAGGACGGCGTGCAGGCGTGGACGCGTCCCCTCGGCTCCGGCTTGCCCGTATCCGCGAAGATGAAGCAGAGGACGGCGTGCAGGCTTGGCCGCGTCCCCTTGGCTCCGGCTTGCCCGTGTCCGCAAAGATGAAGCAGAGGACGGCGTGGAGGCGTGGACGCGTCCCGGCTCTAGCTTGCCCGTGTCCGCGAAGATGAAGCAGAGGATGGCGTGGACGCGCCCGACGGCGGCGGGGCGGCGGGGCGGAGGGGATGTCCGACGGGGCTGGGGTGGCGGGGATTCTCCTGGCGGCAGTCTTTACCGGCCGGGCGTTGGGATCGGTCCGGCAGCTGGATCGGTCCGGCGGCTGGTATTGGACTGGCTGTGTCAATGTGAACGAACCCTAGCACCAAAAAGGATAGCGTTCAATCCTATTTTTTTCTGAAACTAATTTCGATCCTAATTGGTACGGCCGTGGACCGCTCGTAAGATAATTTCCGATCGTGAATTATTATAGTAAATTGATAAGATTTAATAGTGATTTAATCCAACGGTTACGAATAATTTTAACTAGACGGAACTGAACGGAACAAATGTTCCGTGCCAATCACCGTAAAATAGCTCTTTTGAAATAATAAATCGGAATTGCTAATTCTTTGTCACATTAGAGTTAATAAATCCAGCTATTGGATTTGCGTGATGATTTTCCTTGTTGGAAATGAGTTGCAACTGAGATTACTATTTGCAAATTGGTTACAGCTATGATTTTCCTAGTTACATCTAGTTTATAGCTGAGAAAAAGTAGAGGCCCTGTAGTCCATACAATTAAAGACCTAAGAATGTCATTCAGTCCTATGAGATTCTGTTACCATCTTCGACCTATCCTTACCAACATTAACTAATCTATCTCTCTTCGACCCCTATTCTAACCCCAACAGAACAATACACGCATGTTCCATAGGATGACATGATTGTGAAAGCGCAGCAGGATGCTTTTGATGGTTAGCAGAAGGACGATGCAGGGCAGAGTATGACTAGGAGGTGCATCGCAGTAAATGAGCAGAAGTACACAATGTAACTGTGTTGGTCTATCAGTAATTCCTGGTGCCTTCTATATCCATATATCCTACTTAAATCCCTGATACGCAAAGATACAACATATAGTGCATGAAATGTGATCGGATATTTTTAAGAGAAAGGGGTAAAACGAGGAATATGCTATAGATCTTCTGCTTACGAAAGCCTTACTTTATAGAAACACCTGGTGAATGGTGATAGTGATATAATTTTTTTTGGTTTGGATAGGTCGACTAATAAAAATCTTTTGGTAATGACCCGGTCCTAGGGTAGGTCAGGGAAGAATACCATTGTGTGCTTACTGCACTGTGTTTCCATCTAGTGTCCCTGCTAGTCCATCCATTTCCATAGGACACATGCAATACATCTGATTCCATTTTTATATTGGAAATACACATCTGAACCGAGCTCATATGCTTCTGCTTCAATAAAAAATTTGTAAAAATAGCAAACAAAACAAAAAAATCTGATTTTTTTTACAACGAACATAAGAATGTGTTCTAACTGCAAGCAATATTTGTTATGAGAAATTACTTGTTTGGTGGTCTATGCAAAAATAACAAAAATTTGTGCTATTTGGAGCATTTGGATTTGTTGTTTGGAAGTCTTTTTGAACAGATCACTACATGTATCTTTTCTAGGAGATTTTGGCATGCTGTTAGAACACATGTTTGTTCATTGTACAAAAATTTCAGATTTTTTGATTTCCTTTGATTTTTTTTGAAATTTTTATTAGAACAGGAGCATATGAGCTCGGGAGCAGAAAAACCATATCCTTTTTATATGCAGTTTTAAACTTTTTTTTTGCTTCCAAGGGTTTCTAATTTTAGAAATCAGTTGATATGAAAATCTTAGTGGAGTGATTATTCTTGCACCAAGATAATTTGGGACTGATCAATCACACAAATGGGCATTTTAATAGAACAAAAGTAGTACTTATTGTTATTGGATTTCCAACCATCATTGATAATTCTGATGTTAATTAAAACATAACTAGCATAGCGGCCCTGATAATAATTCTGATGTTAATTCTGATGTTAATTAAAACATAAATCATAAAATAAATTTTGCCTGTAATAATTTTCTAGCAACCAAACAAATGCTTCGCTTTGCAAACGTTGTTTCTCTCATGAATTAAGGGGGAGGATTAATTCTCAAATTTAAGCCAAGGGCAAGAGAAACGAAAATACAAAAGCAAGAAATCACATACACAAGTCACTAGATGAAATTTGTTGGCGCCCCCAAATATGCAGGACATGTGCCAGGGCGCTCCCAAAGCGATTACTGACATGAGCTGATCTCTCGTGATCATCATTCCATTTCTTCCAGGCAAGAGAACTCAGCACCACTGATTATAACATGAGAGCGTGGCGTAGATTCAGCAGGATTGATTGATGGCTAGTAGCTGAGCGATAGAAAGGGCGAATAAGGGCTGTGCCGGAGATTAGGACTGAGAAGCACATCAGCCAAGTGAGCGAGCTAGTGCATACAATAGTTGTGGACTTGTGGTGATCGGTCAGTAATTCCTGGTGACTTCTATGCCCACACTAATCCTATTTGAATCCCTCGTGCACAAAGACACAAGATATAATGCACGAAATGCGATCGGGTACTTATAGGATAAAGGAGTAAAGCGAGGAATAAGCTATTGATTCTATTCTTGGAGAAGCCTTGCTTTATAGAAAGGGTTAATTGGATATATGCCATTGCAATTTTCACTATAGACAAAGCAGGCTCCAGCCATGAGCTCCAACGTCGTCCTCACGCAAGAGAGGGCCTCCACCAGCGACCGCGCGTTACATTCGCCGCGGGATTCTCCAGGCCGCCGTGTTGTGAGCTCCTCCGGCTGCTGTCACCTGCGGCCGCCGCGTCTAGTGATCTCCATCTCCTCCTGATTGTGGGTTCCTCCGGCCGTCCGCCGCGGAAACCGACCGCCGCCGTATTTGGGATTTGATTTGCTACGCGGGTGTGAGCTCTGGGCAGAGGATTTTGAGTTCGTCTAGGTGTGTGATATTTGGGCGGAATTGGATGCGGTTCCTATATTCCTCTTTTTTCGTATCCGTATGAGGGTACAATTGTATCTACAGTATAGGAGCTATATATGAATTTGTATTGGACTTAAAATGGCACAGGTAGAGGTATGAGAAAGTTGGAGTGGCATATTTCTAAGTTCAGTTTTTGTAATGACATATCTCCAACAGCTGAGAGTTGCAATGGCATAGATCCAATTAACCCTAAAAATGACTGGTGGCCTGAGTAGGTCAACAAGTATTATTTTTGGTAATGAGCTTGTTTCAGGGTAGGTCATAGACTTTAATAGCTTTATTGATCATTTAGAAATACCATGAACTTTTTTAGCATTTCGTTTTAAAAGAAGGGGATGACTGATCTTTTGCCTTTGCAGTAATATTATACACCAACCAGTACAGTTTATTATTACAAAGTTCATAAAAAATAAAGTAAATTCTATTTTTTACCCCATAATTTAGCATTTGTGACAAATATTACCGGTTGAACGAAAATTCGTCCAAATTACCACTTTTAGAAGCTTTGGACACATTTTTTTAATGTTGAGCAAGGTGTGAAGTGATGAACAGGGTTGAAAAATATCTGAAGGATGAAAACTAATGAAACCAATGGATGTGAGAAGTCTGGACATAATCATTGATGGTGACCTCCGATCTTTACACATTTTGTCGTGTCACGTCACCGTAACATACCCTATCCTATCTAACAAAAGCAAACAAAGTGCTAAACTAGGATAAAACCATGTTAAAGATTTTCTCACCATATTCGATCTATCCTTACTTACATGAGCCGGTGTCTCCTGATCATCATTCCATTCCTATCCAAGCAAGAGAACTCACCACCCCTGGTTATGACCATGAGAGCGTGGCGTATGGGCCTGATAGAGCGGATTTCTTTGATGGCTAGTAGTTGAACGATGCAAATATACAAAAGGCGAATATAGATATTGCAGCTGACAAGGGTATAGCTACTAAGACCCATTATCTTAATATCCCTGGATCCCGTTCGGGTAATAGTCCGGTGGGAATTACGCCCAATTATAACTATAGTTGAAATACGAGATGATATCATATACAAACATTGTAATTTATATCGAACCCGACCGGATTCTCAAGACCTGGCCACCTATATATAGGGGACAGGAGAGGCCGGCCAGGGACAAATTGAGATTGAGCCAATTTTCTACTAGCTTATTCTTAACACACATCAAGTTTCGCCTTGTTTGTCTGAATCTTTATCTTCGAGTTCATCCGATGCCCTTTTCCTCCGATCCTAAGAGCACCTCCAGCCATTGGCGCTCCCCACAGCTAAATCCGGCAATAAATAGCGCCGGATTGAACAAAACTTTGACGTGGGGAGCGCCGAACTTCTAGCCATCTCTCCAGGTAGACGCCCGGAGATCGGCATTTTTGTCTTAGTTTCACAAATAAATTCACAGTTCGGCGAATTTGACAAATTTTGCCAATATTTTGCTTATTTTTACAAATAAACATTATAGTTCAACAAAACAAGCAAATGGACGCCCAGGCAAATGGACAAACATCTGCCGGGCGTATCGACGAGGCGCGACACGAGGAGTTGCCCGACAGCGGAATATAGGTAGACGGCATGACGGATGGTGGAATATAGGCTGGTGGGAGGAGGGATGGCGGAGTGCAGGCAACTGGCCGGCGGATTGGCGAGGGGTGGTGCCGACGGTGACAGAGCAACGAGAGGGGAGGGGGATTTGCGACGAGAAAGTGGGGTTCGCATGTTCTCTCGCCGACAGAGCGGGCCCATCCCCGCTTTTCTCTCGTCCGGAGTCCCCGAGCGCACCCCGGGGGGCCGGGGATGGCCTGGGCTCTCCGGATGGATTAAGGGCCTATTCCGGGGAAAATGAGGAATCGGGGGCGCGGCTGGGCCGAATAACGCCATCCGGATGAAAAAAAACGCCTGCCGGGGGTCTAGTCGGGGAGACGGCTGGAGGTGCTCTAAGTCCTTCATCTAGGACATTTGCCGAGTTAATCATCATCAATTGGCGCCAACCGTGGGGATCTTGGGCGTTGGACATAAACAAGCCGAGGCAAGAAGGCAAGGATACGACGGAAACACGAGCAATGTACCTCCAGCAAATTAGCAAGTAACAAACGGAGTCGCGCAAGGATAAAATCAGCCAAGTCAGGGAAACGGAAACGATGGAGGATACATCCCATCTAAAGGGCACATCAGTGCAATGATACAACCAGTACGAAAGTCAAACAAAGATCAGAAAAGCATCTCTCGACAAGTTAATCTAGCAATAACATCGCCTCCAGTGTCCACAGACTATTTGCACTGGTCCGAACAACCGATAGAATTCAATAGAGAAGACCACCCAATAACAATACCTCGGCCAGGTAATGCGCCTTGATGTCTATGCACGCTTCTATTCTTGTAGACAGTGTTGGGCCTCCAAGTGCAGAGGTTTGTAGAACAACAACAAGTTTCCCTTAAGTGGATCACCCAAGGTTTATCGAATTCAGGGAGGAAGAGGTCAAAGATATCCCTCTCAAGCAACCCGCAATTAAGATACAAGAAGTCTCTTGTGTCGCCAACACACCCAATACACTTGTCAGGTGTATAGGTGCACTAGTTCGGCGAAGAGATAGTGAAATACAAGTAATATGGATGATTATAAGTGGTAATTGCAATCTGAAATAAAAATCGCTGTGAGCAAATATGTAGCCTAACTGGTTGTAAACGGTGTTTCAATGCTTAGAAACAAGGCCTAGGGATCATACTTTCACTAGTGGACACTCTCAACAATGATAACATAATTGAACACATAAATATCTTTCTTTACTATGCTACACTGAACTACTCTCTGGTTGGATAACAAACACTAATCATGTGTAGGGCTACAAAGCACTCCTTAAAGTTCGCATTCCCCAATCTAGATTACCCCACACTGTCAACTTGAGTGCACTAGACGGTTCCAGACAAACATCAATAATTCATAGAGACATCCAACTCCAATCATAACTCATGATAAGTATTACTATAAAATTTAGCCTAAGAGCCACACACGATGTGCAAACTATCATCTTCACATCGTGGGACAAGGTGTCTCCGGAGATTACACTAATAAAACCACTTGAGCAGCATAACAGATGAGGAGTAGCATCTACTAATTCAACTAGATACAAAGCCCATGATCACATGAAGATCACACCATGGGAGGGAGAGATGAACCACATAGCTACCGGTAGAGCCCTCAACCCCGGGGGAGAACTACTCCCTCCTCATCATGGGAGTCAGCAACAGCGATGGAGATGGCGGTAGGGTCGATGGAGATGGCTCTGAGGGCAATTCCCCATCCCGGAAGGGTGCTGGAACAGAGACTTCTATCCCCCGAAATTGGTCTTCGATGGCGGCGGCGCTGTGGAACTTTTTGTGGACGGAGACAGGACGATTTAGGGTTTTCGCCTCGGAGAGAATATATAGGTGGAAGGGCGATGTCAGAGGATGGACGGGGGGCCCACACCACCTGGTGGCGCGGCTAGGGGGTGATCCGCGCCACCCTATGGTGTGGCCAGCCCCTGGCCCTCCTCTGTATATGCTTTGGACTCCGTCTTCGTGTCAGAAAAATAGGAGGTTTGGCTTTCGTTTTGTTCAATTTCGAGAATATTTCCCGTGTAACTTTTCTGAAATACAAAAACAGCAAAAAACAGGAACTGACACTATGGCATATTGTTAATAGGTTAGTTTCAGAAAATGCATAAAAACGCCACAAAGTGTAAACAAAACATAAAGCAATTGGTATAAAACAAGCATGAAGCATCAAAAGTTATAAATACGTTTGCAATGTATCAAGCATCCCCAAGCTTAACTCCTGCTCGTCCTCGAGTAGGTAAGTGATAACAAAAAATAATTTTTGAGGTGACATGCAGCCAACACAATCTTGATCAAGTCAATGTAAAGCATTGCAAGCTGAGATCAAAGTACTCTAAACATAGGCATAAAATATATAATTCTAACCATAGAACTTAGCAACCATGTTACAACATGAAAAGTAACACAAACAAAAGATCATGAATAATAATGCATTGAAAGTCAATTATTTGTTTGAAGCATAGAGAAAACATAGCAAAGAGGTATTCAACTTGTCCCTCATGGAGTAGCAAAACATAAATGCATAGGACATCTTCAAAGTTCAAGAGGGTGACTAGATACAAATAATTTGAGAACAAGCAATACCATAATCATGAATCAATCAATAATAAATTTTGGAACTATGCGAATTATACTCAGAATGACAACTATGCTCTCTTAATTGGTGCATAAAGATAGAAGATGAAGACTCAACATAAAAGTAAAAGAAAGGCCCTTCGCGGAGGGAAGTAGTGATTGCAACTTTTATAAACCTTCCAAAAATTATGGTACTTATTAGCTTTGTACTCTATTTGCCCCTATCAATGGCATCTTGAGTGGTTAAGGTTAATGTGAGAACAAGTATGATTTATATTCTTGACAAACCATAAGTTGAAAATCTCATGTCCCTTGAATACGAGTACCTAAACCGCATGCTACTCGACTTAGGTCCCAAGCAAGTTCTTGTCATTGTAAGCATACATGTATCATCGAGAACGCCAATGGGGTACCTCCTGCCTGATGATATGGAAGCTTTCCCATATCAAAATGACAGGACAAACAGACAATGAACACCTCAAAATCTCTTTTATTTACCATTGGGTATAGCTTTTTATTTTGAGATGCGTCGTTGAATGTCCACAATGGTTATGCTGTAAATTTCCACCATAAATGATGCATGGTTTAGATTAGTGGCCCAAGCGTTTCTCTAACACATATATAAACTCCATGAGCTCACAAGTTTCCAACTTATTTGACATCGCTAGGCATCTATAAACAAAAGATCATGATATCAACTAAATAGGAATATGTGCAATGTTGAAAACGTGCCCCATGAAAGCATGACTGTGCTAACTTTCAACTTATAATTTGCAAGCATATAAACTTCATAGAGAATCACATTGGTCAAGTTTATTAAGTGCAAGAAAGTAAATGTGCCATCAAGTTCGTGAGAGCTTTACTAACTAATTTTCTCATAAAAAAAATTTAATTTGGAAGATAGATAAAAGCATGATGAATATACTTGGAATAGCAAAAATGCTAATACGTAGATATGGTGGACACATTGGCAAACTTTGGTTTTTGGGAGTTGGATGCACGAGTAGAGCTCATACTCAGTACATGTGAAGGCTAGCAAAAGACTCGGAGCGACCAACTAAGAGAGCAATAACAGCCATAATCATGCATAGCAACAAAACATTATTAATCAAAGCATAAAGTGATATTACAATTCAAAAACCAAATGAGCATAGAGGCTTGAGGTGACTGGTTTATAGTCATAACATGGTGTAAGCATGCGTCAAGTGAACCTAAATAAAGCATCAAAGGAGAATACCACAATATTATGCTTCTATATGATAAAAACAACGCATGATTCATTCAATGGCACATTAAGCAGTCTCAATCATTTGAGACAAGTCATTCGACAACAATAACCACTAAGCATATAATCAAAATAATATCTAGCATGATATGCTAAAGTCTAAGCCACAGTCTAAACAAGCTTCCATTTGCACCACTATAAGCATGAAACATTTTACTCTTTTCCAATACCAATCAACCTATTTGAAACAACTCTCAAAGATAAAAATCAACAAAGACCAGAGGTCTAAACACACCTAACTACAAAGAACTAACAAGTTCTGAACGAAAATAAAGGTGAAAAACAAAGGCTAAACGTAGTACTAGCAAAAGAGAACACTCGCAGAACAATAGGAGTGAAAACTAGAGTGTTCTAGGCAATGCAAACGGAGTGTCTCTCTCTCCAAACCAAATATGCTGTGATCCAACCATTTATTACAGCAAACAAAACAAAAGAAAACTGAAAGCAAAAATAAAGACGCTCCAAGAAAAACACATAATATATGAAGAAATAAAAATATAGTGTCTTGAAAGATGACCTAAAATTTTTGTTGATGAAGAAGGGGGTGCATTGGGCATCCCCAAGCTTTGACGCTTGTACTTCTTGGATATTTATTGGGGTGACATGGGCATCCCCAAACTTGAGCTTTTGTCCATCCTTCATCTCATCTCATCATTCCCCTTTCCCTACACTTGAAAACTTCCTTCATACAAAACTTCACACAATTCTCATTAGCAACATTAGTTTATGTAAGATAGTAGATCCACTTTTTGGTTCAGTTTTAACTCAAGTACAACACCTATTAAAACATGAGCCACTGTAGCAACTTCTCTCAAAAGTTCCATGCTCAAAAGAACTAAAAAAGAAAGAGATTAAGAGGCAAATGCAAATAGTAGCAGAAATATGTCAAAACAGAACATCAGGTAAAGATCGATTTTTTCAAAAATCTTCTGTTGCTCATATCAAAAAGTGCAAAACTAATGAAAGTTAGATAATAACCTGGGGCATGTGCAAAAAAAACGCAGATCAATACGACGTACTGGGATTTTTCACGAACTTTTACAGCAAAGCGCAAAAATCTGTTTCGGGATAGCAACTTCCCCAAATCTTACCTTCCTCCTATTAGAGGCTATTCTTGGCACAAAAATGAAATAAAAATGATAAGAAGAGGTCATTACAGTAGTAACAACTTCCAAGACTCAACAAAAAGAAAAAGTACTGAAAGAAAACATGGGTTATCTCCCAAGAGTGCTTTTCTTTAACGCCTTTGAGCTAGGCGCAGTGATTTTAAAAGATGCTCACGTAAGCGCCATAAAAGAACATGAAGCAAGAGAGAGCATCAAAAAGCAAATACGAAACACTTTTAAGTCTAAACCACTTCTATGAAAAAGAATCTTGTAAAGAAACAAGTCATGAAAGCACAAAGCAACAAGTATAGGAAAGCAAAACAAGTGCAACTTCAAGATTTTCAACATAAAGAGGGGAAACTCAATATTGTTGAGATACATAAAACCATGTTTCCCTCTCTCATAATAACTTTCAGTAGCATTAATATCCCACAAGTATAGGGGATCGTGTGTAGCCTTTTTGATAAGTAAGAGTGTCGAACCCAACGAGGAGCTAAAGGTAGGATAAATGTTCTCTCAAGTTCTATCAACCGTTGATACAACTCTACGCACACTAAACGTTTGTATCATCTAGGAAATAAAACTAGAGCAACAATACGGGTATGAGAGATAGCTTTGCAAGATAATAAATATAAAAAAGTAATTGTTAGTGCTGCAGCAATAAAATATATTAAGTAACCATAAACTAACAGTACCAAGAGTGTGGAAAAGTGGTGGTAATAGTGGTGGCTTTGTCTAAGTTCAATTAGTGAACAAATCGGGTTCATTGTCTTCGATGCAGTCTTCTATGTGGGTGACGAGGGTTAACTCGACAAATGTCCTAAATGAAGGACTTAGGATCGGGGGAATAGGGCGTCGGATGAACTCGAAGGTAAAGGTTAGTCGAAATAAGTGTATATCGAAAGTAAACATGGGTGTTCAACCTGGCTTGCTTTCAATCTGCCCTACACCGTCCCCTCCTGTCCCCTATATATAGGTGGCCAGGTCTCGAGGATCGGGTAGGGTCCGATACAGATTACAATATCGACATACGGTAAGAACTCGTATTCGACTATCATTACAATTGGGCCTAGCTCATCGGGCCTCAGGGGTACTCAACTAACGGGCTCTATTAACTATACCCTTGTCAGTAGCCCCTGAGATTCTACCAGAATTGCAGATTCGGGTTGAATCTCTAATCTTCAAATCTTCGACTTGATCAATTCTTGGATTTCTTTATATCTTCGAATTGGTCTTTCGACTTACTTTCATGATAATTTTTCGCAAGGGGTTTTGATGAACAAGCCTGACAACTCTGATGGATCAAGAGGTCAGTTAACTGCCGGAACAGATACTTGTCACCTACTTCAAATTCAATCCCCTTGGATTTGAATTCGGGATACCGGTCAAATCCATTCTTTTGCCGCATTTAGGACTTACAAAGAATGAATCCCAGTGATTCTCAGGGTACCCAGTGCGTCCACCAGGATTTTCTTCGCGTCGTACACACGGATACATTCCAGCAGAGCGCATCCATATGCGTATACTAGGCCACACAGGACGGATCCCGGGGTCTTACCTTCGTGATAAATCACGGCATTCGAGTTTCGTTGCGATAACGCAACTCGAGAATCTTATATCGCAACCAAGTTTTGACTGATAAAATCAAAGAATTTCGACCTTAAATTAATTTCCTCCAATTCCCTCCCGATGGGAGTAGTCTCTTTTCATTTTGTTGACTATATAGCCGAAGTTTGTATGATATACTTTCTTCATCCTTGATATTGACTATCTCATCCTCTATCGGGTGCGCGCTCAGCGCTCCCGATGGGAGTAGCCCCCGAGGCTATGTTTGAATACTTGTAGTCAAGCATAGGCTTAAAATTCACTTCGTCTTCTTTCTTGTAATGTCTCTTGTTTACATGCCCCCGAGCCCAAGGCGAGGTCTTTTATATCGTTCAACCACACTCTCCCCTTCTTATTTTTTTCTCCTTTGGTATTTATCGTCTGCTACATGCAGAATTTAACTCTTTTGTAGAATACGTTTATGGGCCTTGCTTATCACGGGGGCCCGATAATACGTGCTTATAAATAAAGCACCTTCTGGCAAGGGTAAAAACCCTAATCAGATTCCTCCTCCGCCGCATCATCTTCTCTCTCCATCTAGGGTTTCTAGCCTTTTCCCTTGTCCACATGGCTGATGCAGATGGTTCTCGTCTGAACCTTGGCTCTCCGGTGGCGCCGCGAGGTCGGGGTCGCCCTCATGGAAGCAAGAACAAGAACAACACAACTCCGGCCACCGCAGGATCGTCATCGGCCGCTCCGGTTAAGCGTCGTCCCGGCCGCCCACCTAGTAGCAAAAACAAGCCCAAGGTGACTGGCGCTGCCCCAGGTCCAAGCGCTCCTCCTCCTGCTGCTCCTGCTGCTCTTCCCAAAATCTTTTCTTTCTTCTGCATTGCCATGGCGCAGTGTCGCGAGATTCAGCGGCTGCCGCTGAATTTCACCAAGTTCATGGATGAGCGAGAACTGCGAGAAGCGGTTCTCCGCGAACAATCTAGCAGTGGGACTCCATACGAAGTGGAGGTTTGGTATGATAGCAATGGCGAGCAGTACTTTAAGGGTGGCTGGTCGCAGTTTGCAGAAGACCACGATATCCATCAAGGCTTCTTCATGACCTTTTACTTTCATATCGGCACGTCAAAGTTCGACGTGAAGATCTATGACGGCACTCAGTGCCAGAAGGAGTATGAAGCTGAAGTCCACTTTCATTAGGATATACTTTATATGTAATTTCTTTTGATAATATCCTTGCTGCCGTGCTAGATGTAATGAATATTCGTACTTTGTTTTGATGTTTCTATTAGTACCATGAAAACAAATCATTGTTCTGAGGTATGCTTTCTATATATCGGGTTCTTTGCGAACCAATTGGTATGAAGAATATCGGGTTCTTTTGTGAACCAATTTGCTTGAATATTATCGGGTTGTTTGCACAACCTTATAGTGAAAAAATATCTCCATGTCGCGATAAAAATTTCTTTCGTACGACCCGAGGGTTGAAGCCCCCGAGCGGAGAAGTAGAAATACTTGTACAATTTTGTCGAGTTCAACCCAAGGAACCCGACCTATGGCCTCATGTTCTGGGTTCAGAAGGTTAACTCGAGTTTAATGATACCACTAGATTGACTCTACGCGTAAAAACGTCGTAGCTGCTCTGCATTCCACGGGTTGCCCTCGTCTTTTCCCATCTTCTTATCTTGTAGTCGATAAGCTCCTCCTGATATTACTTCTGTAACGATGTAAGGTCCCACCCAAGGGGACTCTAATTTCCTGTGGCTGTCTTGCCTGAGTCGCAAAACTAGATCTCCCACCATGAAGGATCGTGGACGAACTCGACTACTGTGGTAGTTTCGTAGACACTGTTGATACTGCGTGGCCCTTTTCTAATGCTTTATCCCTTGCTTCATCTTGTGCATCGACATCGTCTTGCAATGCTTCTGTTGATGTTGTTTCGTCGTATGCCGTCACCCTTGGAGCCTCGTGTGTAACTTCGACTGGAAGCACGACTTCTGCGCCATGGACCAGGAAGAAAGGGGTTTCTTGAGTTGCTGCGTTGGGCGTGGTTCTTAGACTCCAAAGAACGGAGGGCAATTCATCTACCCAAGCACTCTTGGCTTTCTCGAGAGGTGCTAAGAGCCTCTTTTTTATCCCACTACATATCAGGCCATTGGCTTTTTTGACTTGTCCATTTGTCTTCGGGTGCGCCACAGATGCAAATTTGAGTTTGATTCCTAGTCCTTCGCAGTAACTCTTGAATTCTTTTGAAGTGAAGTTTGTCCCATTGTCCGTGATGATGCTATATGGTACGCCAAAACGAAACACTATTGACTTGATGAAGTTGATCACTGCTGTTGAATCTTGAGTTGTTACCGGGGCTGCTTCCACCCACTTGGTAAATTTATCGACTGCCACTAGCATGTAAACATGTCCTCCTGGCCAGGACTTGTGCAACTTTCCTACCATATCGAGGCCCCGTTGTGCGAAGGGCCAGGACAATGGTATTGGTTGTAGCTCTGTTGTTGGTGCATGTGGTCGAGATGCGAATCTTTGACATGATTCACACTTCCGGACTATATCTTTTGCGTCTTCGATGGCTGTTAACCAATAGAATCCTGCACGGAACGCTTTTGCTGCTATTGCCCTGCTGCTTGCATGATGGCCGCACACTCCTCCATGTATATCTTTTAGTATTACTTGTCCTTCCTGAGGCGTTATACAACGCTGCAAAACGCCGGTAATACTCTTCTTGTATAATTTCCCCTGCAACATGACAAACGCTTTCGATCGTCGAGTTATCCTCTTGGCTTCCACTGCATCTTCTGGTAATTGTTTATTTATCATGTATGCGAGATATGGCTGCATCCAAGTTTCTTCTATCATCATGACTTCCTCTGGTTCCGACGTAGCCCCCGAGCCTGCTGCAGTAGTCGAACTTTTGACACTTTTTATTGACCTTTCCACTATTTCCTCCCAGAATACTCCAGATGGCACGGGTAAACACTGGGACCCAATATTTGCTAAGTTGTCGGCTTCTTCATTGCTGTTTCTACTGATGTGCGAGACTTCGCATCCATCAAATGTTCCTTCGAGATAGTGATATAAGTTCTTGTAGGCCATCATGTTGTCATTGATTGTGTCGCATCTATTCATAACTTGCTGGACGACAAGGTTTGAATCCCCAAATATTTTTAGTCGAGTTGCTCCACATGCTTTGGCCATCTTCATTCCATGTAGCAGAGCCTCGTATTCTGCTTCATTGTTAGAAGCCTGTGGAAAACTCATCCTTAAGACGTATTTTAGTTTGTCGCCATGCGGCGATATCAAGATTACTCTCGCGCCTGCGCCTTGTACTCTCTTGGAAAAGTCGAAGTACATTGTCCAGCCACTCGATAGATCTGGCAGTCCCGTGCTCTGCAGCTCCAACCATTCTGCTGTGAAATCTGGCAAAATTTGCGACTTGATTGCCTTCCTTTTTTCATACGTGATGTCCATAGGAGATAATTGATGTCTACACACGCTTCTGTTCTTGTAGACAGTGTTGGGCCTCCAAGTGCAGAGGTTTGTAGAGCAGCAGCAAGTTTCCCTTAAGTGGATCACCCAAGGTTTATCGAACTCACGGAGGAAGAGGTCAAAGCTATCCCTCTCAAACAACCCTGCAATTACGATACAGAAAGTCTCTTGTGTCCCCAACACACCCAATACACCTGTCAGATGTATAGGTGCACTAGTTCGGCGAAGAGATAGTAAAATACAAGCGGTAGTGATGATTATAAGTAGTAACTGTGGTATGAAATAAGTATCGCTGCGAGCAAACATGTAACAAAACAGCAAGTAAACGGTGTGCAATGCTTGGAAACAAGGACTAGGGATCATACTTTCACTAGTGGACACACTCCCAACAAATATAACATGATTGAACAAATAAACAACTTCTCTTCACTATGGTACTCTGAATTACTCTCCTATTGAACAACACTAATCATTGCGTAGGGCTATGAAGCACCCCTTAAAGTTCATCAAGTACTTGACAAACACCACTCATAGAGATATCCAAATCAAATCACAATTCAAGATAAATATTATTGCAACTTAGACCAAGTACTAACACGGTGCACACACTGTCAACATTACACCATGAAAGGAGGAAAATATCACTTCAATACTATCATAGCGGTAATTATTCTCATAATCCATAAGAGTTCACAATCGTAGCCTAGACCAAGTACCACCATGATGCACGCACTGTCACCGTTACACCATGGCAGGAGGAATAGATTACTTTAATAATACCACAAGAGTACACATAATATCTGAATAATAACATCTACTTGTTCAACATGATACAAAGCTCACGATCACATAAAGATCACATCATGGGAGAGAGAGGTGAACCACATAGCTACCGGTAGAGCCCTCAGCCCCGGGGATGAACTACTCCCTCCTCATCATAGGAGACAAAAAGGTTGGTGGAGATGGCGGTGAGGTCGATGGAGACAGCGGAGACCGCGATGGAGACCTATGGAGATGGCTCCGGGGGCACTTCCCCGTCCCGGCAGGGTGCCGGAACAGAGACTTCTGTCCCCCGAAATTCGTCGGCGGCGGCGGCGGAGCTGCGGAACTGTTCTGGAAATTTCGTCGACCCCCTTAGGGTTTTCCGTCCTGAGGCTTTATATAGGCGAAGGGGCGTCGTCAGAGGGGGAGCCAGGCGCCCTCACACGGGGCTCGCGTGGCCAGGGGCCTGGCCGCGCCACCCCTGTGTGTGGGGCCCTGGTGGCCCCACTCCTTCTCTCCTTCGGATCTCTGGAAGCTTCCGGGTAAAATAAGACTTCAGGAACTTGTTTCGTCCAATTCCGAGAATATTTCCTGTGTATCACTTCTAAAACACAAAAATAGCAGAAAACAGGAAACTGGCACTGTGGCAACTCGTTAATAGCTTAGTTCTGGAAAATGCATAAAAGTGCCACGAAGTGTAACGAAACAATAGGCAAATGGTGTAAAAACAAGCATGGAGCATCAAAAATTATAGATACGTTTGAGACGTATCAGCATCCCCAAGCTTAACTCCTGCTCGTCCTCGAGTAGGTAAGTGATAACAAAAGAAATAATTTTTGAGGTGACATGCACCATCACAATCTTGATCATATAGGTAAGCATTGTGAGCTGGGATCAAAAGAACTTAAAACATGGGCATGAAAGATATAATCTTTGACAATAAAAACTTAGCAACCATGTTATAACATGAAAATGAACACAAACAAAAGATCATGAAAATGAACCAATGAAAGTCAAACGTGTGTTCAAATCATAAGGAAAAACATACAAATGGTTTTCAGCTTGTCCTTCAAAGAAAGGAAAACATAAATGCATAGGACACCTTCAAGTTTAAGAGGGCGACTAGATATAAATAATTTAAGAACAAGTGAAACCAACAATATGAATCAATCAATGAACTTTGGGACAATGCATATCACACTAAGAATGACAACTATGCTCTCTTAATGGTGCATAAAGAAAGAAGGTGGTGACTCAACATAAAAGTAAAAGAAAGGCCCTTCGCAGAGGGAAGCAGTGATTGCAAGTTTTATAACCTTCAAAAATTATGGTACTTACCGGCTTTGAGCTCTCATTGCCCCCATCATAAGCATCTTGAATGGTTAAAGTTAATGCGAGAACAATTATGATGCATATGCTTGATAAATCATAAGTTGAAGACCTCGTGCCCCGTGAATACAAGTACCCAAACCTCATGCTACTTTACTTAGAGTCCCAAGCAAGGCTCTTGTCATTGTAAGTATATGCATATCATTGAGAACCGCCAATGGGGTACCTCCGTGCCCGATGACATGGAACAAGCCCACACCAAAATGACAGGACAAGCAGACAATGAACACCTCGACATCTCTTTTATTTGCCTTTTGTTTAGCTTTTTATTGTGAGATGCGTCGTCGAATGTTCACCATGGGTATGCTGCAAATTTCCACCATGAATTATGCATGGCTTAGATTGGCGGCCCGGCGTTTCCCTAACACATATACAAACTCCATGATCCCCACAAGATTCCCAATTCATTTCACACCGCGGGCATCCATAAACAAAAGATCACGATATCAACTCAAATAAGAAGTGCAATGTTGAAAGCTTGCCCCATGACAACATGGATGGGCTAGAATCCAACTTACAACTTGCAAGCATAACAACTCAACATAAGAGACCACAATGTCAAATTTTTAAGAACAGGAAAAAGTAAAGTGTGCCTTCCGGTTCGTGAGAGCTTTACTGACCGAATTTCGCATAACACTGGTAAGAGTTTAATTTGAAGAGAAAATAAAAGCAAGTCAAATTTACTTGGAATAGCAAATTGCTAGGAGGTATGTATGGTGGACACTTTGGAAAACTTTGGCTTTTAGGAGTTGGATGCACGAGTAGAGCTCATACTCAGTACAAGGCGAGGGCTAGCAAAAGACTGGGAGCGACCAACTAAGAGAGCAATAATGGCCATAATCATGCAAAGCGACAAAGCGACATTAAAAGAAGCATACGATGGCAACAAAAGTCAAAAACTAAATGATCATGAAGGCTATTGGCGACTTTGTAAGAGTCTAACATGTGTGAGCATGCGCCAAGTCAACCCAAATAAAGCATCAAGGAGAAAACCAAAATAATGCTTCCATACAATAAAAACAACGCATGATTTTTTCAAAGGCTCATTAAGCAATCTCAGTTATTTGAGACAAGTCATGCTACATCAAAACCACTAAGCATACTATCAAAAAGACATCAAGCATGACATGAAAAAGCCTAAGCCGCAGTCTACACAAGCTCCTTCTTGTACCACTATTTTGCACAATGCTTTTTCTCTTTTTCAACACCATTTGAAATTTTTAAAGACACCTCTTTTGATGAAAACCAATAAAGATCAGAGGCAAAAATACACCTTGATGAATAAATATAAGAAGATATGAACGCAAATCAAGGCGAAAACGAAAACCAAAAGCAGTAGCAGAAAAAGAAGAACACTCATTGAAACGATAAGAGTGAAAAACAGAGTGTTCTTGGCAAATGAAAAACGGAGTTCATCTCCCTCCAAAACAACATGATGTGATCAAACCATTTATTGCAGCAAACAAAACTAAACTAATAATGAAAACTAAAACAACTGACGCTCCAAGAAAAACACATAGTGCATGAAGCAACAAAAATATAGTGTCTTGAAAGGTGACCTGATTTTTGCCGATGAAGAAGGGGGTGCCTCGGGGGCATCCCCAAGCTTTGACGCTTGTACTTCTTGGATATTTCTTGGGGTGATGCCTGGGCATCCCCAAGCTTGAGATTTTGTCCATTCTTCAACTCATCTCATCATTCTCCAATCCCTACACTTGAAAACTTCCTTCATACAAAACTAAACACAAATCTATTAGCAACATTAGTGCAAGCATAACATATAATCAACCTCTTTTTTTTGCTTCAGGTTTCAACCCAAAACCACCACATATATAGCAAATACTACTGTATCAACCTCCCCAAAAGTTCCGTGATCAAAAGAACTCAAAAGAAAGCGATAAAGTGGCAAACACAAATATTGGCAGAAATCTGTCAAAACTGAACAGCTGACAAAGGTCTAATTTTTTAGGGGTTTTCTGTTGCTCAAATAAAAATGTGTTCAACTAACGAAAGTTTGGATATAACCTGGGTCATATGCACAAGAAATTGCAGGTCCAAAATATATACAGAGAATTTTCACGAATTTTTACGGTGCAGCACCGAAAACTGTTTCAGGACAGCAATATCCCCAAATCTTACCTCACTCAAATTAGAGGCTTCTCTTGGCACAACAACGAAATAAAAAGGATAAGGAGCGGTTATTACAGTAGTAATAACTTCCAAGACTCAAATAAAAGAAAAATTACTGAAAATAAAACAATGGGTTATCTCCCAAGAGTGCTTTTCTTTAACGCCTTTGAGCTAGGCACAGTAATTTGCAAAGATGCTCATGTGGGCGCCATATAAGAGCTTGAGACAAAGGCGCCATATAGGAACTTAAAGCAATAGAGAGCATCAAAACGCAAATATGGAACACATTTAAATCTAAACCACTTCCTATGAAAAATAGTCTTGTAAAGAGACAAGTCATGAAAGCGCAAAGCAAAAAGCATAGGAAGGCAAAACAAGTACAACTTCAAGAATTGCAACATAAAGAGGGGAAACTTAATATTATTGAGATCCATCAAACCATGTTTCCCTCTCTCATAATAACTTTCAGTAGCATCATGAATAGAACTAACAATATAACTATCACATAAAGCATCCCTATCATGAGCCACATGCATAAAAGAATTAATACTCACCACAGGAACAATAGTAGTAGGAGCAGATTCAACAGAATAATTATTCTCATCACCATAATCATCATAAATAGGAGGCATATTGTAATCATAATTAATTTTCTCCTCAAAAGTAGGTGAACTAAAAATATTATACTCATCATCATAACCATCATAAACTAGAGGTTTAGTACCATCACAAGCTAGAGAACAACTATTTCGCAAAGCATATTCTTCAAACATATCATCATAAGAAGGAACATCACATATGGGAGATAAAATATCATCAGAGCAAATTTTCTCCACTAAAGCTGGGGAACTAAAAATATTATGCTTAACAAAACCAGCTTCCCCAAGCTTAGACTTTTCTATAGCATTATCAACAACGGTGTTCAAAGCATTCATACTAACAACACTATTAGCATGCAAATTAAGCTCCAAAGGTTTTTCAATTTTCTCTACAAACACTTCATATCTAAACTCTGGAAAAAGACTAGAGAACTCTTTATTTTCCATTAAGCCTAACTAGTGAAAATAAAAACAAGAAACAAAAAGATGTAATTGCAGAATCTAAAGGAAATAACTTCGACCACTCACACAGGAGGATGCGAGTATCTTTTACCTTACCTCCCCGGCAACGGCGCCAGAAAAGAGTTTGATGTCTACACACGCTTCTGTTCTTGTAGACAGTGTTGGGCCTCCAAGTGCAGAGGTTTGTAGAGCAGCAGCAAGTTTCCCTTAAGTGGATCACCCAAGGTTTATCGAACTCAGGGAGGAAGAGGTCAAAGCTATCCCTCTCAAACAACCCTGCAATTACGATACAGAAAGTCTCTTGTGTCCCCAACACACCCAATACACCTGTCAGATGTATAGGTGCACTAGTTCGGCGAAGAGATAGTAAAATACAAGCGGTAGTGATGATTATAAGTAGTAACTGTGGTATGAAATAAGTATCGCTGCGAGCAAACATGTAACAAAACAGCAAGTAAACGGTGTGCAATGCTTGGAAACAAGGCCTATGGATCATACTTTCACTAGTGGACACACTCCCAACAAATATAACATGATTGAACAAATAAACAACTTCTCTTCACTATGGTACTCTGAATTACTCTCCTATTGAACAACACTAATCATTGCGTAGGGCTACGAAGCACTCCTTAAAGTTCATCAAGTACTTGACAAACACCACTCATAGAGATATCCAAATCAAATCACAATTCAAGATAAATATTATTGCAACTTAGACCAAGTACTAACACGGTGCACACACTGTCAACATTACACCATGAAAGGAGGAAAAGATCACTTCAATACTATCATAGCGGTAATTATTCTCATAATCCATAAGAGATCACAATCGTAGCCTAGACCAAGTACCACCATGATGCACGCACTGTCACCGTTACACCATGGCAGGAGGAATAGATTACTTTAATAATACCACTAGAGTACACATAATATCTGAATAATAACATCTACTTGTTCAACATGATACAAAGCTCACGATCACATAAAGATCACATCATGGGAGAGAGAGGTGAACCACATAGCTACCGGTAGAGCCCTCAGCCCCGGGGATGAACTACTCCCTCCTCATCATAGGAGACATCAAGGTTGGTGGAGATGGCGGTGAGGTCGATAGAGACAGCGGAGACGGCGATGGAGACCTATGGAGATGGCTCCGGGGGCACTTCCCCGTCCCGGCAGGGTGCCGGAACAGAGACTTCTGTCCCCCAAAATTTGTCGTCGGCGGCGGCGGAGCTGCGGAACTGTTCTGGAAATTTCGTCGACCCCCTTAGGCCTTGTTTGGTACTAGAGTTTTAGTGGGGATTAATGGGGATAATCCCCTAGAGTATTGGGTGAAACCCCCACCTTCACCCAATCCCCACAAAACCCCACCCACAATCCACTAGGTAGAGGTAGAGTATTGGGGATTGAGAAAAATACACTAAAATTTAGGGAAGAGTGGGGATTAGCGGGGATTATACTCGCTCAATACTCTAGTACCAAATATACTTTTAGAAGTGAGTGGGGATTTGGGGTTTGGTGGGGATTATCCCCACCAATCCCCACCAAAACTCTAGTACCAAACAAGCCCTTAGGGTTTTCCGTCCCGAGGCTTTATATAGGCAAAGGGGCGTCGTCAGAGGGGGAGCCAGGCGCCCTCACACGGGGCTCGCGCGGCCAGGGGCCTGGCCGCGCCACCCCTGTGTGTGGGGCCCTGGTGGCCCCACTCCTTCTCTCCTTCGGATCTCTGGAAGCTTCCGGGTAAAATAAGACTTCAGGAACTTGTTTCGTCCAATTCCGAGAATATTTCCTGTGTATCACTTCTGAAACACAAAAACAGCAGAAAACAGGAAACTGGCACTGTGGCAACTCGTTAATAGGTTAGTTCCGGAAAATGCATAAACGTGCCACGAAGTGTAACGAAACAATAGGCAAATGGTGTAAAAACAAGCATGGAGCATAAAAAATTATAGATACGTTTGAGACGTATCAATAATTCGATTCCCCACAAAGAGACACGTCCTGTTGCTGAAGGATTGTTCAATATGTTCGATAGTGGCGCCTCATTGACTACTATAATTGGGTGCACCGCAAAGTACTGTCGCAATTTTCGTGCAGTTGTGAAAACACTATATGCGAGCTTTTGATAATGCGGGTACCTCTGTTTTGTCGGGGATAGCACTTCACTGATGAAATATACCGGCCTCTGGACGCCGTGGGCTTTTCCTTCTTCGCTTCTTTGGACTACCAGTACTGTGCTCACCACCTGATGAGTTGTGGCGATGTAGAGTAGTAGTGGTTCTTTTTCTTTTAGTGCGACCAGCACTGGTGGCATGGAAAGCACTTTTTTCAGCTGTGCAAAAGCCGCGTCTGCTTCTTCTGTCCATTCAAATTTATCATCTGATTTCTTCATAAGTGCATAGAAAGGAAGCGTCTTTTCTCCCAATCAAGCAACGAAACGACTTATTGCCGCGACGCGTCCTGCAAGTTTCTGGACGTCGTGTAGTTTTTTGGGTTTTCCCATTGTTAAAATTGCTTGAATCTTCTCCGGGTTCGCCTCTATTCCTCGTGCTGATACCAGAAACCCCAAAAGTTGTCATGCTGATACGCCGAAGGAACATTTTGTCGGGTTAAGCTTAAGCTTGTATCTGCTCAGGTTGTCGAAAGTTTCTGCCAAGTCGCTGATTAAAGATTGCTCCTCTCTTGTAGTGATGACCACATCATCAATGTAGACTTGGATGTTGCGTCCTATTTGGCTCCCGAGGCAATTTTGCATCATCCGTTGATAAGTTGCTCCTGTGTTTTTTAGGCCGAACGGCATTACTTGGTAGCAAAACACTCCATATGGTGTGATGAAGGCCATCTTTTCTTCGTCTTCCTTCTTCAATTTGATCTGATTGTAACCAGAATACGCGTCCAGAAAGGAAAGCCTTGTGCATCCCGCTGTTGAATCAATTATCTGATCGATGTGGGGTAGAGGGAAGGGATCCTTTGGACAGTGCTTATTGAGAGATGTGTAGTCGACACATACTCTTTGTACGTCTGTGTTCTTCTTGGGTACGATAACTGGGTTCGATACCCAACTCGAAGTTTTGATTTCTCTGATAAATCTGGCATTTTCCAGCCTGTGCAATTCTGATGCTACCGCCTTCCTTTTAGGTTCATCAAATCGTCACAATGGTTGCTTGACTGGCTTTGCTTTGGGATCTACATTTAATGCGTGCTCGACGAGTTCCCTGGGAACCCCTGGCATGTCTGATGGACACCAGGCGAAGATTTCCCAGCGCTCACGGAGGAACTCGACGAGCGCACTTTCCTATGCGGGATCCAAGTTCACCGCAATTGATGTCGTCTTGCTTGGATCTGTAGGGTGGACCTGGATTTTCTTTGAGTCCTGAGTTGTGTCGAAAGCCTGGTCTGGCAGGGATCGTCCAACGTCGGGTAGCACATTATGATCCGTTTCTCCTTTTAGCCTCTCATATTCCGCTGTCATGCCGAAGGTTTGCGCCATCCTATTGAATTCTCTATCACATGTGTTGGCTACTTCAAAGCTCCCTTGTACTATAATTGTTCCTTTGAGTCCTGGAATTTTTAGCGTAAGATACGCGTAATGAGGTACTGTCATGAATTTTGCAAATGCTGGGCATCCCAGGATTGCATGGTATTGTGACGGCCAGTCCATGACTTCAAATTCCAGCTTCTCTCTACGGTAGTTGCTGCTACTGCCAAAGCAGACATCGAGTTCTATTCTTCCCAAAGGGTAGTTTGCGGCTCCTGGTACTATTCCATGGAAGGAGCAATCTGTTGGCTTTGGACTCGACAGCGAGATGCACATTGCCTTTAGGGTTCTAGCATATATTAAGTTTATGCCACTCCTTGCATCCATGAATACTCTTCCGATGTCGTACCCTCCTATTTGCGCCTTTAAAACCATAGGCGAGTGGCCTGGCCTAGGAACTTTCCTTGGGTGGTCTGTTCTACTGAACTTAACTGGCTGATCTGACCACCGCAAGTACTCTGTAGTAGCTGGTGGCGATGATATTGCTAGGTTTACTTGCCTGGATATGCTCTTTCGCTCTTTCTTCGACTTAGGCACCGGTTGAATCATAGCTGATATGTAAACTTTTGACTCTAGGTGCCTTGCTAGCCTTTGCATTTGATATCCTTGACTTATGTGTTTTTCTCCTTGCCACCCTCCTTGGCCTGAGCCCATGGCCCTTTGTAGCCTTAGGAACGTTCTACAATCCTTCATCTAGTGATTTGAGACTCTTTTCCCATCAAGATAGGCGTAGTGGATTCGACAAGGTCTGTATAGCATATCCTCGGCCGAAGGACCGGAGTATCTCGATTTTTCTACTCCTTTAGCCTGAAACCTCCTATTTTCATATCCTTCCTCTTCTTCTGCTCTGTAGCCCGCGGCTACCTGATTTCGCCTTCCTTGGTTGTCCCTGCTGCGGTGTCGTCTCCTCTGTCTACTTATTCTGTCGACTTCTGGTGAACGTCCTCTTTTGTTATTATATGCGTCCTCTCCATCAGCGAATTTGTTGGCTTCTTCCATTAGCTCGGCTACTGTCGTAGGTCTTATTCTTCCTATTTCTTCCATGAGATCTGAGCGACGAAGTCCGGCCGAAAAAGCGTCTATTGCTCGTTCGTCGGAGACGTCCTCTGCTGAATTTTTGATTACACTCCATCGTTGTATATAAGAACGTAGAGTTTCGCCTTTCCTTTGCACACACGCCTTAACTTCCTCCAGTGATGCTGGGCGCTTGTATGTTGAACGAAAATTTCTTGCGAATTGGCTTTCGAGTTCTCCCCAACTTCCAATGGATTCGTTGGGTAGGGTATTCAACCAAGACCGCGCTGCGCCGGTGAGGTGTAGCTGCAAACTTTGCATTGCAGTCGCTTTTGTTCCCCCTAATATCTGCACTGCCTGCAAATAGTCCGATAACCATAAGGTAGGTTCTTGCGACATGTCATATTTATGCTGGTCGTGTGGTAATTTGAATCCTCTGGGTACCCGCGTTTTGCGAACCCTGCGGGTAAAGCATAACGCGCCCATCTCTTTATCGTCGTCTTCATAATTTTCTTCCCTCCAGGCGTGGCGTGATTTATTTACTCGGGCTTGCGCTATTATATTTCTTGCGTCCTCCTTTCTCTTTTGTCGTCTTTCCTCTTCTGATGACTCGCTATACTCGTTATCTGCGAAGTGGTATCTGAGCTTCTCCTTTTGCTTTTCCTTGTAGCTTGTCGACTTTGTCTCTGGACCTTTTTCCCTGATCTTGTTCTCCACTATTCCGAGGCTTCATATCACGGCTCGGTGCATATCTTCTCGCGGATCCCCGGGTTCTGGCCTTGTAGTTAGTAAATACGCCTGTGCTGCTATCAACGCTGCTTCTGGCGTTTCTTGTATGAAGTCATCTTTCTTCTCTTCTAGTTGTGGGGTAGGGCTCCTCGAGTACCTTTCCTCTCTGCTGCGTGCTGTTGCCCCCCTGTTGTGTTTTGGGTCTCCGCGCCTTTCTCTGCTGTACTCGGAATCCTCACTATAGTCATCCCAGTATTCCTCCCTTGATATGATGTTATTGTCTTGAAAAACCATGTCCCTTTCCTCCCTTAGTTTCTTCCTATGTTGATATAATGCATACTGATATCCCATTAGAACTTCTCTTCTCGATACTTCGGGTACTTCTGTACCATGATTGATAGCTGACTTGATCATTCTCCATTCGCCAGCCGAAACATGGACTTTCTCCTTCTCCTTTTTGTTGTGTTCTTTTATTTTGTCGACTTGCCTGTCGACCTTTTTACTTCCTTCGTTGTTGTTTTCTTCTTCTGCTTCAGTGATAATGACGCATAGCTGATGTATTTTGGAGACGCCACTGCTTCCCACGGCGAAGTCCCTTGCGCTGTTGTGCGTTTGACACGCTCTTTCTTCTGAGTCAAAATTTTCTTGAATTTTGTCGCCTTCTGCGATTGGTGCTTTTTCCAAGCTGACCGACGAGTTTACCTCGCTGGAAGAGCCTTCTGATGATTCCAACGTTCCCTCTGTTTCAGGCTTGCTCGCCGACGGATCTGGTTTCGTCGAATCCGAGAGGCGGGATGAACCCGATGGCCCGATGAAGATGCTCAAACTTCCAATTGTTAACTCCATCTCTTGACTTCCGTCGACTTCTGTACTGTTGTTGGCTAAAAGCGAAAAAGCCGTCAAATTCATGACTCCAACGCCCAGATCCCCACGGTCGGCGCCAATTGACGAGGGTTAACTCGACAAATGTCCTAAATGAAGGACTTAGGATCGGGGGAATAGGGCGTCGGATGAACTCGAAGGTAAAGGTTAGTCGAAATAAGTGTATATCGAAAGTAAACGTGGGTGTTCAACCTGGCTTGCTTTCAATCTGCCCTACATCGTCCCCTCCTGGCCCCTATATATAGGTGGCCAGGTCTCGAGGATCGGGTAGGGTCCGATACAGATTACAATATCGACATACGGTAAGAACTCGTATTCGACTATCATTACAATTGGGCCTAGCTCATCGGGCCTCAGGGGTACTCAACTAACGGGCTCTATTAACTATACCCTTGTCAGTGGGAGAGGCTAAATATACATGCACTTCACTACTTGGAAATACAAGTACTATATGATTGGATTGTTAGCAAGCATCTGCAAATACTAACAATGCATTAAGGTTTCCCTAACCATAGCCTTAAGTTAATGGTCCTCTTACTCCCATACGTGCAACGTTTTGGTTCGCGTCCTCAGGTTTCTGTCACTCCGGTAGAACTACCCCCTTCCTTTTGCACGTACTACTAACCCTAAGATATTTAATCCATACGCGCATAAATATAATGGACACCAAAGGGCAGTACCATATCAACATACAACTCTAATGAACCAAAGACATTCAACAAATCAATCTAAGAATAAATAAACTATGCAAACATGACATAGATAATAGGATAAATATTATAGCATCAAACACCATGTTTACATAGGACGGTACAGAGGTGTGTGGGAGGATGAACCACTGCATAATAGGAGGAGTTGGTGATGGAGATAGCGGTGAAGATGGCGGAGATGAGTAGCGAGGGGCGCGGGCGGCGCGGCGGCGACTCCCCCGCCGCCGACATCATGGGGGAGCGCCGCCCCTTATCCCCCTTCTTTCATGGCTTCATGGGAGCCCTCCCCCATGGAGATGGGATCCATGGGGGAGGCGAAAAGGTGGCTCTGGTGGCTGCAAATTCGTGGGTGGAGGTGTCCCCCACGAGCTAGGGTTCCTCCCTTTATATAGTCTCTCGGATTCCAATCTCCCCATCTTGGTCCGCACTAGATCGGGCTTAACTTGGCTGTCTGGACTCGGAATCAGGTGAATTTTCTGTCCAGAACATTTACCGTGAAATTCCCTACAACTTTGTAGTTGAAGAATTTTCCGTTTGACGTTGTCTTCGACCCGTAATGTGACCATCTTCGAAAAGAGTTCTAGCATAGATTTCTGGAAAGTCCCAATCTTATATTTACTAATTGGAGGCACCGTAGGAAGCACCACGTTAATCCTAAAAGTTAAAAATTTCTAACCGTCTGATTAATGGTTGATGCGTCCTCGTCCGTTTGATGAATAACGAGATGCGACCTGCTCTCTCCCACGCGCGTGAGTCGTTGTATCGTTGGTCTCTCCCCGTTTATCTCGGCAAACGAAATATGAATTGAAAAAATCTGAACGCATCTGCTTCTAAATTTGGCCATGAAAAGTAGTCGTATCCTTGGTCTCTCGCCGTTTCACTCGGAAAACGAAAACTGAATTGAAAAAATAGGAACACGCGTCTGCTCCTAGATTTGGCCCTTCTTACGTACATAAAATTTATTGCGCGCCGTCAGCAGCCGCCCGGCACTGCCGTAATGTCGATTCTGATCTCGCCACAGAGCAGGTAATTCACACCATCGATGGTTGTTTGATATTGTTGTGCAGGAACAAACGATGCATGTTAATGAAAACATGGTTAGTACTCAGGAACGGCAGAGACTAAC
This sequence comes from Dactylis glomerata, assembly GCA_007115705.1. Classification (NCBI taxonomy): domain Eukaryota; kingdom Viridiplantae; phylum Streptophyta; class Magnoliopsida; order Poales; family Poaceae; genus Dactylis; species Dactylis glomerata. Next base: position 917,768 of record QXEO01000155.1, on the reverse strand, counting down.
GAATCCTAGCAAAGGAAGAAACTTGATCTTCTCTTGATTTATTTGTTTCCGACGGACATACATGATTCGGTTAAGAATGGATTGCTTGCTTCACCTTTCTGTTCATAGCCCAGGTTGTATGCTAACAATCCCAAGTAATCGTTGAGGTAAAGAATATAATTCTCACTCAAATTGTATTTACATCTACATATTTTTTATAAAGATTTTAAAGGAATTTTATGTCGATTTCTAATATTTTATACCAACTTTGCTCAGAATAGGAGAAGCGCCATGGACTGCTGCCTCAGGAGATACATATATATGATGTCAAGGTTGTCTTTTTCTGAAACAAAGATCACTTCCATATTATCTATGGGCGTTCATCAGTTACATTCTTTCTCTGCAATTATGTCTCCTGTGTGTTTTCTTCCGTTCTAAAGGTCTTGGTAAGGTATGTGCGGTGAGTGGTTTAGTTTTCTAGAGGTTTGGCATCACTTTTAGGAGCCGCATGCATTTTATGTTCATGTCTTTTTTTTGGTTTAACATGAGGAAAAATAGTGTACGTACATAACTGTCTGCTTGATGACTATATGATGCACAATCTGATCATATCCCTTGCTCTAGCCAGCTATTGGACTGTTCAATCTGAGAAGTGGGACAGAAATCATACAAGAAATGTCAGGTGTATAGCAGTTCTCCACACCTAGATGGCTATACAAAGTACATGAATTTATATTGCTACATTGTATATACGAAAACCTGACAAACACTAAGAACTAATCCAGATCATGAATTTATAGATGGCTATACATCCTCAATGAATTTATAGCACACCTTGCAGGAATGTGAATGTCAGTATTACCTGGTGGAATTATTGGAGTTTATTCCTGACATTGTGCCCCACGACACATTATTTCACAAGGTATTATTTTTGGCTGTGTGGTTCAGTTATCTATGTCAAACACAGTGATCCGTCGCTTGCCCTTCATAATGGAAAGGAAAATAATTGAATCATTTAATGATGGTGAAACTACATTTTGTTTCAATTAGAAGCAAGAAAAATGTGAAATATATCATTTACTTATTGCATCTCTTTCGCGAGGATTAACATCCATAGCAGATGGCAGATGCCCATGATGTTATCGTTTTTTGTGTGGGAATATTTTATGGTTTTGTGATAGTACTCTCTCAGCCAAACAGTGTGCCTTTCAATGTTCATGTTGTATTCTGCTAACTCATTTATCCAGACATTTTAATATATACGTGCCCTTTTTTTATAGGTGCTATAAATGAAGGAGATGTGCCTAGCGAAGCTTCTGTTAGAGAATGATGATAGAAAACTGTAGTTTCATTTGCCAAGGAACATAGTTGATCCAGATGAGTTAAGAGCCTTTCACTTGCTTTGAAAGTTCGCATCGGCATGATTAATGTTCACATATTGCAGAAGTCACTACTTATTTTATCCTTCTAATTTGTGTTTCATTTCTTCTTCTAATGAGTAAATTTGCGAGAAAGCGAAATTGTATTAGTATAAAGTTGGGTTATCCTAAATTAGAGATCTCACCATGTTCTATGTGATGTCACCCTCATCATCGTCATATCCGCTGATATTCTTCCAAAAACAACACAAACTATTATGTTTCTTAGTACACATATTTCATACGCACAATTCAAATAATATATAAAAATATATATTGAAGTTTTAGTATATTCTAGCCTGTGCTGGTGCACGGGTTGATGACTAGTTTGACTCCAACAAGGTTTGCACTTGTATTCTTGGTAATTCCTACACATCAAAGTGTACAACAAGAACATTGTGCACTTTTGCAACTATTAGTAGGTTACTCTAAATAAATCATAAAAGTGCCACAAAATGTAGACAAAACGTATAGCAATTGGTGTAAAACAAGCATGAAGCATCAAAAATTATAGATACGTTTGCAACGTATCAATATCCCCAAGCTTAACTCCTGCTCGTCCTCGAGTAGATAAGTGATAAAAAAAGAATAATTTTTGAGGTGACATGCACCATCACAATCTTGATTATCTAAGTAAAGCATTGAGTGCTGGGATCAAAGAACTTAAAACATGGGCATCAGAGATATAATCTTGACAATAAAAACTTAGCAACCATGTTATAACATAAAAAGAAACATAAATGAAAAATCATGAATAATGAAACAATGAAAGTCAAACGTGTGTTCAAATCATATGGAAAAACATAACAAGGGGTTTTCAGCTTGTCCTTCATGGAATAGCAAAACATAAATACATAGGACATCTTCAAGTTTAAAAGGGCAACTAGATACAAACAATTTAAGAACAAGTGAAACCATAATCATAAATCAATCAATGATAAACTTTGGGACTATGCTCATTAAACTCAGAATGGAAACTATGCTCTCTTAGATGGTGCATAAAGGTAGAAGGTGGAGACTCAACATAAAAGTAAAGAAAGGCCCTTCGCAGAGGGAAGCATTGCTTAAACATGTGCTAGAGCTTTTCATTTGTAAAACAGAGAGATAAAAATTTGGTTTTGAGAGGTGGTTGTCTTTGTCAACGACTGGCAATGGGGTTCTTACTATCTTCCATACAAAAAATGAGCAAGTTTTTGAGAGAGATTGGCACTTTTGTGCTCTTTATAAAGCTTGGCACTCCTCCCCACCTTTTTCCTTTCACAAACCATGGATAACCGATTCCATCGGGTGCCCACCAACATTCACATACCATGGAGGAGTGTCCTTTTTTTTTCTTTTTTCCCTTTCTTTCTTTTTGGAATGAAACAATATGGAAGATAGCAAATCTGACCACTACGTCCCCATGAGCTGAAAAAAGTGTCACAAAATGAGAAGTTTTTTGAAGGTTTTTTGAAAGGTAGCACATGAAAATTTACTTGGAATGGCTTGCAAATACCATGCATAGGAATTTATAGTGGACACTTGGAATAACTTGGTTTTTGAGAGTTGGATGCACGAGTAGAGCTCATACTCGGTACAAAATGAGGGCTAGCAAAAGACTGGGAGCGAGCAACTAAGAGAGCAATAACAGCCATAATCATGCAAAGCGACAAAGCATCATTAAGAGAAGCATAAAATGACATCACAAGTCAAAAACCAAATGATCATAGAGGCTTATGGCGACTTTGTAAGAGTCATACATGTTGTAAGAATGCGCCAAGTTAACCCAAATAAAGCATCAAAGGAGAAAACCAAATAAATGCTTCCACATAATAAGAATAACGCATGATTTTTTCAAAGTCTCATTAAGCAATCTCAGTCATTTGAGACAAGTCATGCTACAGCAAAAATCACTAAGCATACTATCAAAACAACATTAAGCATGGCATGAAAAAGTCTAAGCCGCAGTCTAAAAAAGCTCCTTTTTGTACCACTTTTTTGTATGAAACTTTTTCTCCTTTCCAACACCATTCAAACATTTTTGAAACAACTCTTTTGACGAATACCAACATAGACCAGAGGTACAAATACACCTTGATGCAAAGATATAACAAGATCTGAATAAAAATCAAGGCGAAAAATGAAAGCTAAACGCAGTTCTAGAAAAAGAGAACACTCGTTGAACGATAAGAGTGAAAAACAGAGTGTTCTTGGCAAATGAAAAATGAGTACATCTCCTCCAAAAGAAATTTGTTGGGGTCCAACCATTTATTGCAGAAAACAAAACAAAACAAAACTGAAAGCAAAAGTAAAGACGCTCCAAGAAAAACGCATAGTGCATGAAGCAATAAAAATATAGTGTTTTGAAAGGTGGCCTGATTTTTGCCGATGAAGAAGGGGTGCCTCGGGGGCATCCTCAAGCTTTGACGCTTGTACCTCTTGGATATTTCTTCAGGTGACATGGGCATACCCAAGCTTGAGCTTTTTTCCATTCTTCATCTCATCTCATCATTCTCCAATCCCTACACTTGAAAACTTCCTTCATACAAAACTTCACACAATTCTATTAGCAACGTTAGCATAAGCATAATAGTAAATCGACCCTTTTGGTTCAGGTTTTAACTCAAAAACACCACATATAAAGCATATACTACTGTAGCAACTTCCTCCAAAAGTTCCGTGATCAAAAGAACTAAAAAAGAAAGCGATCGAGAGGCAAACACAAATAGTGGCAGAAATCTGTCAAAACAGAACAGCTGATAAAGGTCGATTTTTTTGAGGACCTTCTGTTGCTCAAATCGAAAAGTGTAAAACTAATAAAAGTTTTTATATAACCTGGGGCATATGCACAAGAAATTGCAGGTCAAAAAGATATCCTGAGAATTTTCACGAATTTTTATGGTGCAGCACCGAAATCTATTTCAGGACAATAACTTCCCCAAATCTTACCTCACTCAAATTAGAGGTTCTTCTTGGCACAACAACGAAATAAAAAAGATAAGGAGCGGTTATTACAGTAGTAATAACTTCCAAGACTCAAATAAAAGAAAAAGTACTGAAAATAAAACAATGAGTTATCTCCCAAGAGTGCTTTTCTTTAACGCCTTTGAGCTAGGCACAAAATAGAGAACCAAACAAAGAAGCAAAACAAAAAGAACTATTTTTGTTGTTTTCAATTTATAAGTGAAAGTAAAGAAGCAATAAAAACAAAATAAAGAGCCTAATAAAATTAAAGAAGATAAAACCAAGATATATAAAAGCAATTATAATACAAGTTAACATAATATATATCATGTGGATGCGTAATATAGAGTATGAAGGAGACAACCTCATGTTAGTTGATGAATAGGGGGATGACTTGAGCATCCCCAAGCTTAGATGATTGTATCTTCTTGGACATATTCTTGGGATGCACCTAAACATCCCCAAGCTTGAGCTCTTGTGTCTTCTTGTTCATCTCATATCACCATATTGATTAGAACTTATAAGCTATATCCACATAAAACTTCACAAAACTCATTAGTAGGGTTAGTACTCATTAAGTAAAATCCACTCATGTTCAAGCTTTGACAAGTTTACTTTGAGATTACCTACTGCTAAGGCCTCTCTGAAAAAGAAGGAGAATCAGGAAGTGACGTCAGTCACAAAACCAACAAGCACCACAGCCACAGGTTCTTCGCCCAGTCAAAGTAAATGATGTCTTTTTCCGCGCGCTACTGTGAGGGTTGGGATGGCAAATACATCACTGAAAGGTGATGGGGTCGCCGGGATCCCGCTATGGGGGTCCTCCCGTCATGAGCGACAAGTAGGATAGGTCGATGTGAGACATTGGTTCTGGTGATTTTAAACATTTTATACGGTGAAGCACAGAAAATCTGTTTTTGGACAGCAAAGCAAAACTATCAACTTCCAAGTAACTAGGAACTACAATTATCACTTTACTTTTATGGTACGAAGGAATATGTACAATATATACAATATACACAATATGTACAAGTTTTTAACTAAAAAGCTTCCATGGAAAGATTTGTTTTGGTTTCATAGGCATGAACACAAGTGTTCAAGGTCGACCCCCACTTAACCATTATTCATCTTTCCAATCACTTTCCTTTTTGAAAATGTTTTTAGGGTAACAAGTACAACTAATTTTTTTTTGTAATTCGCATTCCCTATCTATACTAAAATAGAGAACAACTTAAAACTGGAAGTAAAAACTACTTAGAGATAAAGCAAATAAGTGCACATAAGAATATTCACCCACACGCTATTGCTCCCCGGCAACGGCACCAGAAAAGGTCTTGATATCCCACAAGTATAGGGGATCCTGTGTAGCCTTTCCGATAAGTAAGAATGTCAAACTCAACAAGGAGCTAAAGGTAGGATAAATATTCTCTCAAGTTCTATCAACCGCTGATACAACTCTACGCACACTAAACGTTTGTATCATCTAGGAAATAAAACTAGAGCAACAATACAGGTATGAGAGATAGCTTTGCAAGATAATAAATACAAGAAAGTAATTGTTAGTGCTGAAGCAATAAAATATACTAAGTAACCATAAACTAACAGTACCATGAGTGGAAAAGTGGTGGTAATAATGGTGGCTTTGTCTAAGTTCAATTAGTGAACAAATTGGGTTCATTGTCTTCGATGCAGTTTTCTATGTGGGAGAGGCTAAATATACATGCACTTCACTACTTGGAAATACAAGCATCGCAAATACTAACAATGCATTAAGGTTTCCCCAACCATAGCCTTAAGTTAATGGTTCTCTTACTCCCATATGTGCAACGTTCCGGTTCACGTCCTCAGGTTTTTGTCACTCCGGCAGAACTACCCCCTTCCTTTTACACATACTAATAACCTTAAGATGTTTAATCCATGCGCGTATAAATATAATGGACACCAAAGGGCAGTACCATATCAACATACAACTCTAATGAACCAAAGACATTCAACAAATTAATCTAAGAACAAATAAACTATGCAAACATGACATAGATAATAGGATCAATATTATAGCATCAAACACCATGTTTATATAGGACAGTACATAGGTGTGTGAGAGGATGAACCACTGCATAATAGGAGGAATTGGTGATGGAGATAGCGGTGAAGATGGCGGAGATGAGCAGCGAGAGGCGCGGGGGACTCCCCCGCCGCCGACATCATGGGGGAGCGCTGCCCCTTAGCCCCCTTCTTTCATGGCTTCATAGGAGTCCTCCCCCATGGAGACGAGATCCATGGGGGAGACGAAAACGTGGCTCTGGTGGCTGCAAATTCGTGGGTGGAGGTGTCCCCCACGAGCTAGGGTTCCTCCTTTTATAGTCTCTTAGATTCCCGTCTCCCCATCTTGGGCCGCACTAGATCGGGCATAACTCGGCCGTCTGGACTCGGAATTAGGTAAATTTTATGTCCAGAACGTTTGCCGTGAAATTCCCTACAACTTTGTAGTTGAAGAGTTTTCCGTTTGATGCTGTTTTTGAACCGTAACATGACCATCTTCGAAAAGAGTTCTAGCACAGATTTCTGGAAAGTCCCAATTTGACTCCAACAAGGTTTCCACTTGTATTTTTGGTAATTCCTACACATCAAAGTGTACAACAAGAACATTGTGCACTTTTGTAACTATTAGTAGGTTAGTCCAAATAAATCATAAAAGTGCCACAAAGTGTAGACAAAATATATAGCAATTGGTGTAAAACAAGCATGGAGCATCAAAAATTATAGATACGTTTGCAACGTATCAACATCCCCAAGCTTAACTTCTGCTCGTCCTCGAGTAGGTAAGTGATAAAAAAGAATAATTTTTAAGATGACATGCACTATCACAATCTTGATCATCTAAGTAAAGCATTGAGTGCTGGGATCAAAGAACTTAAAACATGGGCATAAGAGATATAATCTTGACAATAAAAACTTAGCAACCATGTTATAACATAAAAAGAAACACAAACGAAAGATCATGAATAATGAAACAATGAAAGTCAAATGTGTGTTCAAATCATATGGAAAAATATAACAAAGGGTTTTCAGCTTGTCCTTCATGGAATAGCAAAACATAAATGCATAGGACACCTTCAAGTTTAAAAGGGCGACTAGATACAAACAATTTAAGAACAAGTGAAACCATAATCATAAATCAATCAATAATAAACTTTGAGACTATGCACATTAAACTCAGAATGGTAACTATGCTCTCTTAGATGGTGCATAAAGGTAGAAGGTGGAGACTCAACATAAAAGTAAAGAAAGGTGAAAGTGCAAACTTTGTTTCCCTCAGATTTTGTGTGTTAGATAACAACATTAGGGAGATTAAGTGTGTGCTAAGATTGTGCAGATCATCAAATGAAGAATTGCCAGGCCGGATATTCCGGCCAGGGGTGGCCGGATAATCCGCCCCCTCGGGGAGTGGCCGAAAAACGGCTAAGGACCTGGCGCGGCGTCACCCAGTATAGGGGGCCGGATATTCTGGCCAGGGGCCGGATAATCCGCCCCCCCCGGAGACGACCCCAAATTCGGCTAAGGACCAGACGCGGCGTCACCCAGTATAGGGGGGCGGATAATCCGGCCAGGGGCCGGATATTCCGGCCAGCCGGATAATCCGGCCCAACTTTGGCCGGATTATCCGCCCCTCCAAGACAGCAACGGCTACATTTTGGGAGGGGGTATAAATACCCCTCCCCTTCTTCCACCTCAAGCTGCTCGAGCTGGACAGGAAGAACATCATTTTGGAGCCACCAAATTCGCAAGATCTCCTCCCTCAACCCACCAAAGCTCTTGATCTTTGGAGAATCGAAGGAGAAGGCCTTGATCTACATCCTCACCAAAGCGATTTGATTTCCCCTCTCATTTGCTAGAGGGCCCTTTGGTCTTGGGTTCCCTTGTGTCCCTTGACCTTGTTTGTGTGATTGAAATCTTGATACTTGTTGATTGAGATCTTTGTGGTGCTTGGGAGCCTCCAATTCAGTTGTGGAGTGGTGCCCCAAGTTTTGTAAAGGCCGGTTCCGCCTTGAGGAATCCCTTAGTGGAAAGTGAGCTAGGCCTTTGTGGCGGAAGCTTGCACCGGAGAATAGGGTGAGCCTTTGTGGCGTTGGTTAGGCCTTTGTGGCAACCACACCCCTCCAACGTAGACGTACTTCCCCTAAAAAGGAAGGAACTACGGGAATTACATCCGTGTCTCCGTGTGCTCCACTCTCGGTTACCTCTATCCTTTATTGCCTTTACTACTTGTATCTTGCTTAGCTTATTTGTTGTCATATAGGTAAATTCACCATAGTTGCATATCTAGAGAATTTACCTTTGTGTCAAGCCTAAATTGAAAAAGAATTAAAATTTGAGTAGCACCTATTCACCCCCCCTCTAGGTGCCCATACGATCCGTTCAATTGGTATCAGAGCCTCGGCTCTTTATTCGGGCTTAACCGCCTAAGAGTATGGACACCTCTCCGAGTGAGGGCTCGGGTCAAGTTTCCATGGGTGAGTTCAAATCTTTGGAATCATCCATGGCTTCCATGACATCTCAAATAAGTGAGTTGCGTGAAATGATGGCGCAACTCATGCAAGCTAAAACCGCTAATGCCTCTCCACCTCCGGAAAAACCCGCTACTCCACAAGTGGAGAATGTAGTGGTTGATGTGGAGGGTACCGATAAAAATGGCGATGCTAAGTCTTCCACCAAGGGCGACGGGAAAGGTGAATTCCCTCCTTGGTATTCACCCGACCCGCCAGTTCCTCATCCTCATATTAACAATAGAGGAGATCCACCTAAGCTTGATGCATTAAACTTTGGTCAATGGCAATATCAAATGATCTCTCATATGCGCAGTTCTTGCATCGAGCTTTGGAGGATCGTGGAGGAAGGCTTCAAGGCCGTGGATCCACACAACATGACAAGAAGAGAGACGGTCGATAGTCAACTCAATGCTACCGCTCTCCACATGATTCAAGTCGCCGTTGGGTCCAAGGACTTGCCTCACATCCAACATTTCTCCACCGCCAAAGAAGCTTGGCAAGGACTCTCCGACGTCTTTGTCGGTAATGAGAGCATGAAGAAGACAAGATATGTGGCCTTCTCAAATCAAGCGGAAGGATTCTTCATGTTGGATGGTGAGGACCATCAAGAGATGTATAGAAGACTCAAGGCTATCGCTACCACCTTCAAGAACCTCGGTGCTCACCATATTGATGATGAGTGGATCAAGATGAAGTATATTCTTGCTCTTATTCCATATGAGCCCGCGGATGTGAAGAGTGTTCAAGGCAAGCACAACTTCAATGAGATGACCTCAAATCAAGTGATGCAAGAGATTCAAGCCTACAAGGTTGCCGCACAAAATGCGGAGGATGCACGTGCTCGTGCCATAGGAATGCAAAGAAGCTCCAATCTTGCATTAAAGGCTAGTGTGGTTGAGAAAGAAATTCCTTCTCAAGCAAGTATTTAAGCAAGGCTTGAAATGTGTCCCGAGGACATAAGGCATGAGTACAATGAGCACATGGCCTTCTATGGAAAAACCTTTTGGGTTGATCCTCACAAGGCCAAAGAAGACAATCAAAGAAGAAGCAAGTCAAGTGGCTATCAAAGGAATGACAACAATGGTCAAAGGGTGAGGACTTGCTACAATTGCAATGATAGATTTCACTTCGTTGCCGAGTGCCCTTATGAGAAGAGAGAAGACCATGGTGGAAAGCTCATCTTCAAAAGCAAGACCAAGTCACCATCCAAGAAGCCATTTGTGAAGAAGGGTGGACCAAAGAAGAAACAACCGAAGTTTATGTTCTTGACTCAAGAAGAGTACTCCGCAAGTGAGAGTGATGAAGAAGAAACCACAACTAGTGAGATGGCCGCAATGGCAACCACCTCCACTTCCTCCACATCACTCTTTGAATCCCCCAATGAGGACTCTCTTCTCAAGAACGTCAAGTGCCTTATGGCCAAATCTTCCGAGGTATCACCCACATCTTTCTCTTCCTCTAAGACAAATGATGCTCCCGTGAATGATCTTGCTAGTCTTAGAGTAAAGGAAGAAATTGTTGCTTTTGATGATTATGTGTCTAGTGTAGATGGTGTTCATAAGATTCACTTTGAACGTCTATTGAGCCAATATGGTAAAACTCTAGAAAAACTAGATGAACAAATGAGGCTTGAAAGAGAATATGCTCAAGATATTGCCTCACTAACCGAGTCTCTTGAAGAAGAGCAAGAGGAACGAGCAACTCTTGAAGAGAAGCTCGATTCCATTGAGGAAGCTAATAATGAAGTGGTTTCCAAACTCACTAAAGAGCGTGACCATGCTCGTGCTAAAGTAAAAATGCTTAAAAAGGAAAAGGTTGAATTTGGTGTTGGTCATGATATACTTGTTAAGGATTTAGAAGATCTTGACAAGGCTCACAAGGCCTTGAAAAGTGAACACTCTATTCTTACCAAGTCACATGAACAACTTCAAATTCAATTGACTAAGAATAATGTGCCTAGTTCTTCTACTTCTACTTGTGATCATGCAAATGTCATTGAAGAAAATGCTAGGTTGAAAGATGAGCTTGCCAAGTCCTCCATTCCCATAGGTGAGAAAAACTTGAATGACCTTTTGAGTAAGCAAAAGGCATTTGGTGATAAAACGGGGATTGGCTATGTCTCAAAGAAGAAGAAGAAGAACAACAAGAAGAAAAAGGCCAAGCCCGCACAAGCAAAGAAGGATCCTATGGGTGGCAAAGCCACTCATGATGATCATGCGGGAATTGCTAACCCTTACTATGTTTTATTTCGTGATTATTATGGTGATGTTTATGCAAAATATGTTGGTCCAAATGATGGTTATGTTGCTTGGTCTATTTGGGTTCCAAAGACCCTTGTTGCTAACAAAAGAGGACCCATTGAAAAATGGGGACCTAAAACCAAGCAATGATCTCTTGTAGGACTATGCTTCCGGTGGATCAAAATGGGTGCTTGATAGTGGTTGCACAAGTCATATGACCGGAAGCAAGAAGATTATGACGGAGATGAGACCAAATGACAATCATATAACCGTCACTTATGGAGACATGTCACAATCCGAGGTATTGGGTCTTGGCAAGGTGGTGGTCGCACCGGATATTTCCCTTGTGGACGTCATGCTTGTTGAGACCCTAGGTTACAATTTACTTTCAGTTCGTGCACTTGGTAAGATGGGCTTTGCCGTCTTCATTGATAATGATATTGTGGTACTCTTGTGGAGCAAGTCTCTAAAGGTCGCTTTCGTTGGACACATTGAAAATAACTTGTATGTGGTGGACTTTTCGGGGAAAACCACTACAAGTGCAATGTGTTTATTTGGAAAGGCCGATGTGGGTTGGCTTTGGCATCGCCGTTTATCCCATGTCAATATGAGAACTTTGCAAAGCCTTCACAAGGGTGGCCACATACTCGGACTAAAAGAGAATGTTTCTTTTGCCAAAGATCATGTTTGCAGGGCTTGCGTTCTAGGAAAAATGCATGATTCTCCCCACCCAAGCAAGACTATCATTTCTTCCAAGAGGATCTTGGAGCTCCTTCATGTGGATCTTTTTGGTCCTCCCTCTCATGCAAGTCTTGGTGGGAAGAAATATTGTTTGGTGATTGTTGATGACTATTCAAGATATACTTGGGTTTACTTCTTCAAGCATAAGAGTGAGACTCAACAAACCGTCATCGACTTTGCCAAGGAAGTTGAACGTCAACATGGGCAAACTATTTTGGCAATAAGAATTGACAATGGCTCGGAGTTCAAGAACTACACCTTAAATGGATTTCTTAGTGATGAGGGGATTCGTCATCAATATTCCGCTGCATATACCCCTCAACAAAATGGTGTAGCCGAAAGGAAGAACCGGACTCTTATGGATATGGCTAGGTCCATGTTGGCGGAGTTTAAGTCTCCATACAACTTTTGGGCCGAAGCTATCTCTACGGCTTGTCATTCTTCAAACCGGCTCTTCCTCCGCAAAGGCCTAAACAAGACTCCATATGAAATTCTCACCGGAAGCAAGCCCAACATCTCCTACTACCGGGTTTTCGGGTGTAAGTGTTTCTTTAAAAGAAAAGGAGTTCGTTTAGGTAAATTTGATCCGAAAGCAATAGAAGGTATTTTTGTTGGTTATGGTGCCGAATCCCACACTTATAGAGTCTTCAACAAGTCCACCGGACGTGTTGAAGAATCTTGTAGTGTGGTATTCGAAGAGAATGACAGCTCCCAAGGGGGGCGAGATGTTGTTTCTTGTGATGTAGATGATGAAATACCTCGAGAAGCCATAGGAAGAATGGGCGTGGGATTTTTCCGCCCCATTGAGGGACACCTTGTGGCCGACCGGGAAGGACTATGCTCTACTCAAGTGGAGCCTTCATCTTCACAAGCTCAACAAGCCTCTCCCAAGGAAGCAACTAATGCACCAACCAAAGAACAAGACAAGGACCTTCATGAAGAAGAAGGGGCACCACCATCCTCTCCGGTTATCTCAACCGCCCCCAATTCTTCACAAGACCAAGATCAACCCACTCATGAAGATTATGATGATCAAGGTCAATTTGATGGTCAAGACGGGGACCAAAATGATCAAGATGATCAAGTGACTCCTCCAAGGTCAAATGAGGAGATCGAAGCCCGTCGCAAGAAAAGAGTTGAAAGGGACTTGGAACTTAAAGGTCATACCCTTGAGAGGGTTATTGGAGATTTAAGAAGCAAAGTGTCAACCCGGCGTCAATTGGCACAATTTAGTTCTCATCATGCTTATATCTCCATGGTTGAACCCAAGAAAGTATTTGAAGCACTTGAAGATCCGGATTGGTTGGATGCTATGCATGAAGAACTCAACAACTTCAAGCGCAATAATGTATGGGTGTTAGTAGAGAAGCCAAAGGAGTGCCGCAATGTGATCGGCACAAAGTGGATATTCAAGAACAAGCAAGATGAGCATGGAATTGTTGTGAGGAACAAGGCAAGATTGGTTGCTCAAGGTTTCTCTCAAGTGGAAGGCATTGACTTTGGAGAAACTTATGCTCCCGTGGCTCGTCTTGAGTCCATCTGTATCCTTCTTGCATATGCCACTCATCATAATTTTAAGTTGCAACAAATGGATGTTAAGAGTGCATTTCTTAATGGTCCATTGAAAGAGGAGGTGTATGTTAAGCAACCCCCGGGGTTTGAGGATCTCAACTTTCCTAACCATGTCTATAAACTCCATAAGGCACTCTATGGCCTTAAACAAGCCCCACGTGCGTGGTATGAGCACCTTAGGGAGTTGTTGGTAGACCGTGGGTTTGAAGTTGGGCAAATCGATCCTACTGTTTTTACTAAGAGGGTCAATGGGGAGCTTTTCGTATGCCAACTATATGTTGATGATATTATCTTTGGCTCTACTAACAAAGCTTTAAATGATGAATTTTCAAAGCTTATGACCGATAGGTTCGAGATGTCTATGATGGGCGAAATGAAGTTCTTTCTTGGTTTTGAAATCAAGCAATTGAAAGAAGGGACTTT